>JADMLD010000680.1:0-647096 GCA_017589585.1 Phylloscopus whistleri | reverse complement strand
TCAAAGAATCAGCCAACAGCAGACAAAAATGTGCCTATATGCATTTATAAAGAACAGCAGAAATGTCTCCCTATATAATGCTTACCTAGTATTCTGTAGGATTTTTAGACATATCACAGAATCAATCACATTTTCTCATGGTTAATGTGAAAGAATGCTTCAAATGCAAAATAACGAAGAAAAAAAAAGAGAAATACTTACGCCTACTGTATGGCATAATTACACTGGAAAAGATGAGATCCTCATCTAAAAGATCTTCTTGAGGTGTGCTCCTGGGATCAGTTTGTTCGTGAGTAATTACAGCAGAGAATCTAAATTGTCACTGTGGTTCCGTAGTGCCCAACGACATGAATATGTTATTGCATCTTGGTGAAGACTGTACATTTTAATTGTTAATTGGATTTCTTAGCTGTGCAAGTCAAACTGTGTAGGAAGAACAAGTATGGAGTGTCCCATTGTTCATCCTAATATGTGTGGATCTTATTAGACCAACACAGTTGGCTTCTTTAATGTGCCATCCAGGAAATTGGTCTGTTGCAAGAATGAGGAAGGGAAAGTGGTACAGTGATGTTGTTAAAGACTACAACGACAGAGACTCTGATTTCAGAAGACTGACAATCACTCTGTTTATTTCTGGTAATTTCTTCTCTTTTATACTATTCTACAGAGAACAACTCGATTGATGAAAGACAAACTTCTTCAATCACATTGGTCAAGCCAGAGGGACATCAAAAGAAGTCCCTCCTAGGGAAAGGAATGTAAACAAAGGTTACAGTTAGAAAAACATGTCTCTTGTTGACAGAAAACTCTCTGGGAAAAGAGTTTCAGAAAACCAAAACATTTCAGGCACGAACCAGGGCTACAGTACAGTTTTTATGGGTCAGTTCATGAAACACAGTCCACCTGTGACAAGTGCTAAAACACTGCTGGAGAGCTGCGGTCATGCAGCTGTCACAGTAGCAGAGCAGAGGGAGGAGCAGCACCGTGTGACAATAGCTGATACTCTGGATTAGCAAGGGCCTGGAAGAGAGGAGTAGGAAGCCTGTGCTTGATTCAGTCAAAAAGAACAATTAACTGGGATTTCAAATCCTTTGTGGTACGCCTACCACCAAGTGCCCAGCAGCAGCGCTTGTTGGGTGTGAGACACCCTCACTGCCTGCACTGTGCACATTCCCATCTCTGCAGAAAACCTGCCCTGAAAGGCAAGGAAGATTAAAACATGTGATGATATAAAAGCTGTGCTGCATAAAGGAGACAAAGGCTGCCTGCTATTAGAGGCTGGTTTGCTGCAGTCTGACACAAATGTTAGCTATGCCATGCTAATGCTCTGTGCCTGCTGATGCCATCGTGCAGCCCATGGTATCCTCACACCTGACTCTGGAGCCAGTTGCTTAAAACCTTCTGCACAGAACTTGGCTGTGGAATGGTCAAGAAACTGTAGATTTAAAGTTTAAAGTAACAGGAATAATTTAATTCCTGTAGATGCTCTGGCTCCCACAACAACAGCATATTACTGTCACCTAACATAGAACAAAAAGCTGTCCTGATGAATTTACATATAAAGCACTTAATTGAATGGCACACAACCTTATGGTTTATGTTTTCCAGCTTTTTCAATTAGGTGAATCTAGCAAAATAGAGTGTGTAACCGTTGATGTAGAGAGATGCTTTAAGTGGAACATGATGTTCATGATTTTGTTAAAAAAGGTATTATATGGAAAAAAATATTTGACAATAGATACAACCCATTAAGTAATGGTATTTGCTATATTTGCCTAAAAGCCATAAGCCATTGTCACATACTATCATTCATTTATGTATTCTAACTTTCTAAGTAGAATTTCTTACATGTTTTCTTTCTGAGTAGACCTTGTGCAGACAGTCTCAGGGGTGCCAACTGACTTTCTTTGTCACTTGTTGTGGCGATGATTTCCCAAATTACTTTTTAATTTTTATTTTTTATTTTGATGATCGAGTTGGGGGGAAAAACAATTAAAATTGTGCTATAGTGCACTGACACTTGTTTGAAATGCTTGGTTTGAATTGCAAATTTTTTGGGAGTGTGCCAACTTTACTTCTCACAAAGAAAAAAAAGTAAAGTTTATCAAGTCACAGAACATTTTTATTCTATTAAAAAACTATTTTCTCCTGTACTTGGCACTGGCAAGGACACACCAGTGTTCAGTTTTGGGGCCCTCACTACAACAAAGACACTGAGGTGCTGGAGCAAGTCCAGAGAAGGGCAATGGAGCTGGGGGAGGGTCTGGAGCACAAGCCCTACAAGGAGCAGCTGAGGGAGCTGGGGGTGTTCAGCCTGGAGGCTCAGGAGAGACCTTATTGGTTCTACAACTGCCTGAAAGGAGGCTGTGGCCAGGTGGGGGTCAATGTCTTCTCCTGGGTAACAAGTGACAAGGGGAAATGACCTTCAGTTGCACCAGGGGAGGTATACGCTGGATATTGGGAAAAATTAATTCACCTAAAGAGTGGTGAAGCATTGGAACAGGCTGCCCAGGGAAGTGATCGAGTCCCTCTCCCTGTAAGTGTTCAAAGAATGAATCGATGGGGGACACTGTGATATCTTTAGTGGGTATGGTGGTATTAGGTCAAAGGTTGGTCTTGATGATCTTGGAGGTCTTTTCCAACCTTAATGATTCTATGATTCTTTAGGTAACTGGGCTTACTGAAAAATGCCAATAATACCCATAATTCTGGCATATCCATATATTTCTGGCAAATAATTCTTAGGATGTGCTGTTTTGTGGTTCACCTCTGACCATAATGTCATTCTTATTTGGAGCTGGAGGAAGTTTTTTCAATCTCTGTGACATTTTCAAAGCTGAAGCAAAATCAGTTTCAATGTTGGGTAACTTTTAGTTTAAGAACTGTATATGTGACAAAATAGCTTTAAAATTTATCATTAAAAGCTTTGCATTAAGGTTGAATTATTAAGTAGAAAAAAACCCTGTACACCAAAAGTTATAACTGACTGATCATGAGTTACCTTTTCTATTATGAATTTTTAGACCTTTGTACTCAGGACTAGGCCTTATTTTTTACAAGCACTAAATATGTCCCATCAATTAGAATGAGAAAGGAGGTCCTCAGCTGGGGGGCGGTTGAGGTGGCAAGTGGCAAGAGAGGAAGCAAATTTCAGAGGCATTTCTGTTTGTTTCACCCTTCTCATGCAGGGCTCTTTAGTCAAAACACAACGTGAGTGAGGGATCATTTGCAAAGGCATTATTTATATGAGCAATTGGAATTGTCTCTATTTATAGACTGGCTGCAATCACATCCAACAACTGGGTTTCTTAGTGCATTTGTCATACGAGTGGTGCCAGCAGGAACTCTGTATTTACTTCCCCATGCTGCCATTTTTAATGAGTACTTCTTTTTAATGAAACTTCTCTATTTTTCTTCCTGGTGTTGGTTTCATGACTGCAAAGTTAAAACTGGCACTGTCCTTCCTTCCTGAGGTAAAATCACCGCACTCTAATGAGTGGGTTGTGAAATTGCACATTGATGCAGGTGTGCAGAGCAAACCTAAGTGGCTTAATGGGAAGGAGTAATGTAACCCTGGGCTGACAGGATTAATGGAAGCAATTTGTTACCAGCCATTAGGGATGTCCATGTACACCTTTTCTAACAGCCCAATGTTTAGTATCATAACTTCTGGAGGGTTTTTATTTTGTGTTCTGCACAAAGTGAACTGGGAGTGGCAGGACTCCATGTTGTCCTGTTATTTTTTGGGGAGGATTGTGTCCACTGAAGACTTGCTATTCCGTTTTCCAGTTGAGTCATAGATCCTTTATTTGGTACAGACACAGACATGTATTGGGAACTGTCTGTTGTATCTCTTTACCCTCTAACAGAGATGCTGGGGGGGACAGATGCACCAGCATGAGGAAGCGGTCTTTATCTTTGGTATATCTGCCCTTCTCTGTGTCCCTCAGGCTACCCATGTTGTCTGTACAGTGCTTTTACGTGGTGTCTCTAATTCTTAGAGAGTCACACAGTCATTACCAGGCTTCACCCTTATGGGTATATTACGTTAAAAACATTTAACTTCATGAGGGCTTAAAAACATGCTGGAGGCTTTCTGCTGTGGCCACTGAAACCTCTGGCAATATTTATACTTTTTAAATGAAGGTTTGACTGATTTTTAAAAATTGTTTATTTTCAAAGGTGAGTGTATTTTGCTGAGAAGTTATGAATGGGTTTATATGATGAGGAAGATCTTAACATTTCATCAGCAGTTCACTGAATTTTTTTATCTTCCCTCTTACACTGAGCCTTTTCTTAGGTTTTCAGTGGTGACAGCATAATAAGAAACTCTTATTTGAACTCTTCTTGAAAAAGAATAAAAGAAAATATGAAAAGCCTGTTTCCTACTAGGTGTGTTATATTAGGAATTCATGTCTATTTTTGATAGCTTTGTTATCACCAATAAATTATTGTGTTTTTCTGTGGGCAATACTCTACATGGCTGTTGACAGTGTCTCTGTACATCCTCCTCCTTACTGCAGATCACACATTATTTTCCCTTGGCAGTACCTGCAGGGACTCGATACCTGACCCTCCCTCACCCTTGGAGGGGGGAGTGGGTTACAGCACAAGCTGTAACAAGCTTAGAGAGCTGTTGAATCCTGCAGCCACTCTGCAGAGATGAAGCACTTTCTGCTTAGACTGGTTTTCTTCTGCATGGTCTTTTTGTTTAAAGCAGTAATGTCTTTATAATTTATGTCTATTGCTCTGAGACTTGAGAGGTTTGAATTCCATCTTTGATCAATATTTTGATTTTTTTATTTTTAAGAGAACTATTTTTATTGATTAGAAAGTGATGCATTCCTGATGAATGCTCTATTTGCTGTTCTCTTAAATTTAGCACGGGGAGGGATCAGGTGCCCGTGTTGCACAGGAGTGGAGTGGAGAAAGCCACCAAGGCCTCCCCTGGTTCAGGTGTCTGAAGTTTCAGTGACCCTCTTGGTCACACCAGGGGCAAGCACCACTCTCTGCACCTCTGGGACAAAACTGATGTGGTTCTTGGGATGACTCCTCAATGAAGTGTCTTTTTCCAGACTTGTCATGATTAAGATGAGACCAGTGGAGCCCATGGAGCTCCAGGTCTTGTGATACGGATGGAGCTTCTGTGTTGATACTTTATAGCACCAGCTTACCAAACCTGCACCAAGATATTAAGCATATGTCAGCTTTCAGTGTTGGGCCCCTCTCTACTCCAGGTGCTGGAGTGTGTCCAGAGAAGGGCAATGAAGCTGGTGGAGGGTCTGGAGCACAAGTCCTGTGAGGCAGGAGCAACTGAGGGAGCTGGGGGTCTTCAGCCTGGAGAAGAGGAGGCTCAGCGGAGACCTTGTGGGTCTCTACAACTGGCTGAAAGGAGCCAGGATGGGATCAGCCTCTTCTCCCAGGCAGCTAGCAACAGGAAAAGAGGACATATCTCAGGCTGTGCAAGCAGAGGTTTTGTCTGGACATCAGGAGGAATTTCTTCACAGAATGGGTTATTAAACACTGGAATGGGCTGGAAGTGGTGGAGTCACCATCCCTTGAGGTGCTCAAGAAAAGAGTGAGCATGGAATTTGGTGCCATGGTCTAGTTGACAAGGTGGTGACCAGTCAGAGGTTGGACTTGATGATCTCAGAGGTCTTTTCCAACCTAACTGTTTCTGTGAAAAAATTTCAGATGAGGTACATAGAAGAAGGGGGTTTTTTACCGTAAAACAGTAATGAACTCTGGTCCCTTCTAATATTGTGGGCATTGGGATATAAACACCAATAATGTGCTCAGAGCTAGAATCAATAGCATTTTTGTCTTTTATGCATCTGGCTCTTTGCAGTTCCTGGAGCTTTTTCATATTTTGATGATCATTCTTCTGTATATCCCATTATTATCCAGACTTTTCAGTTTCTTCATATTATTGATTTCTCTTTGTGCATGTCTAAGATGGAAAAAGTTCACCAGACCTGAACAATCTGGCTTGTGTGTACTGTGCAACTTTGAGAGCTTCAACTAGTTGTAAATAACTTTCCCTTTGCTTTACAGGCTGGCCCACTGAAAGGCCCCTGAGAGTATAAAAAACCCACGCTGATTTATAAGTGTTTACACTAAGTGTAGTACCTTCCAATTCATTTGTCACAGTATTCCAAGTGTGGCACTGTTTATTTTCAACACTTGTAGCTTTCAATTTTTATTGCTTTTTATTGTTTTCTATTTCTTTATAATTAGAATAGCTTTATTTAGCTTTATTCCAGCAGTGGGTACCTCAGCAGTCTGATTCATTCAACTCAGTGTGGTTCATTCAGCCAGAATATTTTTGTTATCTCCTAGCTGTGCTGTTATCTTGGTAACTTTTACACTGAATGATTATTTCATCAATTAACCTGAAATTTCTAGAAAATACAGCTTCTTGAGGGAGCTGTATACAAATTAAATCAAGAAGTTCTTAAGCACTGCTGCTTACACATGGGGTGCTTATAAAAGAATACAATTTCCTTGGGGTTCCTTCATCTTTTTCTATGGCTTTCATTATTCCCTCTGAGTTTGATCTCTAAAAGAACATTCTTTTACAAATAATTGTTTTGGCTGAAGAAGCTAGATGCCACTCTGTCTTACACTAAGTGTTCATTTATTCTTTGATAATTAACAGAAAAGTTGTTGCTGAAAAGCAGCTGTAGGTACTTCGTTTCCTGGGAGAAAAGAACTATAAAGCCTGAATTCTAGCACCTGGCAAAGTGAGATGTTAACTCTTTAATTTGTACTGTAATTGTAGGAGCTTTAGTGAAAAGTGGTTACCTGGGATACAGGATTTCTTAGGATATTGGTTTCAGTAAATGTGAAGTGTTTGGCTCAGGTTAGGATCTTCAGTATTCTGCCCTTTCAAATTTAAAGGAATCGTAGCTTACAGAGGGGAAATATGGTGTTATCTATTCTCTCATGAAGTAAAAATATAAATAAAAATATTTCCTCCCTTCCATTCAGTAAGAATAATTTCATGTGTGTATTGTTTTCCTGAAAGAATGGATCTTTTTTGCATGCACAGCACAGTTTCAAGAGGAAACCAAGTAGGAGCACATATTTTATGTTTAGTTTTCAAAATGGCAAGTGCACTTTTTTCAGAGGTTTTCTGATATGGATTCGGTTGCTGAGAATTTTGCTGTATTTGCACTTATGAGCTTTTTCCTGTTGTCTTACAGTTTAATTTTCCACTGAAATGATGTGAGGTCATGGTTGTGTAGGGAAATGCAGGAGCTGGTCCCAGTGGAGATCCTGTGTACTAAGGCAAGAGACTAGGAGTTGAGGATTGTGTAAGACAAGGAAGTCTGCAGAAAATGGAGAATACTGGAACAGGCAGTGGAATACAGCAGCAAAGTATTTGTGGAGACGTGCTCACCTTTTTTCCAAATAATGTGATGTAATTATTAAATATTTGTTGCAGAAGTCAGGAGGCCATTCATGCAATTTAGTAGTTTCTCTTTATTGGAAAAAGCTCGATCTTTCTTGATCAGCTGCAGGTGGAGAAGCTGCTTTTGTCATCACAATCATTTAGGTATGGAATAGACTGGGAAGTCCGAACCAACTGCCTTGTCAGTCTGATGCTGTCTGAGGTCATATTGTCAAGTGTTCATCTGTGAACCCCTCCTGCACACACGTTAGGTTCCCAGGGTTCATCTTTTCTTCATATGCAGAGTGGTTTTAAGTAAATGCTGAGAAAATGGAGTTAAGTGATGGGGACCAGGAAAAAAGAGTAATACACTTTGGAGCATCTATGTGTGCTGATGACCCCTCATCCAGCCATTCTGCATCCTCTTATAATAGTATAAAACAAGGAGTGAAACAGCACTCTGGAATTCTGCACGATCCATAGATAGAAGAAGAAATAAAACTGGTTTCGCAATATGCAGGAAAAAGATAGATATGTTTGTGTGTTTACCCATTTAGTCTTTTGAATACAGTAGTATTTAGTTCATAATGGTGCCAAATGTGTGTGTGGGAGGGGTAGAGGATGTTTAGAAAGCTGAAAATAAAAAAAAAAGTCTTTTTTTTAAAGTCCTCAGAGTGCACTGTCTGCATTTACCATTGACTAAGGATTTTCTGAGAAATATTAGTTTCAAGTAGTAACAGGTCATTAGCTGAATGAGTGGAGGCTTGGGGTTTTTTTCCTCTTAGAAAAAGATTACTTCTGTGAGACCTTGATGCCTTTTTTCTTGTTCTGAGTGATAAGTAGTCATGTAGTTACAGACAACTTCTATTATTAAAATATAATGTGGTAATCTGTGTTTTCAGGGTGATTATTGTCCCTGTTCTTGGAATGATAATATTTGTGGCCCATCTTTTGGCTTGTTACAGTTGTCTGCACCATTGCAGATGCAGGTGAGGATGTACTGATTGCTATGCAGGACTTGCTTTTTTTACCTTGGTGTGTAGTTACCAGTATTATTTCATTACAGCTCTTTATATTTTGACTATGAGAAAGTAAACCAGCATATATATTATTTCATAGTTTTGATTTGTCTTCTGAACTTCCTTTGGCTATTTGAAAAGAATCCTGTCAGCAAAAAGTCTTGAATTTATTTTTTGGAATTGTTGAGAAAACAGATGTTCAAAATCAACCATTTCAAAACTTGGCAGAAATATTTTCCCTAATGTTTTTTGTCTACCTGTCTTCCTGTTATATCTGGAACCTGTTTACTAAGTTTGGTTTATTATATTTCTTATAGAGGATTATAAGAGAGCATGACTTACCCATTCAACCAAAGCCAAAATACCTAAAATCAGCGTGCTAAAATTCCAGGAGACAAGCTCCATTAGCTTATTCTCTCATTTCATTTTGCCTAGCAGCCTGGGCCCTCATAGGAGGAATGAGGAGCATCTCATTACAGAGTACTTTGGAATGTAGAATGTAGGGCACTTCTGGAAAATGGGAAAGGTGGGTTTAAGCTTCCTTCCCTTAGTCCCATAGGGTGAAAACCAAAGGTAACTTTGCTGTAGCAACCATTCTTTCAAAAAGATGATTCCACCTCTTTTTTAGGTGCCTACTCTCAGCTTGCTGTTTTGAATCCCATATGGCTGCAGGGTTTTCTGTGAAGCCTGTTTGAGATTGAATTTTGCACTCCCTTAGGTGCCCAGACCAAATCTTCCCTGTACGTGGGATCACAGGCTTTGACACGTGCCTCTGAAGAACTCTTGGATTTATGACTTAGACATCATTCCAAAGGTCCATAGGCATGTTCCAGATTTGGAATTATGTGCACCTTCTCCATTTTGCTGGATGATAGATTGTACTATATACCATGCTATCATACTGCAATACCTGCTATTGGCAGGTTTTTCATCTTATCTTGGTCAACTCAGTTTAATCCCCTGGCAGGACACTGAGACAATCTTGTCAGAGTCAATAGTTTTGGCTTTGTCTCTACTCTCCCTACAGCCACTCTTCCATGAGTCTTGGAGGTCACCTTCTGTTGTCTCCCCTCAATATAATATTTTTCTACTTTCTTGAATCTTTTAATATCTTTAAGTGTCTAGTCATCAGTGATTATTTTCCTTGTCACTCCTAACCATTTTCTTCACCTGACTACATCCTTTCTATAGCTATCAAGATCTTATTTTAGTCTTTAAACATTAGCACATAAAATAGCCATAAGTACATGGTTTCATAGAACAACCACCACTTTTTTGTGTCATTAGTCTCTATAACTCTGCAGATCCTTGACACAGATTTTCTCATGTATTTTCACTCCTATCTTCCAGCTGCTGTCTACACAGCAGGTTCTTTTCCCTTCTTAAATACCTTATCTGAGAGGCACTACCACTGTACCAGACAGTTTTTGTTTTTAACCCTCTTTAAATGGGTTAACAAAATGGGTAAAGATTAGGTTGCATTGTTCAGAATATGGTTTTTTTTAACAGCTGCAATTTATATTTGCTCATTGTATGTAAGAGATGACTTTTCTAGCAGGAAAATAATTTAGTCTGTCTGATATCATTCTAATGCTGACTTTTCAGTAACAAAAAATATCTGTGATTGATGTACAGTGTGATCACATCACATGGTTTGATATGAAGTGCTAAATATGGCAGGAAGAGCTTGGTGCAGTTCTGTTTCTATTCTGTAGTATTAGCAAATATAAAGTTGAAATGTATGCAAAGAGCTCTGTGTCTGCTCAGACTTTGTCAAATATTTATGCATATTTTATATATATCCCAAATAAATCACTGTAGCACTGTGAACTGCTGGACCTGCATGAGAATGGGAACAGAAGGTTACACAAGTCAACACCAGAGTACAGTATGTTGCTAAATGTTGTGCTACTCCTTATGCTGTAGTGGGAAAGCTTATGGAGTAAGTACTGTAGTGCATGTTATATATTGGCAAACTCTTCTAGTGGAAGTACATCCTACTTCTGTGATGATTTTATTGTTTAATAACTACCTGCAGTGTTCTGGACACTGTAATGTGTGTTTGTGCTGGTTTTCACTGGCTCAGACAGATGAAACCAAGCATTTCCTGAGACACCATGAGAAGCTGTCTCCTACCATGAGCCAGGAGCCTGGCTGGGGTTGGGTGTTTTTGGTTTTTTTTTAACTCCATCATGATAAATTGTACAATTATTGGAAGAACTGAAATAGGACTAAAAAGAGGACTAAGTACTGTGGAAGTCCTTAGGGAAATTCTGTTAAAGCTCCTTTCTGGTGCCATATTTAAAGATAGGGAATTCCTTCAGCTCCTTGTGCTGATGTTTGAATAGATAGTTTCTGTGAAGGAGCCTGCTTAGTGATTCAAACCCCTCTGATTTTAGGGAGTAGTGTGCATCTTTGACCCAGCGATGACTGCTAGCTGTGATCCAGAGTGCTTTGAAGCAAGGAGAGTACTATGATCTAACATATCACAGTTTTACATACTAGATCATATTAAGGCACTTGTGCAAAGGTGTCCACACATCAATAACTCAGCTGGGATAAAGTTATCCAAAAATGTCTTTTGGGGGGTTACCATGTTTCTTCAAATAAGCTTTCATAGTGATCAGTAGAATCTTGGTGAAACTTCACCTTCATTGTGAGAATTTTTGAAATATGAATAAACACTGTGTGGACTTCTAAAGAGAATCCTTGGGAGGTTTTATGACTCACTATTGGCATGGACCTCATTCAAGATGCTACATGTTATATTAGATACTTCATGTTTTTCAGAAATGCTTGAGGAAATAGCTTGTAGTTCAGCACATTAGAAATAGCACTGGTAGCAGATGGCCAAGAGAAAATGCTGTAGAAAAGTTGATTGTGTGACTTTGATTTCTTGCAAGCACGTAGTGCAGGCTGAGCAAGGTCTTCCAGCTCTGGCAAAATGAAGGTTTTGCCATTGAGCTGTGTAGCTGAGCACAACCCTGATATTTTGGTAGGTGATCGTGACTGTGAAGGCAGCGTTTGGAGAATTGCAGTGTGAGCACAGAGTAGGTAACTGTCCTTCACAAGCAGCTGATCCTGAAACAGACTGTCTTGGCGGTGCTCCCAAGACTCTGATTCAGTCAGTTCCTGCCTAATGAACTGAAGACCACCTTCCTGATAATTAAGAAGAAAGAAGCTGCCTGGATTTTATCCAGCTTCAGTTTTTAAGCTGACATTCTGAGCACTTAGCTATTTGTGCTAGGTAGTTGACTGCTCAAAAGTCATTATCCTCTAAGTCGTGTGGATTGGAGGAGAAATTTCTTTATTTTTGGTTTGTTGCATATGAGGAAGTCTCTACAATATGCATTTCTCTCTGATTGTCAGACTGCTTTTTCTGAGTATACATCCTTCTACTCCAGTTTGGATAGCATCTCTAATGTAAATGTTCTATGTCTAAAAGAGTAATAACATAGAATTGCAAGGTATCAGGCATTCTGTGTATTCACCTAATGATGCCTAGATAAAGTTTCAGTTCAGTGACCCCTCAGGAGCAGGACTTCACAGACTTCTTTTCGACAGTATCATGGGAAGTGATAGCCCCAGCGATCAGGCTTTGTTCCAAATCAGTTTATAATCAAAGTAATCTAAACTTCTTGGAATAGTTCCAGGGTTTGGCACAAGTGGTGGGTCTCAGCAGCAGAGCCAGTTGGTATTGCCTTATATCATGTATGGAAATCAGATAAATTTTATCTGTCTCATTTCCTTTTACACTCAGATAGATGAGAGAGTTGAGCAACCTTTCTCTGGGCTGTTCTTCACTCCTTATGTTTACTTACAGCTCTTCAACTGCGTCTTCCATGTGGAAGATCTTTCCAGTCAAAACCAGGAAGACAGAAATAATATGAGACTTGATAGTTGTAAGTGTCTGAGACCCACAACCAGTTATTTCTCACTGCTACCACCCCCAAAGGGTTGCTTTTGTTTGAATAAAAAGTACTTATGGAATTGGAGTTTTGGGGTGCAGGGCTGTCTTTCTAATTCTTCCTGTAGTGGTAGGAACTGGTAAGATGTCAGAAAATAGATTTCCATGTCAGAAACTTTGGAGGTCCAGTAGTGTTTGTCTAGTCTAAGTTAGAACTACCACCTGCTCTGCAAGGAGTCTCTGTGTACTGTATTTCTCATTCAAGAGAAGTAAATCCTGACAAAACAGGAAAAATCTCACACTGTCATTAATTTTCATACAGTTTAGCTGGGGGAGTGATGTTTTTACTGTATGAGGGAATGGGCATAGCTGCCATAGATAGGGATGTTTACAGGGATGTATGACATGCTGATGTAGCTACAGCAGCTGAAGATGGTCTGTTTTCTTGCTCCAGCCTGATAGTCTTGCTGGCAAAACTGTAGCCTTGATTTGAATGGGATGAAAAAATATTTTCACAGCTCTTCTTCTCTTGAAAAATACTTTCTAATACAATTTATGACTTGGGGGTTCTGTAGTTTGGAAAGAGTATACACATATTGATTGGTTTTCCTGCCATATTTTGAGTACAATACATTATTCAGTGATTATATATGAATTTTCACTGATTTCTGTATTGATAGCTTCTTTTCCTGATGCGTCAAGGGAATGAGAGAGCATGACTAACATGTTTTCTGATCTTACAATTGCCAACTGTATGTTAATTTTCGTTTTAGAATTCATTCATGGCTGAAGTGACTGCATTGCTGATTTTGAATATAAAGCACATTTACCAAGTGAAAACTAGAAAATTGACTTTACTTGGAGTGATGAGTTAGAAATTATCAAAGTTTACCTCTGTCTTCCTGACAAAGCAATCCTTCTAGAGAAGTGCACAGATTTCAGTGCATGTGTATTTTCATAATACACTGTCTTTAGACAGTTCATTTTTCCTGCAAGTACTTTGTGTTGGTGTGTTTGGGTTTGTTGGTGTTTGTGTCCACCTTGGGGAGCTATATCTGAAACATAACCCTCAGCTGGAAAAACTGAAACAAAAAAATAGTTT
Organism: Phylloscopus whistleri; assembly: GCA_017589585.1. Classification (NCBI taxonomy): domain Eukaryota; kingdom Metazoa; phylum Chordata; class Aves; order Passeriformes; family Phylloscopidae; genus Phylloscopus; species Phylloscopus whistleri. Next base: position 633,675 of record JADMLD010000680.1, on the reverse strand, counting down.
CACTTAGTTGAGCTTAGTAACCAGTGGAGAAATATGTACAGTGTTTGTACCACTATTTTTTAATGCCATAATTATGTATGGGATTAAATATGTCCCTAAGAACAGTAGCAGGACTGCTTTTTGAGCAATGATGTGAATATTGCATTCAGCAGTGGCACTTAGCAAAACATGGCAGGGCATCTAAGCATGGTAAAGTAGCATGTGCTGAGTACTGTTGGGATGTGGAATGAGCTAGAGAGGTAAAAAAATAAAATATTGAACACTCTGAGTATTGCAGCCACCAGCAGTGTGCAGTCACTCGGAATAATTAATGTCTGTGGTGCAGGTCATTAGTCATGGTCGTGGTGCCTCAGGCAAAAGGAGATGGGGACCACAGACTGTCTCCTTGGAATACACGAATACAGAAGGTGTGCTATGGCATGAGCAGCCTGTCATCATCATCAGATGATGAATTCCTTTGTTTTCCAGGAAATATGTACTAAATGGAGAAGTGGGGGAACCAGTCTTGCAGCTTGTTTTAACTACTAGGACTCATCTCAAAAGGGATAGGATTTGCCCCAACCAACCAACCAACCAACCAACCAACCAACCAACCAACCAACCAACCAACCAACCATCTTTTTAATTAATCTCATTTTAGTCTGGGCATGTAATGCAGGTCAGAAGAATCACTTTGTAGAAGTGCCTCTCCATTGACTGTAACTGGAATCCAGATGACTTGTGCAGGTGATGGATGTCTGTGTAAAAGGCATCTCAGTTTTAGGTGGTGGGATTCTCATCTGCCAAACCCCAGTGTTCATGTAATAAAAATCAGTGAACCATAGTAATGTCAGAAATGGTATTTTAAGAACCAAAATAAAATGTATCAGGTTTTTCCATGAGACATCTAGTGGTATGCACTTAGAAATGAATGTGTTACTGAAATAAGCAGTAAAGGAAAGGAAATTCCATATTTAAACCAGCAGATTCACAGCATTGGTATTTTCTTTGTGACCCAAATGAAGCCAAAATAAGTACGGATTTGTAATCAGAAGAGTAAGTTTCTCATCATAGATGATAAGAAGAAATCCTTTTAGAATTTGGGCCTATGGGCACTAGTCAGGAGAAACTGCACTTCTTAAATCTATCGTCCATAGCTACTGATAAACAAGAAACATTTAAGGAGGGAACCTGCTGATTGTAGCTACTGAGACTGACTGAAATGTGCTTCTAGCAGAGAAGAGTGAAGTTGTGCAGAGACACAAGCTGACCCAGAATAAATACCTCAGGAACATGCTCTCTTTCTGGACTGATCCTGCTACAGGAAAGGGACTGATAAGGGGATTCAGGATGGGCATGGATGAGAGAAATCCAGTTTCTTTTGTGTGTTCTGGAAGACTATTAAATGTTCAGCTAGGCTTTCTGAGACCTGTCAGTTCTGGCATAACAGTGTCAAAGCTATTAAATTAAATTCCTGGTTTGTTTTAACTCTTTTCACATCGAGGTAAGGACAGGATGTACCTGTACCTCAAGGTTGAATCACACTCTCCATACACCCAGCAGCACACTGTGCTGTAACACAGATTGTTGGCTCCCACGTACACATACGTGCACTAGGGCACAGCTGAAACAAAATAGTGATTTACATTATGGTGGGTTATATGGTGCTTACTTGGCATGTTATTATTGTTGCTCTTTAAATAAAATCCCCTGAAGTTTATTTCTGACAAGATTGTAGTAACTGTAGTGCCATTAAAACGGTCGTTAGGAACATTTTGTTTATGTAGAATTAAAATATTATAGTTGTTCAGGAGATTGCAGATTTCCTTTTGTGGGCATTTGTAATTATTTGGGACCAAATCCAGTTTCCAGTGAACTGGATAGGAATCTCACTCCATTCCAGAGGGACTTGTGTCAAATTTCTTTAGGTTTTTGAAGATGCCAAGTTTTATAAAATTGAGATTTTAGTCAAGTGCCTGATACAGTGGGGACCAAGACTTCCTTTGAGACTCTGCTTAATATGTGCAATGATATACTTTACCATGAAATCTTTTTAATTGGATGTGTTAATGAGGAGGTTGATGGGTCTGCCTGGTTACTAGTTCATAAGTTATTTGCATAATAACATAGGAAATAGGGGAATAAACAAGAGGACACCAAATCTTAATCCATGACCAACGTGACTGAACTGCCATAGCAAAGACGTGGTGAGAGGACAGGGAGGATGAAAAGGCTGTTGTATATTTTGGTTCAGATATTTGTGCTGTGACCCAGCTGTAGAGGGAGTGGGACATACAGATGCTCTATGAGTAATAATAATAGGAAAAAGCTCATGGGCTCCTTTTATGCAGGCATTGTACAGACCACCAAACAGGTCAGGTAGGTGAGGATTTTTATTGTCAGGGTACAGGTGATGGTGAAAATGAGTGATTTTAATAAACAGCCAGTCACCTGCTGGAAGACAATGAAGGAGAATACCAATGTGCTTTGCAATGCACTTACAAACAGATTTTGAGACAGTGGGAAAAGTAATCTAAAGGGGAGCTATTATATCTCATACCAGCTCTAAGGGAGAAGCTGTAAAAACTGGGAGAGAAAAGGCAGGTTGAGTGAAAATTACCCCACAATGACAGGACTTGCAGATTTCAGGAAGGGAAAGAGGTAGAAGAATTAAAACAAAAGGTTTCAGGGGGGTATGAGAGGACAGTGGGCATAACCTCTTTGTAAAGGAGTCTGGAGAAAAAAAAAGTTAAGGAATTGTTTGTTCCTCAAGAAAAATAATAAAGAGAAAAAATGCAAATTGAGACAGCACAGGAAAATGACAAAAAGCGTAGTAAAATAAATGTCTAAAATAAAAGCAGCTCATTTATGTCAAGCACAAGAAGGAACCATGTACAAAATTAAAACTAGTTTGGATTATTTAGAACAAATACAAAAGAATAGCAAAAGATGCAGAGAAAAAAAACCCAAAACCCAAAATACAGCAAAGAAGCCAAGACCAAAAAATGTGTACAAGAAAAGATTGTGTACAATAAGTACAAGAGGAGTAACAGAAATGGTTCTGGAAGTATATTTTTGGTAAGTGCATGTTCCAGGAAAGTGTTGCTCTACTGATTAACAGAAGCACATTGGTCTTCACTAGTGTTATTTTGAGTATATGGAAAACAGCCTAGAATGGAGAAAGGACAAATCAGAGAGCACTTAATGTGTTAGGTGTTCCCAGGTTAGCTGTGCCTCAGATTTGCTATACTTGGAAACTGGAAGAATTTTCTAAATTAGTCTCAGCCCTGTTAGCAGTTACCATTGAGAATCTGAAGAAAAAAAAAAATTAGTGTGAAAAAAAATTCCAGAAAAATAGAAAAGCACATCCTTAAAAGAGGGGGGAGCTATGGATGGAAGAATACTGTCACAGATTTGCAGATCATTTTTGTTCCTAGAAGAATTACAGACAAATATTCATTTTGTAAATACCTAGAGAAAATAACAAACATCAATCAGCATGGATTTGTTGGAACTATCAAATACCCTGTAACAAGAAATTAAAATTTGTGGATAAAAGAAAAGGAGCAGATGTCTTACATTTTCATTTAAAGAAACTTCTGGATGCTGTCTTACAAAAAGTCCCCTATAAACAATCTAGGGAACATCAAGCAGTATTTATATGTAAGTTGCCTGGGATATAGTTGCACAACTGGTTGGATAAGGCAAACCCCAAGCAGCTACTCCTGTTTCATTCATGTGTCTTCCACAAGAGTTTATTTTAGACACTAATATGTTTTTTCAGCAATAATCTGGATTATGTTTGAGAGAATACGCTTATTAAATTTGCAGTTGTCACGAAGTTGAGAATGAATTGGAAGGATGCCAGAGAACAGGATTAGAATTGAAAATGATCTTGACGTGGCTTTGAAAATAAAGTAATATTTAGCAGGTGTAAGTGTATAGTGCTATACTTGGGCAGAATAGCCATAGACAGACACGGGACAGATGGTTAAACAGTGGGTTTTGAAAATTATATATGTCATAAATATTACATGAATAGACATAGTCAAGCTGTTGTAAAGAGGGCATGGATGGATGAAAAAGATATATAGCCTGTAAAATGTATGGAGTAATTCATCTGATGTTCTCAGTACTCTGCTCAGTTCAAATACTGGGACCAGTTTTGAGCATCACATTTCAGTAAAGATACAGCTAATGAGAGGGAATTCAGGGAATGGCAATAAAGGTAGTTAGAGAGCTGAAAAACAGGACTTGTAAGGAAAAAAAAATGAAGAACCAGAAGTATTTAGCCTTGAAAGAAACGGGTAGGTGGGAACAAAAAGTTTTCAAGTATGCCAAAAACCCCAATAAAGCACCTTGAGCCAACCAACCAACCATCCAAAAAACACACCCTAAACCACCTTGAACCTACACAGATGAAGGGAATGATCTGATCTCTGCATCCCATAGGGATAACTTAAATTATAAGAGAAAGAATTAATTTAGACATCAAAAAAAAATTCCTGACCATAAGGTGAGATACTAAGAACAAGTTAGATGAGAGATTGGTAAGTGCAGTAGTATATTAGGAGTCCTCCAAAACATGGAAAACATATCCAAAAATGATACAAGTGTAGCTTTGTTTCATCTGCAGTTTGGAGTTGACTTGCTCTGGACCCTCTTAGCAGTATGAATGTGTTACATTACTGTGTATTATTGCTGTGCCACACATGGCATTTTCTGTTTGTAAATCTTGTGAAACACTACTGTAATTTGAATTAAGATGATCCTTTTTCTTTTATTTCAGTGTGTGCAGAAGCTTACAATCCTGATGAGGAAGAGGATGACGCAGAATCTAGGGTACTTCATGCTTAGAGTCAAGTACTTTTTCAATTCTCAGACATTACATTTAGGAGGAAAAATGTAACCAGCTTTACCATTCCTTTTCAAAAACATCCTTATTATAATACGCTTTAGTAATCTCTTGGGGTTCTGTGTTAAAGGAACATTTAAAAATTCTCCATAATAGTCACCCATGTAGGACTTGATGTATTATTCTTAATTACCAAATCTGTGGTACGTGGTTAAGGAAACATTTTTGTGCAATTACATTTACCCAGAGAGCACCTGCTTCTAAAATTTCTTACTTGGTGTCCTCATAATTTTGGGGTAGTTTCCTTTCTCAGAAGGCAGAAAAAAAGTTAAACCGTAAAATTGCTAAGATTTTTCAAGGTACAATATGACAAATAATGAACTGTATTTATTTATTGTATTTGTGTCACCCTTTTAAGGGCATTTACTTAGCTTTTAAGATGAAATAACATGACTTTCATGAGAAGTTTAATTGTTTATATTCTACCTAATTTTCTGGCTTGTTACTCTGTCCAAAATGTTACCCTATAGTATTACAGCTATACATAGCATAGAAGCAAATGAGTTGAAAAACTTGATTGATACTCAGATGAACCAGACACTGGTAATTTAGTGAATCTCTGGCTCACTCAGATAGTGTCAAGTCTGTTGCTTACTCTGTGAAATTTCTGATACAAATTTAACACAGGTACTAGTTCACAAAATATTCTTTAGGAAGTAGTAATGGAAAATGGCTGAATGTAACAGTGGTGCTTTGTATAAAACATGCATGCCCCAAATATGATTTCAGAGTAGTAATGTTTATGTAGCAATAGTGTAGATAAAGATGTCCAGAATGGCTTGCAGAAATTAACTGGATTCCACAGGTGTAAATATCTTGTGAGCTTGAATATAGCAGTGTTTCATTTTCTAATGGTATGGTGGAACCATTTTATCATTGAGTGTTTATTCAAATCCTGAAGGTTTTGAAATGAAAGAGCTATGAATCATGGCCAAAATATTGTGTAAAATGCTTAGTTGAATTAGCTCAGTCCTTCAGCTAGTGCTGCTATATGATAATCACTCTAAGAGCTTTTGTATTCTATCCCTCAGATTATTCACCCCAAAACAGATGATCAAAGAAACAGACTGCAGGAGGCGTGCAAGGACATCCTTCTGTTTAAGAACCTAGACCCGGTAAGAAATTCTTGGTAATGAACAGCATTGAGCACTGCTGCTAAGAATTATTTCTCCTGAGCTTTGGAACAGAAATTTACAGATTTGACTTGGTAACCTCTTACATATGCTTTCTTGACCATAAATTCCATTTTTTAGAACTGGTACATCATATATAGAGTCTTTTGCTTACCACCATAAGTGATAATATTGAAATACATTATTATGAATCTGTACATTAATAAAAATGGATATTTTATAATAATCCATAATCCATAATATTATATTATTAATATTAATAATATAGTGGATTAATAATTAATAATATAATGGATTAATAATATTATGGATTAATCCATAATCAATAATCCATAATATTATATTATTAATAATAATATTGTTCATATTAATTACTGTATTTTCTTATTTTAAATCTTCCTGTACACTCATGTCTATAAACACATCAGTTAACTGGAATGTTTAAGTGTTTTCTATTAGTTGCTTTTTAGCATGAAAAGGTGCTGGGTGCACCATCAAAAACAGCAAATCACCCCCAAAGCCTTCATTTTAGCTATGGATGTAATTGAACAAGTGAATTATGAAACAGAGGGAAAGAGAAAGGTACCAGTGATGTGTTTACATTATTATTTCGCTTAATGCAAATACCATAAAAAAGCTTCAGGTAATTTTCTTCCATGCAGATAATTTCCTTCTGTTTAGTATAAAAACAACTATGAGCTTTTAAGAAAGCCTAAATGCACTCAATGAATGCTCTGGATCACACAAAGGTGATGATGCTACCAAAAAAGCACACAGGATTGTTTCAGGGAAGAGGTGAGTTTATCAATCAAAACATGCATCCTGAGGCTGGGATGACTCACAGCATCCCAAATGCTTCCTCAAGAGATTTGATTCTATGCTGTCAAGGGAGAGAGCATGAGGGAAAGGGAAAAAATATGTATATTTTTAAGTATGAGAACAGAAAGTTTACATTTTGTTCAAGAGGGAGCTAATGGAAGGACCAGCCTGCAGCTCTGTTTGGAAGTCAGGTGCTATTACAGGGAATGCCCATTAATCTGTGCTGCAAGTTTCCAACTCCTTCTTCTGTCTGCACAGAGACTGAACCCTGACCCTGGGTACTGTTCCCTTAGAAATCCTGAGGAGCAGTGAGCCACAATGCCCCATCTTAGCAGAAGCCTGGAGTTCCTGTTATGGAAGGGCATCAAGTCTCAACGTGGGTGCTAATACATGTGCATTCTTGGGACAGTAGGGATCCTGACACAGAAGGTTTCCCAAGTCCCTCATGCTGTCTGTTCAATGGGTAGTTAATCAGCTGTCCCACTATATTTGTTCTAGCTAAAGCCATGCACACATTTACACTTCTGCTCCTGAATTATTTTTCTGAGTAGCTTCAGGGAATCAAAGTCATATGTGGGCATCTGCTCTGGATATGAAATTGCTTTATTATATATTTTCCTTATTGTTTGTGTGTCCTGGCCTCCACTGGGCTGGACCATCATTACATTAGTCTGCATTAGCCAATGGCATTTTGGCTCTTGGTTAAACTCTGAGCATTTCTCTTATGAGCCCTGCAACATGATAGATTATTGTGTGCCCCTAGAACCTGCTGTGATGTTAATAGTGCTTCCAGTATCAATCCTCTGGATGGGATCTGCTTTGCATTATACATTGAGAGCCAGATCTTCTGTCTCAATAGTCATCAGCCACTTGGTCTGCAGGATAGGGGTCTGTTGCCTATACTGTAATTTTGTGTAGACATAGAGCATTAAACTGCTCCAGTGTGGGCACTTGATGGACTTTCTCCAAGGATGAATTCTTCCAAGGAATACTGAGGGATTATTTCCCCTGTATATGAAGCTCTTCTCAGGACTGTGCTTGCTGTCTTGATTCTGATGTTTTGAACTATTTTTTTCAATTCTTCTTTTGAGTCAGTTACTTGTAATTGCTGATAGTTCCCACAATCTGTTCCAGGTGTTTAGAAGAAGACTTCTCAGCTGAGTTCTCCCTTTCTAGAGGTCTGCAATCCAAAGCCTTGAAATGTGTTCTGGGGATCTCCCAAGTCTTGTTCACCCCCTTTTGCTCAGATTTTCCAGTGGATTAGGAACACTTCCTCCTGCTTGAAATCCTTTACAGGCAGCATTCTGGAAAGTTGAATAAGATAATTATTGTAAAAGAGTTTTTCATTACAATAATTTTATTCATTAAAGACACTGGAAAACTACTGAGCTCTGAAGAGAGCAAAGATGTTAAAATGCAGCTTTCTTAAGTCTGGCTTGTTCCTTCTGTGGAGCCAGGATCTGTAGTCCCTGGGGAACTTCTCCCACTCCTCCTTCTTGTTCTGCTTCTGAGCAGTGATTCAAGGGTTCTGCCACTGCAGTTGCAGTAATTAAATATTCCTGTGCCAGCTCTCTTCTTCACCTCTGCCTCTCCATGAGAGATGCTGCAGTTTACAGAGTGGTATATTAGCAAAAACCTTATTCATCTTGAAGAGAGATAATATCTTCTGCTGCTAAAGCTCAAGTCTCTGGAACAAAAGTCAAGCTTTGTATTGATAGCATCTCCCGGCTCCCACTGTTGTGTTTGCTGGTTGTTTTTTTCCCTTGTATTGAACTTCAGCTTCTTTCTGCTGTAGTTCTGTGTATGAAAGTCACCATTCCAAAGGTCAGTAAAGGGCTTAATGGCTTTTCCCCCATGGCCTTCTAGAGGGTGTCAAATACCATTTTCAAATACAGAGTAACTTGTGTTACAGTGTGATCAGAATTGCATTCAGTATGTGATGCTCAGTGAAGTCCACCTTTTTTTAACATTTTATCCCACCCTCACACACTGTATTTTAATTTGAATGGAAGGATAAGATAAGGCTATCACTAAAGCCAAAGGAGAAGTTGCAGTAGTTGGGAGTGACTTACAGTTCTCTGCTCAGCATGTTAATTAAAGAGGCCATTTGAAATGGCAAGAGCCATCACATAAAATTAAAACCCATCAGAACCATTTGAATGTAGGGCTAAATGAGAGAGGAGAAGAAAATAACCTTCAGACTTTGAGACAACTTAGGACTTGCTATACACACACACAACAGTGTCTTGAGCCCTCGTTTAACTGTAGTAATTTTTTAATATCAAATAGGTAAATTTGCACATATATATTTATAAATATCAGTATTTCACATATTGTCTGTGATTAAAAATATAATAATGTAAACAACAGTTCTCATACATTTCCCTGAGCAACATTCTTATGTTTTAAAGGCCAGCTCATAGTCTAAAGTCTGTGAAGTTACTTGAATTTTATGGAAACTTTCTTTAACTTTGTAGATTGATGAGGATGTGACTGGTCAGTGAATGTGAGTTCAGCAATGTATTCCTTAATTAACTCCTTTCAATAAAAAATACTTCTAAAGAATTGACATTTTAGCAATTTTTTGCCTTTCTGGGGGCTTAATCATTTGCTATCTAGTTGCTGTCACTCAATATCAGTTTTACCTAGCATGTTACAGTTTTGGAAGAATTACTTCAAGAGAAAAATATGAATTGAAACATGCATTTGCAAGAAGATGAGGGAAGGAGGTTTTGCAGAGGTACTTGGTTACATTTTAGAGGACCAGATCAGGAAAGAATCAGGAGACAGGTCTATTCAGATGCCTGTTTTCTTCTTCCCATGCTATATTAGATTAACTCATTCCTCTTCTAATGCATCTCTTCCTGTTTTTCTTCCCAGAAAAACCTCTTCCTCTTAGAGTATTGTTTATTGTCCTTCTCAGTTGCCTGCTTCCCCATTGCCAAAACCCACAATATTACTGTTTTGCTCCCAGGATTGTCATGATGTGCCAGGCTGGTTATCTGCATGCACAAAGCATGTCACCAGACACCCTCCTTCATGCTCCAGGTGCTGGAGGTTCCTACAGTGGGCTCTGAAGCTGCTCTCTTTCCCTTCCACTTTCACTTTGTGTAAGACAGCAAGGAGAAAACTAGATGATGACCAAATGTCTTCAGCCCTTACAGAGGATAAGCCTGAAGTTGCTATCACTGAAATTTCTCTCTGTTCAGCCTAACAACTGTTTTATCAACAGGAGAATGGCAGCAGCAGCTCATCTACTGGCCAAGGAAGCCTTCTACACTTCCTTTTTACAATATAATTCAGAGTTGTTCTTTTGGTTTTGTCTCTTAAGAGGAAAATCTGCTGGGGTGATTAACAACAGGCCATTTAGTTTGGAAATTACGGCCCATCAGGCAGCAGTTAAAAAACCTGATGAACCTTTTATCAGAGCAAGAGGCTGGCTCAAGGAGCTGGTACCATCAAAGCTGAGCCATGCCCTTGCACTTAAAGTCTGAATCCTTTCTTTGGCAAAAATTCACAAGCAGTGTTAGATCATCTATTCTCTTTCAGAGAAGTTTAATATTGGAGAGCTTTGCCCTGCTAATGCTCGTACAGAATATATAAAATAGATCTTGACCCTTTTCTAAAAAGTAATAAATTATACATATTGTTCACAAATATGCAAGAGCAATCTCTGGGCATATTGCCACTTATGTACCTGGAGTATTAGTGTAAGAGAGACAAATATTGATTAATCAATTAGAATTGATTAACTTGAAAGAAGATGAAAGAGAACATAATGTAACTGTTTTATGAATAGTGGAACCTTATACTTGAGGCCAATTCATTCCTTGAAACCACTAACAAAAGATTCTCATGCTGCTCTTAGGTTCTTAAGAATTTTGGTGAAGAATTAGAACTACAGATTTTGGAGCAATTAATGGGAATATACACCCCACCCCCCATATATATACACACATGTTTATAGATATATAAAATATGTGTATAATATATATAACTGAGCCCAGAATGCCTGAACATTTTAATACTCTGCCCTCTTAGATGACACAAAGGTGATGACATTGAGGTGCCCTTCCAGAGAAAGGCATTGGAGCTGGTGGAGGGTCTGGAGCACAAGTCCTTCGAGGGGGAGCTGGGGGTGTTCAGCCTGGGGAAAAGGAGGCTCAGGGATGTGACCTTATCACTCTTTACAGCTTCTAGAAAGGAGGCTGTGAGCAGGTGGGGGTCAGTCTCTTCTTCTGGGTTACAGGATCAGAGGAAATGGCCTCAAATTGACCCAGGGGAGGTTCAGATTAGATATTAGGAAAAAATTTCTTCACTGAAAGTGTTGTCAAGCATTGGAAGAGACTGTTCAGGAAAATGTTTGAGTCACCATTCCTGGAGATATTGAAAAGAAAAGTTATGGCACTTGGGGTAGTTACAAAGTATGAAATGTGTTACTGAGCCTGACTGATGGGCATGTGCCTGATACTTGAGAGGCAGAGTGCTAATTTAGCTTGCAACTTTGTGGAAGAAGGTTAAGGTATATTCTCAAGGAAAATACTATTGCTTGAAAATATTGATTGTACGTTGAAATACAAATTAGTCTTTGATGGTGAAGGAATGAATGCATTTTCATTAGTTTACAAGTGGATATAACACAAGGGAACTAAATATTTTGAATTGCATCAATATTGCTGCTAACATTTTTATCAGAGTTCCCCTGGAGTATATGTACTTGGTTTTGTTTTGAACAACAAATGTGGTGAGGTGTAGACATGAATTCTGTAATTTATCTTCTTTTACAAGGTTCAGAGTTGTTGATTTAAGAAGTCCTTTTCTTCCCATGGTTTCCTTGCCTGTGTTTTGCTAACATTTTCTACCTCTCTCTCCCTACACCCAGCCCCCTTTCTTTTCTGGTATTGTCCATTTTATTGACTTCTTAATATCATGTTGAATATTAATTTGTTGATATTTCAAATTGCACAAAGTGAGGACAAGCTGGCCAGCAGGATGCCATTTTAACTGGGGGTTTATTTTACGAACTCAGGGACAATAGAAGAACCATGAATTCACTTTGTTCAAATTATAATCTTTTAATGTTTTTAGAGGTCATATGAGATAGGTTACTATTTCGCTAAAGTGCAAGGAAATCTTCTGCCCACTGGATTGTGCAGGCTGTCTTGGATCTATAAAGGAAATTAACTGAGATTTCCTGTCTACTGGGGAGCACTCCAGCAGCACACTCATCCTTTTGTGGGAATCCCAAGCATATATAATCCCAACATACCATCCATTACTTTAGAGATTTAATGCACACAGCTTGATAGCTGGATTTTACCAGCTCCTGTCAAACTACAGATTAGGATTGTCTCAGTTTGCTGTTAGATGCCACATCATTTTAATTTTAAAAAATGTAGCTATGCCTTCTATCTCCTGAATACATTTTCTAAAAGTCAGGAAGGAAATTTTTCAGAAGTTGCATTCTACATTTGTCATTGTCATGACTGCCAGTGATGATCACATCCTATTTTCCATTTTATCTACAGTGCCTTCCTTGATTCAGGTAGCATTTTGTCAAACAACAAACGTTTATATCAGCAGTTTAAACACTGATTGGAAACCCAGTCTTTGAGTTTAGAAAGGAGAACTTCATCCTTTCTCCTGTAACAAAATAGCTCACAGTAAGTTTATAAACTGATATTAGGAAGAGACATACCTGGCACAGCAGTAGCAAAGCATTTGGTAGTTTAGTAGTTAAAAGAGCCTTTGGCATCTGGGAAGGACATGCCATGGTCTACCAGCTCTCTTGACTAAAAGCTGTCTTGCAAGGACATAAAAATTACTAGATTTTTAATCTGTGTGAGCTATATACTAAATAAAAAACTCATTTTAATTATAATTAATATCTATTATCTAATTTTTGTCAAGAAATTTCGTTGAGATGTGATTGCCATGTTTGTTTTGATGACTTGAGAGAAATTGAGGTTCACATACTATTTTCAAACCAAGCAACATGCCTCTGGAGGACAGTACTTTGTGATACAAAGTCTACGAGAGGAGAATCCTGAGTGTTCAGTTGTAGTTTTTCACCTGACCTGGCAAGAGGCACGGAATCACACACTGTGTCAGGGGGATGTCCTTGGCAAACCAGTTATCATTCCTGTCTGGGGCTTTGTTCTCCTACATCTCATCATGTCTTTTGTAAGCAATTATAAACATGCACAAACTCTGTGCATTTCCAATATGGAATGGCAATGCAGCAGCCTTGCACACTCCTTACTAATGCAGGTCCTACTGGCATCACAGGAGCACGGTGGGAAAATTCCTATGGCTCCACTGAGATGGAAGAATACAGGATTTTTAGGAAGGACAGGAAGAGGAGACAAGTAGGTGGTGTTGCCCTCTGTATCAATGGAGAGCTGGAGTGCATGTACTTCCACCTGGGGGTGGATGAGGAGCTGACAGAGAGCCTATGGGTCAGGATTAAAGGGAGAGCAGGGACAGGTGCCATTGCACTGGGGGTCTGCTACAGCTGCCCAACCAGGAAAACTGAGCATGTCTGTCTGTCTGTCTGCAGACAGATTGGAGCAGCCTCACATTCACAGTTCCTCATCCTCATGGGGGACTTCAACCACTCCTGACATCAGAGGGACAACACAGCAGGGTGCAGGCAATCCAGGGGATTCTTGGAATGCAGTAACATCCTTCTCCAAGTGATAGAGGAGCCAGCAAGAAGAGGTGTTATGCTGGACTATTAGGAAGTTAATTAAAGCACAGACAGAAGTAAATCTGGCCAAGGACATCCAGGGTAAGAAAAAAAGTTTCTTTAAACTCAGTCAGTGATAAAAAACAGACTAGGAAAAATGTGGGTCCTCTCAGGAAGGTTACAGGAGAGCTGGTTACCCAGGACATGGAAAAGGCCCAGGTACTCTACGACTTTTTTGCCTCAGTCTTCACCAGCAAGTGCTGCAGCCACACTGCCCAAGTTGCAGAAGGTGAAAGCTGGGATGGGGAGAATGAAGTGCCACCCATTGTAGAACAGCCCCAGTGGGGTTCAGGAACATCTGAGGAAACTGTAGGAGTGTAAGTCCATGGGAGCTGACGAGTTACATCCATGGGTCGTGAGGGAACTGTCCAAGGATGTGGTTAAGCCACTGCCCATCTTATTTGAGAAATCATGGCAGTCCAGTGATTTGAAAAGGGGAAATACAACCCCCATTTTTAAAAAAGGAAATGAAAAAGACTCAGAGAACTACAGGCCAGTCAGTCACAAAACACCCCCCTCATCCTGTTTTCATTTTACATGTATTTTTGAAGGTAGAACTGCTCTAAGGAAGAAAAGCATTTAGACTGCACCATTTTACAAAATACTAGAATTAATTCTGTTTATGAAACAGATCTGCTTTTTAATTCTAAAATTACATATCTTTATCTTTTCAAAATAACGACAGAGGGTGCCAGTGAATTGAGCCTCAGTCTGGCAAGAGATTCCAGAGGATTCTCATAGAGAAAACTGGGCAAGGAAGTTATGTAATTCTCATAGTAAAACCAAAACCCACCTTCCTGGTTTGGTTATTGCAGTCTGCTTTGTCTTAACTTAAAGTGGAAAATTTTAGAAAAGGGGCCACTTGTCTTTTAAGTTAGTTGCAGTTTATTTAGGAAGTTAAAATAAATATGCAATGCTTCAGCAATTAATAGACTGCTCTCAGATGTATTAAATATCTTAAAGTATTTTAAACATTTTAAAAAGGGAATTGGATTTGTGAATTCTACTTTTTTGCAGACGTACATACCGGAAAAGTTGTGGTTTGGTGAGCTTGATTCATAGTTATAAGTTGAAAATGTTTTAACCAGAAATCCAAGATGAAGCACACTGAATAAAGATTTTAATTATATGTATTATTCCTCTATTACAGAAAATAACTATCTTTTTTATTTAACCTTTTCTCCCAAGATATCTTGGAAGTATTTGAAGTTCTAGGGTTTTATGTACATATTACATTTTTCTTGCATTGCTTGCACTTAGATGATAACATGGCCTCTAACTTCCCATGGTGTGGGGAGCATTCTGTATGTTCTCACCTGTTTTTAAAAGGCAGACAAGGGCTCTTGGTTGGGGAGCCACGTTGCCAATTCAGATGTAAAGCCAGAGGAAGGGAAGGTGCTGCTTCAAGTGCTTTGGACAAGCTGATGTTACATCAATTTTTCAGATTCTGTAGGATTTTCTTTTTGTTTACATAGAGAGGACTGAAAATAATGAAGTAATACTACCTATTCATTCAAGCACAGAAGTTTTTAAAAGGCAGCTCCTGTACATCATTTTCAGTCTCTTCCAATGGCACCCACTCACACTTGCCTTTCTCTGAAATGAGCTATAACACATCCACTGATACCTGAAATGATCCATCTTTTTTTCAAATATGTACCTGTCTGTACTAACAAAGGTACTAAGTAGAGAGACAGTTAAATGGTTTTTTGCTGGCCTGGGAGGGCTGCATGCTGTCTCCCTGTACTTTACCATGATCAGCTGTACTAAGGATGGATACTGCCATTCTGTTGTTCTTTGTGCCCACACACAGCCAACTCTGTGAAGGAAGATTTGTATTTATCTTCCATTTTTCAAAAAGGCTTGGATAACATGGTACTGCTGGTATTTTTAAAAGCTTTCAGTAAGTAAAAAATTCAGCAGCATAAGGATGGAATTCATTGCAACTAATTTATCTATCTAAAAATTGTGTGTAGCTGGGAGTTATGGTAGATCTCTCTATCCTCAGAGGAAAGAAAGGGAAATCTCTAGAGAAGTATTCTGAGCTATCTTGTATGGTTATCTCTGTCCATGGGCTGCAGAAGGACTCTAAAGGACTGACTTAGGCTCCTGTTCTTTGGAAAGGCAAATGCCATCCATCTTTCAGTGGCTGGAAATGCTGTGAATTGAACCATTGCAAAATGCTTATCTACAGGCTTCTTCTACCATGGTTTTCACTAGAATCTGCTTGTTCCAGTATGATACATACTTAGTAAGTCCCAAGAAGTATAGAATTTTATGCATATTGCAGGATAAACCAAAAATAAAATTTAAAATTTTAAGTTTTCTTTTTAGAAACTTTTAAGTTTTTTCTTAATCCACAATGAGCTGTGTTTGGGCTTTTTGCATATGAATAGTCAAATTTACATCAAATAAGACAAAATAGGTAATTAGTGCTTTTTTTTGTTATTAGATAGTCATAATTCAAATGATCATATTTTGTTAGTCTGTTAACATTTCTCTGTCAACAAGGTAGTTTTGTAGCCATGTGTAAATTCCTACTTCCCAAAGAACCCAGCATTTACCTAGCAAAAGCACTGAAGACTTTTATGGTTACATCTGGCCCAACATTCTGCAGGCATTGTATAACTTAGATTTTCAAAATACTTAACAATCATTTTGAAACTAAATTCTACAAGGAAGTTTTAAAGACAAAATCAGGTAAATGCATCATTTAGAATAATGGATATAGTTTGGTTTTTTTCAAGGGTATAACATTACTCAGTTGTGAAGGGTAAAATTCTGTCTTTGGATGGTCATGAGCAATTTATGTTGCAAAGAAGATCTATTTTATCATTTGCAGTGACAAGTGGGAAGCTGTGCTCTGAACACTGGAAGAGGAAAAGCTAACACTGAATACTAAATAGAGCTGTCTTTCTATTATTGATCCACGCACTTCTGTAGCATGAATATTTTCCACCATTAACATTTTTTATCTGCATATTGGGAAGCTGGCCAGTTAGTTAATTCCAAGAGTAACATTTTAGAAGCAGATGATAATTTCTTGTCTTTGTGTTCTTTTAAACAGGAACAGATGTCTCAGGTGTTGGATGCAATGTTTGAAAAGATGGTTGAAGGAGGGGAACATGTAATTGATCAAGGGGATGATGGTGACAACTTCTACGTCATTGACAGGTGAATTGCTGTGTCTTATTATTATGCAAAAGTACTTGGTGGTATAATAATACTTACTATTGAGAAAAGTCTGTATTCTATGAACTTGTATTTAATGCTTACATTACAGCTTTTCTCCTGGTATTCAGTGACAGGACTCAAGGGAGTGGTTCAAAGCTGTGCCAGGAGCAGTCCAGATTTGACATTAGGAAACATTTATTTACCAAATGAGTGGTCAAGCACTGAAAAAGGCTTCCTAGAGTCAAGGCCCCAAGCATGTCAGTGTTTAAGGGGCATTGGGACAACTCTTTTAGTAAAGTTCTTTCACTTTTGGGCAGCCCTGATGTGGTCAGGTAGGTGAACAAAATTATTGTTTTAGGTCCCTTCTAAGTGAAATATGAAATCAGATCATCATAAAAGCGTGTCCAGATTCTGTGCTGGAAAGGCAATATTTTTCAGCCTTGTGGGGTTACAGTTTGTCATCTCTTGTCCAAAAGGTTGCAGGGACTTTACAATATTCTGTCAGCCATGTGGTTTTTAGGTCTAGGGTATCACCCCTGTGTCCCTTATCAATGAAATAACTGATTTTTGCATTACATTCACATGACTTATCAATGCACACCATAAAAACACTCATCACAGAAGAAAATGATGGCTCAGCATCCATGGGCTTGGCAATTTCATGTTTTACAACATATCAGATTTTGCTGCATTCCTAGAGAAAAAATAAAAAAGTTATTAAATTAACATTGGAGAGAAGAAATGCACATTATAAAAATGTATTTATTTAATGATCTTACATTGCTTTTCAGATACATTCCTTCTGTTTCCTGCATCTCTGTTGTTTCATTAGGAATTACTACTTAAAAATATTTAAAATATTAAATAACCTGTATAATTATTTCAGTGATGCTATCATAGCAATTTTGTAAAGACTTGACATTTGTATTTAGTGTGGGTAAAATGAAATTAAGAAACAGATTCTAAGTTAGATTTTAATTTTTAATAAGTTCTGGTGATAAATAGATCACTGTACATCCATTGTACCTTTAAACTGAGTTAATGTAAAAGCTAATAATCCTATCCTTCCCTTTAAAGAGGGATTTATTATTTATTATACTTTTATTATTTATAGAAGTCATTGAGATGTCTTTACAAGGTGTTTACTACCATTTAAGCAAGCAAATACGTATTTCAAATGCTTTATCTTTGGAATTGATGGTATAAAAAATATAGTGAGAGGCTGCTTAGCAAAGGCCAGTGATGGATTCTACTCATTGTATTTATGTATTTTATTAACAGAGGTACATATGATATTTATGTAAAATGTGATGGTGTTGGGAGGTGTGTTGGAACCTATGATAACCGAGGATGTTTTGGTGAGTTGGCCTTAATGTACAATACACCCAGAGCAGCTACAATTATAGCTACCTCTCCTGGCTCCATCTGGGGTTTGGTAAGTAGAGTACTTCTTTTAAGCTATTTTTAAAATAGATATGTTTTATATCGATTTCATTGGCATGCTATATCAGCACTAAAAAAAAAAAATTAAAAAATTATAATTTCAGAAAGTTTAATTCTAGAAATCCTGAGAAATCCCAACACAATGCTATATTTTTCCAGAATCCACAGATAAAAATCTGAGGTTTAATAAAACACTGATTTTTAAAAAATTATTTTATTTTATTTTAATTGCAGTTTCCAAATCAAAAACCACTGATAATTGCATATTAATTTTTTGATTGGAAATGCCTTTGTTTCCAAAGTAAAATTCCAGTATGAAGTTATTTATTAGGGTTATACTACCTGGATCTTTGACAAGAGTAATCGACTTTACCCCAAAAATAAGCTGAGATGGCCATCATCTTCAAGACTGATCTAATGACTGATCCCAGGATTGAAATGAAACGTGGTTATTCACCAGCTTAATCCATGTAACTTTTGGGATTGTTTAGGACACTGTAAGAATGGCTTTAAATTAAATTGGGTTGTGTTGGCCAGTAAGTCCCCCCTGTGGCAGTGAAGGCTTGCAGTGCATTTTCCCATTTTACATCATATGTGTAGTTTTTCCATCTGTCTGGTTCACTTTCTTGGCCAAATCCTAAGGAATGTCCAGTTGGCTGTTCAGGGCAGCAATGAGCCTTGTTCTGCTGAAACAGAGACAGTGGACTGTGACCTAAGACCCAGACTCATGTATTTTGGTTTTTACAAAACCATAAAAGCCTCTTTGAGTCCATATCAATTTGTATGGGACTTCAGGGTAGTGAATAAACTTTGTAAATTAAACATTTAAATATTGAGGATTTCTTAAATGTCCTAAATTACCCACTCAGTGTTCACTGCTGTAAACTCTACCCTCTGTACATGAGTTCAGTATGTACCCTGCAGGGATTTCCACAGCCATTTTCAGGTTAACTTTAGGAGCTCCTGATTGACCTCTAGAGGAATCTTTCTCAACTGACAGTAGGGAGAGACCAGCCAGCTCAGTTGACAGCTACACTGACTGACTAAAATTGGGTAATTTGATCATATACAGCCAGTTCTTAAGTATTTTCTAGCACGTATTTTCAGTGAATAAACTCTCTTTCTCTCTTTGTGTTTACAGGATAGGGTAACATTCCGAAGAATCATTGTAAAAAATAATGCCAAAAAGAGAAGAATGTATGAAAGTTTTATTGAGTCATTGCCATTCCTTAAATCTTTAGAAGTAAGATTTCTATTGGTTATTTTAATGGCTGTGTTGGAGGTACCTGATAAGGTTCTGCTCTTGAAGACTTTAAATTTGGCAAAGTGTCTCCACAATAGAATTGCATACTTTTGTTTCAGAGAAAGACTACATTTATTTAAAAAAAAAACTAGAATAATTTTTTATTGTTCATATTGTATTTTAAAACATAAATTAACTTTCCTTTCAGTTTCCCAAAGCTTAGTTTTAGTAGATACTAGGCAGCAAAGTTAAACAATGATTTGGGGAATTTAAAAATATTTTCATTTATCAGCAATATTTTTACATATAGTTTTACGTGCATGCTTTTCTAAACATAATTTTTGAAGGCTTCTAACAAGAATGGAAGCTTGTCAGAATAGCTGTTAAAACTGTAATAAACCTTCCAAACACTATTCAGCAGTTCTTTTTTCAATGGTAATCAAAACAGGAAAATAAAGATACACCACTCTGTGCAAAGATTTACAGAAAGAAATATGAAAGGGCTTTCTAAAAATATACTGTCATAATGTTAACCAAATATTTCTTACATTTTCTTTTTCTAAATGAAGGTATCTGAGCGTTTAAAAGTTGTTGATGTGATTGGTACCAAAGTGTACAAAGATGGAGAACAAATCATTGCTCAGGTACAGTTTCTTCCTAGTTTTAGTTTTTCTTTCATAATAATGAAATCATGTTATTTGTAGACATGTAATCATGTTATTTGTAGACAATACATACTTTTAAACCCTATTTTTCTTTCTCACATAAACAAAATCAATGAATCTTAAATGTAAGAGGTGGTTATTTTGTTTCAAAAGCTCACTTTTCACTGATGATACTTTCAAGAGCAACCCTCTTTTGTTGGTATAAATAAAAAAGACAACATTTTAAGTATACTTAGAAATTCAAACTTTATAAGTGTGCTTCCAAGGAGGAGCATTGAAGACTTGCCTTGGTCTTGTTAAAATATGGTCAACTTTTCAAGAAGACAGAAGTAAATTCTTCAGGATAGGCAAGTGTGATTGTCTTGCCCCAGGTTAATCACATAGCCTCTGGAGGCTGTTTATCCTGGAAACTTACTAAGGGAAATAATTTGGGAGGAACACAGAAGTGATAAATGGAAGTAAGGTCCTAAAAATCTTCCATAACATTGGTTTGCTCTGCTTTTTGTGTAAGGCACAGTCAGCTATGTCTTTTCAT
This sequence comes from Phylloscopus whistleri, assembly GCA_017589585.1. Classification (NCBI taxonomy): domain Eukaryota; kingdom Metazoa; phylum Chordata; class Aves; order Passeriformes; family Phylloscopidae; genus Phylloscopus; species Phylloscopus whistleri. Next base: position 613,021 of record JADMLD010000680.1, on the reverse strand, counting down.
GAAAATGCCTTGCTGTCAGTTCTGTAGAGATGTTTTGATTGTTATGTGTCTAGAGTATGGTTTTCAAATTAAAAGTGGTTTCTTTTGCAACAGGTATCAAAAAGAGGAGCTTCAAGGCACTATATATTGCAAATATTTTGATGTTACCAGGAAACTAAAAGGGAAAAGTTTTCACTTTTTTTACTCACTTTATTTTTTTTTTTTCTTGTGCAGGGTGACTTGGCTGATTCTTTCTTTATTGTGGAATCTGGAGAAGTAAGGATTATAATGACAAGGAAGGTAAACATCCCTAAAACAACAACCTTTTTTTTTACCATTGTCACTAACTATGCTTATAAAATCCTGAGTTTGGTAAATCTCTCCTCTAATACTTTCTTTCTTTTTTTTACATGATATTTCAGGGTAAGCAAGATCTAGAAGAGAATGGAGCAGTAGAAATAGCTCGATGCTCACGAGGACAGTATTTTGGAGAACTTGCCCTTGTAACTAACAAACCCCGAGCTGCTTCTGCATTTGCTCTTGGCACTGTCAAATGTTTAGGTATTACTATCTTATCTTTAATATAAAATGATATATAATCTCTTGGGTTGTGTTTACCATGGCTCTGTCTTTCTCCAGAATATAAGATTTAAGGCTGTTTCAGTAATCATCTACTATTGTGCATTACTATTTGCATTACTTATCTGCAAAAATTGCTTACAATTGATAAATACTATTACACACAATTTCTCCAACATGTCTCTGATTGTATGGAAGTAAAAATTGGTTTAGGACAGTACAGAGTATTGCTGCAAAATGCTTATAGCTATCAGATAAATGTCTAATACTCTGCAGAAAGGTGAGGTGTTTCTTTTCTCAGTAGGCTGACTCATCTAAGAAATAAATCTGTTAAAAAACCTGTGCCTTTTTATCCTCATGGCTTAAGCTTTTAATAAATTCTTTTGTCTTCACTAGCTGTTAATTTAGTCATCCCATCACACTGGAGTCTCAGGCACAGGAAGAGTGAAGACTGTAGGAGTTGTGCTCATAGACAACCCTTTGCATCCATTGCCTGATGTTTAGCTCCTAATTGTGGGAAAACTGTAAACTGCAAAGATAAATTTGGCATTCCTGCATAACAATTTGATGACCAAGCCAGTAACCAAAAAGTTTCTCTATTTTTTAAAATTCCTAACTTGAAACACACAGAGGTGATCACCCAACAGAAATCAAATTTATGACAGATGGGAAAGAACAAGAGGCAGTGGTGAGGAAGAAGTCCATCGTGGCTGAATAACAAAGATCTCTGGCACTTCCCATACAGCAGAGATCTTGAACATTTCTCAGGAGACAGGAGATTACTGGCCAACAGGTCAGAAGTATATGAAGTTTCCTCCCTGGCCTATTGGCTGGAACTATAGAGGATCACATTTACATGATCAGATAAAGAAAATATTCTGGTTGGCTGTGCACTGACATTGCCTGTGAATTACTGTCTTCAACTTTTTGCACGCTTGCTGGGAAAATAAGTGTTCAATGCCATTTTCACTTTGGGTGGAAGCAAGCAAAAAGAGCAAGGAAATAAATAGGCTGTTAGAGCCCAAATACAGCAAACAACTTCACTTAAGGTTGTGGCTTTTTGAAATGTCAGGGGTCTTAACATTTTATTTTGTGGAGGAATCCAGGCCCCTTCAGACTTCTTCACAAGCTCTTGGGTAACATATATCTTACTACGAAAATATTTTCAAAATAAGGAACAGAGAAAGTTTATTTGTGAAGTTTCAAGACAGCACTGTGTTGGTTGATCTTGGTTTTGCTAAGGTAAGTGGTTCCCTCCTGTGTGAACAATGTGTATGCCTCAGTGGTATCTGTTATCATTTAAAATCTTACACTGGAATATCATAAATACCAGGATTAGTGTCTGTTACTGATGAGCACATAATATTCTTTCTCTTTCTCTTCCTTTTTATCCTAGTTATGGATGTGCAAGCATTTGAAAGGCTTTTGGGACCTTGTATGGAAATTCTGAAAAGAAACATTGCAAACTATGAAGAGCAGCTAGTTGCTCTGTTTGGAACAAACATGGACATTGCTGACACCAGTGCATGAACTAAACATTGGAGCAACAAGATCTGTTATGAGAATATAGCACAGTAGTGGTTAGTCCACTGAGAAATTGTCTCTCTTCCTATAGATGCCAAGCATTTTCTGTGATTTTAAGAATGGGATTGGGGTTTTTTGGTTTGTTTTGGTTGGGTGGTTCTTTTGTTTTTGTTTTGCTTTTGTTTTTCTTTTTTTTTAATTATAACAGTGGAAATAAATGTAAAGAAAATAGCAATTCAATAAATTGAGGGCTTGATTTTTAAAAGTGCTCAGAATTGATGGTTCCATCTGATGTAAGGACGGCCTGCAGGAGCACAGCACCTTTGAAAATCAAGCCCTTTAACACAGCATTTCCTTAAGGAATACATTTTTTTAAAAAACCCACATGTGATGAACTTGTTAAACCAGCTTCTGTTCTTCAAAAAGGTTACATCTTTCCTGGAAAGACTGTTAGTTTGAATGTGATATGTTGAAAGTATTAGTGCACACAAAGTGTTTATATGTATTAATACAGAAGATATACAGTAGATATTACTTTTTGACTATTACAGTTGTCATGATTTTCTGTTGCATTTATCACAGATGTAGTGAATCACAAAATTAAGCATGACAATGCGTTTGTGTAACGCTCATGACCCAAATCTGGTTTTTAACATTTCGTAATTCGTTTTAAAGTCCTCTTTGTTTAATATGTCATTTTTCAGCACGACATTGTAATATCTTATGCAATTGAGAGGACTTGTATATTTTTGCAATAAACAGCATTTTTATTAGTTACATGAATTCTGTTCATGAGTGAGGACAGCTGACAAATTAACCTTAATGCTTTCAAAGCAAAGGCATGGGTCATTGTCATGTTCTACCTAATCATACATAACCTATATTGTTTTCTTTCTCCCTTGTTTTATATTTAAGCATTTTGTCTTCTCTATTTATGCTTGTTCTCTAGTTAACTTTTTTCAGATCTCACCTTTTTTATTGTTAAATATGTTTCAAGTGAAATGATCTCTGTATATCTCTCTTCCTGCAGTCTAATCTTAGCTATCAAAGATGAGTCAATTACTGAAGTGATTGATATCAAAAGCCATGCTAAACTAAGCTTGTCCTTGAAAATCCTTAACAGGAAGTGCAAAAATATTTTTAATTTGAAAGATCAGTACTTCCAAAGCTTTGCACACATCTGTCATTGTTAAAGCTAACATGTCTTGCTTTCAAAAACCTGTAGGTCATCATGAAATAATGTGTTCAGCCATATTAGCATGGGATACCTTCTGAGACTGAGGAGAGAGAATGTCACCTTAATTATGAGCACAGGGCTCATTGCTTACAGGGGTCTGTGACTGGAAATTTCAGGCACAGTCCAGTTTCAATCCTGCTTACTGACCTATCTGTTGATGTTCATGGACAGCCAGTGTGTGCACTGGTGATGGGCAGCTCTGCCAAAATCTCACTGCAAGAGTTGTAGGAAGGCTGCTTGTGCCCTGATTCAAACACCTGAATTATAACATCTTTCCTTCTTAGATAATGACTTTTCTAATGCCATATATTTGTGTATGTTGATGTAATCATTATGCTACAGTTAGTGATATGTTCTGACTATTAATATAATCATACCTGTATTTGAAATTATGATTATATAATATGATAACAATATATAATTTATATCATATAGTATGGTATAAATTATAAATCAGATTCCTAACAAAATACAATCTGAACAAAATTTACAAATGTAATTTTTTTTTACATAGAAACCTGGTATGAATCATTGCACATATGAGAACTTGCCTTTGTACTTTTAATTTATGGAAAAAAAAAAAAAAAAGAGAAGCCTGTTATACTAGAAGGAAATATCAGGTAACCAGAATCTACACTCTTGTCATTCTGTATGCTTAATCTCTAAAAGCTACCTATATTTTGCACTGGCTTGATGTGATTAAGAAAAATGCTAGAAATTACTTGTATGGCAGTAAACTACAATCAAGGCCATAAATGCCAGTCATGATATTTTCAATATTGTTGGTTATATTTAAAGTTTCCTTACAATAAACAACACTTTTATATATAAAATTCTATGTTTATTGATGTTATTGTATTTTTAATTCTATTACCATAAAGTTACAAGTGACCTATTTATGTTCATTTATTTAAAAAATTCATAATTCTTAACACTTTCATGCTGATTTTCATAAATGACATCATGTGGATGCCCTGTCTACTCAGAACAGACAACATGTTGATGCAGTAATTGTCATAATTACTTTATTTGATGATTTGCTTGTAGTTTATAGCTGGGAAAAAGCTGTGGAGTAGCAAATTTAGGATAATCAGAGACTCTGGGTTTTCTGATTCCCAAAATACAGCTTCATGTTGCAGCAGTTTTATTGTGTTGCTCTTGGGCATTGGATGATTTCTGGAATTTTCTTTGTTGGTAAATTCCGGGGGGCTTAACCAACAGTAACATGTTATCACTTTTTAAGTTTCATCCAAATCATTATATCGTTCATCTGTTAGCACTTGGGAATTCTCCTGGATCTCTTCATATACACACTTCAAATGTGCCAGGCTTCATGTCATAAATGAGTGTTAATCCTAAGAATGAAATCATACCAAGTTACTGATTTCTTTTAAAGACCTTTCAGTAAAAAGTAGACAATTCTAATAATTTTAAACAACACTGTGTCAAGGTTTACCTTATTAGATTGTGTCTATGCTTAAGTTACTTGATGCTTCTGTTATTAAAGATTTTTATTGAGTTTGTTGAACATTTGCCCCACTTAATGAAGAGAGAAAATCTTGTATGAGAGGCATTCATGGGTTCATATGTTTTACTAACCAGAAGAGAATCCACATGACAGCAAATGGTTTTTATAAATGCCTTAATCATGGGGAAAACAATCTGATCGCAGCCCTGAAGTCGATCACAAGACACAAACCCTGAGGTGAGCAAGATTTCCTTGATCCTAATGCTGATGCCATCACTTTTTAAATGTCAAATGACATTGTGCTTCATGAGATTTAATTCAAATTTGTCTGAAATAAACATTTCTGAAATCATTCCCTTCTGGATTTGCTGTTTAAGGTGCAGAAGTGACCAACTGTGAAAGTCTTGAGGCAAACCTCTGAAGAGTACTGTGAAACCATTTACAGCCTAAACCACTATCACTCCATCTTCCTCCCTCATGTTGTCTTTTCTATTCAGTGAAGACTATTCTGCTCCTTGCTGGAATGATGGGTTTAGGGTTGTGTTTTTTGGTTTTTTTGTTTTTTTTGTAAGGTGACTCTGTGAGAGTTATGTCATGATTGTGCTTTTTGTAGTCCATGGCACACTTGCCGTGACAAACATTGTTTATTCAATATCAAGCGTTCCCAGATGTGCAAAATCAGTATCTTCTGGTCATCCTACACAGACCTGACAATTCTTAGTCTTCTTTTTTTCAGATGCTTACTGCATCTGATAGCATTTGCTGAACAAAGTGCTTTGCTGGAAGTCAGTTTGCCACAGCATGGACATTCTTACGTGTTCTTGCTAAAGTTTTTATGTTAGTTCAAAGCTCTTTTTATCCAATCATACATGTGATGATTATAGGTGTGGGGTTTGGTGATTTTTTGTTGTTGTTGTTTTGTTGTTGTTGTTGTTGTTTTTGGGGTTTTTTTTAGTTTCTAAGATACTTTCCTGTGTCTGTAGTTCTCAACTATTACTCCAGGGAGGAATTACTTCTTTGTATGCTGAGTCTGTACAGATCTGTGCTGTTGATTTTCTTACAAAATTTAGGATCATTTTCAAATCATTCTGAGAGTTGTATTTCCTTAGATATATACCAAGGCTGTTTCCAAGTTCTTAATATACTTTTTGGCTCAGAAAGATGTTTATCAGGCTGGACACTCTCACTTTATGAACTGAAAGGGAGCTGAATAATTTCGGTAGGGGATGAAATCCCAAAGAAAATTAGATTTTAATATTGTTTCTTCCTTCACACCATTTCTCTCCCTCTGAATGATCTTTCTCCTGGCAGCCAGGTGAAGAGCCAGTGGCAGTAGGGGGATATAAGGCAAGTGGAGTGACTGGCTGGGTCTTTGCTGGGACACAGTGGCACAGTGGTTGGCTGGGCAGCCACTCTTCCTCCCTCATCCCCTCAGTCCCACCTCTGTGCCTTTTGTGATGGCAAATCAAAATGAGATGGAGTGCAGTTCTGGCATTGCCATGGCTGCATGAATGGGTAAGGTTGTGTTTCTTCCAGAGAAGTGGTAGAGGCCTAGGTGTGCATGGCAGAACAGGGAAAGGACAAAGACCAAACTATTACATAATATAAATATAAAATATATAAATATAATTATGTAATATAAAATATAAATATATAAAACCTCTGACATTACGTTCTACTAGGTCATTGTGATGGGATCTGCTGACTCAACCTTTTCTTACTGAGAGAAATTAAATTAGGATGGCCTAAAAATAGCAGAATTCATAATATGAATACTTTGTCATGTCTTCTTTGAAGGTATTGAATTATTTCAGCTGAGCAGCTATGAAGTTTTGGGTGAGGATAATGCTCTGAGCAGGCCTCTGTGAATGATTAATTTCCTGGCAGCCAAGTGACCTTTGGGACCTGTCCCCTCACATCTCTGAAGATGCTGGAAATTCAGTTCTGATGAAAGTCTTATCTAGAAAAATCCATCCAACTTACCAAGAAGCTCTATATTCTTTTTCTCTTCGTTTTCCTCTTCTGGGGTCAGGTGTTGTGCCTATCTTAAGCAACCTTAGCTAGAGTGTACCACTGGTTTTTGGCTGCATCTGTATGGCTGTATCCATCACAGGAAATGTTATGTGCCTGAGACTGTTTGCTAGTACTGAGGCACTGAATGACCAACATTCATGCTGTTTTCCAGTATTTCTCTGGGCTCATTTATAAGTTGTCCAGGAAGGGTTTTTTTTCACCTTTCCATATGGGGTGGCCATATAAGAAGGCCAACTGAGAACACTCCCTGGCCTATGGTTCCCAAACCATATCTGAAAATTACCAGCTATTGGCCTATGCACAAACTGTACAAGGGCTATTCTAAAATGAATCATATACAGTACAAATTATTGTATTCCAGTGCTCAGAAACACTCACTGACATTTTAATTTACTAACCAGCATAGAGGAAACCTACAGTTTTTCTGTAATCTCTTCTTGAGTTGTTTTTCTGCAACCTTTGAGCTGAGATGGAGGAGTTTTTTATTTATCACTCTTCTGGTTTGCTTTGTGATATGGGAAGCCTTTATTTTTTTTCCCTAATACTATTGTCAGTTTTAGTCTTGCTCTATCCTTTTAGGTTAAAAATGTTTAGCTGAAACTGGAATCTGTGCCATAATGACAGGAAATAAATTTCTCATTGATTTCTGACCTGTCTTGAAAGGGAAAAAAAAATAATCCCTGCCCCGTTATTTATTCCATTTCTCCTCAATTTGAGTCACTGAAGCAGGCAACTGAAATTTCTCTTCTAGCACTCAAGAGAAAACTTCTTTCCTGGGAGCAACAAGTTTTCCTTTGCTCTTCATTCCCAAGAGCATCTTCTGTGAGGAGACTGAGGATGGGACGTGTGAAGGTGGGATGCTGTTAGGAACAAGGACAGAGCCAGTCACCATTGCAGCTAGCCACAAATGGCCTTTGGAAGAGGGAATGAGTACAAATAGCTTTAGGAGATACACAAGTCGTTGTGTGAGAAGAAAAATTGATTGAGAAGCAGAATGGCTGCAGAACTGAGGCTGCCATGTTGGGTAGGAGTAGAAGCTGTGGTGAGCAGGGTTCTCCTGATGTCTGGGGGGTCTATTTAGTTAATTACTGAGGGTGGATGTCTACATGCTGATGTGAAAGCTCCTGTAGCAGGATTAAAATAATGATATGCTGTATTTCGGAGAGTCAGCAGTAACAGCCATGTTACAAGGGCAGGATTGACTTGGGACAGGAGGGATTAAAAGTGGAGATAGGCACAAACCCAATATATAACATAAATTTTACTAATACAACTTTGACTGAAATACTACTAATTTTAAAAATCTGCTTTGTGGCTTCTTAACTTTGTGCCTGGCAATTTTAAGAGGTAAATAGCTAAGATGCAAATTAATCAGTATTTTCTAATTGTAGACTCTCCTCTTTGTTTTGGGCTTCTTTGTGCCAACAAAATAATGTGTCAATAACTCAAGAGTAACACTTCCCAATCTTATTTTCTACCTCTTACAACAGCAGAAGCAACTGAATCAGCAAAGCTACCAAGAGTACCTGTGTTGCACATTATTGATTCACTCTCTGAGCACCCATTCATTTGGGCATGGAGTAAGGCGAGGTAGGGTGTGTGGAGAGGGAATAATGATTTAATTAGAGACCAGGCATTCAGAGCAAGGAGTATGGCATTGACATAATCTTAATTCTGAAATTTAGATGATACATACTTGCCTTGAGCCAATGGGGTTAGTGAGTAAGCTTTGCTAGTTTTGTGGGTCTTGCTGTCATCTACTGCATGGACTACTTGTCCCTTTACTTATTTTCCCTTACATCCTCACTGAGTAAATGTTAACTTACTGTATGCAAAGGAGAGGTAGATGTGAAAATAAGAAAGCTGTTACATGTCTCTTTTTAGAATTTCAAAACAGTTCAGACATTCATCTTTACAAGATGTTAATCTCAGTCCTAGGTAGGATTCATATTTTTGTGCTTTCTGGGTATGTCATAGATTCCAGTGTGATATCAAGGCTCTAATTCAGCAATGGTATTTACTTGTCTAGACCTGTGTCTGGAATCTGGGCCGGTGAATCTCAGAGGACTGGGCTTCATATCGAACACTCATGCGTGAAGCTTTTGTAGAGAACTGTGAATCTTCACAGTAAACAGCTGTGAAGCTATTTGGTTTGGGGTCCAAAAAGTACGTAGCAGGGTGAAATGTGCTCCATAAGAAGATTCATGTTCTTTAGGCCAACAGACTTCTTCTGAAGAAAGATGGGACTTGAGACAGGATTTTGTATCTTCTGTTGCTGCTTGCTCCAGCCTCTGCCATTTCCATCTTCCACACTGTGGCAGAGGAAGCCTTCAGAAGAGCACATTGTGAGTTTTACCTTGCAAGGGCTGCACCACAGGCACAGAAGGCAGTTTGCAGAGTGGAGACATCTGCATGGCCAGGTCTTCTGCCCCACCTCAGTCTGGTGGTGCAGGGTCTGCGCTGAAACTCATTAAAAGCCCAAGAAGCTTAGATGTCTCTCCAAAGAGCCTAAAGGCTGTTTAGATATGTAATGGAGATCAAAAGAGAAGGGGAAGAAACACAGCCTTAAATTAATTTTATTGTGGAGTGGTGTGGTGTAAAAAGGATGGTTCCTGGTTTACTAGTTTTCTATTTATTAAAAGAATATATTTTAGAGAGGGGATGTCATGAAATCTTTCTCATATAAAGATGTATCATTTATTCAGAAAAAGCCTGAATTGTAAATATAGGGAAAATGTGAGCTTGTGGGATGTGGGGTAGACACCTGATATTATAATAAGCTGTCTAGTCACTTGAATCTCAGTATTACTTTCAAGATTATTTTCCTCAAGGTACTTATTTAAATAATATTTTCAATTTGGGAAAATGATCTGTAAATGTCATTAAGCACATGTTTGTTTGGTCATTAAGCACAGAAAATTTTGAATTCCACAGGATTGGCTTTTCTACTTTCTTTTAAAGCTAAGCTTGCTTACAGAGAGTAATAGTTTCCAGTTCACACTGCAGAAGATACTGGGTGTTTTTCAGAGTAATATTTGTCCTCAAATAGTGCTTACAGATGGCAATGACTTCACTAACAAGCAAACTATTACTTGGTGGAAGAGGCAAATCTCAAAGTGATGTGCCAATGACATCTGCAGACTGTGTTGTGATGCCAAGTACAATTATGCTATAATTTCCTTTTTTACTTTTTGTGTTACCTTTGTAGGCCTTGTAGGCCTGTGGGAACAACAATCCAGCATTCCCTCTAGTGGCCACTAACCAAACGGGGAACCATTTCTGTTTAATTTTTTTTTTTTTTCTTATTTTCATGCACAGCTAGGTTAGCATGCCTGAAAAGCAAAACTGTCACAGACACCAATTCTGAATCGGGATTTAAGACACGTTTTTATTTCTGGAATGACGTGGACAACAGGATAAGAGAGAAGTGCATTTGTTGGAAAAATCCCAACAGTTGCAAAATACTGTAACTGTCCATCAGTTTCTAAAATATTGTCTATTTCTGAACTGTGCGTGTACTGGCTCTGTATCACATCGTGCATAGTAATCCATCTATTTTGTGACAAAGATGTGGTCTCTGGAGGAGTCTCGCCCCTCTGATCTCCCGGAGTTACTGGGTAAGTGGGAAAATGTCTTAATAGTAATGTTTAACCAAACCACACTGTTATTTTGGCAACAGAAGTCTGGGAAACACTACTGGACTGATAAACCTGCGTGGATTTAACTTATTTTCTCCTCCCCACCCCAGCTTGTATTTTGGGCCTAAGCTCCCACCACTGTCTTTTCAATGAAAGAGAGGGAGGGACGAGGCCGGAGCGGAGGCCGGGCGCAGCTGCTGACTCACTCCCTGACCTTTAGCCACCTCTTTGCCCTCCGCGCCGCCGCCGTGCCTCGGGCCCAGCGCGGGCCCGTTCCGCAAGGCGCTGCTGGGGGGAGCCGGGGCCGCGGTGCCGTGCGGGGCGGGCGGGGCGGGCGGGGGGCGCGGGCGGGCAGCGGCCGGGCCGGGTACACGTGTCCCGCGCCGCTTGTTTACTATCGCTGCGCCCGCGCGGGGCATCCTGGGGGCTGTCGTCTTATCGCGGACCCGTGGGCAGGCGCGGGCGGTGGTGGCGACTACAGCTCCCAGAATGCTTCTGCGCCCGCTGGCGGTGGCATCGGCCAATCGGAGCGCCGCAAGAGGGTGATTGATGTTAGGCGCGGTGCAATCCGCTGTGCAGGAGAGTCAAAACATGCCCGCCCTCCGGGCGGAGTCCTGACAGGCAGGACAGCCAGCCAATAGGAAGCGGCTACGAATTGAGCAACGTCGCCGATGGCCACTCAGCGCCCGAGCAGCGCCTGTAGGAGGCGGGACCCACCGACAGGACGGGGCGGGGGGGCAGCCGAGGGGAGCTCGGTAATGGCGACGGGTTCGGTAAGTGCTACAAAGTTTCGAGCTGCCGCTTTTGGGGGCTGCGAGGCTCCGGCGGGGGACGGGAGGGGTTCGGGAGGCCGAAGAGTAGTGGTAGCGGTTGCAGGCCGAGGTGACGGGTCCGCTGGGTCCACTCTTTTGACGGCGTCGGCAACCTCGGACATTGTTTATTGTGCGCCTTCCTTGACCAGCCCCGCGGAGCCGCCACCGTCCCGCACCGCCGGGTTGAAACTCAAGGGGTGTGCCGGCCCTCTTTGGGCCCTTCAAACCACGAAAACAAGCGGTATAGGGGGGGTGTCCCCCCCGTTGTTTTCCCCGGGGAGCGGCTGCCCGCCCCGGTCTGTCAGAGCGAGAGCGCTGTGCCCGCTGCGGGAGCAGCGGCTGTGCGGGACGGGCAGTGTTCGGGGTGTCCGTGGGTGCGGGTGAGCCCCGCGGGGGGAGCGGCGGCCGGGGCGCGGGGGGGCCCCCCCGGGCCGGTGTTACGCAGTTCGAATGAATGGGGCCGAGCGCGCCTGCGCCGTGCGGCCGCGGGTGTAAACAAGGTCACGTGACGGGCGGGGGGGCCCCCTCAGGGCTGGTGTGGGGGGGGGGCCGGGGCGGTCTGCGGGGGCTCCTCCCGGGGGTCCCGGAGCTCCGCCGCCCCCGAGCCGCCCCCGAGCCGCCCTGCAACACCCGCCCCGTGCGGCTGGGGCGGCCGGGGCAGCGCGGCTCGCCCTGCGGCTGCCAGCAGGCCGCCCGGGCTTCGAAAACATGGTGAATCACGCTCTGCCTGGGCTGCGCGCTCTGGCACGGCCGGGGATGTGCTGCGAGGATTCCTGATCAAAGCAGCTGCGCCAGGAAAAGTCCCTGGTGTAGATCCAGTCTTGCCAGTATGTTGTGTTTTGCTTGGAGAAGCTGTTCTCCGAATTAAACTCCGTCCAGCTTATTGCTCAGGCGTAGACCTGGCCTGAAACTTCGTCAGTAGGTTGGGGGAAGAAAGGCAAATAGCAGAAGGAAAAAAACCACGGGAAGCACTTCCACCCAGGCGTTCCTGCGCAGTGCGGTTTGGGTGGATGCTGCCCAGTTCCTGCTGAACCCCTTCTTAGCCACAGTTTATTTACTTTTCTCCCAATTTTATTTTTGTTCCTCAGAAATAGACTTGGATCAATTAATAAAGGCTTTGTTAGTAGTGCCATTTGTTTCAGCATGACAGCTTACTTTAAAGCACAAAATAGTAATTTCATTTAGCCTTCAAAGACTGCCACAGTAATTACAGTCCTGTGAAGCATGGTACTAGACAACATCTGATACAACAAATTTTCAACATAAACTTGCATTTTAAAAAATCCTTACAAGCTAATTAATGACCAATCCCCTTCATGTTCAAACCATTGAAAGGCTGAGGAGAAGGACGTGATGTCCACAGCAGGCTTTAATCAAGCACAATAAAAAAATTGAAAAGTAAAGTTGGGTACTTTGTTTGTTTTTCTTTGTAATTCTCTCTAAATTTCTTTGTAATTCATTTGTTAGAGGTTTTTTTGGCTTTTGTACACAGATGGCTTTGGTTTAGAGAAATTCTTGTGACTTGAGGAATAATTCATTTTTCAAACAAGTATCTTCCTTGTCAGACTAGCATTTTGTATCTGTACCTTATCTCTGACCTTCAGAGTGTTGGGATACCAGGATGTACTTTCAAGTCTTGGCACCTGGCAGGAAGGAAGGAGAAGGTAACATTCTAGCAATAGGTTTGCTTCTTCATTTTGGCAGGAAAATGGGAAAGGAAGAGAGGAAAAAATAGAGGGAAAAAAAAAAAAAAAGGCAGAAGGAGGGAAAGGAAAGATGTAGATAAGCCAGAAAAACAAGGAGTGGCTTCTTAGAGTTGATTAGTTGGAGATAATCTTGAAGGTCCTGACCTGTACTACTGAGGTCTGTTTTTTCTGTTCTGAAATAACTGAGCTATCTGCTCTTGTGGTCTGTAATTTTATTGTCCCTCGTGGGTAACAGGGGTATAAATTGTGTGAAAAATGTTTTTTGGAGGTGAAAATAATGTCACTGATAGTTTGAGTTGTATATTCTCATTTTTGTGATTTTTCTTCTCTTCCTTAAAATTGAAATAAGCTCATGTAGCTTTGTAGTAGTGCCATTTGAGTAAAATCAAACATATTTTTATGTTTAGCATTCAAGTTTATGTAAGTTTTGCATATATTTCAAAGATTAGGAGATCAGAGGGGTAGAAATGTTCCAGTCAAAACCCCCCCGGACATGATCCTGTACAACCTGCTGTAGGTGAACCTACTTTAGCAGTGGAGGTGGCTGGACTGGATGACCTCCAGAGATCCCTTCCAACCCAGTCATTCTGTGATATGAAAATATTATACTTTTTTCAGCTATTGTTGGTATTTCTCTAATGTAGCTTACTTAGTAGGCATGCATATGGTAGACTTTTCAGGTTTTCTTTCTTACTAAGCTGTGCTTTCTGCTCTTTCGTGAGAGACTCATGATTATTTTTTCAAGGACACTTCAATAAAGTACAAGGTAATCATGTTATGGTAGCTTTTATTCATCCTCATCTGGAAAAAAAAAACAACGTAGATAACTAAATTAGTAAAGCTTGGATAACATTGTTTACCAGCTGTCAGAGACAGTGGTTGTGTAGAGCAAGCACACAGTTCTCTGCTGAAGATGATTTAAAATAATGGGTTTGGTATAAACTTACTTTACTAGGATTTGGGGAAATGAAACTGAAGTGAAATCTTCTAGTACAGGCTTCTTTATCTTTCCATTTGCAACACAGTGAAGGATGTTAGGTGTCCAATGTGTTTGAGACTCTTCCTGGAGGCCAGAGGTGGGAAGGGTAGTGGAAAAGGCTTCTGCAGAGACACCAGTGCTGAAAGGGCAGCTGGGGAAAATATGGGTCTGGTGCTAAATGGCAGAGGACACCTGATCTCACAAGGTTTAGGACAGCATTTTTGCTTTGATCTTCATTTTCCAGGCCTGTTCCCAGGTTCCTCAAGTCCCTGGGTGTAGCAACTTGCCTCTGAGAGAGCAAGACACTTCTTTGTCTGTGGTAGAAGCAAAGCAGCTGAGGGTCAGGCTGGTTCTGTGAGGCATCCGTGCATGAGGCAGTGGCACCAGATGGGATCCCTCCAGGCCAGTGTCAGTTGTGGGTCACAGAATGGCTTGGGTTTTAAGGGACCTTAAAGGTCATCTAGTTCCAAGCCCCCTGCCATGGGCAGGGATGTATTGTGAGGATGGTCTCCAAAAAGGAGTGGATTTGGTGGCAGGATGGCTCCCAATAACTGGAAGAAAGAAAATGTCACACCAGGCTTCAAGGAGGAGGATGTGGAGAAACTACAGGCTGGTCAGCCTTAGCCTTCACGTATTTTATGGGGCAAATTCTCTTGACAGCCATGTCCACCCTTTTTGTAAGGCAAGAATAGCCTTACAGGAACAGCCAGGGACTAGCTGACAGGATAGCCAGGACAGATTAGCCAAAATCCAATCTTGTCTGACCCATCTGATTGCCTTTTGTGATGGGCTGAGGGTACCAAGTGAAGGTTGTTTATCTTGGCTTGAGTGGTGGTTGAGGAGGTAACTCCAGACTCTTGAAGGCAGTGGGCACAGGCTGTGGGAAGTTCAAACCTACATAAGGAACAGCTTTGCAGCAAGAGTGGTTACTGGAACAGGGGAAGTGCCAGGGAGTCTCCATCCTTCAAGATACTAGAAACTCAAGTGGCCAGGGCACCAGACAGCCTCTTGACTTCAGAGTTAGCTCTGTTTTCTGTAAGGATTGTACAAGATCACGTCTAGACACCCCTAAAACATGCTGTGATACTCAACAGACAAACGAGGATTTAGGGCCCTGGTAAGGAAGTAGTATATCAGATGCAACTTAAAGCAGTTTACATGTATACAAATTTCTAACCTCTGTCTTTCTAAAGTCAGATACTTTGGAGCATCCTAACATGGTGTGGGAAGTGAAGACAAATCAAATGCCTAATGCAGTTCAGAAACTCCTTCTGGTAGTGGACAAGAGAACTTCAGGGATGAACGAGTCACTGGAGTTGCTGAAGTGTAATGAAAACCTGCCCTCTTCTCCTGGATATGCATCCTGTGATGAGCACATGGAACTTGGTAAATAACATGACTTTTTCAGAGGAAACTGAATTCTGAAGTTTGTTTTAGATTTCCTATACTGAAATTATTGTAAGCTGACTGAAGGAAATTGCTGATTTTTAACTTGAGTAGGGCAGGGGATTGTGACATCTGAAGGTCTTACTTTGCAGTAACTTTTCCCTTTAACCTATTTCCAGTTCTGACACACTGGCCTGTTGACTCAAATGTGTTCTTGAACTCAGAACCACAAATTTCTGCTTCTGATCCCCAGAGGAGCAGGGTTTTTTTGGCACAAGAAAAACAAACAGAAAGCTCAAGAGCTCCTCCTAAAGGGAAATAAAGATTCTGAGATAGAGGAACATTACTTCAGTTCTTATATATTGGAGAAAAACAGCATATACCTTAGAAAGTGTCAATATAATCAGTGAAATATTGACACATTTAATTGAAGGTACAGAGTGATTAAGAATAATGATACTTAGTTACATGACAGCACATAGCACAGACTTCTCTTAATAAGCTAGGGTATTTTCTGTTACTCTGTATGGGATAGGAAAGGTGGATATTATTTATAGGAATTCATGCTACCAGACTGTATACCCAGTTTTTATGATTTAATCTGAGTTATTTACCTCTGGTTCCCTGGTGGAAACCTTTTACCTTGAACATGGTTTGATGCTGAATTTTTTTAGTGTCATATCTTCAAGGACAGATTAATTTAGTTGTCTTTTGTGGAATGTATTAGTATTTTAGTGAAGCGTGTTGTTTTTGAATAATACTGCAGTATAGTTCTGTGTAAACTGGTGTATCTAGTAAAAACTTTAAAATCAGAACTACATTTTTATCTAGTTACCTAATTTTTTCTTAAATTTCTTGTGTGGATATACAAGCAACTAGAGATGTTAGTATTTCTGTGGCTATTTTTATGAATAGGGTTTGTGAAATGTTGGTATTTGTGATATAAGAAAATAAAATTACTTTGTTGTGGTTGTTTTTTTCCACCAAATTTGCAAGATTTGGTGTCAAATTGAGTAAACACCAAGGTATTGAGTATAATTATGGTAATTTGTGCATTTGTTTGTAGATGATCTTCCTGAATTACAGGCTGTGCAGACAGATTCTACCCCACCTGCACTTTTTCAGCTTGGTGCTGATGTTTCACATCAGGAATGTTCAAGGCCTTCATGGAGCCAACATACCTCAAACAGCAATCCAGAAAATGCTTATTCTTGTGAGAATGGGGTGAACTGGTTGACAGAATTAGCAAATATAGCCACAAGTCCCCAGAGTCCACTGATGCAGTGCGCTTTTTATAACAGGTACTGACACTCATTTCAATTTTGAACTATAGAGATTTATAATCCTGTCTCCAAAATATTTCCTTCACTCTTTACACCCTCTGATTTTGAACTGGAGCCCTATTTTTTGGTCTTTTTATTTGTTCTGTGAAAGCATGCACAGAACTCATCTCAAAGCCTGGTGCAAAAGCTGCTTAGTTTCCAGCCATGAATGACACAGGATATTATAAAGACATTGCCTATCCACAGCAGGCTCAGAAATTATGGACATTTACCTCACGTGAAGCAGCAAACAAAAACTAAGAGGAATTTCTTACATTAAATTCTTAAAGCTTTCTAGGACACAGATTTCTAGGACTTCAGATTTTTCTTTTTTTTTTTAAACAACTCGTTGGATATCTAATGCAATGTGTATTTTAGTGATAACTGTCTCAGGTTTGTGATCTGTAAATTCTGTAATGTTGTGAGCAGCAAGTGTGGGATCCTGGAAATTTCTGGGCTTCCCTTTTTATTGTACAGCTTTTCTTAGGTTTATAATCAGAAAACTCAATGCAATACTGTTAATAGTAATGCAGTTGAGATTTAATCATTTGGACAGGGCAGATGTCTTTATATTCTCTTAAGAGCAGGGTATTTTCTTCAAGATATTTATAAAAATTTCAGCACTGTGCTAAGGAGATGCCACAGTAGAAGTAATGCTGTCATTTGGGTGCTGTATAGAACCTATGCAGGAGTTATGCTAAGCGTTCTCTTTGCCTGAGCTTGCACCCTTTAATCATCCTGTTGGAATACTGGTGTGTGGGAGGTTTGTTTGGTGTTCAGCTCATGCAAATGGAAATATTTGCAATAAAAGCATTTTAGAGTAATGGCAGCAAAGTCTCATGTTGTCTTAATCTGAGGTATTTTAAAATACATGTTTCTGTTGTAGATCATCTCCCGTTCGCATAATAGCAACAAGCAAAAGTTTACATTCCTATGCACGTCCTCCACCAGGATCTTCAAACAATGATCCCAACTTCTCCAAGAATGATGTGGATGAAACACCAGTCAGACATGAAAGGGTGAGTTGTTCTGAAACATTTTAAAATAAATGTGTAATTAATGGGTTAAGTTTTTTGACAAGGGAAATGAGTTTAAAAAATATCTGTTTAGTGTTAATGTGATTGCTATTTAAGCTAGATTTTCTGTTACTTTTCTCTTTTACCACACAGGGTAGGCTTGTAGTGCTACTTCATATTTTTTGTGACAATATCACTTTCTAAGAAAGCTCTGCTTCTATTGTGATTACTTCTATAAAGCAAACTTTAAAAAAAATGTTACCTTGTTTGATGCCTCAAAAGGAAATATGGATCCCTCTTCTTTGAGATGCACAAAACCTGTCAGTCCTGTGTCTTCTTTTCCCATATATTAATTTGCATCTGAAATTTGTCTGTTAACAACAGTGAATTTTCTCCAGTGATTTATCTACAACTGCCTTGAGCCTATGGCTTTCCAGTAACTGGACCATAGAGTAATTTAAATGATTCTGTAGATGACCAAGGAATGATGAGGTGTAAAATGCTTACACATGAGCATAAAATAATCCTTAGGGATGAAATGAATCTCAGAGAATGAAACCCAAAAATGTCAGGATGCGTCTCAGAAAAGGAGATTAAAACAATCCATTCATATTTACTGCATTCCTTTAACCTTTGTCTTCATGTTACATTCATATTAGTATTTAAGGCAAATTGATGCCACAAGTGCAAATTAGAGACTGTCTTATGACATATAAGACCAGCCCTAAAATACTCTGCAGTAAAAATACCAACACCATTTTGCTTTTTTTTTAATAGGCAAATAGTGAATCAGAATCTGGCATTTTCTGCATGTCATCACTTTCAGATGATGATGATTTAGGATGGTGCCATTCCTGGCCCTCAACTGTCTGGCATTGTTTTCTAAAAGGTAAAATAACATGTGTCATCAAATAAGTATTTGTTTTATCTTGTTGGGGTTTTTTTCTTGTAACACAGACTTCTTTACCTAACACTAATGTTCTTTTTTCCTTGAAAAAAATCTGTTAGGCTCTCGTTTGTGCTTTCATAAAGGACGCAATAAAGAATGGCAGGATGTTGAGGAGTTTGCAAGATCTGAAGGCTGTGCAAAAGAGGAAAATCTCCCAGCCAGTCCTTACAAGGTAGCCATTTAGTTCTAATGAATTCACTGCAATACCTTAGTTTCTTATGTTACCCCTGTGCCTTTAATTACTGTCTCAGGAAAACAGGTTGACATTAATGTTGTTTGAAGCTGATCACTGTGCTGTCTGTGTATCTCACAGAAAAGCACTTGAACTGAATTAATTTATGTATGTTTTGGCTGTTATGTCATCGTTATTAATTTCTAGCAAGATAGAAAGGCAAATTAGAATATTTTTATTTTTTAATACAATGTATGATGATGAGTATACACCTAAAGTATACACAGGTATATGGTTTTCTTGGGGGAAATTTTTTGAACTCTATGTGTGTTAACAGGACTATGGTTCCAATGGTTTGAAGTTGATTTCTCATGAAGAAAGCATTTCCTGTGGTGAGTCAGTGCTGAAGCTGACTTTTGATCCTGGCACAGTGGAGGATGGCTTGCTTACTGTAGAATGCAGACTTGATCATCCATTTTATGTTAAAAATAAAGGTATGAAATTTCTCAAGTACACTTAGTTGCATATTAAAATATTCTCAGAAAGTGATTGCAGATTTTGTTGGCGTCCCATACTGTTCAAGAAAGGGATAAAAGTTGTAGTGTAGAAACTATTTACTGTCTTTGTAAAGAAATCTGGAATATAAACAAACAAACAAACCAAAAAAAAAACCCAAAACCTGTAAAGCCATAAAGTTCCAGGAAGGCAGCCTATCTCTTAAGGAAAGATTTCATTGAGTATATCAATGGAGCTCAGGAAAGCAGAAGAACTGGGGTGGGTGGAGACAGAAAAAATGCAAATAAGGGAGACATTTCTCACTTGCTAAAAATATGGAACTTCTGATGGTAAAAGTCTCCAGAGTTTTGATGCCTTTTTTGCTAGGATGAGATTTTATTTGAGATAAAAATAAACTGTTTGCAGTAAGAAATCCCTAAGTAAGAGTTTCTGATATTTCTTTTGGGTGAAAGAAACTACATCAAAACATTTTTATGAGATTATGTAATTTCAAGATATAGGATTGCTCCAATGAAGAACTGGAGAGATTGTCTGGCCGTTTGTCTAATTTAACTCTTTACCACTTCAGGTTGGTCATCTTTTTATCCAAGCTTGACTGTGGTACAGCATGGCATTCCATGCTGTGAAATGCATCTTGGAGATCTGTGTCTACCTCCTGGACACCCTGATGCCATTAACTTTGATGATTCAGGTGTTTTTGATACATTTAAAAGGTAATTTTTGGATAAAGTGGCCTCAGTGGTTCTTGTATTTAATGAGTAGGCACCTTAAGTCTGGAAGAATTTGAAGCATTATACAGAGAAAAGAGAGAATAGTTTTGGTAATACGAGATAAATGATAGGGAAAAATGAATACTCAGTACTAGGAAAGCTGTGTAATGATGTGCTCTGCTAAACTGCAAACTAGTGCCTTGGAGTGAAATAACTTCTTAGCCTCTTTTTATGATCATTTAAGGTAGATTGGATAAAGCAGTAAAAAATATATTGTCTTTATAAATTCTCCAGGTAAAGTGGACTATGTTTGAAAAACTTAGTACAACTTTCTGGTTGCTGTCATCTCATGCTTCATATGCATCAGCACCAATATATCTGAATTATCTGTGTAGTTTCTCAGTGGTAAATGCATGTGAAATGGCTTTAGAACACAGTATGTTCATAATTAGTTCTTACTATTTTTGTGTATTCTGTTTCTTGGCATTGTTTTATATTAGATCAGACTTACCTAACTTCAGAGATTGATTCACTTTGGGGGTTCCCTAAGCTAGAACTCCAACCAAATAACCTTCAGAGGTCCTGTTCAACGTAAATTACTCTATGAGTCTAAAGATTTTTCCACACTATTTTGAGATTTTAATGTTTAGTAAAATCCATATTTTCCTATGACGTTAGTGCCTTTTTAGCATATGTTTTTAATCCAGTTGCACTTTGGTTGTTTTACAACAGAAAAAAGGGAATTTAAGATGCTCTTTGCAGTCCAAGCCCTGGGAGCTCTTGCTTGGTTTCAGTCTGCCTTAGAGCAAGTTCAGATTGCTTGGCTTCACTCATTTGCTATCTGGGCATTTTTCTTAACTCCTATTCTGAACTGCATATGTGGAGAGCTGTTAGAATCATGGTAGCTACATCTCACTGAAAAATCTAGATTTCTGGCTCCTTACTCATTTGCAGCCCAGCTGAATACTGCCTTGTACTTCAAATTCCTTGTCTTTCTGGGCAGAAGGGAGTGACTGAGAAAGGAGCATGCAGCAGCTGCAGCTGTGATAACAGGACAGCAGAATTAAAAACAAAATTCTGTTTCTGTGCTATGGGAAGGAGATTAGGAATAGGAAGGGTGCTGGCCTGTTGTAGAACAGAGAGGTCTTTTCTCCTTATCTCATGATAGCCTGCAAGTTGGTCAGCATTATTCCTTCTTTGCTGCTTTGTACTTTCCTGAGGGATGGTGGAAGGTCACTCACTGGGCTCCACTCTTCTGCGTGGTTTTGTCCCATGAGAGGAGCTACCTTTGCAGATGGGGCTGGACTGCCACATGCAGTATTTCCTTGCTACTAGTTCCTACTTGGTGTTCACAAAAAAGCTCTTGAAAATCCTTACTTTGGCCATAAATCATGCAGCTATAGCCACACTGAGCAGTAGATAAGAGGAGCCTTAGCATATATATGTCCTATGTTTATCTTGTGATGGTAATAACTTAGTGGTTTAGATTTGTGATTGAGTAGCCCCTTTCCAAGAGTGTTTTTCCCACCTGGAGCTGGTAACAGATAGTCCGTGGAGTTCAACTACTTCTTTAGTGATCAGACGTTAATTGTAGTTGTTGGTCAGCTAAAAATTGCAAGAGTTTGTCGTATTTGGAGGTCTGAATTTTATGGAAACAAGTCACCCAAGTTGTCCAAGTACCGTGAGGAGGAATGTCGCGCTTTTATCACTAGAGGGCAGGCGTTTGTCAGCACAGCATCAAATCGTGCAACGTCACGGTGCTCTGAGCAGGGTTTTAACCTCAGAGGAAGGTAAAATAGTGTGTATTCAACTGCCTAGAGAAGGTATTTGTACAGCAGTGAATATAGTATCATTTATTTTAATATAGTGGGGTCATATTTGCCATTAGTATATATTAGCAAGTGAACTCATTGCATTTCTTCCCTTTCTGTACTTGTCATTCACTGATCAGGTTTGATTTATGGTAAGGACAGAAGCAGAAAGAAAAAAGTGTGTTTAAAACGAGAATGAAGTTTGAAGACATTGTATATTTAACTGATAAACAGCTGAGGAATATTCACAGCAGAACATGTAAAGTTGCAGTCTTCATCATATTGAAGAAAATACTAACTTACCTGGCAAAGTCTTGTAGTTTTTTGCTTTTCACACCAACATCCACATCAAGCACAAATCATTATGTCACACAAAAGAGGGAAAAATACTAGAAATGTAGTAAAGTTGAAGAGTGAACAGATATTTAGGGATTTTACATGAAAATGACTCGATGGCTTTCTGATCTGTCTTTTCCCTGCAGTTATGATTTTACCCCGATGGACTCCTCTGCAGTGTATGTGCTCAGCAGCATGGCTCGCCAGCGCCGCGCCTCGCTGTCCTGTGGGGGATCAAACAATCAAGATGCTGAGAGATCAGAATGCAGCAGTAAAAACTGTGCCTCTGCTGCATCGTCACATCTTTCCTCCAATCCTTTGTACAGCAAAGCTGGCAAAAGCCACAGCTCAGGGACTGCAAGTACTGTGAGTGCCACTTCTCCAAACAAGTGCAAAAGACCAATGAATGCCTTCATGCTTTTTGCCAAAAAATACAGAGTTGAATACACTCAGATGTATCCAGGGAAAGACAACAGGTAATGATACTAACTGTAGTTTTGCTATTACTGGTGAGTTAGAAGAATATCTGTGTCCCGCTTTCAGATTTAAATAGCCTAAATTTTGCATTTGAAATAGAATATGTGTATTATTTTAAGAGTAAGTTTTGAAAGATGTTAACCTAAAGGGTGGTTTATGGGTGGACTTGAATATTTACAGTACTCAGTGAGCTCAATACAAACCATTTTTGGCAAACTTACCTTCTGAGAAAACATTGGGTTAAAGCAACTGATACATGTATATGTGTGCACTGGCAGAGGCACAAATACAGAACTGTCATTGTTTACAGTGATTAGGTCCTCTGCTCATGTGCTGTAATGGAAAGAAGGGAATTTCTGATTCTTCTAATTAAGTCTTGACATATTATTGCAGATTGGTCTTGAAGTTACAACCATTTATTTCCAGTCTGTAATGCTGTTGAAGAGTGGAGTACTGATAAGTTAGGATATCTTAAAGATCATAATCCAGACAGCACATTGCCCTAAAGGCATTCAACAATCTGTTAAAACTTGCAGGAAGAGTTTCCTGCATGAGGAATGCAGAATTCCATGACTGTGTTTGGGGGACAGGTCTTTGTTAGTTTGTTCTTTATCTCTAGCACGTTTGCTTCTAAACATCTTTTAATTAAGATTTCCATCACATATGTTTTAAGGAATATTTGGTGCTAATTATATGTAAATAGAAACCAAAACACACGAACATGGACTGATCTTACGATCAGATTTTTTACTGTACATAATTTTATAAAAACTGTTACTGTAAAAATTGCACTGTGACATAAAATTTCTAGACCTAAATCTGGTAAAAATTAAAGTCAGCAGAACTTTGAAAGGGATTTTACTACTTTATAATGTTCTAATAAGGAGGCTGTAACTGGTGCTGAAATATAAAATCCTGCCAGATGAATCCCAGCCAGTCTTGTGTGTCCTGACAATGATGTTGTGTAATGTTTATAGTAAGTTCAGTGAAGCAGATCTGCTGCCTTCACACTCATTGCAACTATCAATGAGAAATGGAGCAGAATGTCAGCCAGGAAAGTTTATGATGGTTATATATTTAGGTAAAAATGCTGATTCCAAATGGATGCAGTGAACTGGAGCTGTGGCTGCATAAATGTGAAAATGAATTGAATATTTCAGTGAGCAAGCAGGACAGTGAGCAGGTTTACCTTGAAGGAAAGAGATTACAAAATTACAAGTGCAGTTAAGAATGCGCTGCTCACTGTCCTGCTTGGAAGGCAGTGCATTTGGGTGCAGTTCCATGGCATCTATAAAACACAGGATGGCAGAAATAGCATTATGATAATTGATACAGGCATTCAGCTGCTGTCACTCAAAGTGTTGCTGAGGCATTCATTCAGCTGCTGGGAGGCAACTCTCATGTTTTTTAAATGTAAGTTTGGGTCATTTTCAGATTACTGTGTAGATCTTACAACATAGTAGCCACTTCTGTACAGTGGAGTTCTTATGTTTGCTGCTGTTATTTCCCAAAGGGAGTAAGAAAGTACAGAACTTGAGGTATTCTGAGTTAAATGGTCTGTTCTGAGACAAAGCTGCTCAAGGCATGTCAGCAAGACAGTGAGCTTGTAAACATTCAAAGTGCAAGTCAAGAGTCACATAATACTTAATGGTCTGCAAAATCTGTTTGAAAAACTGGTGTTAGAGCTGCACTTATTTTCTAGATACTCTTCACTGTAACAGTGTAACTGTAGTTGAACTTGGTTGTGTGTTCAGAAATTCTTTGAGTAGTGGACCTTCTAGAGATGAGGCAAATCATATTTTTGTTAGAAAGATTTCATGGTGCGTTTTTATTTGGGAAGGCAATGGCTTTTACAGCAGACCTGCTCTCTCTGGGTCACCATGTTCTTTCCTGAGGGCGTGAGTGATCCAGTACAAGCTGGTGACCCAGAGCAGAGAGGTTTCTGGTGATACGCCTCTGGATACTGTCAAAAGATGAAAAATCTGCTAATTAAACTAGGTATGTTTGCTTCTGACGACAGACCAAAGATACTGGTTCTCAGTTTGGATAGAAAACCAGAAATTCCATTGCCAAAGAGACAGGCTGTGCGGATGGGTTTGATGGCGATGGGATGTGGTGTCCCCTGGAGGAGTTTGCTCTCAGGAGTCACCAGAGCACGTGGCAGTGCAGGCTCAAGGGCTGTCTGGGCACTTTGGGGTGTGGTCCCTGAGTGCTCTGCAGCTCACAGAAACCTGAAGGGCACCACACGGCCTTGCAGGGGTCACATCCACTTTTTGCTGTGGTGCAGAACAGCCTTCAGAATTGCTCTGTTATGGAAATAGTTGATGACACTCTGATTTTCATGATTTGGTTTGAGTATTTTCGCTGCAAGGAACTTTATTAATAGGAGAAAGAAAAGGACTTAGTTGTGTCCACCTTTCTCTTAGAGCCAGCCACAGAACTCTCATTGCTGTAATCTGAAGCCAAAGTGTACAAACCACTTGGTAGCTTTTATAGTCATTGATAAAAGAGCTGTTGTTTAGAGATTTTCATTCAGCTAGAAGATGGAGTTAAAGCTTTAATGGGATATTGATCCAACATTTGGGAGTGGGGTTGAGCAATATGGCAGGATAGTACAGGGAAATGTTGTCAAAAGACCTAGAGTTTATAAGGAAAGGAATTAATTCAGCTTCTGGAAATAGTGATAGATGTGTTAGAACAAATGGTTCCATTTCCATAGGAATGGGAACTTACCAGTATGTTCCACCTAGGATGGATTAAAGGTGGAAGAAGCTACAGATATTGATTAAATAGACATGGGAACTTGCAGTTAATCAGATATTTGGCTGAGGTCATCTTCAGTTCATTGCACTAATTATTTAGAGAACATATTTTCAGCAAATCTGTCATATGATTTTCTAGTATGAAAGTAGAGCAAAACAAATGTGAGTTACCATTTGGTGGTGGTTTTTGTAACATCTCTATTTTGCTGGTTTATGCCAGCTGCTGTATGAACACCCTTTGAAATGTTGCAATGTGCATTGACCCATGCTTAGCTAACACAGAAGTCTCAGCTGTTTAACTATTAAAAGAACTATGAGAAGATAATCACAAATATGATTATTAAAAGTTTTAAGATGCAGATGATTTCCTCCTTGTGTGTTAATTCCACATTTAACTCATGTCTTTTTTAAAGTGCTCAGATTAAAAAAAATCCTGGTATTTCTTAGCACTGTCCTGACTATACTGTAAACATTTATCTTGCAGAGCCATAAGTGTGATACTTGGCGACAGGTGGAAGAAAATGAAAAATGAGGAAAGAAGGATGTACACACTAGAAGCCAAGGCCTTGGCAGAGGAGCAGAAGCGTTTAAATCCTGACTGTTGGAAAAGAAAACGAACAAATTCTGTATGTTGTGCAGCAGTCTTCATTATGTTGTCACATGTGTTCAGATGGGTGGCTACAGTGTGGTTTGTTCAGAATAAGCTGCTTTCTTAGTAGCTGAAACCTTCATTTACTCCCTGTGTTGTGTAACCTGCTTTTGGGAGTTTGGCAGGAGAGAGATCAGGAATGGGTCTGTCTGAATATTTTATGAGAGTTCTGTGGATTCTGTTGTACTGAAAGTTAGTGTGCTTGTGAAATGCAAAGGAAGGGCACACGGTGTTTTGCTTTGAAGTGAGTTCATAAGGTTGTACCTAAACTTTTTTATCTTCTGTAAAAGCTTTTTCTTTACCTTTTTCTAGTTTTCTTACTGATCATTTATATCAGCATACATGAAGATATTGAAGGAGCAAAATAATTTTTCCTCATTAATCCCTTTCATTTATTACTCTGCTCAATTGTAAAATAAATACAGGAGAATAACACTACTTCTGTAGGAAAAGAAATTGTTTTCCACTTTGTAGAAAGCCATCAATCTAAGAGTCTGCAGCAATGTATTAGGAGGTGGTGGATGTATTAAGAAAAAGAAAGCTTTAAAGCTGAAATATCATGTAAAGCAAACATCAGAAAAAGGAGTTTCTGCTTGTTCAACTAGAAGAGTGGAAGGAAAAATCCACTGAGGTGCACAGAGTGCTTGCCAAGTTCTTCCATTTTATGGCTGGAGCTTGAAGGGTGGTATGGACTTCATCTACATGGCTGGTGAAACCATCCATCCATGTGGTGTAAGATTTCATCCTCAAGTTACCCCCTTTTCCTTTGATGTGTAAATGAGGCTTCTTTCTCAAGAGCATATGCAAGTGTTGCCTTAAGACTGAATAAGAAATGCTCCAACACGGAGTTGCTTCTTTCTGCTGCACATACTTTGTGCAGTTTCCAGTCCCTCATTGCAGAAGGTTCCACCAAATCCCAGCTGCTAGGAACAAGCTGTTTTTCTGTTCACTGCATTCTATTTTAATCAACAGTGACAGCTTCTGTTACATTTCCTTGTGGGTTTAGTTATAATAATATTATTTATTTATTCTGCTCTTACACTACTGCAGTTTTGAGCTTTGGATGGTGAGCTCACAGGCTCACCTGTTGGCCTCAAGCAGCTCAGAGCGTGTTTGTGTGTAGCTGAGTAGTGGTGGGCTTGCCTCAGTAAGGCTTTCTTGCCCTGCCTTGTAGTAGGATTTTCCTTGTCCCTAAAGTCTTCAGGCCAAGAGAACAGGATCTGTAGAACCCGTCACCTCAGTGTTACAGCAGGAAATACCCTTTATAATTGTTCTAGTTCAGTGAACTGAACTGTTAGCAGTCTGGTAACCTTACTCAGAAATGACAGTGGGCTCCAGGCTGTGACAGAGAAGCTGTGATGGTCTTTTGATGATCAGGGAATAAAAGTCTCTGGTTTGGCCTTTTTGTTTTCTTCTGAATAACTGACCAATGATTAGAAATACTTGTGGCTTTGAAAACAAGTGTTGTGCCCTTTGCTTGGTAATCACTAACCTGGTTTTCTCTTCTCTTTTCTCAGGGCTCACAACAGCATTAAGCCAGAATTTTCCTGTTAACTCTGTATTTACAAAATGGCTGTTGCTTGATGGCAAGAAGATGCAAGATCAAGGTCTTACTATTTGTTGTGACTATGTGTGACCATAAAATACTGGCACCATCATGGAAATGATCTGAGTGCAGATTTGCTTTTTACAATAGAACATTAAGTAAGCTAAAAACTATCAGCATTTTAAACCAAATTGCCTTATTTTTCTTCCAAACTTCATTATGTATCAGGTAATATAGGCTTGAAAATGGATATCCTGTGGTGCTAAAGTACTTTAGAAAGAGGTGAAGGAGATATGTATAAATGTTTATTTTTAAAAGAAAATGTACAAAAAGGGGAATTTTAAAATATGTAACAGCTGTTTATATACATTGATTCTTATTGCTAATTAATATGTATTGCACAACTGTATTATTAATTGCAATTCTGGGGCCTGGGATTTTCTGAAATGGCAAAGTGTATTATCAGCTTCCAGCTTCCCAGCCGGCCCTGCTGCCAGCGAGTTACCAGAATGTGTGGGAATGGAGGGTGTGGTGTGATGTAGCAAGGGAGCTGCTGCTTGGGATGCCACTTAGAAAATTTGTATCCACAAGGAAGATATTTTTGCATCAGCTGGCACTAGTGAGAGCTGTCATTTTGTGGTGGAAACAATGGCCCGGGACAGGATGAAATGAATAAATAGCGTTATCTCAAGAAAAGTGGTGCTGTTGATATCATCACCATCATAGTTATAACTCTGTGTTTTGTCTTTGCCACATATTCTACAATATTATATTTTGCCATAAGACATCTTTATGGTGGGGGCAAACTTTGCACTTAACTATATGTGCAACACTTGCACTTTACTTTTTTTTCTCCTCCAACTGTCTAAAATTAGAGCAGCTGCGTTAGGATTACAATTGCTTCTGCTGTGAACATTTACAATCATGGCTTTTCCTGTACTAAACAGCTGTGCATTGTTTTTTTTTAAAGAATCACAACTGTAAATTTCAGTTTATGACACGTCTACATGATGTTGCCCCTAAGATTTTTGCACACTATATTCTTGTATATTATTTCAAATAAATTCATTAAAATTTGGTGTTGTGTATTTTATAAATGAAGAAGGCCAATCACAAAATGAGCAATGAGCACGTTCTGCATGGAAGTCTTTACATGAACCCATCCAAAGTGTCTTTTAATGCTTTGCCATTAGGAAGCTAGTGAAGAATTTCAAATACTATTTTCAGGATTGGATAGTTCTTTATTACAGTTTAAGCAAAAAGAGTTGAAATCAATATAAATTATTTCTAAGCAAATAGCAGTGCAACAGAGAAGCATTTAGGTTAGTTATAAATATTTTTCCTTGTGTTAAAATTAGTGATTTTTAGATGGAAACTGATGATTCAAACGTTTCAAAAGTACAATTTTCTGAATACGACTAAAATGTATTCAACGGTTTAAAACTCTACTTGTAGGAAAAGAGCTGCTTCCTTCTTTGAGATATTCAGCAATTACACTGTAATATTTGAGTTCTAATTTTATACTTTTCTAAATTCAAAAGGAATGCTTAAGAATGTTTCAATTAGATGTAGACTTACAGCACATAAAAGTTGTACAATTTCCTTATAATGTTTCTGTATAAGTAAGTTCCTGTAATGTGAACATAAAGCAAGAAGGCAGAAGTTTCAGACATGAAGTAGGTAAACGTTTCATTGTAAAGCTGATGTACTCAGGGGTAGTTTACATGAACAGTGAATACATATGTGGCACCACAGTCCCCAGCAATGTTACCGTCCACTCCCTGGTGTGAGAGCATTGTCCAGGTGTGTTCACTGAAGGGCTGACATGGCTTTCTGCAGCAGCTGAACCATTATGGGATAGACTGGTGCAAACTCTTTTCCCTCTCTTGCTCTCACTGATTGAACATAAGCTTCAAGTGCACCACTAAAAAAAAAAATAAAAAAGTAAAGTAGCTAAAGCAATTAAGTACTGTAAATTCAGGATCTACAAAGGAAATTAATTGCCTTCTTCCCTCCTGCAGAATTTTCCTCAGATGGTCCTACTTGTCTGTGGAAGGAAGTGAGCAAGGAAGGCCTTGCAAAGCTCTGTATAATTGTTCCATGATCCTATCTCCTTTCTTGCATGTTTGAGGAGCAAACAAGTTAACATTTAAATAAGCAGCAGCATGTTGCAGATGGCTTGAAATGACAGCTCTGACGCACAGACTCAGGCTCAGTGCTGCACTGGTAACCTTTAGAAAGGGAGAGAATAATCTCCAGCTGCTGCAGACGCTGAGAGTGCAACTTCCAGCATGGAAAGTGGGGCAGTGCTGAGCACCCGCCATGCCCTGAGGTCATTCCTGGCACAGCCTTTTGAACTCCCACCCATCCTCGGAAACGCTGTGCTAACCCCAGACAGGGCTTGGGCAAGGCATGGCCTGGGTATTATACCTTGTCACAGGATGTCACACATAGAGTCATCATGGGTGAACTGCACAAATAAAACATTGCAAAGATAAAAGGGGCAACTGTGGTGATGCTTTACAACACAGGGTCACCTTTCAGCCAACATTCTAATACACAGTATTGTTGAGTGACAGCATATTTGTAAAACAAACACTGTAAGTGCTCATCTGTTGAGATTCCAACTTACTAATTCATTAAGTAGGCCAAGCTAGTGTTGTCACACTTAAATATAGCTTTGAATTTAATTTTCTTCTCCTTTTCTGCTTCCTTTTCTTCATGTAACTGATACAATCATCTTGAAGTTTCCTTCTAAAATTTGCTTGTATTTGTGCTATTTACAGCAAAACTGTGACATTAAGAAAATGCACAAACAACAGACCCCATTTTAAGTGGAAACTAATACAGCTCCTGGTATGTGGCAGTTCCTTTTCTAATACAGACTGTCACCAGAGCCCTTCCAGCACTGCACAGGCACCAGCCCACAGGGCAGCGGGGTCCTGCCGCCCGTGCGGTCACTGAGCAGGGAGTTGTTCTGGGGTTTGTCTCATGCATTCCTTCCTGGGAGTGCAGGGTGCACCAGCACAGCTGCTCTGCCAGTGAGGGAGCCTGCTGGCTTTTAGTAACATGGCAGGAACATTCCCAGTCCCACTGGGAAAAGGCAGATGGCTGTTGTGTACATCTGGTGAAGGGGTGGGGGGCACCAGGGTCAAGGGAGATGGTAACACAGAGCAAGCACAAAGTTGTGCCTATAAATACACACCCACTGCTGGAGGATGGTGGGCTGTGGAGACAGAGCTCTATTTACGTTTGCTGCTCCTTCCAACAAACAAGCTTTTGGTGGAACCCTGCGTTCCTGCATGAAGAGTTCACGGATTCGAAGGCAGTGCTGCTCCCTGGTACGTGCCTGCTGGCAGCTGGCAGCAGTAGGCAGTGAATCAGGCAAGGCTTAAGGAAAGCAAAAGAACTGAAGAATGATATTCAGCCCATGTTTCACACCACAGGCTTCTCCTGGCATAAGATGGTAAGAGAGGAACAGCCAAGATCCCTGTGTGCTGCTGCAGCCCTGGGAAGCCTCAGATGAGCCCAAGAACCTGACAAACCAGAGGAGATGGCAGGAAGATGCAGGGTCACAATACACTTGGGTGCCTGTGAGTAAGACTGCTGCTACATTAGCAGGGCTCAGCCCTTCCTCAATGACTCGAACCCATCTGTGTCAGAGCGTTGCTGGGATTTCCAGCAAAGTTCATTTATCAGCAAGTGGAAGATGCTCCTGAGGCCAAGAGCCTGAGCTCAGTTTGCTGGAGAGACGAGTCTGAGCTCTGGGTTCTGAGAAGTCAATGACAGCAATGGCAGCCTGGCCCCACGAGCTGGTCCTGGGGCTGCTCCCGCTGCTGCCAGCACTTCCCATCCCCAGCAAGGCCGGCACAGATCCCTCAGCCTCGCTGCCAGAGCGCACCAGGAGGAGCTGCCTGTCCCCACGTCCAGCCCCTGCTAATGGAGTTTGACAGGGAGAGAGGGAAGCGTGCAACCAAAGAACCCCGAGGCAGCCTCACTTCTGAGCACAGGATGGAAATGAAACAGCACAAGGTGATTCCCACGAGAGCTCCTGATGTCCCTATGCAGCATCCAGACTTCACAATCCCTCTTTGCTGAAGCCCAGGACATATTATCTAGGGGGAGACAAAATTATCTGGGGGCACACAAAAGCAGGATGGACTGGATTACTGGAGAGTTGAGATGCTTCAGAAAAATAAAGTTACTGAGCACAGAAACAGTTCCTCATGTTTGGTCTTAGTGCACTTGAGAGCTCTTCAATTTTGATAACAACTTACACGTGAGCTACTGCTGAGGGCTCCCCACCAGGTACAAATACACTGTAAGGAATCACTTTGAATTTTTTGCACAGCAACAAACCACAACAGAGAAGCAATGCCTTGTTACAAGCAGAAAGAGAGGGAAAGAATATTCATGTTATCTAGCTAAAGTAAAGCTGACTTTTTGCACCTGGTCAGCTCCCTGAAAACCTTCAGCCTGCTTCTTCCCAATGGTCCCTGGGGAGCAGCACAGGGTCTACAGGGAAAGAGGCAACTCAAACACTGCTTGCTGCAGCCACTTTGGGTGCAGCTCACTTCATTCCCAGCAAAGGGCATCATGAACTGCAGAGAGACTAGGCACATCCAGAGGTTTATTTTAAATCCCAAGATTTAGAGAGAAAAAGTGAGACTGGGGGAATGGGACAGCAGAAAATTGTGGTTTTTATATAAACTGGCCTCTTGTAGCAATGAGGGACCAGCATATTATGAGCAGACTGAGCAGCAGGTGGGAGATGCAGGCAGGAAAGCTCAAGGATGACATCAAGGATACCATGCTGATGTATGGAGATGCTTCAGAAGAGTCAGAAATGTCTCACATTTCCACTCAGGTCAGCACTCAAGTGTTCTGGTCAGCAATAATTGTTAGACATGTTAAATGTTTGTTAGCTGCTACAGACAGTTGTCCCGTGTATTAAAAGAACAGCTAAGAAACTCCTGTGAGTTTTCTTACTGTAACTGCCATTCATCTTGCTAAATCTCTCCCCTTCCACCAGCAACATCCCTGTCTTTTCCTTTCTATATACTCCTCAAAGTTTGTTGGACTCAGATAGTTTTCTCAAGTCATCAAAAGCTGAAAATAGAAAAAAACCATATTGACCTGCTTAACTTAGAAAGCTCTAACACCTCTTGGTGAAGTTGTGGGTTGGCATCATTATCCAGATGGTAACACTGCTATCCCTTTACTGACTTATCTCCTTGCTTTGAAAAAGCCCTTGAAAAAGATTACAGAGATAACCAGATAGATGAAAGAGAGAAGCTTTACCCTAAAAGCAGCACCCAAAACCACTCAGTGTGAGCCCTTGATAATCCTTTGCCAGACTGTTATTCCCATCAGATCAAACAAGATGGAATGAGATTTAGGCTATGCCAAGTGCCATACAGCACTGTCCTACTGTCACACCTTCTAGCAGCTTTTATCTTTCTTCCTTCTCCTGCCCCAAAAGAATCTGATTTAACTTGCAAAACCAACTCCATCAGAGGCAGCTAAAAGGAGTTTTGCAGGTCCCTTCTGCTGCACTTGCTCTTTTACTGTGGCCTTGCTTGCATTGTTTCAAAGAGATGGCTTTGTTAACACTTGAAATGCAGAATTTTCCATGACATTTTGGTAAACTTTAGCAGTCCTAGCTCAAATGAGCTTTTGTAAGCTATGCTGGCAGTACAGGACTCAATTCAGATGCACCAGTTTACCATTAAAATCTTGTCTTTAAAAAGGCAGGCCCACTCCTGTTGAGGACACTGTAAAAACACCAGTGCCCAAGTAGTTGTGGAAAAATAAACAGGGCTATGGATGAAGGCAGTATCCACAAGTCTCTAGCACAGAGGAGATCACAGCTGTTGTCATATAAAAAGATGTAATATATAGTTATATTATTATTGTTTAAGATGGAAGAAACCCTTTTTATGTAATATACAAAACACACTCTTGAAGGGATTAGACTAAATAATGCCCTAAATTCAGCATCTTCTAGTCTAATAAAGGACATAAAACCTGTTCAGCAATCTGTTTCTATTTTAAAAGACAAGCTATGGTATACATTACAAATATTGTTTGTAAAAGAGAGCTATGGAAGGAGGGTTGGTGGGATGTTCTGCATATATTAATGCTTCATTAAAAATGCCATAAGAAGTAAGAAAAAAAAAAAAAGCCCTAAGTTTAAGATGCCCTCCCACATAAGGAAAAGGATTTTAAAGCACTTATTAAATTGCTTCACTTGCATGAGCAAAACCATGAGCTTTCTTGGAAATCAGGACAAGTTGATTATATAAGACCCTGATAGTTCGTCTTTAAAATGTTATTTCAACCAATGAAGATTTATATCTAGAGTTAAAAGGAAGAAAAAAAATAAGTATGATTTGGGTTGTGGTTCTTAAGGGATCTTAATGTGTATCACTTACAATTACTGTGATTAATTAATTTTATATGGAATGGTGAATTCTGGAGCTATCCTCCTGGGCTCTGCCTTTGGTCAAATGGAGTTGGATTTACATCGTAAGCCTCAGAAGAGGCAGGGATCATCTAGAAAGAAGCTCAGTAGTGGGACTGCACCCTGTGCACTCCTGTCCTGATCAATCAGCAGGGCAGCTGGAGCACACTGGGGCCAGACTTCTCTTCAGTATTTTGGTAAAAGTCTGTTTGCTCTGCCAACTTCAGGGCAAAGCAGAAAATTGAAAATTTGCTGTTAAGAGCACATCTGTGTGACACCAGGTCTATTTAATCCAGTAAAAATTATTGTAAAACTGAACAGTGAAAGCTCCAACAGCATCACCTGTAGGACAAGAGAGGAGCAGGCGACATCTCCTGTTCTTCCAGACTGCACAATGAAGAGATCAAAGGGCCGGTGGAGCTCCCGGCAGGGTTTGAAGGGCCGGCAGTGCCGCAGCCTCCCCCACCCCGGGCTGTGCGCTCCTTCCCCCGCAGCACAGGCAGCGCTGCCCCGCGGCTCCCGGCTCTGTGCCCAGCCAGGCTGAGCCCAACGCACAGATGGGGCTGTCACGGTGCTCCCCGAGCTGCCATTTGTCCCTGCCCCGGGCAGGTCAGCGGTCAGAGCAGCTCCCCAGCTCAGGACAGCAGCTCGTTATGGAAATGAGCCCTTCCCTGGGCCTGGCTTTCAACTCTGCTTCAGCAAGAGTGAGCTTCAGTAAGGGAATTAGCACACAGACTTAATAGTAAAGGTAAGAATTTGGCTCTTGAACGGATCAACTCCCTTCAGGCTGGCTCAAATCCTGTCATGTCTAATAGGGTTTCTTTTATGGAAGAAAAGTTGAGTCTTCAAGCTTAATTTAAAAAGAAAAAGGAAAGAATTGCCCATGCCACTTAAAGAAGTGCTCCTTTCAACACAATCCCTACTCAGGGAGGACACCTGCAGCAGGGTCATCTCACCTAACTTTAAATGTCTGCAGGGCAGCTGGCTGCCTGGGAGAGCTCCTGTGTCCCAGCCCACACTCCATTCACTGAACAGAAAAAATGGGAGCTTTCAGGACACAATGCAACTGACCTATTTTAGGTACCTGCTTCAGGATGAGATGAATCAGCCCCAGCAGCGCCTGTTTCTCTCTGTTGACTATAAAGGGAATCTGGCAAATATACCTCTGGCCAGGTAAATACCTCTCCTTGTGCTGAATACAAGCAGAAGGAAATGCACAAAAATGCTCATAATGGGACTAATTCATACCATTCACACCACATTGCAAGCGAAGCATTTAAGACCTACAGAGCGGAAGAAGCACTCCAATTAGCTTTAATATGAAGCTAGAAGGATCCTGGTAACACAAGGAAATTAATATCTAGGCAGCAGGTCCCCAGAGTAATTGCACAGTTGTTACAAAGGGAAGTTGCAGAAAATTACCATTTGCAAGGCTGCAGCAAACAGAAAGATAATATCTTAAAGCAGGCCAGTGCAGGGATCTGAAGGCTCCAAACATCCAAAGTTCAACTCATACAGCTGAAACAACTACAGGTGGGAAAAGCCTGAAGAGGGTGACTGATAGAAGAGCAAGATGCCTGCAGTTCAACTTAGGTTCATATGAGAAACAAAAGGAGCAGGCTCAGAAATCTTCCAATAGAGTATTAAAGAAAATATGAGTGATCCATGGTCATGCTAGTGACTGATGTCTGCTTGCCTGCCTTAGGTATGGATAACCAGCCATGCAAAATGAATAAAGAATTCAATGAAACAACTGAAAGGAAAACTTAAGTATTCCAGCTTCACTGCTTAGTCTAATGGATGACACTGTCTCAGCCTAAAGGCCTCATCCCAAGGTTTGTTCCTTAATACCTCCGTGGTTAGAACAATTTATCAGTGTCTGAACATGACCACCAGCAAGCACATTAACTGAATCAGCCTGGATGAAATTTAATTGCAGACAAAGACAAAAATGTGTTTTAGTTTAAGGATGGCATTTTCAAACTTGGGAAAATGAATTGAAGAGAACAAAATCCCACCAGTTTCTCAAATAATTTGCATTCTTGGCTTTCCCTCCTAGATCTGAAATTCAACACTGCCAGTGGTGCTAGTACTATCAGGAAAGAAATTACAATCAAGATATCCAGAGCTGATTACATATACAGCTCTGTCAGCCCTGTACCTATCATTTATGTCCCTGTAATTCAGTGTCATGGCTTGAGATTTAAGAAAAGCTAGCTTTGTAGACAAACTAGACTAATCACAAGTATGATTTTCAAAAAATAAACACTTGTAGAAACACAGTTTTTATTTTAATATTTCAGAAATAAATCCTAGTAACATCTACTGGTGATCAACTAGTATCTCCTTAACTGACCTGATCACTACTTGGGACTGTGTGGTGCCATCAGCTTCAGGAAGTGTAAATATTTATAGCAGACTTCTCTTGGCTGCTTTAGAAGTGTGGACAGAAAACAGTTGACTTTCTGAGGCACAATCCCTGTTGGCTGGAATATAAAAGTCAGCTTTTATCACTCCAGCAAAAGCTGGCAACATCCATGCATGGTAGTTCAAGGACAGAGCTGGCTCCTAGGCAGATGGACCCGGTGCAGCTACGGGTGACTTTCCCAGGTCACTGGTGGGGGACACCAAGGTCACTGAGAAGATGGCAGGAAAATTTAGGGCTTTAGGAGCCAAATGATCATCTGAGTCTTGTATCCTGAGGATCCCCAGGTTGGTTTTGCCATGTTTATACAAATCTGCTCTAACATACTTCAAAACTTTGCTTGATTTGAAAAACAAGACTCTTCAGAACTTTTCCTAACATCTTAAGATGCAAAATAATATTTAGCTATGAAGTCACCTACTCTAGCAAGATTTCAAAAATCTGATGTAGTTATTACTTTCTAAAGATCATATGCTGATTTCCTGAGGAATAACATTCCAGGTGTGTAACAAGGGTCTTCCATCTTTAGATTTCTACCTACATTTATATTGGTTAAGCTTTCAAAGCTTCTCTTTCCTGATACAGATGACAGGACAGCTGCAGCATTGACTTTCCAGCAGTTAAGATAGAGAGGCAGTTTTGCAAAAACTCCTTATTAATGTACACCATCACTGTGCATAGTTTACTTTCCTTAGAAGAGGATTATGTGCTCCCTCCAAAGGCACTGGAGAGTTTGAATACAGGGGGGTGAAGGGGAGAGTTCAGTTTATACTTCAGCCACTTTGCAACTCATCCCATGAGTGGAGAGAAGGTAATGGTATTTATGATACATCTCCTGAGGCACATTTTTTTTTACTTTTCAAGAGTCCTAGTGTGCAGATAAGTTACTGCTCCATTATCACAAATGTAGGAAAGAAAGAAGCCCAATTTTTACCGTATGAGAGCAAGCCTGTCTTTTTCAGATGGATGATCATCGAGCCACTGGGAGTAGCGGGCAATGGACCACTCAGCCCTCTGGTACAGAGAAACACAAACACCAATTACACAAAATGCAAAAAAGGAAACCGACACACCAATTTCAGAATCAAAGATGACATAAATGGAAGCCACAGGAGGCCCTCAATACTGCAGTGATGCAGAATGAGTTAAGAAATCAAAGACAATTAACAGGAATAGCCCAGTATTTTATTTGGGAGCTCAGAGGTCATCTACTACATCAGCTGTTGGCCCGTTTCTGACAGGGTTCTTATCTAGATTTCCTGCATCTTACAAGAGAAAGGATCTAGGCAATTTGCAGTCTGGGAGAAGATCTGCAGCTTCTACTATGAGCTGACAGAATAGTAAAGAATTGCCAGTCTATTTAATATCAGGTTATATCATATCCCTGCTATTAATGAATGAATGAATCAATCAATCA
The DNA here is from genome assembly GCA_017589585.1 of Phylloscopus whistleri. Classification (NCBI taxonomy): domain Eukaryota; kingdom Metazoa; phylum Chordata; class Aves; order Passeriformes; family Phylloscopidae; genus Phylloscopus; species Phylloscopus whistleri. The sequence goes on along the minus strand of JADMLD010000680.1, from coordinate 575,108 downwards.
ATTTAGTAAACCAGTTAACATAATATTTTTGCCACAATAAAAACAAAACCAAAACGTTATATAAAATATACACTTGAATAATTTTTAACTGAAACAGCTAGGGCAAACTACAATGCTCATTTCACCTTAGGACATCTGAAAATAAAAGACGTTGATCTTATTACCTGGAAGGGTGATTTTAGCTCTGGTGGTGCTCTTGTAAATAAGAACTGAAGAATAATGCTGAATGGAATAACCTCTCCCAGAGCTGGGCTACTGGCAATATGCTCACTGGTCTGGAACAGCAGTGGTCTGGAAAAATGTAACAGTATACTCATGAAATGAAGGGAAAGCTTATCTTATGCGTTAGAAAAGTGCCTCTATGTGGTGGCAATATTGCGTTAGGATAGAATCATTGAGGTTTTTGCCACTACTCTGCATCTTTGGTTTCCAACACAGGTCCAGTTTGCAAAAATTTACAGCAGCTGCCGATTGTAATTAAACAACACAGGACTCCAAATTTTGTATTTCAGTGAAAACATTTAAGGTAACTATAGAACTCGCTGTCATACAGAAGATGTACTGAAAGCAACACAAAAAAGTACAATTTGGCCAACATTTGCATGACAAAGATTGTTAAATCATAGTTATACTCTGCATAAAATTTAAAAGAACTTTAATCTATTTCTAATTTGCAGGTGGGTGTTGCCAAAAAAGCTCTCAGTTCAATCAGAACTAACACGAGGTAATAAATCAGTTTTGAAATACAGTTTAGTCATACTGCGACTGCAACTCACCTGAACGACCTCAGCTGTCTGTAAGATTTTCCTAAGTCAGAGACTCGGCGGCACAGCGGTGCTACTGCTAACTCCATCTACAAAAGCAAACAGTTCAACTGGAGTTAGATTCTCCCAAAACATAACACCTGTTACTGAAGTAGCCTGTCTTTAAGCAATACTCCAAACTTGCAGACTAAGTCAGTGACTTCTCTCTGGTGGCTGAATTAAGACAAGAAGCTGTCTTTTCCTTTCATACTATGTTGTCCAAGCCAAGACTTCTGCCTTATTCTTGGCAACACAATAAGCATTTCGTGACAAATGATAGAGACAGTCTGTGCATAACAACAGAAGGGGCCTCGTGAGCTTTCTGAGACTAAAGCTTTGCTTCTTGCAGCAGGTTTATTTTGTTGGTGATGAGTTTCCTAATGAAGCACTTATGTCAATACCCCAAAAATCTGACTGCAGCCTGGGAAGAAAGCAAATCTAGGCAGGTCTCCACAAACCACTGGCAAAGCAGTAAAATGCAGACACATTTCAGCTGGGCACCCTTTCCTTTGGTGAAGGACAAGGTTAAAATGATTCCTTCCTGAACAGCAGGCCACAAATTTTGGGGCACAAAACCTAGACAGATTAGATAGCAGGCAGCTGTGACCTATTGCCAAAAAGTCATATGGAGTCATGGTCAAAGGAGTAAGAGCATTATTTTCCTACTTATTTTCATACTGTTGGATTTCTGAGTTAGAGCAGCCATCCTTAAAAACAAGTTTAAAACACTTTCTGTTGTTGAAGCATGGGTGTTCTGCTTTTTTGAAAGAGCCAGAACTCCACTTGGGTTTTTACATCTAAATTCTGTCACAGGCTCTTCATTAACAGTGAGGACACAGAAGTGAGAAAGAACAATTTCCCTTCTGGATCCTAGACTGAACATGAACATTACACAGCAAAATGTCAGTTAATGTGCACACCAATACAAACACCACCACTTAAAAAACCCCACAGGTAATTTTACTCAGACATGGATTGAGTCTTTATTTTTTACATTCCTGAAGTGTCAGTCTAATGAGGGATCGAGCTTCATTCTCCGTTTTTTAAAATCCCCAACTTGAAAGACTATTCAGACTTTGAAACTTCGTTTAATTGTGCATTATGGGTAAATTCAAAGGATGACAGCTAAAATAAGTAAAAAGATCAAAACCACCATACAATGAGTTTCCCTTGTAAGTAGTATTGCTGAACAAGTTTCAAAGTGTTTGTGATATGACACTATTTACAGAGAAGCCTTTAATACTATTATATTATTGTTTCCAGCTGCAGACAGAGATGGCTGCTGGGCCACCAGCTTCACCAAGAGCACATAACTATGCTGGGACTCCAGCATAAACAGGAAACACGGTGCATTGAACTATGATGCTATAATTCATCTAAACCCAGAAGAACTTAAATCAGTGAATAATGCAAATCAAGGCCATATACTTCAGGCATCCCTCTTTGAAAGCAGATGGCAGGATAGGAGTCATTTCACCTGCTTCTCAACATCTACAGGTCCTCTTCAAAGGCAGTGGAGAGAAACAGCCACTCTTGGGAGGGCGATGCACCTTTCCCCAAGGTGGACACCTAAAATGGGTCAGGTGGATCATGTTTGTAGGAGTAACCCCCTACACGACACTCAGGCAAAGCTGGGAAAGCCACAGGGCCCAACCCAAGCATCTTGGCTTCCCCTGCAGAGCAGGAGAGGTGGGTAGCTCTGGAAAACAATGGGGAATGCCCACAGAGCTTTCCTAAGGGCAGTGCACAGCCACTGCCCTCACATGCCCACATCAGGCACTTCCAGGCCACTTGGAATCTGCATTTTATGCAGACTTCACTCACAGGAGAATAAAGTGGATAAAAATCCAGGATGTGGAAATACAGAAATAAGGCTCCAGACCTGAGTAACGGCCTGGCTTCCCCTTGCCTGCTGCCCTTTTGGTTCCCAAATCTTTAGGGGCCCCTATGAAATGGCCCCTCTCTACACCCTGAGGATGAGGTCACCTCTCCTGCATGCAGGTGGGAGATCAATGTCCCTGTGGCTCAGGAGCCACCAGCTGCTGTGCTGTGCTGAATCTGCTGGCACAAGGGAGGGTATGCACCCAGGAAAGGCAGGCTCTGCAGGAACTGCTGCAGGGAGGTGCTCCAACTCCAAGCTGCAATGAAGCTTACAGCAACTTTAGCATGTTCTTCCCCCAGGTCTCCCAGGAGCACAGGTGGGAGCCAAGAGGCTGGTCTGCCACACAGGATCAGGAGCAGGCAGCCAAGAAGTGGAGCTAACTAAGAATGCTTTGCTGCATCATGATACAAGAACCCTACAGATCTTGAAAAACAAAACAGGAGCAAGACTGATTTCTCCAGAGCTTCATTTCAGGCATCAGTATTAGCTGGGGGCAGCTGGAAGCAACTGATATCCTGCAGGAGCTGGTGTCCCAGCTCTGGTGGGAGCTGTGGGCTTGTAGCTGTGAGGGACCAGGGAGAAGATAATTCCTTTAGGTTCTTTAGAGACTTTGATAAGAGGCAACAAACTGCCAGTCTGACTTGTGGAAACAGAGATGTGTGGATCAAACGGTACTCATGAGGGGGAAGAAATAACAGCATAGCAAAATATGATTTTGCTTAATAAGTTTTAAAAGATTGTTTCGCTCCTGGAACATAATATGAAGTAATGAGACGTTAAGTGAAACTTTCTACAGCTTAACCAATTCCTTATTAAAATAAATTTAAATGAATTCTCCTGAATGTGTTTTGTAGTTTCCATAAATTAAAATTTTAAGTCTTAAGTACTAAAGAAGAAAAATTACTTTGGAAAATTCTATTACTTCGTCTTCAACCTTTATTCACTGTAGGAAATTATTAGCATTGCTAGAACTAGATAGATTTAATGGCAGCAGATGGTGGATTCGTGAAGTAATAGCTGCCAAAGAAAAACATTGTTTTTAAGCTTTGCAGCATACTATACTATCTCACATTGACTCATGAAGAGTGGGAATGAGCGAAAACTAATGTGGTAAAAATGTACATAAACCACAGAAACTCTTTTAAAAAAATTTACAATACTAGTCTTCGTGCTATAACCCAACCTCTCTCCAATAAAAAGTATAATTCACATAATAACCAAGATTGTTTTCTTTGCTTGAATTTTCGGTGTTTATCTGAGCCCAGTGACACAGTAGGGATGCTACAGCATCCTTCTGCTGTCACAATCATTTCTGAGGCCACTGAGAGGGGTTTAGTGTCTCTGCTGAGCATTGTGCCAGCCCAGGAGCAAGTGCTGGGGAGGAACCATTCGGCTGGAACAGCTGCTGTTTTTAAGGTGCTGGAATTGGGCAGAGAATGGAGTGTGCATCACTTCTTGGTTGTGTTACCTGTCATCACCTGAAATGGCATCAACTGTTGATTCACACAGTGAGTTTATACTGTAGCAGCCTTTGCTGTGACACACAGCCATAGTTTCAAAGCCTGTCAGTGAGCTCTTACATCAGGGGATGCTTTTGGCTGTTGGCAGCCAGTATTTGTATCATGTGTCCAAGGCCTTTCACTCAGTCATGTCCTGTGGACTTTACATATAAAAGGGTAAGTAAGTATTTTCTGTTTCTTTTCCAGATTTCCCTTCCAAAGTGCAAATTTGAAAATTCAAATATCCATTTTAAATTCAGTGTTCAATAAATCAGGTGTTCAAGCAGTAATTTGCAAACGAAGAGGCTTGATGTGATATAATCATTAACACAGAATCCAAGGGGAGCACTAGGAGATGAATGTGCTTACCAAAAAGCACGCAGCAGATAGAACAGAAGAAGGCCTAATGACTTGTGTCTTCTAGCTTTGTTCAAAACTCATTGCTTTTCCATGATTTATTCATGTTAGTTTGCTATGCTTCACAGGACACAGTGGCAGGCTCCTGCCCAACATATGTTTCTTCTCAATGGTTCATGCTCTCTAAGCCCAAAAAGGCAATATTATCTTTTCTTCTCATATGATTCTGCCATAGCCCATGGCTAGGTGGTCAATTATCTGTTGAACTATTCACTGGCTGGCCATATTGAAAAAAATACATCACATGCCTGGCTTCTCTAATTGGATTATGTTCAGCAACCCAAGGGTGAAGCTAATCCGTAGTCTAGATACAGATAATGCATATATATTGAAGAGTGCTTTAAAAAAACCCACAGTGAGGTTATTGTTTAGTACCTATTGTGGTATTTTCAAGATCTCTCTTTACTTAAACAGCTGTTTTTTCAGCTGGAAAATCTTAACATTAAATTTTTAGCAATTACATTTCCTCCTGGCCAGGATGAATTCCAAGTTTTTAAATGTTACCTCAAAATGCTTTTTTCTAGCCATTCACCAGGACAGAATGCTTTAACAAGCAAGGGAGCAGAAGAGCTGAACTATTATATGAAAGAAGCTGGCCTTGAAGGGATGTGCAATTTGATTTCTCCCAGTGCAGCAATTCCAAAATTGATGTTGATGTTTAAGTAAATCCTTCAGCTGTAACACCTCTAAAATAACACTTATCAGCAAATAATTCCCTCTTTCCAGGAAGATAATTAGCACTACACATTAAATGTATTTTAGCTTTAGTAGTTTCTGTCTTTATGACTACAACTGTGATTACAGAATCCTGCTGCTCTCACTTCTCTGTAAGAAACTAGAAAGGAATTTTTTTTTCAAAAAAATATAAAAAGCACTTTTACACTTGTATCATCATGTTTGATCAAATGAGCATATCTGTCTACACTTTAAAATATCCAAATGCCTAATATTCTTGCTTTTTTTTTTAATACCACATATTGAATCAGGAAACCAGATTCTGACCATAGGCTAGCCAGCAGATAGGAACAGCTCTTCTACACTAGAATTTAGCATTCTAAACTTCTACCATAAAAACATTTTTCTTGGAAAATTCAATAAAACCCAAATATTTTGCAGTAATTTTTTGAGAAAGACTTGGAAGACTTGGTGGCAGCATTAACTGTACCCTATCAGAACTGTCTGAACACATTACTGAACAATGCCAAAAATCCCAACCATAAATCATGCCTAGATAAGAAATACAGGAAAGCATATAGAAAATAGTATCAACTGAAACAGGACCAACAAAAATAGTTCATTCTGTGCTGCACTGTCCAGCACTTTCATTGGGTCTTAGGAAGGCCTGAACTACAAGCCACAGTTCCAAAGTGTGCGTAAGTGCTGTAACAACTCTGAATACCAAGCAAGTTAAAAGATCCTCTGGAGCAGAACTTGCACTCCCCAGAAACAGAAGTGTTGAAAAACCATCAGGGCTTGCTGGCTTGCTTGCCTCCAGGAAAACATTTTTTTTTCAGCCTGACAAGTACTGAATTTAAAAGTGAAATTTGGTATTAAATATGTGAATATTGAATTATGGGCACCTTGAAAATACAAAACCAAATAAAACAAGCTGATTTGGGAGTATACAGGAGCGAACTGAAAAGTAATCTTGTGCAATTGCTTGCATAAAAATTGAGAGCATGAAAAGAGCTGAACTCAGCCTGTAGACTGGAAATGTTTCAAATGAGACTCCCAAGGAGCTGTGGCACTGCACCTGATAACAACCTTGCAGTGCTGTGCACATTTCCTAGGGCTTGCAATGTTCCTGTGTTCCTGTAAGCACTGATTTAGATGAAATACATTAATGATATTCAGGCATCTTTCAAGCCTATCCTAGCTCTGTTTACAGGTGCCACAGCAGCACACACCTAGTTCTCACTGCTGAGAAATCTGTAATGCACAGGACAGCCAAATGTGATACTGACACTGCACACGGGGTAAGAGAGAGAATTCAACAGAGCTACAGCAGTAATTCCTATGGATGAGTAGCTGTGCCTCATTCCAGAAAATTGGCTGTTCCACACCTCAGCAAGCCCAGTTCTGAATGAAGAGAACTTGAAATCCGTTTTCTCCCTTCTGTGTGGACACCTGTTGTTTTGAGGCAACTTATCAGTAAAACACGTTTTCAGTGCAAAGATTTTCAAATCAGACTCTCAGCCAAAGCTATTCTTGCTGAGTATAAGGCAGCTGTAGCTCTCTGAGTGCCCTGAAAGAATGTGAAGAAGCACGAGATACCCAAAATCTGATGCAATCCAAGGTTATTTGATTCATCACATGTGTGTTTATAATAAAAACTCAAATTAATCAAAGCTTCTGGACAGATTTCTGCCCAGGTCTTTTGCTTGCACGCAACCCTGAAATACCAGAATGGGTTTTAGGTCTCAAAAGTCAATTCTGAGCAGGAACATGTAACCCTTTTTTGCACAGAGAAAATTCAAAATTACTGTACAAGACAGAACACAAGTAAAAACAGTTTATAAACAAACCTACTCCTACACACAGTATCTTTCCAGGCAGGTTGTTTCCTTTAGGTTTGGCTTCAGTCCAACAATGCAGTGTCTTTCTGGGACTGAAAAAAACTGCACACACTACTTATGGCCATTTGAAAAAAATGTATCCTCCTCATCAGGCCAGCAGCCCAGCTAAATACCTGCTCCCTGCCCTCCTCAGCCAAGAGCAGCAGCAACCTCTCCTAGTCCTCATTAGGATTAAAGCTCATTCCCACCAGGACTCCTGGCTGGGTCAGAGCAAAAACCACCTTCCTGCCAGGCTCCCAGGAGCTGGCATCACGGGCATGTGCACAAAATCCACTGGGTTTTGGGAGGAGCACACACATCCCAGAAAACATGGATATAAGGTAGTGTCCACTTACAAAATGTTTCAGTCCTTTATCTTTTATCCTGAGCAAGAGGTTATAGTGTCCAGGCCATTCTGGACACTGCAGCCCCTGTGCAGCCCGGGACACCCAGAGCAGCTCTGTGCAGAGATGCTCAAAGGCACAGAGTGAGTTGGCTCCATGCAGCTGGTTGGACACGGATTTCTTGTCTTAAGCCCATTTTTAAACAAGCCAAGAATATGGTGCAATTTGAAGAAAGAAAAAACACAAGTCCCCAGATGCAGCAACAGTTGAAGACAGGAGACAGGAATGAATTCAACCCTTTTTTGTTTTGATTCTGTGGTACAAAAGAAATCAGAATATTTATCTCTACACAGCTGTCCAGTCAGGAGTTATACTCAGCACAGTGGGGAAGACCATGCAAATTCCTCTACACTCTACAAAAACATACCTTTCTTTTTCACTTAAAAGGCAGTCCATGTCAGAATGGGAAAAATCAGTGTTTAAAAAATTATAAACAAGTTATATCTTTAGATTATAACAGGTGCTTAGATCAGATGCTTTTACGGTACAATCAGGTGAAAAATACTTTCCAAATTTATATGACTTTAGTTAAAATTAGCATAAATTACAAAAATTATCTCTATTCCTTCCACAGGAAGAATCAAGTGTCCTTTTTTTTGCTTCCAATTTTATGCCTTTGTCTTCAAAATAGAGAAGGGAATGGAACCTCCTCACTGAAAGCAATTGAAAACTTCCCCTTCATTTCTGTGGTTAAGGGCTGATTTGCTATTTTTGAGTAAGGAATAAAAAAAAATTTTACTCAGGAGTATGTAACTCACAGGCAAATGATACAAAGCAGCCACAAGAAGGAGTGGAGGTGGCTGCAGTTCCTCTCTCCCTGCCTTCCTCTCCTACCTGTTACCTACCAGCCAAAAGCAGCACTCAGTATGCAGGCAGCTGGTCTGGATAATAATAAATGGCAGCCTCAGATTATTTGGCACGTTAACCATACAGTAGTACTGCTGACAAATTAAATGTTCATATAGCAGATAAGACAGACAGGCAGTGGATATGAATACAGCAGTTTCTTTTGTGGTTTAGTCCAGCACATAAGTTAGGTAAAGCTAAGAGGCAGGTCAGTCAATTGGGTCATGAAGAGAATCCCACAAGACAAGTGCCCTTCTGTTTCCAGTAGGGCAGCTCTTCCCCAGGATATTGGTATCTCTTTAGCTTGTCTCCTTCACTTCAAAGCAGCTGTTAGCCATCAACCATGGTGGGCACCGTGATATATAGGGAGATTAAGGAAGTGACACTCCCTATTCCATTAGAAGAGAGAGAAAGAATGAAGTGAATGAATGGTGGTAAAGCGGCCAAGGTTGGCCAAGTGGGACAACATGCCAAGATGCAGCTGAATTTAAATGCAACAGTCACCTGGACAGGAAGCTGTCAGACCTCCCTGAATGTGCCTTACAGGGATCTTCAACTACTTAGTGGATGCATTTCTCAGCATCCAGTATCTTATCAGAGAGGATGTTTAGGCCTGGAACGCACCAATCTCTACAACTGCCTGTTTACACTTGGATGGGGACAGGAGCATTGACACTTCTCAGTGAGATCTGTGACAGGACACTGAAGAGCAGCAATCAGGCTGAGGGTACCTGTGCAAAATCCGCTGCCAGGCGCATCTTCCCGCCTTCTCCCAGGGGCCGTATCAGGCTGGCATTGCGAATGAAGAGTTCAATTGCTCTTTGAGCCATGGCTTCGGTGTTATCAAAGACAAAGTCAAAACACTCAAAATGTCTGAAGTAGTCGCTCATGACTCTTGCTATAAAACCCTGAAGCTCTTTCATGTAGAGAGAACAAGGGACATCTGGTTTTCCTGAGCTGGATAATGATCTGGAAAAAAAAAAAAAAAAACAGAAGAAAAAGAAATAGGGGCAGCTAAATTCATCTTTAAAACACAACCAAAACCTATTGTATTATTTTAGTTTTTTTCCCACACCATCAAGTTACGGCATGAATCGTAGAGTCTCATTTCCACTCAGAATATGGAGCATGTAGCTCTTTCTGAAACTATAGTAAAAAATATCTCTTTATCAGCCCATGAAGAATTAAAAGATGAAACAACATGAAAGGGAAACACCCCACTCCTACCCAACTTGCAGAGTCTCCTTCAATTTGGAACCTACACCTGAAATCCAGATCCTAAATTTGAATGTCCCAGCTGTTGATTCAGAACTCTAATAGTGGATCATAAAATATAAACATATGCCACAGGGTTACTAATTTAGCTTGTCCATCCCAAACCTGTTCTCTGTATAGAATTAGTCTCCCAGATTCCTCCAAACCCAGGATTACAAAGTCAGGATCACAGAAGCAGCACAGAAGCCCCTGGACACAAACCAGTCCTCTTTCTCTTTCTTGACTGACAATCAGGTAAAAGAGCTCGTCCAAATTTAGAACACACAGGGCTATCTAACACAACTTAGCCTTTGGCTGGAAACTGTTTACCCACCTAGAGAGGTACTGTGCTACTGGTGCCAAAAGAGGGTAAGGGTAAAATATTGCTTAAAAAAAAAATCAAAAGGAAAATCCAAAACATCTCTGAAAAGATACTATTTTCAGTGAATTTTAAAGACAGAAAACAGGGCAATTGATGATGATACAAGCAATGTCAGAACAGACATGACAACCAAAATAAAATTTAGGAAGGAAGTCTCAATTATACATCAGACTCAAGATCTTGGCACATAAAGAATCCAGGAAATTTTAATGAAAATGCTATGGGAAAATAGCATAACATACTGAACCTGAGATTTAAATTTTTAAAAAAGTTAATTTTAACTATTACATCAGAGGCTATATGCTTTGAGAAACAGGAATACTGACAGTTCTGAAGACTGTCCAAAAAAACCACGTTTTGAAAGCAAAAGGGCTTTTTTAAGCACAAAAATGGCCTCTTGTCAGCTTTCTTTTTCTATTTAAAATGAATTTTACTCAATAGATATGAATAAAAAAGGGGGAGGGAGAGAAGACAGATACTACCTGATTAATTTGTTTCAAGAGATAGGTGTAATTCTGTTTCCTCTGTTCATTAACCATAAAGCATCGCCTTCCCCTCAACAAACAAGCACTCTTGCTTCAAGGACACTGTGGCAATAACAATCTGTTACACACATGCAGGACATCTTACTAGAGCAATGGTAAATTTAAAAGATATTTCTAGTTACCCAGAAAAATCTTCCTGGTGCATAGTGATGATAATAGCTTCCACTGAATCTCCTACAGAGTTCAGTAGCGGCTGAACAGCACTCCCCATTAGATCATGGACTGCCTAAAATAGAAAAAGAAAAGGGCAGAAGTAAGGAAACAAAAACTAGAAGCATTTGCATTTTGACACCTCAAAAATACCTTAGGAAACAGTCCATTTTATCAGTGCTTTTTATTATTCTGCATTAGAAAATGCTAAATAGGAGAACCAAACCTAAAGATAACGTTTCTCTTTAACTGATTTTACCAGTAAAGTACAGAAATAAAGCTGCTTGCTGCTTCTGTGTGAAGCCTTCCTTTTAAAAGGTGCACAGCGATTTGGCATTCCTGGTTTGTACATGTACATGTTTTGGTGCACACCTGGCTCAGTTGTTCATTCCCCAGACACCAGCTGCCCTTCATTCCCCTGCACACAACCCCTCCAGGTCAGTGCCCAGCAGGATGGACTTGGAGAGCTGTCATCCACAGAGGCTGCACTGCCAGCCACATCCCCCTCCAGGAAAGTACCAGGTCACATAAAAATTATAATTTGATGTATCTGTCGGGGGAGGAAGGGGGTGATGAAGGATCCAGCTATTGCTGTGTGAATGCTGCAGAGAAAGACATTTATTTTCACAGCCAGATGACATCCATGTTCTGACCATTACGAGAATATTCTGAGTACAAGCACGACTCAAGCAGTGATTTGGCACAGGTAACACGTATGTAGCTGCAAATACAATAAATCAGAAATGTCAGAATATTTGTATACCTCTTTCTAAATATACTGATGTAAAATAATATGTGGGAAATAAGAGCCCATTTAAAGTGTAACAAATAAAGTCAAGCTCAGCCCTATCCCTGAAGCATATGGACATTCAATTACCTTTAAGGCAGTTGTGACCGTTTGCTCAGCAGCTGCTGGAAATGAGCTCTGACTGGTAATAACCTAAAATTTGGAAAGTAATTGTTAATAGTCAGCATTCAAAAAATTATTAGAATCCGTAATACTCAGCATCATTTAAAACATAGTGAGTTATCCTTAGTAATGAATGTTTACGTAGCTACAGATAACTATCAAGTGTGCTTTATACAGAGAATTTTCAATGCATCAGTGTCAGTCCTTTGCTCTCAGATTTCCTATGGACTCTGATTCTGCCTTGGCAGAGAAATGACTCAATGGAGTTAAGCTGAAATTTAGCTGTAGGGCTAACAGAATCAGAATAAAAATAACTAGTGAATTCTCCCACTGCTAAGTATAGAATTCATGGAGAACTATACAAGCAGCTCTGTGGCAAATATTTGTAGGAATGGTTGTTCTTTCTCAGTATTATGACTATTATTATTATTATTATTATGAATATTATTATAGTACTACATGTTAAATAGTTGTTTATGTACAGCTAAAACAATATTAAAATTGAAAGTCAAGGAATGATCTGAAGGACTATTCTACCAATTTCCTTACAGTCTTGAATGTGCTACACAATAGTATTTTTAAGCCACATAAGTACTGAACTCCAAGACTGAATCATATTAGATCTCCCTCCAACACTAAGACACATGAGGTTCATTACTAAGTACATCAGAGAAAGCAGACTTAAAAGTTGATCTACCATCTGTTTGCAAAATCCAAGGAAATTTTATAGGCTTTTTAGCATTTTTTAAAATTCTTTGAACATATCCAGAGTCGGGAGTACTCATGATATTTTTTCTAATCAGGCTAGGATCTAAATACGATTAACTGCAGCTACCCATATATATATATCTGTTTGGTTTACTTTACAAAGACTGTGTAACAACTGGCATCACTAAACCAGTAAATTGGAATTATTCATAACTGTGCTTAGTCCTGAAAAATTTCCAGGCCAGACTTCAGTCACAGTAATAATGTATGGAGATATTTATGAGGTATTGCTTTTCTTGATTTCACTCTCTCCTTTCCCTTTTCAGTTTAGCCACAACTGTGGGAAAGCATTAAAGGTCTTCTGAAAAAAATAAGCTTGGGCTGAAGCAGATGCAGCAAGGGGGCTATCAGGCTGATTAGTACAAAGACAGATAAGAAAAAACAAAGAGTTCGATTGTTTATGCTTATAAAGTAATGGCAGTCAGATGTGATTGTTTTCTATAAACATATCTTTATTCTTCTAATGTCGACAATTTGTCATATAGTGGTGCTTACAAGGGCCAGCCCAGTCTCAAAAAGCTGTACAAATGCACAGCAAGATGCAGCTCTTAACACAAAATTGGCCTGTATTTGTCAAGGGTTCTCATCTGCTAAACAGAGCATATGCAGAGGATAGAGCAAGAAGGTAACGTTGTGGAAAGAAGAGAAATGCCAAAAGAAGCCTACCTTCAGAACAGCCTGGTGCAGTTTGTACAGAGAATTAACCACAGCCACGTTCCTCCTCTGGCCCTCTGTCAGTGGCCCAATCACCTGGCTGGCATCTCCTTGAGTAGACAGCTGCAGTGATCACAGAAATTGTTGGTAACAACTCTTTAAACAGTGCATCTCCCCAAACTAAACTTGGACCATAGCAGAAAGCCACAGGCCCTCACTGCCCAATGCTCTTCCATTTAACTCTTGTCTTGATTCATAGAATTGCCATCTTCAGATTCAACAGCCTGAACAACAGCAAGAGGAACCTTGTGAGATTGTCTCAGCTCACAAACCACAGCCCTGAGACCCAGATCTCCTGGAGATACCTAGTCCCAGCAAAACTTCAACTTTGTAATCTAAGAGTCAGGTGAAATCACCTAGCTGAGGAAGCCCAATAAACTACCAGCAGCTTTTCCCTATGAGCAGTGTACATTTTTCTGTATGCCCTCAGTCTGTCCTTCTGACAACCACTGAAGCCTCTCCTTAAAAGCTCTGCTTTTTCAAATAGATGGCTTAGAGCTTTATATATATTAGATGCTTATAATTCAACAGAAAAATAGAACTACAAGGACCAGAACTGCTAGACCTGTATTAAAGAGTTTTATCTAGGAATCCTTCAGCAAAAATCAAATAAATATTTCTTCATATTTAAACTGCACAAAGCATGCATTTTTTATTATTACAACAGAAATCTAAGTTCCAGAATGATACATAAATAGCCCTTAACTATGGAACAGTCTTGTAAGGATACCACAGCATACATCTGTAATTTAAAATGTAATAAATGGCAATTCGTAAACAAACAAAAATTTTCTTGTGCACTCAAAGCTGCAGAAATACAAAGAATTGACAAATGGTGATGGGAATTCTAGAAGTACATCTAAAGCAAGAATACCTATTAATAGAAAGCTTTACTGAGATATAATTACCCAACTAGTTATCTATGTTTCAGGATACAGAATTATCCTCCAGGAAATCCCTGAAGATGCCTAGCTCCAAAAGTCTCTCAGTAAAAATATATTCAATGCACTGAGCAAATGGTAAAGAGGTTCATGGAGTGTGTCTAACACTGTTGTAGGTCCTGCAGAAAGCTCTTAAACTAAAACTGAGCATACAGTAAGAATTGTTTAAGAACGAAAGAAACCAACATAGTATGGAAAATTTTAACTTATGAGAAACAGGGAATCTCTACTACTGAAAGACCATTCCCATACTTCCCATAGCTTCCACACAGCATAAACACAGACAAGCACCGTTATCTAGTGTTTTCCAGCATTGCTAATGATGAAGTTTTAGACAGGTTTTTGCAAGCACCCAGGAACTCTGCTTTATTCACAGCATTATGGTGACAATATCAGTTCATTTCTCTTTCTTCAAATTTAAGGCTTATTGCAGGATAAATAGGTTTCCAAGGTCTTTGCAGAAGGAAAGATCTTTTCCAATGTACCTTCAATTATTTAACATCAAAATGGTATCTTTAAACTGGTGGACAAACATCCTGCTGTGTCAGCATTTCCCTGCCTCCCTGATGAGAACAGCCATGTGAGCCACAACATTCCTGTTTCCTGCTAGATACTTCTATTTGACAGACCTGACTGGTTTTTAGAATTCTGCTTCTCATATTTACAGCTTCACAGATTAGTAACAAAACATCTGTGCAAAAAAAAGACCTTGTCCACCCTGCTGACACCCTCCCAGGCACAAATAACCTTCTTCTCCCCGCTTTTTAAAGTACTGTACAGACTATTTATATTTTTGCACATTTACAACTATTAAACATAAAAGATACCTTTAAATCAGTAAAATTTTTCATCCCCGTTACTTAAATTTCAGTTCCCCAGAGTAGTAAAGGTTTCATAATTTCTTAGACACTGGACTCTATCTCTCCTGCTGGTGAAAAAGCTTAACTGGCAAGTAAGACCATTAACTGTCGTGGTCCCTGGACGATCCACAGAAGATGATTCACTCTCTTGGAGAGTGCACAGCCCCTAGGTTTTCCCAGTTCATAACTACTCCCCTTTGGGCAGCCCCCTTGGGAGACTTCCTTGCAGCTCAGGGTGAACAAAAGTGCTTCAACCCCTGTGCAGCCCCCAGGCTGTCTCAGTTCACAGGGACTCTCCTTTGGGAAATCCCTTTGAGAGTTTTGCTTGTGGCTCAAGGAGAGAAAAAACACTTCAACCCATGAGCCCTTGCAGCTCTATGTTAATGTTTCAAACCCCATTGGTTATTCCCCTTGTTCCTGGTTGTTACCCTTCCTGATGGGTTCTTTTTGGATCCTTCCCCTGATTGATCCCTTTCCCAATTCCTTTCCCCATTGGCCAAGCTGTGAAACCCCGCCCCTGGCTCCCCTATATAATCCCTCTCCCCTGGGACCATTTGGCTCCTTTCTGCTCCAGACCTCGTGGAAGGAAGAAGCTCTCCTGGAGATCAGGAAGGCCCCGTCTCGCTGCCTTTATTCCTGCATTGCCTGGGGTGGCAAACACAGCTCTGCTGCTCAGGCAGCCACACAAAGAGCAAATCACTCTGCACTTGAGAGTGCACCAAAGAGCTGACCACTCTGCACCTAAGGGTGCACAAAGAGCTGACCACTCTGCACCTGAGAGTGCCTGTGCCTCTGTCAATCTAGGTGTCTTTCTAAAGATGCTTCTAGCGAGGAAGGTTGCAGCCCCTTCACCATCGGGCCAGACCGCAACAATTAACGAGTACAAACATAACTCTTCTGCAATAACAAGAAGTTCTTGCAGTCAGAAATAGTGCACAACAGCTTCACAGGCAAAATTTCAAAACACCTTAAAAACAAACAATCTTTGTAAAACCGTTTACCATATTAAATTTCCTTTAACTAATCCCCTTGAACTTTGACAGTTAGATGTGCTGATCCCTTGTACATCCTAAAACCTCTGGTCTAAAGCAAAGAGGCCTGAAAAACCAGACTCTTGTAACTAGCAGTTGGAACTTGGCAGCCCAGAGCTCTCTAGGACCATTTCTCCTGCAGGTGTGCCATGGGAACACCTAGCACCTACATGGGCAGGTGTGTCCTACCATTTACAGAAGTGTCTCTTGAAATCACCACAATGATTTCTCTGACTTCACCTCAAGGCAAGAAAGCTCTGCACTCTGTCCAGTTTGGTTCATGTGCATACACTGTGTCACTGGCAAGAGTCCGGATTTCAGACAGTTTATCATTATTGCAGTATTCTAATGCCTCAGACTGAATTCCTGACATCCTTATATCTACTACACAATCATACATCCAGTTAAGAAAAATGTCATTATTGTGTCCCCCTGGTTCCCAGAAACCAGGCTTATGGCCCTTTTACTGTAGACATGTACCACCCCTCAGCTTCTTCTCCAACATACTGGGCTTTATCAACAACTCACATTTATCACTCTTTTTTATACAGGAAGTACTTTAAGAGTTCTGTGCTCAACACAGGTTATGCATTTAAACCCAGTGGTAATGTAACTCCTCCTCTGTTATCTGGCCACTGGGGATTGCATTGTGTAAATAGGTTAAGTCAAATAAGTGTGAAGCCCGTGCACGTCTGCTCAGGCTGCCTCAAAGACATAGTCCACAGGCCTTTTTGATGAGGGCACTGGAGAAAAAATCAGATGCTTTTTTAATCAGTCAGATAAATCCTGAAATGCAGAAGGCCAGGAAGGGTGAATTATGCTCAGCAGAAACAGGGGGGACAGAAGGGGTGACTTCATCCCAAATCAGAATCTATTCTGGGAAACAAGTAAAAGACCAAGTGCAGCTGAAGGCCAGATCCCATCTCCAGGGAGCTGTCAGTCACCCTGGGAATTAGTCTGGTTGAAGCCTGCTAGCTGAACACAAAGGAAAAGAAATGATGTTGAAGCCAGACCTGAATGAGCAGCAACAACAAGGACTGTAATTGCTCCACGTTTCTGTATCTGCCTTAAGTATAGCAATCAATTTCTTATGGTCTTCACTTCAGTTGGTTAAATTGCTTCTGCTTTTACCTCAAGCCTGTCTACTATTTACAGTAATTCCATGGGCAGTAGCACAGGCACCCATTCCACAGCAAGTATCAATTCTACAACAGGTGACAGGTCAGTGTGAGCTGCCTTTGCCAACAGGAGCTATGAGCACACTGCCAACATGGGATGCTTGTGAGAAAAGTGAGGCAGAGAGGTGTCCTACCAGGAAACATTAGCCAGGACTGTTGTGTCATGCATCCAGGCACTGGGACAAAGGCTGTGCCTCGTGGTGCCCTAAAAAATGTGAATGTGAGCTTCTGTCCCACGCAGCATTTAAAAACAGAAAGGGCAGCTGTTAAACTGAAATGAGAAAGAAACACTGGGAGATAGTGCCTTTCTGACATATATATATATATGAGTGTTTTCTCTAAAGTGGGAGGTTGAAATGTGCAGGTTCAATCCAGCAGCTGACTAGCTGGAGGAAGCTGCACAGAAGAATTTTGAGGGTTTTTAAATCTAATCCAACTGAATCTGAGACGTAAGCAGTAGACTGATTATCAGGTCGCCTAGTGAACCAAAAAGGACATTTATAGAAGCCAAAGCACAAAAAATGTGTCATGGAGAGGAACAAGCTCACTTAAGGTTGTCTGACTTACTTCAGCCTGATATGGTCAAGAAGCTCTAAGTCATAACTGGCACTGTGCTCTCACTGAATTCAGAGGTCCTTCTGAAATACAGTTTATTTTAGTTAGTATCCCTCTGTACACCTATGTGGTTATACTGCTTCACCTCCAGAGAGTGCAGGTGCCTCATCTTAGGTCAGTAAGTTGCCCAGTGTAGAAAATTTCACGAATGATTCACCTGACCACATCCAGGAAACCACGAAGCAGAGAAGTAAGATTTTCCATTGAGTAATTCACCTAGGTTATTTTAAAACCCCTGCTTTAAGAAGAGAGTACATGCACCCTGTATTCACCTATTTCCCTTCAATAGCTATAAAGGGAATTTAAAGCAGTAGCACAGATCCCTAGTAGTCATGTCAGATGCATTCTCACCCTATAAATGTATTTGCACCCTTTGCATAGACCTACTTTGAAAATATGTCTTGGAAATAACCAGATTAAGTGTTCTGGATTTGACACTTTTCTGTGTTTGATGCCTAAGAACAGACATGAAATTTGACAGCATGGATTTGATCTCACATGTTGAGACATGTGCAATGATAAGATTGCTTTGGGATTAAATTCTTGTTTTCACCATGAAAGAATGAATGTAGAATTTAGATTAGGCCATGAACCAAATCATCAGTTCTCCCCTGGGTTATAAATAAAATGCTAACTGAGTTTGCCTTTTTCTTGTAGGAAAGCTCAGTCTATTGATACATCTTTTCCTGTAATTTTTTTTTAGTGCTTCAAGGTGACTAACACTCCCCTCTTTCAACAGGTGGCAGCTCAGAAGAGACACTGATTTGTGAGCTGCTTTGCTACTATTCCCTTCATAGACTAACTACCTTGTGAAAAACTTCAGTTTCACTCTTAGCAACTAAGGTCTCCTGTGCATCCTTATTGACAGTTTTGGAAAGCTCTTTGGAAAGCATTTATTTGATTTCTCTGAAACAGCCTCAGCAAACCCATTTTCTTTAGAGCAGGAAACATCATCATAATTTAGGAGTATGGAGAAGATCCTAAAATAAGACTAAAGTAGGACTTCTCAACAAATCATTCAATCTAACTACAAGATCACGAGACTAAAGAGTGTTTTCATAGCACAAACTGAACTCCAGTTGTCAAGCTGACATTTTCAACAACAAGTGCATTCCTAATAGATGCAGCTGATGTTGCCATACCTCTGGCAGAAGGCAATCAATCCATCTGGTACTTGGCCTCCTGCCGGAGCATAACAACTTATTATAAAGCACAGAATCCATTTAGAGAGTTTCTCAGTCAATAGGGCTTGGCCCTGGGATTTCTCCCATAAACTACAAATAATTGGGATGATTTACTATTAGGTTTAATGTTTTCCATACTGCAGAAGGAACTTTTTACAATCTCCACCTAAAAACCACAAAAGTTTAGTAGAGTCAGTTTGCTACTTTTTGTAAAGAAAGCACCATTTAGCAGAAAAATACAGAAGAATCTGAACTCTGTTAGCTGTTCCACTTAATGTATTAGCTACTTAGAGGATCACTTGCAAAAAGAAGAGACGTAATTTAGAGGTTCTAAGTGTAGGATTTGAATGAATGTGTCAGTGGAAATAAGGTCCTTGACTGATGAGGATAAATTATTATGAACGTTCTGCTTTAAAAAAAACCAGCCTAAAATTTAAGAATAAATCCTAAGTAAGAATTGATGCTCTTGGAGCGACTTCTAATTTTGCAAAGAAGAAATATTTCAAGACATGAGGAAAGAAATAAGCTGTGAGTTCAGGCAATAATTTAAAAATGTACATAATAACATGCATATTGCACCTTCAGGACACTCTTGTAGCTCTCAGAATATATTTTTAGCTTCCTCAGAAAAATGAAAATTTAATATTCCAGAAATACAGAAAAGGAGGTCTATGGTGAAGCAATTAAAAATCTTATAGAAAAGATAATCATTATTTTGGAAAGAAAAATTTGAAGGGACTGTTACATCCTTGACCAGGAAAATCACCTAACATCATGCTCCTACTATTCATGTTAGAAGAAGCAGCAATCATTGAGCCATTTCCTCAGGGGTATTTCTGCTTTGTTGTGGTTTTCCTTCCTTAATATTTTCAAAAGCCAAAGAAATGGAAGAAAAACAGCAAATGGTCTTTCTGTAACAGAAAAGATAGGATTTACCTCCAAGTCTTTGAATCATCTGAGAAGAAAAGCATAGTACAAGTAATCAAAAGTGAGTAATGGTTCATGGTGTTTAAATAACGAGCTGCTTTAAAACAACTGTGATATCAGAAAGCACTTATAAAACCAGTTCCTTTAAGGAATCTGAAAGAATCCTAAATCTGAAACACTTGAAATAATTTCTCAACTACAGAAAATTATGCACCTTCTATTATCCAGCCAGCCCAAGCCTGAGGAGGATTTCAAGGACAATGTGTGTTGATCCTGATACCTCTGACTGTAATGGTTTATTGCATTTTTCATGCTTGCCAAATTAATGACTGAATGATTAATCATATCTTATATGTAATCCCATTAGCTCCTGGTTTCAACCAGCTACTGAGAATGCCCCTCCAGAGGTGAAGAGCAGACACATTCATCCCCAAGACACATGAGAGGTTCAACATGATAGGGTGATACTCACCTACACATACAAAAATACAGTCAACTTATTTAATGGCCATCTGCCTTTTGTAGTATCAAAATGAGCATTAACTGAGATTAGAGTATTACCTCCTCACCCAAGTTTATAATTGAACTTTACATGGTCCAACTCTCACTAAGAGCTGTTCCAAAATCGAAAAATTCCAAATCCTTTACCATATATATATATATATGTATCTCAACATCTAACCAAGTCCTTTTCTGAATCACAGAAACTGATTTGCTAAGAAATAATTTAGAGCTTACTGTAACAAAATACTGTAAGGATTGTGCAATCACGTTCTTTTTCTACATGCTAGCAAAATAATATACTAGACCTAAGTAAGCCTTTTAACCAATTTCCTAGCAAGATAAAATGAAGTACACAGTACTCCCAAAATCAGACTTTTATGTTTGGATGATTTTTTCTGGAGTTTAGCCAGTATATCTTTAAAAAAAATTAAAAATCACACATTTGTTATGTGAGTCACGATCTAACCAGCAAAAGACAACATGAGAAAAATGAAAATCCTTCATGAAGTTATTTAATGTAACTCTCTCCTCCAGATTTTTAATTCCAGTTTTAAAAGTTTAAACACTTTTTAAAGTGATTTAACAGATAGATATTTCTAAGTATTCTCTGACCAATATAAGTACTTCCTAATGAGTGTTTCAACAAAGCTCTTATCTTTCCATCAAAAAAATAAATTAAAAACCTTACCTGACTTTTGATTATTTTTAAATTAGACCTACTGCCATCTTTAGCTTTTATTACTGTACAGTGAAATAGCAATTATTCTGAAATTATTTTATTATATAATAGCCTCCCACATATTCTATTTAAATACCTATTAATGAATTCTTTTAATGTGCCAAACATTGAATTTATATTTTTGGGTTCTCTCATTTAAATAGCATGGATACAAGTTTTTCATTGACAGTAATACCATGTCTTCAAGGTACTGGCATAATACAATTAAGTCATGTATCTCAAAAAAGAAAATATAATCTTTCACATTACTTACACCATTGTTACTGACCCGTTATTTACATAAACCTTTCCTGAGGTGTCATTTCACTACTGTTCCTGATGATTTGTGAGCTTATTAGATTCATACTTCCCTCCAAAGTTCACAATATTCGACATTTAGACAGGAGGACGAGATGCATTTCCCTGGAACTGTCAGACAAATCTCATTGTTGGAATATGTCCTGAATAGTGATTCACCCGCAAATGAAAGCTTACAATTCAATATAACACCACCTAATAAGAGACATGGATTAATTCTTGTAAGATCACATAATAAAAAAGGCAATCAGAAATTCACTTTATGTCATTACAATAAGGATTCATCATGCCTTTCAATCCAAAACCATCACAGGCCTCATAAATTTGCTGGGGTTTAAATCTGAAGCCAGAATTCCAGTGCATTTTTATCCCTTCACTGGAAGAATATGGTTCCAAGATGTCTTTTCTCTCTCCCCCTCCACCCTGCTCTCCCCTACTTGATTGAATTATTCAGCTAGATGAATTTAACTATGTCACATAAGAGGATGGGTGGCAAAAAAACCCAACACAGCTATCCCAAACCACACAGTTATGTCAATAAACATCAGTAAACATCCTAACAGAGATGCAGCTCACATCTATTTTCTTGCTACTCCAGCATATTTCAATTGAAGAATTTGTATAAATTAACTGGGCCGAAAATGGTTTTGGATAGTGTAAGGTACATTTCTCCTTGAAATATATATGACTAATGCTAACTCAGTGAATGCTTTCCCCCATAAATGAGGTCTTTATTCTTTTCATTTCGCTAAAAGAAACCAGAATTACAGCAGAATCTTGTATCAACGTTTTTCTTTCTTTCAACATGTTATGGATATTTGTCTTGCCACTAGACAGACTGGGGCAAAATCAATGGAGAACTTGTTTAATCCAGCCCCTCTCTGCCTTTTCTTAGTCAACCACTAAAGATAGACTTTAGGGTTTGGGAAAAAAATTCTATCTCCATGAATAGTCAGAGAAAACTAAGAATCAATCCTTCTCATCCAAGTGTTTTCTCATTGCAATATTTTAACTTTTAAATCCCATTCTCCTTTGCACTTCTACTTTTCATAATTTTACTGATTAAGCCAAGATGTTCCAATATAGTCCCTGGATCAGTTATAATACACTCAGCCTTTTAGATTCTGGACAAAAATATGCCATTCATATTGCTTATCATCTGAATAACCCCCTGAAAACAGCTTATTTAGATCTTCATCACCCTGATCAAGCATGACAGACACTTTCTCTTCTACAAATGACATTACAAAAATTCCTTGTAAAGACTGTATCTTTCTCAGCTCTGTTTTAAGCTGAATTAATTGTTGGGTTTTTATTCCACCTGGCATTCTAGCCTTTTTCTTTCCTCATTCTCTTTATTGCAGCAATGTTTACAAGCCACCAAGGACACGCATTAATAAAGTAGAAATTGTTTTTAACAGTAGTAATATAAACCAAGATCAGAGCACATTTAATTGCATTCTCAGGAAGAGAGATCCTGGCAGATCTGTAAAGCCATGGCATGGCAGCATTACACCTTCAAAACCACATCACCAAAAACAAATAGCAAACTTTTTTCTACTGACTACAATATATCAGATGCACCATAAACCCACTAAGAAAGAAATTATGAAAAAAAATCAAGATTCATCTGCTGCAAATAGTTATGATGATGGGATTGATATGCGGAAAGCTGAGATCTATTTTAATCCTCAGTAATTACAAACTAGTTTTTAAAAATACTGATCAAAGGGGATCAGCTTTTTTCAGAGAATTTTAAACACAAAAATACTTTTTCTAGAGTGGTGTGAGAAGAATATGGTTTGTTTTCTTACAATCTGCTTCTAAACTCAAAACCTCTCCCAAGTCATCTACTCCAATCCATTCTAAATGGTTAACTAGTGAACCAGATATATTTAATGAGAAGATATTAGTTCTGAGTATCCACTAAAATTTGAAAATTGAAAATATCATTATGTGTAACTGCAAAAGACTAAGCCACCTATGCACCAATAAAGAACACAACATGAGCTAAGAATGTAAGTAAAACAGAATTTGGAATCTTGCATCTGCAAATCACGAGTTCAAATATAAATTGGACTGAAGGACAATGAGAGACAATTTGTCTCAGTTTCAGTCCTGGTGGAAAGTGGGAATTTATTAAAATCTTCATAATGTGCATTACTGACTATCTTACTTGAAGCCTCAGGAAGGAGACCTGTGACTGAAAAGGTCTGAGAAAAGATAAAATGAGTCTTTTAAAATGCTTCCTAAAGAGACTGAGCACAATGGCAGGGCAATGCACTGAGCTATACAAGTTTTGTGGGCAATACTAAAAATAATTTAAGAACAACTGCAGCAGAGCTGACTTTCCATTGTATATATTTTGATGCTAATCTTATGTAATACATTTGGTGCTGATCAGCATTACAAAGATCAGTGCTCTAAAAATATCTGAACATGACAGATAGATAGATAGTCTTCAGCCTGTATCTCCATCCATTACATTCACTAAAAATAGAATATTAAATTACAGAAGGGCTTGGTTGCACCAGCCTGCAAAAAGGTGTCATCTGAGTTGGCTCAAAGAAATACTTGGCTACTTCAAGAAAGGGTTGAACACTGAAGAGTTAATATCCAAGAGTTTTCTTGCACCCATCCAGTAGTATTTTAAGTTGCCAATTAGCCACAATGCCACAGACAACTGTACTCTTTTCAAGGACTAAAACTCTGGTAGAAACACCAAATGCTATATGAAAATAAGTCTAGTACAGCTGACAAGCACTGCAGATAGAAAAACATGTTTTGGAAAGCATACATTTTGAAGCTCTGGGAATCTAAGAAAATCTTAAGGCCAAAAGCAATATTGCTACAGAAGAAATCACATCTCCTAACTTTTGCCTTAGAGATTTATTTACAGCAGAAGGAAGTATGAATTCCAGATGCAAGAAAAAAATTACTCCAATCTGTCAGCATTTTAAGCTTCCTCTTGAAGAGATTCTGCATTCACTCTTATTCAGTCTCAGTCACATAGCACAGTAGATTAAAGGGTGCCAGGAAAGGTCCCTGGATCTGGCACATGATTGTATTGCTAAGCTGGTAGGACACTCATTAGCAAGTTCTTGGCCAGGGCCAACACCCACCCTCCCCAGCCTCCAGCTGCAGCTCAGAGAGGCAACCCTGCAGACACTGCTGCCAGGAGGGCTCTGGCAGCCAGGCACTGCTTTGGGGAAGGGGAGCCCTCCCCAGCCAGGAGGCACTGCCTGGCCCCACTGGCCACAATGCCCAGGGGTGCTTCCAGGAACCTTCTGCTCCCCAGTACAGACATCACTGTTACCCTCCCATCTCAGAGAGCTGCTCACAGCTGGGATGGCAGATTAAGTCCTGAGTGTCAGTCACAAACCCTTACTGCTCTTGTGCTCAGAAGTGAGAGAGGCAGACATTGACATAAACACCAGGGTGACAGCGTGGAGCAATTCAGTACACAGCCCTTCTGCAGCAGAAACAAACACGTCTTGCTGATCCTTGAAGTGAGGCCAACACTAATTGGAACAAGCCTCAAAGACACAAATTTGCCTTCACACAGATGAGACCAAACTCATTTACTTACTTACATTTACTGTTCTGAGGACAGTTACTTGTTTTCAACCCCCATACTCTCTTTGAAAAGCAAACCCAGACCATCTGGGGACAAGCAGTCAGTGATTGGGATGTGCATGTATATAGTGTTTGCCTCTGAAGAAGAGGTTGACAAAACAATGAATTGTTACACTTTTCTGCTTTTTAGTGGTATTTACTTTCTTAAATTATAATGCACTAAAAAAATCTGTCATCAAGCACATGCTTGTCATCATTATGACAGATAATAACACTTTATAATAACATTGTCCTTGTTACACAATCTAATACCAGTTAATTGAAAAGTAGATCTCAGTAAACCCTCAAAAATTTAGAAATAATGTATATTTATGTTAATCACAGAATTTTTATGTTAGAGTCACTTTACATTTAAACATTAAGCCAGTTAAATATTCAGAATTGTTTCACAACATCTGAAATCCAGTTTCACTGTTGTATTAATCAAAGCTTCCCAGTTACTTCTCAAGAAACCTTTTGTGCCAGTGTATTAGTGCTCATATTACTGCTCCACTGCTCTGCAACTGATGCACATTCTAGAACCATGCATAACATTATATAACTCAAATATTTACTTAAGTAAATATAAATAAATCTCAATCTACTACTGAGATCCAGGACAGCGAGAAAGAGGCTGCCTACTCTATATCACAGATATCAGCTGATGCTGACTTTTCCCTCAAAACAATCCAGGATCTTAAAACGTCATTCATCCAGGAAAATCCTCACAAATGTTCTTATGTCTGAAGTGTACAGTCATCCATCACTTTGGGGATCAGAATAACAAAATCCCTCTCATTTTGGCTCGTGGCATGTTCAGTAGCAAAGGTCACCAACAGGTGATTCAGTATCCTGCCCTTTGAGGACATGTGACAAGTATTTGAACCTTGGTGCAGTGACTAATTTTTGAGACACTTACGTATTCTCTTTAATCTCAAAATTTGCTTCTATTACTGGGGTTTTAGCATTTTAACTTCGAAATACGTAAAATAAACCATGCATTGTCTTATGTTTTCTTAAGAAGACCGGGAAGAATTCTTCAGAATGCCAGGAAGGACTGTGCTCTCTGCACACTGCTTAAAAATTTACAAGTGGCAAACGTGATAATCACAAACACCACAACCACTGCCCAGGCCAAAATGCTGATGAGAAGCCAAGTCTCTACCATGAGCTCTAAAGGACAGTTTAGTAGCTGAGGGCAAAGGTTAGTAGCTCTCCCAGGGCACTGCCCTCAGCCTGTATTTTGGACCTCTGCCTCATTCATCAGCTTTTGTGAGATACATGGCATCAGTTCAACCACACTGAGTAAAGAGAATAAAAAATTTATTCAAATTCTCTACTTCCTTCCTCCCTCATTACACCCACTCTCCATCTCCACCTTTTGAGGGCTTCCTCTCCATGATTGCTTACAAGTCTGACAGTGGGAAAGATCTCCATTATATCGTCTGCCTGCAGCCTCTTGTCTGCTGGAAAGATCCCTTTTTAAAAATAAACTTATTACTCCATAAAATATAATATTCCATATTTAGGAAACACTCCAATTATAGGCAATCACAGCTCCTACTGATTTTAGCCTTTTCTACCTCAACCTTAGAAAAACTGCCTAGTTTACTAAGGCCATGCAGGTTCTTGCTTTGTCTGTACTTCAAGCAGACATGAACTTTCTCTGCTTGTGCTCCAGGCTGAGTGAGTGTTGTGTTCAGCAAGGTGCCACAGCTGAACTGGTCAGCATGGACTGGAGTGGAGCTAAAATGTGCTCTGCCATCTGGCAACACGGTAGAGTGAGTTTGTGTCTGCCTAAATCATGTAAGCACACCATATCCTCATACAGAAATGTTTTTAAGACAGTTTAATCCACCAGAATTTGCCAGCATAATCGCCCCCACCTGCTCTGAAAAGCAAGTGGGCAACCTCATTTTTACAATCCTGCCTCTGCAAATAACTCTTTGCTTGTTTATTGTCCAAAGGACAATAACGTGGTCTCTGATGATGTCTCTAGTGATGCCCTGTGGTGGGAGGAGTCAGCAAGACAGCCTCCATCAGACAAGGCAGGAAGGATTGCTCTGGGACTCTGATCAAAATTCGTCAGATAGTCTGACAGGAGGATGACTGTAACTCTAGGGAGAAAACTGGCAGAGGTCTCCAGGTTCACAAAGTAGGAGAATCACACCTTCTCTAAACAACTGCATCTTCATGTTCACAGCACAACACATTTCATCTATGTGCACTTGGTGGGTGTGTTAGGGTATTTCAATCCACCCACATGACAAGCTGAATAGAAACAGCACAAAAGTAAGAGAACATACAGTACGTACATTCAGGTAACTGAAATCATTACTCTGAAATCAGAAAGAATGCAACAAAAAGCCCCAACAACAAATATTGTTTCAAACAGTCCTGTGCTGGGAAGGGAATAGACTAGAGGACTAAAGAGTGCTCTTCCATCTTCAGTCTATATGGACAACGGATCTTGTAATTTATTTTTCTGCTTGTTGGCAAAATTATGGATATTGTAAACTTCCAGAGATTTTAACCCTCAATGTTTCATGACTTCTCTATCAACAGCAAACAAAAATATAGTGATTGTGAAGTTGCAATGAAGAGATTTTTAATTATAAGAGAAACCACAACATTTTAAGTACATTCAGAATTCAGCTCAGTAAATCACAAAATTACAGGTAATCAACTGGGGAAACACAGTTTTGTTTCACTTTCAATCACTAGACTACATCTTTTTAACTTTTCAATAAAAAAATGAAAAATCTGATATAAAGTAGCATATTAGCAAAACCAAACATGAATTCAAAAGCCTGCAATCAGCAAGGCATCTTTTCAAAAGATTAACAGACCAAGCCTGTTCCCTTATTATCATCTCATTATCATGAAGATAACTGCAGAGTATTACTCTAGAGCAGTGGTCTTTGAAGTGGGGCACATGCACCACAAGGATTAGGCAAGACAAAATGGGGTGCATGACAAAAACATCAGAATTTCAACAGTGCATGTATAAAAGTTATAAATAAACAAGTATACATATAATGAGAGTGCATGCTCAAAAAGTTTATACTGATAGGAATGTATAAGCAAATCTCTTAAGACCACTGCACTAGAGGATCCTGCCACACAATTACTGCTGCCATGTCAAAGGCATTTATTAAAGATGTTGATGAGTTTAAACTCTTTTACACTTCTCAAACAAATGGGTAAAAATAGAAAGCAGATTTATGAGCTTCTATCTTTTGTTAAGGAGCATGGATTCTCATAAACATGCCAAATTACTCAACTTTTTTTTTTTTTTATTTTCAGAAAATGCAACTCATTGCCTTCTCACAAATCTCTTCCCTTCACTGTACCTATTGTAATATTTGATGAAAGAGCTAATTTTCCTGATGTGGCCAGTTTAACAAGAACACAACACGTTGTATGTGTCAATCAAGACAGATGATAAAAGGTATTTGCAAATGGGAATGGATGACTCCTCTGGAACTAAATAGAGGAGAAAAGTCAGGGTACTTTTTCATCTAGGCTACCTCACTTGCAAGAAAAAGTGGCCAGTGAACAAAATCTGGCTCGTTAAACAGACCTTTAGTTAAAATCTATGCACTAGATTACAAGGTGCAAATGCAGAAGAGGAAAATTTTGTTCTTATCCAAAACATGATGATCAGATTTGTTAATACCTTTTCCAATCTGGAATGAGAAGGATGTGGAAATGGTGACTAAATAGAAATCTGGTGGCGTCTGTAATCATTATGAAGATGTCTGGCCTGTTTGTTTTAAGGGAAACGTGAATAAGAAGAAACAAAATTATAATGGCACAGAGAAAATACACCAAGCACTCTTTCTCAGCACCACAAAACACAGGATGGGTAGTGAAGATGAAAGCTAATACTCTTAAATTAACAGAAACATTTTTTAAATCTAGTGCAATGTCTGATTATCCCTTCAAACTCTGTATAGCAAGAACATCTGCAATTACGCTGAGTGAAATTAGGACAATAATTCTGAATGCTGCATGGCTTATACCAACCACATCAAGCATCAGCAAGGGATTGACTAAAGATTCACCCAACAGCAGAATGTATCTACATACTGCTGCTTCCAGAGATTATTATCTTCTCTGAACCAGTTAATAAAAGAACAGGTCTCAGGTGCAGCAAGTTCTTTATGTGGGGAAAGATGAAAAGGGTACAAAGCCACGAGAAACACAAACAAATGTTTTGGATTTATAGGAAGAGGCTGTTTTTCTTAGTCGTTTTTGCTTTAGGACTGTATGTACAGACTGATAGATGCTGCTTTCACTCAAAGGTAAAACATTTCAATCTTGAGTAATGTTTTTCTTGTTATTTGTCTATTTAAGAATACCTGGTGAAACAGCAACGAAATCTCAGTGAATTCCTTGTTTTGTGAAACTGAGTAAATAAAACCCCTGACAATGACATCAGAATGTCTCAACCTTTTTAGGACTGCACGTTTCAGCTTTTTCACCTTTAAAATCTACCTGCAATATTACAATATTAAAAAAAAAAAATTACTTAAAGTCTCCTGCCCCCATCTTCTTTCACTGAGAATTCTGAGATGGTTTTGTTTACTTTTACTTTGGAAGAGAACTCAATTTGAAATTCGCCCAGGAAATTAAATTTCCATCTCTAGCACTGCTCTACTACAGCTATCAGACATGCAGCATCTGAGACGATATGTTCCATGGTCCCCTTCTCAGCTTTACAGAGGAGCACTATTGTTGACTCCAAGCTATTGTTGGAGGCTGGATTGCAAGATTGAATTAAGATTGCATTCTTGGCTAAACCACTAAAACATAATGAAACAGTGCTGTCTGACATAGATCCTATTCTACACGTGGTGCACATTTCAAGCTCAATCTGCCTGCCCAAAAATAGGCACCAAAAAAAAGGCTAAGTTGTTCCAGATTATATCCAGAGGGCTGGCAAGCATGGCACAGGACAAGTGGGAGAGCCATGCCCTGCTGGAGAGGCAGCTGGAGGCTAGGAATGATATTTCAGCACTTCAAAGATTACTCTGACACTTACATCTTAGCAACTGTCTTGAGCACTTCTGATTTTTAAATTTGTAATGTGTTATCAGCAAGGAAAGAAAGAAGTTTAAAAAAAGGTAGCTGTGCAATACTCTTATTTTACAACTTGTAGGTATCTTCTTCAAGGACATTGATTTTCATCCTGCCAGCCTGGCCAATCCCATCACTTAGCTTTTCAACGTTTCAAGTTTGCATTTTCAGTTGTCAAATTCAAGAAGTTCAAGGGCTCACACTTCCTCTTTCTTCCTACATCCTTTTACTTTGAGGTTAGCTAACACAAAGCCACAGATCATATACTTATCAGCTTATTTCTGAGTATCTTGGTTTTTTCAGGGTTTCTTAAGAATTTCCCAGCTGTCTGATCACAAAACGATGTTCGCTTCCAAAGAATCCACTGGCCAGACTCTAACAGAGATGATGAGCACAACTCTGATACTTCCACAGTTACAGCTGATAGGTCTTTTTTTTTTCCAGTTGAATGCCACTATTTGACACTACACTCCATGACATATAGACAACAATGTATTTTTTTTTACCTATGATGACTGTCACAACCTACTAAAACCACTTATTTCTGTTGTAAGCAAATTTCATTCTGAAAATATGAAGCCATGATTTGGTATCTTTAAAGCAGACCAAATTTGAGCACTATGCTTTAAATAGCTAACAAAATAAGGCTAACATTTGTTTTATTTTAAATTTAAAATGTTCTTTACGGCCTTCATGACTACTTCACCTACATTCCTTTTCCATATACCAAATCTGCAAACTTCCAAGACAATACATGCAAGGTAAACAAAGTATGTGTTACTGAACTTCAATTTTTTCTAAGCTATTCTGAGACAGCAGAAATGTAAAAGGTAAACAGAAACCATACTAACTAAATTGCTGCAATGTTTTGTAGCCAATTGGTACAAAAAATATTAGCAAACATAGTTTTTTAAAAAAGACATATAGTAAATGAATGTTACTGGAGTCTGAGTCTGCTGTCAGAATTAATGTTGTTTATTAAGTGAAAATCTTGTTTACAAATACAAGCAGTTAGTCATTTCTGGTGGGTCTGCATATTGCAAAAATTTATTTTCATCTCTTCATAAGAAAACTGCTATCATTTCAGCAACAGTTCTTATGAGAAAATTGTTCATCTGAATTTTTTTATTTTGTATGGTAACATAATTCACTGTACTATCCATAGGCTTTTTGGAGGCTCTTGCCAAAAGGGTAAGGCTTTGAGGATCCTTCTTCTATTCAAGTTAACACTAGATAGCACTGCATGGTAAATTATTGGAAATATATGACAAATGCAAACAAATCAAAGGTCAGTTAAATATATGTCAAATAATAAATATATGGAAAAAATACCCCAAATTTCTTGCAAGTAGTAAAAAATTGTATTTCAATAGTCCAGATTTTAATAACATAAAGATTCTGTATCATGTAACTGATGTAGTATCAAATGTTGGTTAATAAAGAACTTAATTTAACAGTCTTGAGTTTGTTTAATGACAGCTATAATTTTGAGCTTTTAAAAATTAATATGGCAAATTCAGTTTGGGGTCATACAGATAAATTTTACTGCTGTCAATAGACTGAGTTTGTTTGAGGGCAGAATTTAACTGATAATGTTCACAAATACAATGGAAAGCTCATTGGAAGGTTTTGTCAATCTAGATTGTTTAACTGTTATGTTCTAGATCTACAAAAGCCAGGTCACAGTACATGAAAAAAAACATTAGTTTTTAGAAATTTAAAATTACTTACGAGCTGCTCTGATTTTACACCATAAAGCTGAATGGTCTTCGCCACATTTTTGGCCACAGCTAAACTCAGGTCTGGATCAACAGCAGCCACATTTAGCTCACTGGAAGCAAAGATTACAAATCTTAATTAACAACTAAACAGTGCTGTATTGAACGCTGTCCTGAATGGATAAGGAATTAACTATGAATACAGAGTCACGCGGCATGTCAATTTAGAGAGGAACACACACAACCGAGTCTCTCCACGCACCGTAATTCAGTTTACAATTTAACAAGTCATTTGGGAATTTTATGTGCAGTGTTCCTATTCTAGTAAAAATGAGCAAAGTTTAGGAATGACACTTCAGTATGAAATCACTATTAGTAAGCCATTCAAAAATATTGACAGCAATTAACTACACTGAAGCTTTGGCAGCAGCCTTCAAACATTACAGGTGAATACACAGTCATTCAACTCTGGAATTACATGAGCTGTGCAGAAATACCCAGGGGATGCCTTAGCTTGACACAACTAATAAGCTGTGTTTTAGGCAATCC
Organism: Phylloscopus whistleri; assembly: GCA_017589585.1. Lineage (NCBI taxonomy): Eukaryota > Metazoa > Chordata > Aves > Passeriformes > Phylloscopidae > Phylloscopus > Phylloscopus whistleri. The sequence continues at coordinate 542,739 of JADMLD010000680.1, read as the reverse complement.
TTTATAGTAAAAGAGGCCCCCAAGGAATGACAGGGAACAAACGAAGAAGGAAAAGACTCCTAAATCACTTCCAGTATTTTTTGTTCATGAACATACCCAGATCTCCGTTGGCTGGGGATGCATTCAAAACTGCTGTGCTGAAGACAGACAAGCACAAGAACCCTCATGTAGCTAATGGTGAGTTTAACCTCTCAAGATCTGGAGAATCATTAGGCACCCCAACTTAGAATAATCTCCTCTGAGAACTCTCGAGGGCCCTAAACACCATTAGCTAAAGGTCACTCTGGAAAATTTCATAATTTTCATGTTGTTTTCCTTTCTCTTTTGCAAGGAGCAAAATAGTATCAGTCACCACACCAACAGACATGTTCTGAGCATCTGTAACTCCCAGTCACAAGTACTGTTTCAATATTTAATATTTTATACACACACACACACATACTGTGAATACTGCCCATCTTTTTATTAAACAGAGTAGTCATTACTGAAACCTTATGAAGGAAAACAGGCATCACTGGTAATTTAGGTATCTCATTCTACAAATTCTACCTGGAATAGTCATCTCTACCTATTATCTTGCTGTTTTACTCTAACAAAGTATTTACACCAGATATTATCACGTCCAGCCAAGCAACTACCACTTCCCTTTGACACAGTCATGATAATTAAGATACCACACATTGACAGTATAGTTTCTCTTCCTGATCTTTTATAAGCTTAAACATTAAAACTTATATTAAAATTCATTTATTCCAGAAAAACAAAATTCAGGAAATAAATAATAAAATATATTATTTATTATAAATAATAATAATAAAGATGTGCCTATCTTGATGTATCCAGCATTGGTGCAGCCTCACCTTGAACACCATGTCTATAGAGTTCAACGCCCCACAATTTAGGCAGAATGTGGTGTTATCTGAATGTGTCCAGAGGAGGGCAACAGATCTGGTGAAAGGACTGGAAGGAATGTACTGTGAAGGATAGCAAAGGGTTTGGGCTTGTCCAGTTTGGAGAAAAGGGGAACCAGCCTCATTGCCCTCTACAGCTTCCTAAGCAGAGGAAGTGGAGTGGGAAGTGCTGAGCACTCCTCCCCAGGATCCAGTGAGAGGAGGTGTGCGAATGGTTCAAACCTGCAGGAGGTGAGGTTCTAACTCAGTATTAAGGAGTTGTTTCCTTAACAAGTGGGTGGTCAAACCCTGGAACAGGCTTCTTAGAGAGGTGGTCAATGCCCCAAGCCTGTCAGTATTTAAGAGGCATTTGAACAATACCCTTAATATGATTTAGCTTTTGGCCAGCTGTGAAGTGTTCATGCAGTTGGACTACATTTATCGTTGTAAGTCCCTTCCAACTGAAATATTCTGTTCTGTTTTGTGTTATTCTATCCTATCCTATCCTATCCTATCCTATCCCATCCCATCCCATCCCATCCCATCCCATCCCATCCCAAATTCTGACTTGATTTTTGCAGCAACCTACTTTATAATTAAAGAGTAATCAAGTATTTATTGCTAAGAAAGTCTCCCTTCTAACACTGTAACTTATGAAAAAACACGTTGGGTATTACATATCCAATGCCTTATATATGCATACCTGGCTATAGTTTTAATGATGCTGTCAAGCTCGTCAGAAGAGGGAGGATTCCGACCTCCAGGAGGAAAGACAAGATTGATGGGGTCAAACAGCCGAGATAAGGATTTTGACAGATAGGCAGCTTCATACTGTTGCAGTGAATCTTTCAAGGCCTTTTCTGGACTTCACATGTAAGAAAAAGTTACTACATTTTAAATTAAAATACACCATAGCACTAAATTTTCCAGACATACAAACTTTGCAATACTGAACCTGTTTTTCCTTTCTTCTTTTTAAACATATGCATATGAAAAATAGTCTTCTGGTAAGTCTGCCACAGACTGATCAAGGACATATTTAAGTCAATACAATTCTCATATAAAATATTCATTTCATCTTACATAAGTCTAGAAGTCCTAATATGCTTGATAAGCCTGTTTCAGTTTGATCTTTCTTATATCACTTAGATTATGTTTATTCTATGATGTATAAACTAAAAACTGTGAATCATAACAACTGTGCATTTGTCACACTCAAATGATTGCAGTGTCATTAGGAGAAAGCCACTGCTGTAATCACAAAGCATACAAAACTGAATTTTCACCATTTTCCTATTTTTTATGATTGCAGTGTCATTAGGAGAAAGCTTCTGCTGTAATCACAAAGCATACAAAACTGAATTTTCACCATTTTCCTATTTTTTCACCCAAAGAGACAAAAAGATAGAAATTGTTCAAAAGTCAGAGACTTTGTGAAAGACAAGACAACCCAACACTGTTGGATATATAGCCTAATGAAAAGTCTACAGCTCTAAAATTGCATCAGAGCAGTAACTGCAACAGGGGAAAAAAGCCTTTAAAATTCTCCTGCAGTGACAATTGAAATAACAGTAAGCTTAATAAAATATTCTGTTTTATTACAGGGTGCAAAGATTCATATTTTATAGTCTTAAAAGTTCATATATCACAATTCATAATACATACTCGTAATCTTCATTTTTTTGCATGAATATGTCCTGTGCATCTTCTTCCATTTGTTGTAGCTCAGCAAAAAGATCAGTAGTTCCACTTGTGTTAAAATTCCTCTGAATATTTTGACTGTATTGTTGGAGGCGCTTCCACAAGTCATTATAAAGCCTCAGTAATTTAGGGTATTCTCCTTCAAATGCTTGTTTCAAAAACATAGAGGCTGCAAAACAAAGCAGTAAGCAATACACAGTGCTAAGTTCAAACTAATTTTTTTATTCATATAAACAGTCACTATCCTTGCACTTATATCAATGTTACACAATGCTATCCTAAGTTTAATATTAATAATGTAATATTTGTAATTAATTTTAAAGTGACATAACTATAATACTAAATGCACTTGACAAAGGATGTAAAGCACCAGTATAAAACCCACAATTGGAAGACTGGATATGAAAAACCTATTTTATTTTGTACAATAAATGTTTGGTATCAAATTTAATTGTAATTCATTTAAAGCCAAAGTGTAATTGGAACTCTGTAAAGCTAGAGATTTGCTAACAATATCTTGATGGAGGGTAAGTGTGGGGCTGTGCAACTTTGAAGATAACAATTTAAAACAGACAAAGATAACTCCTATGAACCAAAGTCTTCAGAAATGTGATGAGGGAAGCATATGGTTTTATGCACACTTCTTAAAACAAGGTACTTAATATGCAATTCCTGAACTTGTCAAAGAATGACAAAGCCAGCAGAAAAAGCAGCATTATTTTCAGCCTTGAAAGGCTTGCCACAAGTAACAGGAAATGAAACAAATGTACAACTGCTTTAGCAACTGTTAATCTTGATCTAACATCACTCATACTCTATAGATTTCCCATTACATTAGGAGATTAACACTGTTCCATTCACTTGTAGGTTTTTCAGGTTCCAGACATCTGCCCCATTTCAACCAGCCTGTGCTTTCAACTCAAATATATAATTTTGAATACTGAAGGATTCACATTTATTATCAAACACAGAGTTATTTTAGGTCATGAAGCTGTCTTTACAAAGCCTGTCCCAACCTCTCAAAAGCAGATCATGATCTAATATCAAACCTTTAAAACTGCCATAAATTTCTATTTTTACACTATTTGTCTGATATTTTGTCTTCCTCTGATCTACATGATACAGAACCTGACTGATGTCAGTGGCTTCAGTCACCAGAAATTTATGTTAAAAATGAACATTTTCATGTAGATGCCTCACTTAAATGAAAAAAATGTCTCCCCAAAACTCAGCTGTAGCAAAATAAAAACATCTTTCACATCGAAACCCCCTATAAATGTCTATATAAAACACATTATTAAAAACTGTAAGTAATAAAATAGTTTTGAGCAGCTGTTAGAAAAAGTACAGCTGACAAAATGTAAGAGTTCCCTCAGTTCTGTGGGGTTGGTTGGTCCCATTAACTGATGTCCTAATTTTCTAATTTTACAACCTTAAACACGAGTGCTGAGAAGAGGTAGCACGTGTTGAGTTTGAACACAGGAGGCTTGGGGTATGTACATACTGCTCTTTAAGCAATGCGTAAGGCAAACAGTAAAATTAATATCTTTCAACACAAGATGCATACATTTCTTTTGGGATCATCTAGTTACTTAGCAACCACTGAATGTGAATCCACCAGCGAGTTCCTCAAAATTGTACTGCTGCTATAAAGCCTGGAAGGACCAAATTTTGAAGGGCCAGTGCAATAGCTGAGATCACAAAGATAAATGTACATCTTATGCACTTCACCTCTATGTGCAAAAGATTAAACACTCTAGGCAAACGTGAAAGATATATTTATGGAAGTACCAAACTCACCTGTGATCCAACTGCATGCTGCAGTTGTTAGCATGTCTGGTAATAGAATTGTCTTATATGATTTATATTTAATATTCCTTGATTGTATCAGCTATTTACATATTACACATGTAGAGAAAATTGTGTATAGTCAGAACACCAGCTGTTTATCTGTATTTATATAAGACAATTTTGAAGTAACTAAAATCCTGTTCATAATGGTATTCAAAACATTGCTGAAATCTGATTTTTACAACCAATCAGTGTTTAACAAGAAAAGACTAAGAATCTATCTTTAAAATAAAATTACTAATTTTGAATTTGGCAAATCCACTAGTTTTAGGAATGTACCATTCTAAACACTTTTACCTCCACTCACAGTTAGAAAAATACTTTTTGTTATTAGAAAACAACTACTTAATGAAACAGAAAATATTTCTTTCCGAAAATTCAACCATAGTTTAAGAGGATCCTGTCCGGTTACAAAGCCAGAAGTTTTAAACACACAGACCTTGTGCTGAGTGAACCAATGTCATAGTTCTGATAGAGGAGATACTGAGCAAAATGCTTACTGAAAAGCGAGATTCAAAATAATTACAGAGCACATTACAAATCAGTTATACTGAATACTTACAGTCTGTTGCTGACTGAAACTGAGAGGAAAGTGTCTGGGTTACTGCAGTCCAAAATTTGTACAAAATATCAGACTGGCCATCCTGAGAGCAAGGGACAAAAGGAACACAAGTTTCAAAACATACTCTTTTCAAAGAATCTCAAACAATGTGAGTGCTTCCAGTCAAAGCTGCTCCTCATCACTGATAATAAAAACAAAGTGAGTGAAATCTGAGAAGTTTCCCACAGGTTCGGAAAAAAGGAAAAAAAAAAAAGCATCAGAGAAAATAAAAATAAAAGCTTCAGTCTTGTCTCAAATTAAATATTTTCCTCCAAGTCTGGAGAAGAGAAATCCTGGGAGAGAAATGCTCCCAGCTCTCTAGAGGTGTGAGTGCAGGCCAAAGCAGCACACCTCAGGAGATGTGTTAGAAAATCTCTTTGCACTGCAGTGACCTTCCCATTCCGTGGGAGTTCCCATGCTGGCTGCACCACAGCAATTATTTACTGCCATAACCATGTGCTGGAAACTCCAGCCAGGGACCAAACCCACTGCCTACTGCACACAGAGCAGCTCGAGTTCCCAAAAACATAAAACACACAAAAATACAGTGAACTTCACAGCTGACTCTGCACTGCCTGCTGCCAACAGGGCTTGCAGCCAGAAGTGGAAATGAGGGAGCACACCAAAGGGAATGTGGAGGGGCAGGCTGTGTCCCTACTGCCCCCAACATCTGGAACTTAGGGTCAAGCATTAAAGATTGATTTTTGATCCCTGTCTGTCTGAGGTAGAAAAAAACCTCAAGGAGATGAGGATGGTATCCTGTCCTGCCTGCTACTTGGAAGACTGTTCAGTGTTGTCATGGGAAAAGCTGCTCTGAACAGACAGGTTTTCTTCCTTGCATGGTGTACATGTCATCCCTTGACCCTACTGCTGCATCAACCAGTTTGACCAAATCAAGTTATTATTCGTATAGGAATGATAATCAGAAAAGAAAAAATGTCAGTTTAACTTCTGCACTGCCCAGCAGTGGCACAAAAAGGTGGAAATAATCTATAATATTTAAGTCTCACTACTCCAAAATGAATTACTACTACTTAAGATGATAAAGGGAAAAAAATGGTCTCTTTTCACTAGCAGTGGCAATAATGGGCAAAGCAGTGAATGTCTTTACAATGTCATTCATTAACAGGTACCACTGCATCCCTCTTAAAGAACTGTTCATTGAAAGACTGGCAAGTTCAAACTCAAGTTTCAGTTTAAAAAAAATCATCTTAAAGAATTAATATAAAACTTGAAAATCAAAGGTATAGTGATACATCTAAAAGTAATGATAAAAAAGAGGATTATGATCACAAACTCTGCAATTAGATGAGGAATTCATCCAACTTTACTCCTTATCTCTAAAGATAAAGAAGGATAAAGTTTATAGGTCATGTGCTAAGAATTGAGAGAGAACATCTTTTATGCTGTTGGGCTCATAAAATGTGTGATAATTAACACTGAATGCTAAAATAAACTGGGATTACGGAATCTCATTTTTGGCTGCTTGAGGACAATGATGGATTTAGAAACTGAAGTAATTTATTTTATTGCTATGTTTGTATTTTCTGTAAGATTGTACTTGACTTTCATAAATGGGCAAAGTAAAATTAGAATATCAGAAAACTATTCAGAAGGTTCACTGCATAAAATCTCTTTTCTTTGGTAAATTTATTGCTATAGCAAAAATGTGAAATTACTTAATTCTTTATTTCACAGTTTCAAATTTAGAACATGAAGACTACTAGAAAACAAATGGCCTTTCACATCAAGTATAAATTAATTGGTTTTCATATTCTCTATCCCAACCTGGAACAACGGTTGCCTATTGAGTGTCGTAACTCAATTCAAATTCTAAATAATCTAATAGAGGTGGAAAAATACTTTGAGAGCACTTTCAAATAACTCCTTTTTTCATTACTGTAATTACCATCTACATCTCTGTCACTGTCTCAGCAGAAAACACAGTGATTAAAGGGTCCAGAAAACAAATATGCATGTACCCTTCCACATCAACATTCCTATCTTAATTGTCAGATTCAACATGGTGGCAAGTAACAGTAACATGGGATGACATTTTATGTTATTGTGGAAATATGTAACTTTTCTCTGTATCTCTACATACATATATGAAATAAAGTCAGGCATACACACATATGTTCTCATGCACTCATTTGCATACCTAGCCACAGCCATAACAATTAGCTTCTGCTCATTAGCCTGTGTCTTCTAACCTGGGTGAATGGTGTACATGAACTGTATCAGAATTCTGTAGTGAAGAAGGCCCTCATGGCTCAGCTTGCCAGCTGTATTACGTGTGAGGAGAGACAGGAGTGAAAAGTGTCATGACAAAGTAACATTTCCTACTGACTGACTACTCAGCCACAAATGTTTAGGGGAAAAAATAAATGCCCTGTTTTTGAACTAACTAAAATCACTGTCTACAGAGTGCTGGTTGCTTCTGTAACATATGATACGAGATTTCAGTTTGTCCAGTGCTGAGATGCAGTCTCCCTGGAGGTGAAATATAGCTGCTGATTAATAGCACAGAGGAGACCATGTAAGCGTTTGTGGCAGGAACTAGAGAATACTGATGCCTACGCATACACCAGGGGGTATTTCAGTGGGTGGACTGCAGCTACCAAAACTGGAATACAGCAAGGCATTAGCACTAGATACTCCCAAGGGAGTAAAAAAGTGCCATATGCAACCATGAGCATCCAGAAACAATTTATTTTGTTTAAATCTGTAATTTCTTTTGCTTACACATTAATTCAATATATTACTTTTGAAAGCACATTTAAATCTCTCACTCCTTGTTTTTTAAATAATGTATTCTAATGAGGATTAGATTTATTAGATTTATGAGAATTATAATTTAACTGCTTAAAATATAAGAAGCAATTCCATCTGACGATAATCAATACTAGAAAATTACATGGAAAGGGTAGCAAAAGGAGTGGTTTTCTCCACTTGTATTGGACAACTTCTTCAAGGACTTAAAAAGATAGGCAGGATGAAGCTGGAAGAGGAAAAGGCAGTTTTGCTTGCTTGAAATGTACACAGGAAATCTACTGGCTCATCTCAATGTAATGGAAATCTTATAAGCCTTCCCCCATGCTTCACATACAGCATTGTGAGCAGCAAACCACAGTATCAGAAAGTAACTGCTCTTTTGGGCCTTTTGCTCTCAGAAAACTAAAATCAGCTAAAATTACCTTCTTGTCATCTTCCCATCTGTAAATAATGAATACAGTCCTCCTCCACACTTACACCAAATATCCTCAGTGGTAGACAATGCATGGGAGCATTGGGTACATCCACATTAGTGATTCAATGTGTAGATAGGGCTCTTCTTGGTCCAAATCTGTCTTGTGTCTAATACTTGTCTTGCAGAACACAGTGAAGTGTGCTAGCAGACTAACTTCCACTATTCAAGGAACACACTACCTTGCAATTAGCTCAAAAAGAACAACTTCTGCAATTAAATAGCTTTTTGCAGCATATCATCATATATTTGTAAAATAACCCACAAAGATGTACTAATATTTCTATTAATTAATATTCTGAGACTTTAAATCAGAAATTTTCCATTTCTCTTGCTTCTGAAAATGAAATAGAATTGAAAGATGTTAAATTATTTACACCCCCTCCAAAATAAAAATGCTTGCTTTGAAATCTAGTCACAAGCAGATTAACATCTTGTGATACAATCCCTTGTAGCAGGAGCAGCTGACAAGATGAGTAATGAACTGCATCCGATTATCTTTTCAGCTCTGTAGCAATCATTTTCCAACAGCTTCCTATGCCATAACCAACAACGCTGGAAAAAGGTCACCGTTCTGTCATACTGTCCCCCCAGCCAGTGTGTATGTTTAACAACACAGAGAACACATAAACCTTTGGAAGCTAAGAGGTGTTATTATCTGGCACAAAGCTGTTTCAGGTGCATACTGTGCACAGAGAAAGCCTACATAAAACATCCATATATAATTGAAAGTCTCCCAGAAGTAAATTATTGCACTTCAGCATAAAATAAAATGTTATTTCCTCTTGTCATGTGATATGTTTTTTCCTTCAACAAAGAACCTTAAACTGTAATTGATGGTATCTAAAATCATGATAGGCAAGATTCAGGTTGACATACACGTATTTCCCCATCATGAAATACAATCAAATTAAATCTATGAACATTAATTGCAAGCAATTTTAAGACTTCAGTGGCAAAACAGAACTTTCCCCCTCTAACCAGATCCATTTAATGCAGCATGTTTGAATTAATGGTACTGTCTGTTCGCAGCTTTATTTTGATCTCACAGCACAGAAAATCTGCACATAAATCATACTCTGTACCACTACAAAAAGGTGGGGAAGTAAGATCAGCCATGGAACTCGCTGTTTTCTAGTAAAAATTTGTTGTGAAAATGCTCCAATGCCTAAAGCACACTTACATAAACTAATATCTACCAACCCAAACTGTAAATTAAAAATACTGTTGCTCTCGCTGCTGTGACCAGTGACCACTTTATTCCCCCCAAAAACTGAACAGCTGAGCAGGCACTTACATGATTTAGTAGCCCCTATGCAATTCCTTATGCAGTGCAAAACAGTTTAGATCTGTCCTCCTCTTGTTAATTCTTTATCTTCAGAAATGAACTGAACTGCCCAGTAACATACACTAGGGCAACCCTCTGGCATTCTGAACTGCTGGACAGCTGGCCACAACCAGGGGAATGGCAAGATACTTTTGAAAGATGTATGGATTATTAGCTGTTAGCTACTTTAAAATATCTTATTTCTATGTAACCTACTTGCATCTCTGTAGACTAAAATAGAAAAACACAACAACCAGACTGCACTCTGGCCCAGTCACTGTAATTTTACCCTTTTTCACACTGTTTAAAAATTTGGTATACAGTCACAAATATTATTCACAGAGGAATTACTTGCTTGTGAAAATTATACCCATAAATCAGACAAAATATGTCCAGCAGGCTAGACCACAAATGGTGATGTATTTTCTCAACAGTGGGGCTTACTTTATTGTGTATGCGAATGGGACAGTTTATCCTTGTTAAAATAATAGACAGAGATTGACTTCCATGGTATATCTTATTTACGTGAAATTAAAAATGTGCTTAAGTGCTTTGCTGAATCAGGGCCATAACCAGCAATCTGCTAAAAGTATTTTCACTTTCTGTAACTATTTGATTTCAACTATTTCTATAAAGTCACTATTGTCAATACTCAGCACAAACAGTAACACTATGCAAGTTTCCCATAATAGAGCAAATTTTAGCTAAAACTTTTAAGATTAATAGAATAATAGAATCACAGAGCCACAGAATTAAATAGATTGGAAAAGACCTTTGAGATCATCAAGTCCACCCTACAACCTATCACCATCTTGTCAACTAAACCATGGCACTGAGTGCCACATCCAGTCTTTTTTTAAACATCTCCAGGGATGCTGACTCCACCACCTCCCTGGGCAGCCCATTCCAATGGCCAATCACTCTCCTGTGAAGAACCTTTTCTCAATGTCCAGCCTAAACTTCCCCTGATGCAGCTTAATAACACTGCCTAAGGCCAGTGCCAGGAGACATTTGGACAGTGTGAGCTCTTCCTGCTCTCTGTCCCAGGAACTCCATAAGGTTCCTGTCAGACCACTCCTCCACATTACTCCAGTCTCTTGAGTCCCTCTTGATGGCAGCATGACCCTCTGGAGCATCAGCTACTACTCCCAGTTATGTGTCATCAGCAAACCTGCTGAGGGTACACTCTGGCCCATCATCCAGATCACTAGCAAAATCTTAAAACAGAACCAGGCTGTGCACTGACCCATTGTGGGGGTACACTACTGACCACCTGCTAGACTTTGCACCACTGATCACCACTTTCTGGGCCTGGCCATTCAGCTGGGCCATTCATGATTAATCCCACATTGATAAAAAGCTCAGTTTCAGAACACACTGCAACTGGGAGAGCCTGCAGGCTCAATCACCTTCTATGCAATGACTGGTGGTCAGGAAAGGATTTAGATCAGTACTCTTTTACTGGTATGGAATGAATGGGGCAGGGGAGGGATTTGTACTTGTCTATTATTTTTTTTTAATCTTTAGTGCATGGTATTACAGCACCTAAGCAGACTTGTTAACAGTGCAAAGCCACACTATTACTCAGATTGATGCATTGACTGCATAGATTTGAAATTTAGATTTGATGTTGCCTGCTCGCAAGATTATAGAAGAAACTACAGACTGACACGATTCATGTGCTTCATCCTTCTCACTCACATGAAAATGACTCGTTTTCCCAGTTCAAAAAATATAACCCATTTTCACTAACAGCTACTAGTAAGTTAATACACCACTGAACTATAGTGGGCTGAATACCAGTATCATCAAAAGAAAGGCATTAGAAGATCTGTATTCACTGGTACTATACATTAATATTAATGCTAAAGCCTGGAAAACTGATTCCAAATCTCCTCAAACATAAAAACAGTTACCTAATTTTAAAAACCCGTATCAAACTACTAATTAACTTTGCTATTACTGAAATGAAATTAAATCTATTTAGCTCTGTTCTTATTGTAACTATATAGTATCTGACATTAAATCTAAATTCAAGGAATGAGAATGAAAGTACCCCCCTTCTTCAGTATTAGACAAGAATGTAAGAAGATGCTGAAAGGACATATATTTATTTTTACAAATGTCTCTCTTTCCTCCACACTGTAAATTTAGAACTTAATGAGTATAATTTCCCATCTGTGAATTATCATATTTGTGTGTGTCTAAAATAGCTGGTTTAACATTCAAATAATAAATCTGACCCACTGATTCTAAACTGGCTCTCACTTCATGACAACCACTTCCAACTTATTTTTCCCTGTAGAAATTTTGATACTTTGAATAGAATGTGAAAAACATCTTTATTGTGAAGCCTCTTTGAAATGTAAAACAATATAGTGAATATTACCATGCAGCTAGTTGCTGCAGGCTCCTGAAATCAGGCTTTGCATACTAATACATACAGTGTTTTCAATCTGTAATCAAACCCTCCGCCATGGAGAAATACGGGACTTGTGAATGTTGCTCTAAAAACAGAAGACGTTTAAAGGACAGTCTAAATATTTTTTCCACCAATAAAGCAACAATGCAAACGATTTAACAATTTCGTACAGCAAGATCTTATAGGACAGAAATAAGGAAATCCATTTGCACTATTTCTATAGCAACATAATTGCCAAATCTTAGACTGTGAACAAAAAGCCATCATCCTCAGTAGTGCAATTAATCAGTAAAGAAAAGACAAATTATGAATGTGTTTTCAATAACCCTTTTCTATAGCCTTAAAGTAGTCAGGATTAAAATTCTTAAAAAAAGAGTGAATTTAGATTTCTAATGTTTTTTATATTACACATTACAGGTGCAGAGATGTCAATAAATGACACTGTGATTTTAAAAATGACCTTGATTTTTTTTTGTTTTACTGCAGGGCACAGAATTTCATTACACTGGGTTGATCAGTTTATATCCAAGGTGTAATAGTTTCTAGACTTCCAGCAGTAGTGCAACATTTTAAAAAGGTCTCTTTATGCAGGTGACAAAAGAAACAAAAGCTGGTTTGCTTTATTTCTCAAAACCCTTCTTGACTAGAAAAATAAAGTTAAGACTGCACATTTCATAGAACATTGGAATTCTTAAGTGATACCTCAGAAAAACTAATTTGTAAGGAACAAAAATACCTAGATATTAAACAGTGCCCTATATCTTCAAAACTACTTAAAACATTAATTAATCCTTCCATATTCCTGCAAGATATGCATCAACTGGAAATAAATGAACTTAGTGTTCAAAAGCAGCAACTACCCCAGGGATTTGACAGCTTTCTTCTACCCAGAGAAGTGATTTAGTATGTACAGCTTCAATTCCAACTATGCTTTCACCTTGACTACTCCACATCCCCTCCAAGGATGAAAGGATGGTTCATTACCATGTCCACTCAGCCCAGAGCTGTTCAGGTAAGATTGACAAGAATGATGATAAAAGGCAGCACTTCTGGTAAATGTATTTCTTTTCCAATGGCAAGCTGACTGAAAACCAACTGACTTAATAATTTGCAGTCATCACTGATCTGCAATTTGCACAAACACCACCAAACAAGTGAAAAAGAACAAAGGTCATTATTACCTACTAACCCACACAACCTCCACACCATCCCTTTTCTTCACAGCTGCACATTTCTGTCAGAGAAACGGAATTAAAGTTCTACAGAAATTGTAGTGTCATTAGAAAACCATTGCACAGGCTCTGACCCTCCCATGTGAATTAGAATCAAATTACTTTTAGTATGGCTGTCTGGGCACACAGATCCATTCAAAATGAGAATTGGGACTTTTAACTGGTATTATCTTCTTGGCTCTTTAAGAGTCCTTAAAAAACCTGCAAGTGAATTCAGCAGGGCAATTTGTAGATCTGAAACAAAAACACCTTCCATATTTTGGGAACCAAAAACCTGTTCTTCCACCTGTATTTAGATGTTCATGAACTACCTCATTATTGCTTAAATAACAAACAGAAATCACAGTAGAAATGATGTGCATGTAATCCAATTCTGCTTCTACAAAAAATACAGAAAAACAAATCCTATACTTGTAATAATTGGTGAAAACCATACTATTTTCTGAATACACATAGGACAATAATTAGATTATTTTTCAATTTTTTCCACTTGGGATTATTTTTTAATTGGGTCAACTAATTGTGAATATGTGATGGTAGATGTGAATAATTTCAAAGCAGTAACATTTTTTAACAAGTTTGGATGGGAAACAGAAATAAGAAGGTGAAATATAAGTACACTCTGTCAATAAACATCTATATTTTCCATTTATTTTCTTTATCTTATGTAATGATGAGGACATTTCTTTCTGTATCGTTAACACCTCATATTGCCAGTGTTGACAACTCAGGAAAAAAGCCTGCTTACTCACCAAACATTCATCAGCAGAAGCAATGATAAGAGCCCTCCACAAAGTACATAATAACACTCCCTACAACTCTCAGCTCACTTTTTTACCCGGAGGCTTACGTAAACCACAGGGTCTGTGATGTGCCTTGGTTGCAAACGAGACACCCAAAGGCGAGCAAGGGCAGGTCTGCCTGAACCTTTCTGTCCAGTGGAGAGACCCCAGCTCATCCTTTCTACTGACCACCCCAACCCCCCCTTAAAAATGATTTTCTGCTTTTCAAGCTGCTTTTCCCTTTGCAGAACTGTTCCTTGATACCTGTGTAGGAGTGAAGGGCCCAAAATAGACGAGGATCAAAGATCATTTTCAACTCTTTTACAAGGGGCTAAGAGGGACTCTTATCTCTAATTAGGAAGGTGGCTGTCACAGAAAGATATGTTGGGCTGCGATTTACACTGAAGTCAATTGTAGTTTAGGCATTACAACAGCTGAGGAAGGATTAGTCACAACACATTGAAAGAGAGAAGCAATAAAGCAGAATAAACTGAAGTAACCTATTAGCTCTCTGAAGGTGAATTAAGCAATTGAAAGAAGTGATATAAATAACCAGTCATCAGGTGAACAAAAATATCAAATTTACATTATTCGAATCTTATATGTAAATTTAATTTTTACCCTTAACATTGTGACAGCATTAACCCTATCTTTTAAAAAATGCATGCAACGAAAGCTCCATTTATTTTCCCCAAAACTAGAAATCAGAACTCCAGGAGTTCTGATTTCTTTTAGCCCTCTTCAACTAAAATTTAGTCATTAAAGGCCTTTTTTTCTTATATAAAACTCACAAAATGTCCATTCAATTGTATTTCTCCTTTAAACAGTTAATAGGTTTATTAAAAAACCAAATCTGTAATTTAAATATGTACACATTAATAATGAATCTATAGTTCATGACTAGTATGAAATTAAGCAGTTTTTAGAAGGTACTATGAGTGCATGATTTCTTTTCAGAATTGCATTAATTTCATACTGCGACAAAGGAAAAATACCACAATCTAGATCTGCAAAGGGAAGCAGTGAAAAAATGTGCAGTATAAATTTAATGTCCAGATCTTTCCATGATCCTCATGTAAGCCTGAGACTGTTACTTAACTCTTGGCCACATCTAAAGCTGGTAAAAATTGGAAGGGAATTCTGTAGGAGAAACCACAGGGTAGAAAAGATGCAGGTGTTGCCATTGCCCTCTTGCTGAACTGCAGTATTTAAAATTTTCCAAGTTCTGTGCCTCAGTTTCCTCATCTATCAAGTTTTATTTCCCTTTTTTTTTTTTTTTTAAAGAGAGGTTCTGTGAATCCTTTAATTAATTAGCTAGTGCTTTTAAAACTACATTTTTGGATATAACGTGATACAACACTACTAAATATTATTATGGTAACAGGCAATTAGATAGCCGGAAAGCACATGTTTGAGATCATAATACAAAATTAGAAAAACTGCAGGCTGTGCTATCTGTGAAGAGAAAGACACAAAAAATCCCCAATGGAAAAAGAGAATGATGACTAAAAAAAAAAAAAAAAAAAAAAATGCAAGTAGCTTCCTTGCTATTAAAGGACTTGTGCTTTAAAAAGGCTGGATCTCCTCCTCTCTTATGCTTCCTAGGATGATACTTGCACTGCAGTAATCAAAACAAGGAAGCAGATGGACAGGCAAAGTGGTACTGCAGCTGCTGCAGAAGATGACTATAATAATAATGTTGACATCAGTAACAGTAATTAGTGCACAGACTGTAGAGTGGATGATTCGTTTTCCTATCTTCTGGAGTGGGCATGCTGCTCTAACAAACGGGTGCAATGTTAGTACCTTTGCTTTGTTTTGTTCATTTGCTCAGTTTATTAGTGAAATTGAATACAATAAAGAAAATCCAACTTCTCTCCCTCTCCAGAACACTTGCTGAGGAAAGCACATTTCAGTTAGGTTTAAAACGAGATGGAATCTTCATTAGTAAATGGCAAAATACCAATTTCTTATTTATATCTAAAATAATTCATACTCTCCCATACAGCCATCTGTACTTACACTCCTGAATTTCTGCAGCATGTAGTATGTGTCTGGTTTTGTCTGAACAACAGCTCTTCGGTGTGACCTCACCCATCTGCAGCCTGGTGCCACACCTTTTTCAAGGGACACCAGAACAAATGGTCTAACTGTGAGAATGTCCAAGAAAAACACGGTACTGTACTGAACCATTTCAGGCAAGAAGAAGTCAAGCTTCAGTGCCAGCAGCAGCACTGTGCCATGCTGAGAGAGCTCTGCTAGCAGAACATCAGATAAGGATGTACCACTCCTCCTTAGCTGTCCCACTGAGCATGACAATGTCCAGCCTGGCACTATGCTACACCAAAACACCCACCAAAGAGCAAAGTAATTGGAAGAGTGATAACTGCGGAAAAAGAAATAGATGGATTTTATTTGGGAAATAAAACTTTTCACTTAGATGCAATCCTGCAGTATAAACTTTAAGGGAAGGAAGGGTAATCAGAGAAATCATGGAATATGCTTAGCATAAGACAACCCAGTAAGTCTTTTATTTTCTAATAAGTTTTTCCATTGAAATTCATTTTCCCTGTTCATTTAGTCTCCAGGAGGGTAAAATATTTTCTTTGCCTTCCCTCTATTATCAGCCTCAAAAACTGGAAAATCTCCATTTTCAGTTGTTGAAAAACTTCTCAATTAATGCTTTACAAGAGGGAAAAGTGAAAGTGAAAAGCATGGGCACAGGGTGGGAGGCACTTATGAACACCAACAGATCATTTACCTAAGCTGCCTTTCCATGCAAACTTCCTTTCAGCTCTGTCTCCAGGCTTCTGTTTCTCCTTAAACATGCTGATCCACTGAAGAGCTGATCCACCCAGGCAGCAATAGAGATATTTTGCCAGATTAAACTTTATTTAATTAAGAAAATATGCGAGAAGTTTATAAACTTTTTGAGGGGGGGTTGTGGGTTTGGTTTTTTTTTTTTGATTGGGTTGTTTTTTCATTCTTGTGGTTTGCTATTTTTTTGTTTGTTTGTTTTAACACAGAAAGAGAATCTTGAAATGTCTCATAGAAAAGTGACGCTCTGTGCAACATCTTCAGGAGATTGGCTTAAGAGACAGATGATGGCTGTATTTAACCTTCATTATTTGCTTTCACTGTTGAGAAGACCACGTTTGCATATGAAGAGCTTCCTCAAGTTATTTCAAATATTAAGTCCATGTAAATTAAAAATCCAGTTATACACTTGGAAAGAGATGTCAGCAGGAACACATCTTTTGTTTTCGCTCTCTTTTACTAAGGTAGATGAGACAGGTTCAGTAATCCTGTTCCTACCACTGAAGGAGACCATTAATCAAATTATTTCAAATATGAATAAAAAACAATGCAAATGAATGGAAAATAATAGGTATTCAAAAGAACAGCCATGATTATTTTTCAAGGGAGAAATTGTCAAGAAGTGAGAAACAGATGGCTGAAAATGATAGATGAAGACACATTCTCCTATGCAAACTAACAGATTTAATTAATTACTCAAATCACATGGTATTATGGAATGACATTAATGATCCATACAGTGGTGTCTTATCAGCTCCCTTTTAAAGAAAACAAAAGAAATTACAACAAAATGAACGTGTTTACATCCTACAGATATAACCCGCAGACCACAAATATATCCTTCAATATTAGTTTGAGTTTCAACACTTTCCCATCAATTTAATTTTAAAAAATTATGGAACTGTAAAATTGTAAACAAACTCATTCTCTTATTACAATTTTCTTAAGAGATTTACTAAAGCATATTCAGCAAAAAAACCCTTTACCTTAGTTATCTCCTCTATGAAGCAGACATGTGACACAGGATCTCTTTTCTTTGCCAATACTTTCTGCAAATGCTGCACCTGTAAGAGAATTTATTCAGAGGGAAAGTGACATCTAAATTCTTACATCCAAAATTGCATGATGAGACAAACAGGCATTGGGTGCATAGTACCTGTCCACAAGCAGCACAGATCTGATCCATGAGTTTCTCCATGTTTGTCCAGAGGGCTGCTCGAAAAGCTGCTGTGTTCCCAGGTGTTGGCATAGCAGCTCTACCAGGGCCACCTAAATGGTTTTTAAACACACATAGCAGCACATTTCAGCTTCCACAAATGAAAATTAAAATACTGGAAATATAGATCTCTATGCACTTTGACATATACTTTTTTTTTAAGCCAAGGCAGTGGCAGCTTAAAATACTTTCAGAACAGAGCTTTGTGAATGGCCTGAGTTGTCTCAGCTGAGAGGGTGACTAAACACTGAAGTTCAGTAGGGATACTTCATCCTCATGACTGTTACATGCTCTAGCAATTCAGACCTCCACATAAACACCACAGTAATGCCAATGAGCAGTTTTACAGGATGTAAGAGCAAAGTGAAATGGCAGAGAGAGTAGCTGTGAAAAATACAGCTATTACCAGCTCAGGACTTAAATGCATAGACAAACTGCTGAAAAAAAAGTAATATTCCAGCTGAAGGGCATGCAGCTTCTACACAATCACTTCACTTGAGAGAGGATACATTTCGGTATTATTACTTTGGCTGATTATTGTTCTGGACCCCCAACCTTGTTGCAAGACTTTTGAAAAAAAATTGAATGTTTGTAACACCAAAATTTAAATTTGTCTGCCCACCCAATTCCTCAGTATTTTTTGGTATCTGAGCTAACTAGGAACTAAATGTTTAATAGTGCAAATAGTGTTTCTTCATATTGAGTAGTCTGCTTTGAAACAATTTTCACCTGACAAAAGCATAACAATGCAGTTGCAGGCTTCTATCAACTGCAAATAATCTCAACCCATAACCTTCCCACCAATACAAAGAAAGCAGAATTTGGAGTCACCTTTCCATGAGAAACAGCTAAGAAAATGCTACAAAGTTGTAACCTTATGAGGACAATTTGCCTAACTGGACAAGTTAGGAAGGAGCAGCAGGGAGAAGTAAAAGAAAACCTCCGAGTCAAATATCACAGACCCGATTTTGTCAAATTAAATGTTTTAAAATAAATGTTTTCTGAGATATGCCTACTGCCATCCTCTACTGGTTAAAGCAAGCAGGGAAACTTTACTAAAACAGGTTTGGATGTGAGAGTTTCTTCCATTTTATAACATAACATACTTCTATAATAAAGCATCAGTTATCATTCTTTGTAAAACAAGTATCACACCTCTTGTGGCTGTTTGAGATGGCTGGGTCAACACTTTGATATCCAAAGCACTTTTTATGTTCTCTTCCAGGACTGTGCAGTATCCATCCACCACATTAGCAATGGTATCCTTCAAAGTCCCAAGATTGTGGAAAACCTGAAGAGCAGTTCCCACTTGAGTAGGATTCTAAAGAAAGAAGATATTAAAAGATAACAATTATTTTTAACTCTGCTATTGAGATGTTTTATCCACAATGAGACATCATTTCAGCAGGCAAGTTCATCTTTTAAGTTCAGTCTGCTAATTCATTTTGTTTAAGTTACTGGCATCCTTACTGCATAACAGAGAATGGAGGGTAAAGGAGAGGACTGATTTCCTCTGATCTCTGAGCAATGCTTTGCTCAGATCCTTTTGGTGCTATCCTCTGAATATGAATGGAAAGAAAGGAACTGGAAGCACTGCTGGCAGTATCTAACCTGGGGTGGGTTATAAGTGACTGATTCAGTAATTCTGGGATTAGTTACAGTACAGCTGTATTCAGTGCTACAATTGCTTTAATATGCAGTGTTACACTACAGTCTGTTAAGTCTTAAATAGTTAATTAAATGTGATACAGGCTTAAAAACGTATTAACAAAGGATAAGAAGAAGCAAGCAGGTCAAGCCCCTACTACTGGCTACTGCAAAATTTAAGCTTGTACTTCTACATTTCTATTTCTAATGCTGACAATAACTTCATTTTCCTCACAGTAGAATTAAGAAATAAAGCAATGCAGTGATTATTTCCCAAGCTTGGGAAAAAAAAAAAAAAAAAAAAAAAAAAAAAAAAAAAAAAAAAAGCAAAGAAAATGGCTCAACACAGGGGAGTGAAAACGGTCCAAAAAGTGTCCAGGTCCACTACTTAGGAGACCTCTGACAAAGATTGAATCTGAGGATAATTCCACTTAGCAACACTAAACACTGGTATGGGTGCTATTTAGCAAGAGAAAAGCCTCAAATTATTGCTTTTGGAAATTAAGCACTGTCATCCATACACTGAATACTGCTTTTTTAATTAGCATTCACAGGCAATTAGTGGAGGGGGCAATCAGTTGATCATATACACATTAGAGATGCAGTCTTTTGTCATTTTTCTTAGTCACTTCTGCCAGCAGTAAAGAACATGGTCTGACAGAAATGCTGGTGGTCAGACTGGACAGAAGCATCTGAGACCACTGGCACTCCCCACAGCAAAGCCCACTTTGGCTTTGGCCATGGTGCAGCTGCTGTGCTGAGGGTGCACCTGCTGGTACATCCACCTATGGCAACAGGATTTCTGATCTGCTGGCAAGCAATGTGTTCTCCAACCCCGTGTTTCAAAGGTCACACCCCTATAGCTGCACATTCGTGCCCTTTTTTTCTAGGGTTCCTACAAGATCAAAACCACAGTTAAAGCAAAAAAAGCCAGATCCCATCTTCTTTCCCAGCTCCAATGAGGGGTTCCCAGGTTTAGTGGAAAGCAAAGGAACATTAGGCATGTATTATGGCTTGCAGACCTTATACTAACTATACCAGTTTCTTTTTCCAAACAGTGTGGGAGTTAATGAGCATTCCCAGCATAGTATTACAGGTCTGGGACTTGTAGGTTTAGTTTTTTGACAACTGGGTATGCTGTAAAATTTCTAAGCATCCTGTGGGTGTGCTTGTGGAGGTGGGAAAGTAAGCCATAAAGACTGGAAGATTAATGGGATGTCAGAAAATGAAGAGTACTATAATGCAAGCAGGGAATTTGGGGACAGAATGAACAAGAGAAAGAAAATATAAATGGGAAGAGGACGGGGAACAGAATGAAAAGACTCTGGCAGAAAGAAAGAGAATGAAACTGAAAGGAAGAAAAGATAGAAAAGACACACCTCACTTACCAGCCTTTCCTAAATTGCTCTAATTTTTACAGAATACTTACACAATTATGAAACCACGTAGAGAGTCAGTAATACAAAATCAATACCTTACTATTACTATAAGAGCGCTCAACTAGATTTCAGTCAGGCTCTACTGTTCGAATAAATAATAAAAAAAATAGAACAGCATCAAAAGGTGATCTGGGCACTATCTACCCTTAAATAATCAATGGTCAGATACTTATTTTCCTGACAAACAGGCAATACAGGCACAAATAATTGCAGGTGAAAAAAAATCAATCTTAGAGCTCCCACATCACAGTTTAGCAAAATAACTCTGCAGCTACTGGGCAAGAAAGACACTAAAACATATTCCAATAGAGCCTGAGCTATATTTCAAAAGAATTGGTTTTAGCCAGAAGTTTCAAACCAAAATACATAATTTTGGAAACCTGTTATTCACTCAAAGTATCTTCCAAATCTAGTACCAAAATTAAAATCAGACTGGAACAAAGATTATCCAGGTTGCCTATTTCTTATTTGCTTTAAATTGTGGACATGGCCACAGACAGAGGACTTCTAGCTCACGTATTCATCCCGTATGGAATTAGAGACCTATCAAATCCCTGACAATGTAGAACAAAGTGTATTCTTTTATTTGATTCATATACAGTAATTTTCTCACCTCAGGAAACAATTTTTATTTCATATGGCTATGTAACAGTCCATTGTTGGTTTATGACTAATCCTAAGAGAATGGAAATTTTTATGCACAGCTAGTTTCTAGGTTTAGACAATATGTTAAAATGAAGCCCCACTTGGGACAAAAATTATGTGAAAAGAAAATGTTGAAATGAATTATTATACTTTAAGGCTTGCATATACATCTCAAAATTAAACTGTTTATTGTTAATACACACTGGAGAAAAAGTTGAGAGCCAATATTTCAGAATTTGCTACTACTAATAGATTTTATTGATGGGAATTTTTCCCTAATATTTTCCTTCTACCTGAGAAAGCTTAAAGCTAAACAGTTCTGAGATTTGAAAGGCTGCCATAATTTTTATCAAGAGGAAAGCATGCATTTGAAGTCAAAAAGAACTGACTACAATAGTGGAAACAACTGACTACAACAAAGGAAAAGGGAATCACATCAGAGAATAATATTCAGAATAGCTATCCAACAGGAACAATATGGAAAATAATATGACTACTTTTGAGATGGAATTAATTGAGTTCATCAGCAGTATTTTATAACCAAGTTGTCTGCCACTGCAGGCAACCACGCTTAACAATTTTAAAGTGTTCTCCTTGGAATCTCTGTCTGTAAAGAATTTTTACATTTGCCATAAAGTTGAAGCTATGACAATCAAGAGAGTAGAGGGCAAAGAAAAACAGAAGAGCATTTAGTAATATGTTAGCAATACAGTATGATCAAGGTGCATAAACACAAGCATACACAAGTGAAGTAAAAACATGACCCCACAAAGTGTAGGGCAACAACACTACCTACTCAAAAATTAACCACAGTCACCTTCAGATTGCAAAAATTATTATGAATCAGGTAGTTAAGGAGAGATGGCATTAAGTCCACCAATAACACCCTTCTCCATTCAAAGCACTCATCCACCTGGCAAGACACAACATAGTATGTTACAGACACATGGAAACTAAATTCCACAAATGCAAGAGCTTAAAAAGATTTGCTGAGTCATCAGTTCAACATATGAAGAAAATAAAAGAAAAATCAACATGCTCAAATGGTAGTTCTCCCATGAAACAAGTCTCATAAATATTTTAAAACATCAAAGTTTCTCAGCAGCCATCAGACCGTAGATCAAATAACTTGCTCAGAAGATCGATACCAGTCACCACTTGAAAAAAAGGCATGGGTATTTCAATTTATGTTTCTGCAAAACAGGTATTCATTCAGCAGAAGCTATGAAGAGATGTTCACACCAGACATACTGGCTCATTTTCTCTATGAATGAGAATCATTCATTTTATTGATATCATTTCCCATTAATTTTATTCCATCCCATTCTGTTCGGTTCCGTAAACAATCACAGACAAGTAGAAAAATAAGTGTCATGCAGTCATTAGCATGAATGTGGGTTTTTTCACAATTACATCATGTGATTGTTTCAAAGAGCAGGTGACTGGATTTAATAACCCAGCAGATGCTGTCCAGGCCAGCATGGCAGTTACAGTCATTCTCAGAGCACAACCCCATTTGGTCACTTCCTTTCCCACAAAGATAAAAACCTTGTGAAGACTAAACAGAAATGTCATTAAAGACTTAAATAAATATCTCATATTTCTAATTTGAAAGTATCTCCTAGGATGAAACCAAACAATTTTGTTTTGCCAACTGCCGATATTGCAACTACTTTATAAGGGCCAAGATTGTAGTCTTTTATTCTTAGACTGACACTAGTATTATCAGAATAATCTTCTGAAAGCATAGCTAAGGAAAGAGCAATAATCTTTTTCATCATTAGTAATGCAACTTGGATGAGCAAACCTGCTCCTCACAAGGGAGTGTGGTGATGACCCTGAGCTAATTTGTGAATAGGAAGATTCCTAGCACTAGGTTGAACCAAAAATAAGAAACTTGTGTAACAGGCAAAAACAATGGCTCAAGTGCTACAAACACAGCTCCCAAACTTACAGTCCACCTTCTCAGGGTACAGGATTCACTGTGTGAATCATTCTTCTCTACCCAGTTCTGTCTTATGGAACTTCACATCATTATTTCTTTATCCAGTATAAATCTGTCCCTAAGATCCCATGCCACAGGGTTTTCACCTGTGTGGACTATCAACTTCCTTCTCAAATGAAAATGTGCTAATTGGCAAGTATTTATGGTCTATACTACCTGAGACAATTACTATTACTTTCAGGAAGAAGCAGTGTAACAAATGTAGTTAATTGTCAACTTTCATGCAGTTAAATTTCACAAGTACCTTCACCACCAATAATCAGAACAGCTCTCCAAGGAAATGCTGTTTTACAGCACAGTTTGGAAGAACCACATACAGAGAAGTCCAACTTGGACTAGTTCCTCACTTAGAAATTACATTCCATAGCTACTAATGTATAAAAGGACATTTCTATTTTGCTTATTAAAATCAGAACAGTGGTTCTGACTGAAAATCATTCTGCAGAGGACGGATAACCCTTTTCAGAAGAGGCTGTGGCAGAAACCCAATAGAAAATTTTCACTGGAGACAGACAGATAGACAGACAGACAGATAGATAACTCAACAGCTGTGATTTCATTGTGCTGTCACATCATTACTTCTTATGCAAAACATACACCATGTCCCCTGCACAAGCAGTAAAAGTGTAACACAGCTCAAAAATAATTACATACATTGCTTAGTTGAAGGAAGATCCGTAATTATTAATTAGTCCAGGAATCACTTAAACAGAGTGGTCTGACAACATGGTGAGCAAGGAGTACCACATTCCCTAACCATCAAGAAATAATGAGCACTGAAACACAACAATCCCAGAACAGGATGCACACTGAAATAACCAAACCCACAAAGTAATGTATATTCTCTGACAAGAAATACAAAAGACTACTGCAGTCCTTACAGAGTAAGTGCAAAAACAGTTTCCAGATTATACTTCTGAGTATCTTTGACTGACATTTAGTATTAACTAATTTCATTTGACAGAAGATTTGCTATATTGGGAACTATTTCACTTACTTTTTAAAGTTTACTTCATACAACTCCTTTTATTTGTAGGAGATAGCAGTTGCAATTTCCAACACAGCATAGCTTTACAAGGTCCAAAAAAGACCTCTTTGAGAGGCTAAAAATCCCCAGTCAGATGTTCCTTTACAGTGTTTGACCCTTCTCCCCTCTCACTCATCACAACATGCTGCCTCCTTCCAATAATTTTCCCATAAATAACACTACTATCCCCAATGAAATGTACTACTTGAAGACCAAGTGATTGAGAAAGTTTTGCAAGCACTCACAGTTACCTAGTTCTTAGTCATCTCTTACAGACATCAGAAGTGAAAAAATGAAAAGTTACTCCAGGAAAGCTGCAGTTCAATTTAAAGAGCTCAAGCAGGTAAGCAGTGAAGAATGCTTGGCCACTTAAGTCACAATCAAGGCAAAACGACCTATTGAGCAAATTAATAACTTAGTGAGAGTGGCTGGAATTCTTGCTTTGAGGTATAACTCAGCTATTTTAATTGTAGAAAAGGTAATGAAAAACTCAAAGTAGAGTGTAAATGCCAATGAAATTCAGTTTCAGTCTAAAAACAGTGTTTTATTCCATTTCCAAATGTCCATGCCTAAAAAAAAATTAATTGATATATCACTACTCCTAAAAATGAACCTGCTTAAGGAAGCTCATCTCTATGTTCATTATCACCCCATCTGTCTTTTACTTGGTTCATTTCTAAAATCTGAGCAATAAATGAAAAGGTCAAATTGACAATGTAAAGCCAGAGAATACAGGCTTCTTTCTGATGATATCCCAAATCTCCCTGTTTTGGCCTTTGCAGTGTTGGGAAGAGTGAGAGGTTAAAAAATTATGATTTGCTATAGAAATATCATAGGTAATACTGATGTAACACATTGGCTAGATTAGAAAAGAACATTTTAAGCCTTAAGAGGCAAGAGTCCCAAAGCCAAACATTTAAATACTGTTAGGTTATAACATCTACCTTCTGTGAGCCCGTGTTTGAAATACACAACCTCTTTTGTTAGAAGGACTTTCACATGAAAGGAGAAGAGCCACAAAGCACAGTTATAAACCTCATCATGTCCTCACACTAGGTCAGCCTTTTGTTTCTTAGAATAACAAGAAGGAAATATTGAGAAGCATTGCACTACAAAGGTTGAGGAGGGAAAAAAAAAAAAAAAGAAACAGTAGCAATAAAATACTAGAAAGCAAAGAAACAAGATTTTTCAACACAGCTAAATAGCTTGCCAAAACACTTATTCACCATAATAGTGTAATCAAAGCAACAGATGGCTAAGAGCTAATGGGACAGAAAGGCATCAGGAACTGTTGTAAAGAATTATCTCATGAAACATCAAGCAATGTTCCAAAGTTTACCAAGCCTTAGGCTATCAACGTGACAGCAATTTCAAAGAAAGTATCTGGCTTCTCTGAGGACAGATCAGCTAGACTGACTAGCCCATAACAATTACAAATTTTATCCTACAATGCTCTATTTGAGTGTAGGAAGAGTATAAAGTCAGAGTAGAAATGATACAAAATTTAAAAAACTAGTCAGGCAACATGGGAATGGGGCCTTCTGAGCCAAATCAAGCTTCTTAAAACATTTCTTTCACCTCTTACACAATTTGACTGATCGCTAAAGCCCTTACTGATAACAAACCAGTTCACATCTGAAGATGTGGCTTCTCTATTAAAAACACAGCTGTCCCCTTCTGATGAAGTTTAGAGAGCAGAAGGTGAGATTGCAGCACCTCTCCTGTCCTTGGGCAACCCCGACTTGCACCTGCTGATTCAAGTCCCATTACTGAAGAACAGAAGTGTAAGGACACAAAATCTCATTACTAATTTTGATATTTGGACAAAAGCTTGTGACCAGATGTTTTCTTCCACCTCACAATATCATTATGTACGTACTCACTCTATTAGATGGTTCAACAAAGCCATTACAAAACAGAAATGTTAAGTTTCACTTTTAACTCAGTCTTAACAATTAACATTAGGAATTAGCTGCTGAAGCGTTATAACATGTTTTTCTCTCTTTACCAAAAAAAAAAAAAAATCTATCTCAGAAAAAATATCCTTTAAATGGTATGTTCTGAATGATTTAAATATCTACCAAAAGCCATCTGGGTTTTCTTGTTCTCCTCCTAGTCTTTGCAACAAGATAATAATTACCTATGCAAGTGACAACATCTCATTTCTGGAATCTGTGCATATATTGTCAACAGCCTTGAAGTGCCCTCAAGTATTTAAAAGGAATGAACTTTAGGAAGCTATTTTATTTTAAATTCTTTTTAGCTAATATTTTCATATTCAACTCCAGACAGACCTCCATCAAGGTCAGATTTGCTGTTGGATAGAATTTTAAAACATTTTTTTTGTTCTTAATACAAAGTTCAAATTCATTGTATCACACATCTACAGGAAAGTCTGCAGATAATTTGGTAAAGAATTGTAGGTTGCCAGGACTGCTGGAGATGTCCTAATCCACCTGCTTGCTCAAAGGAGGGTTTATTACACCAGGCTGCTCAGGAATGAGCCAGAAGACACTCTTTCTGCTCCATTTTCCCTTCCTAGTGCTTCTTACAGTTCCCGGAGAAGGCAACAATGGATTTGTGCAGTCATTTTCATCAAGTTTCGCTGAGGCCAGCTTGAAAGAGAGCAAGCACCATGTACACACCCAAACATGTCTTCAGTGCTGGCCATGTCACTCACACCCTGACAGCAATCTAAGTCTTCCAAGTCCTTTCGTAAATTTGTCCACTGGGAGAAGCATGACAAAACTGACCTCTTTTTCTTACAGATTCTACATTTATAGAAATAGGTTTTGTATTTCTACGCTTTAAAAAAAATAAATAAGGTAAGTCCCTTTAAAAGCAAATGGACAAAGCTGTATCATACAAAAACCTTACTATGAAGGAAAAAGATCTGAAGTTCTCTGCAGAAAAGAAATACTGTGCCTAGCTTTGCCTGCAACTAACACAGACATTGGGATCCAGTTCAGCCACTGGAAAAAAGCAGTCCCCACTTCAGCTGTCAGCCAACATGCATTCTGAATCCTTCACACAAATGGGAACTTACTGGGGGTGCTGCCTGCAGAAGGACAGAAGGGAGGTGAGAGAGAAGAATAAGCAGCTGAGTGCACCTCTTCTTCCACACAGACAACATTATTCATCACCCAAGAACTGCAGTATTTTGATGTAAGATTTTTTCCTTTCTAATGTCACATACTATTCAGTTCCCTATGTCATTTCAAGCTTATCCAAAGCTTTAAATCTTTTTGTTACCATAAATGTAACAATGTACAATAATACAGAATTTCATGTGGCACTGAGCAGCAGATCAAGAACATGATGAAGCATTGATTTTTTTCTGAGAGGATTAAGACAGAGAAGATATTTAACCTGAGAAAGAGGCTAAATGAATTATATTATCTTATTTAGATGAGCATCATGGCTAGTCAATCATATTTTTCACTCTGCTCTATGCAGATGTGGCTTATTAATGCTTTGTATGTTCTTCTTGGATCACCTAATTGCATTACTGCAGAACCTGCTAACAATCAACATTCAACAGTACAAACCACAAATGGAATTACAGTCTGGGAGAGGCGTTTAACAATAACATACTATCTTATCTGGAGAGAAAGAACCTCAGTGTAGCTTTAGTTTTGAAGAGACACAGATACATGAAGTAAAAATTTAAAAGGCTGGCATGGATTATACAGAGATCTAGCAAAGCCCATGTCAGTCTCTCCTCAGCTGCATCCCTTGAATTTAGCAGAATTTCATATATGCTGTTCACCTTTGAGTTTCTAAAGAAAATCAGAAATATTTTAATCTATTTGGTATAAAACCCTAAATGGACTAGGACTTTGGAGGACAACTTTATTTAACCTCATTCCATAAAGAACAGACCCATGTAATTAAAACATTGCAATGTCTGATAAAGAAAAACCTTCATGGTTCCCATTCCAGTCTTACCTCAACTGTTTTCAACAAGATCTGACCTTAGCCTACCTTTCTGCATTTGTAGCAATGGAAACACCACTTCCTTATTTCACTGCTCTACCTTGTCCATCCCCTCATCCATCCTCCTGCAGTCATGTTCTTAGAACAGCTCTTTCCATTCAGATCTTTCTCTTTGGAGCTACCTTCCAGTCCTAAACTCAGTTTCCAGTTTCCATACTGACAAACAGTGTTCCTTCCCAGTCTCCTTTATTCTACCCATACGGTATATGTTATTTACAAAGCCTTTCACAGCTGAGCAGTTCATAGCAGTGACCCAGGCCTCTCTGCATATAAACAGATGAGTCATCATATTTACATTAATTACCTTAAAAATACTAGAATCAGATAAATTCTTGCACTTGGAGGTATTATCTAGTCTTAGTGCAGTTTCAGTTTCTCACTGTGGTTAGAGTCGTCCAAGACATAATGGTTGACAGTTTTCCAGTCCAGAGAAAACACCTAAACAGATGGACAACCAGAACATAGAAACAGACTATGCAACTGCCTCTAATTTAAAGTAATTTCTCTCTGCAAAGAAAGCTGAACTCAATATTATTAAACACCCCTGTGTTTTCATGATGAATATTCTATGAGGAGTAATTTTTTGGTGATCACAAATGACATTTACTAATTGGTATGAAACCAAACTAAGTGTTTCATATTTCAAAATAACTAGTCTCAATGGAGAGATCTAAAACTCAAGGTCATTTTTAATAGCTTTCTAAGGTATTCAGACTTTTTTCCCCCCCTCACACAAACACCGCATAGCTACTAATTCCTTAGAATTTATTAGTACCTAGAATTTTTGGAACAGTAATGTCATCTGAATTCTTCAAAAAGCATTATCTAAGTTAATATGTATTTAAATCATCATCTACAATGGAAGATTAAGTTTTCATGTTTAGTTGACAACCGGTCAAATTAATTTATATGAATATCCAAAGAAAAGGACCAGAAGTGAATTTTAAAATTACCCAGCTGATCCTCACATAAAATTGTCACTAAACAGAATACAAAGATTTTGGCAAACAGCTAAGTGGTGATTCATAGCAGAGTGAAGGGATATAAAACATTAATGACTTCTCAATTTTCACCTATTACTTTACCATAAAAGACAGTTACATAAAAATATTGTTCAGATCAGATGCATTTTCAGGAATACCCATTTATAGAAACTATTTATAAACCACTTTCTTGCACTATCATAAAAACAGAAGCAGAAATTATGAGATTAGCAGGGCCACACAATAATAAATCCTTACAAATAAACACTGGGAAGTGAAGGCTATTTGTTGTGCTGCACTGAAAATTGCAATAAAGTACTTGCAAATACTCCATTATCCAGTCACAGATTTTCGGTCTAATTCTGCATTTATGAGTCACAAACACCTACACAGAAAAAAAAAAAAGAAAAAAAAAAGAAAGGGAAAAAACCCAGACACATAATCTGTCAATCCACTTTGATTAACCATGTAGAAAGGCTAGGAGCAGTGAAGAGTCTTACATTTATAAAAATACCATGTCACCGTAGGACATCAATTGCCTTAGGCTTCCTAAATTGCCTCTATATAGGGCAAATGCACAATGGCAAAGTGATATAAAGCTTTCTATATCACAGAGCAGACAAAATCTGCACAATCCCATAATCTGTTTCTAATTCAGTATACATCTTTTAATAAATGTGCACAGAGTCATCAAAATCTGAAAGATCAGGATCTCACAGGACAAAAGAGACTACCACCATGTCTATTATTGTCAAGGCTTCATAACTCAACAGTAAAAAGCTTAAGACAAAATGTGAAAATAAAACCTTTGTAATATTTTTAAAAATCCATTTTTCTAAATTTATACACTATGAAAGATTAATTTACTAGTTCAGAGTAATTTCTCCACCAAAACATCTTTCTCTCCCTTTACAATCCTTTAAGAACAGCAGTATTTTTAAAATTAAAAAAAAAAAAAAAGAAGCTCTCCTTATGTATTCTCTGTTTCTTAGATATTGCTTTCCAGTATTTCTGGCAGCAACAAACACGACCACCAAACATTATAAAATATGCCCAGGAACTTCAGTGACCACAGAAAGATGAAATACTTCAGCATATCAACTCACATTTTTGGAATATCCCCAGGAAGTGCCATATTTAAATGATCAATCACTGGCATTCCAAATATTTAACTCAGAAACATTAATGTTCATAAACATATATAGATGTATGTACACTATTATGCATCAGCATAGTGCTGAAACAGACCAAAGTCAATCTTTCTGTCCTAACATCACTAGCAGTACCAGATTTGTGTCACTTTTTATCTTCTGCATGCTTTACTAATAACAACAAAATTTGTTTGATGGTATGTTCTTTAGCAAGGGCACAGAGAACAAATACCAAGTGACTTGGTATCTAATACATTCACATCATGCTTTGATTTTCCATCGGAGAAATATGCACCATCATCCACATCTGAAATGCATGCTAAAGATATATTTATTTAGTTATTGCTCTCCGCACCACCTTCTTTTGAGCTTTGTGAATAATTCATCTGCCTATGTCTTCTTAAAAGTAAAACCCACAGAAACAAACATCAAAACATCTGGAAACACTTAGAAGCTAGATTTTACAGCAAATATATCTCACCAACCATCATGGACAATATTGCTACCACAGCATTATAATACATTACATAACTGAGAAATTTTAGGTCCCAGGTAAGAAGTTCACTGCAGGATATCTAACTGCAAGGCTGAGCCCAGAAATACATTTTCCCCAAGTAAAAACCAAGAATATATATCTTCCCCTCAACACTGCTCTATTCACTTCCTTCCTCTTCAACTCTGACTGCAGAGGAGACACTGGAGTCTGACAAATACATGGACTTCTTAAGCAGCTAAAGATTCACTTTCATTTGGAACTGTTGTCGTGACAGGTTTCCATAGTACCTTCTTGCAGCAATCACTGCTTCTGCCTTCTATAGTTCTATTTTAAAAAATAACTTTGAATAGCAAAAGAAGGGAAGATTAAAAAAAAAAAACCAACAACAAAACACCCCAAATGAAAATAAACACCCAAAAACATGGACAGGGGGGAATGCCTATCTAAACTGCCTCTGCACCACAGCCAGAGCAGCAGCAGAAAGAAAGTGATACTAAAACATGCTGTTTGCTGTCTCTTCTCCCTTTGCAGGTTTAAATCACCAGAGCATGGGAAAGCTTATTTTTAACATCAGTTTCAACCATATGAATTTATGGGTAAGAAGTTATAGCAGTACAGTTAAGGAACAGTCTGTGAAATAGCAGTCTTTGCAATGACTTGAGCCTGGTTTTAAGTTACAGGGAGAAAAAAAAAATTACTAGAGTTCAGATTCAGCCGTGTAAGACAGGATTTTCAGCAAGTCACTAACTAAGCACAAACTAATTGTCTTGTCTGCATGAGTAAATGATAAGCATGTAAAAGATCACCCAGTGCCATGCCTTAGTCCTGAGCCCTTTGGCAGCCACAGCGGTGTGTGGCCAGCCCAGCCCTGCCCGGTGCTCAAGGACAGGTCACTCCCTCCCAAACGGGACACAAGGGAAAGCCCTTCTGGCTAAGTACGATCCCGGCCTTTGTTCCAACTTCCTGCAGTGTTTTAACACTTCTTCTCCAGCATTGTTTTCATCACTTGTGCAGTTAAAGAAACAGTCATCCATGCCTAGAAGGAAGCCCCAGGTACTTCTGCTCAGGAAAGGTAGTGGCTGGTGAATCCCAGCAAAACCAGCCTCAGAAGAGCTGTAAATGTGTGCTGAGATACAGTTTTGACACACTGACTGCAAATCTGTGTATCAAATTATCGCCCTGTTCTTCTAAATTTCTTCTAAAGCCTTTTGATGTTTACTTTTTGTAACAGAGTTTCTCACTCACTTTTCATGTAAATAATGATTGTTTTGCATTCCTTTCTGGAGGAGGAGAGAATTGATGGACTGTTGGTTTGACCAGTGTGGTTGAAGAGGACAATTTCATCCTCCAATCCATGGTCACTGTTGGAATTCTATAAATGTTGAGGTCTGTAAATAAACTGCCCCTTTTTTGCCTTGGACATCTCAGTGTGTGAGTGTCATTCATTCGTGTCGTATTGCGACATCAAACCTCTGCTGCAAATCTCAAATCTTCAGTGCTTAATTCAGCTCACTTAGTTCACCCAGAAGACTGAGGTGGTTTTGTGCATCCCACTCCTGTACCTCACACCACACTCCCCACCACCACAACCCATGCTGTGCATGGCAAGACCTGGGAGTCTGCCACATTGTCAATCCGTGCGTGACTTCTTGCTCTCTCAGTTTCTGTTCTTCAACTGCAAACCCCTGATGTTGGCACTTCACCTCTGTCACAAAGCTGCTGCAGGGGTAACAGCAACAGCAAGGAATTCTGGTAGCACAGATTATGGAGTCATCTGAAGCAGAGAGACAGACCAAATTCAGGTAAACTTTTACTGAAAATGCTAGTCCCTCAGTTCAAAACATAAGATACAGAATATCAGAAAACAGCAGCTCCAGTTTTGCTATGCACACCTGGAAACAATGTGTAGTAAATACAAAACTTGCCACAGGGAATTTCTGGAAGATGCATAAATGTTTCTCCATCTTGGAAGCTGGTTTCCTTCTATGGGAAACCTGGGCAACATATACTATCAGAAGAGATGCTTATTGATTTATCATTAATACAAGAATTCATCTGATTAAATGTTGCAATTTAGCACTTTCTCTGAATTAACTGGTGAATTAAAAAACATGCAGATATTTGTAACAGCTTGCAAAAGACAAAAGATGACAGCGGAGCGTGTCAGCTAAAAATTGTATTTTCTTAACTACATACCAGTAAATAAAACTGCATGGACTGACAAAAAGTAAACACACTAAATGACACACAGAACAAGATATCTGTAAGCATTTGGTAAGTTTCATGTGATGTTATATACTTTCTTTTTGAGAAAATTAAATTATTATTTTCACTTTTACATTATACATACATAATTTAGTACCTCTAGTTACCAAGGTAAATATAAAAAAGTTGTCCTCATTCTCTGGTCAGACAAACATTCTGAATAAAGATTAAAATGTCATTTAAATCGTGGACTGTTGCCAAAATGTCTAATGACTGAAATTCACTATTTTTTTTTTAATTGATGTTCTGAGGAATTCCCAGAAACAGATCTTCAGTATGCAATACTGTACTTTATCTGTATTCAGACAGGTTCCTACTAGGGTCACTAGTATGTCATACACATTTTTAATAACACTGTCACATGCTAAACAAGTTAAGATGAAAACCACCCAATTTCAGTTGGAATATAATGACACTATCTCCAGTGGAGAAAAGGTACAGCTGATAGAAGGCAGAGATGTGGGGGACAGACAACTGAAGGAAATTGTCTACTGGCCCTTTCTGTTTATTAATATGGTATGATGCCATGTTACTGCAAGTGCTAAGCTCTGCAGTGCACTGAGTTTTTAATGTATAAATTTACATTGTGCCTTACTGCTTAAGTTCTGCAGCTCCACTATATCTACACAAGTACTTATGAATATGTGTGTCCATCTTCACTCACCTCCAGTATAACTCGTTTTCAAGAAATAACATAGAAACTCAAAACCTATTAGGATACATGTGTTAACTACTGCACACAAATATTATCTATCCATAACTTGCATTTAGATTCCTAGGATGTGAGCCATACTCTACCATTTCTTTACATGACTATTATCTCTACATCTGCACACAAGCTTTTCAATGCAATCTTATATTAAGCAATTGAGTGGGTGCAGTGAGTACAGCACAAATATTTTGAGAGAAATTCCTGACTGGATCCTTTCAAATTATTTGCAGTATCTTAGAAGAGCATTACCACTGAAAAGGCCGACAGAGTTCCCTTGATTATTTCTGACACTGTGTGTAAAGCATTTCTGAGACATACAGAGAGTCCCAACAAACCACAAACACATGCACTCCATTTCAACCTCATGCTCTAATTTAAAAGCTACAGTAAATACCAACAGATAGTTTAAGCACATACATTTACACTATTTCTGGAGATCTAGTATTATTGAAACATAGACTTTTACTTGGAACAATATACTATTCAGACTTGGATCTCCACAGCACTCATCACTGGACATCCTTTTCTCAGACACCATTCTTTGCTTCCAAGAGCATAAATTCCTCCCTGCTCTGCTGAACAAACATAATACCCATTTCACCTGTCCAACAAGTAATTATTTCACTATTTTTCCTTCCCTAATTTGAAACCCGATACTTTTTTTCTTCATCAATTTTTACTATTTCACTATTTATTAGTTATTTTTAGAAGTTTCTTTGTCTTCTCTTTAACACAAATGTTACTCTTTTTTTTTGCAGTTTGTTTATCATAAGCAGCCATTGATGTCCTTGCAGGTAAGAGGGCTCCAGGTAAGAGCTACTTAAAAACATCATCATTCAGATTTTCAGCGTTCTGACAAACCACAAAGATTCCTTTTTTTTTTTATTTTATTTTTTTGTCACTTGCAAAGCATGCTGCTGGTCTATATACATGAGAGAGCAAACTGCTGGTATTGAATGCCCTTCAACCCTATCGAGTAGTGTGCCAATGGATTTACAAACTTATCAGTGTGTGAAATACAGTACTGAATTATTAACAAGGTGATTCACTGTAGCCCTGGTTTGTGCCTGAGATGTTTTGGTTTTCTGAAATTCTTTTCCCAGGGAATTTTCTGTAAACACTCATGGTTTTGTAACTGTAACTTTGTTTACATTCTTTCCCTAGGAGGGACTTCTACTTGATGTCCCTCTGGTCTGACCAATGTGATTGAAGAGGTTTGTCTTTGTTTCACCAATCAATTTGGTCTGTGTAGAATACTATAAAAAGGGAGACACATCCCAAAAATAAAGGAGTCATTTTCAGCCTTCTGAAGTCGGAGTCTGTGTCGTTGTGGTGTACAACAGCATCAATTCACTTTGTTTACAGCAGGAAATATTTTCCATTAGTGAAATCTGAAATCCATTACATATGTGAGTGTCTTGTCAATTGTAAATCATAAAACAAATGCAGGGATGCCCAACCCTTCTGGCTGAGGAGGTCACTTGCCTTTGTGCAGGTGCAAAGAAGGGCCATAGGCCACATTTCCTGCCCTGTGAAAAGACTACAGCATACATACACGGGTATGGTGTGTGTGCCAGAGATGTGACATTTGCTGGGGAGTTGCCCCTCATGTACACTGAGGCTGGCCTGCAGCTGAGCTCTTATGTGAGCACACACTGCAATCAGGGTGCTGCATGATCAGTTCTGGTGTCAGTTCCAGTGTCTAAATTTACCACACAGATTGAAAAGAACTTCAGAGGGAGTTCAAATTTACTTTCCTTCTATAAAACAACAGATATCTACAGATGAAAATACAAACCATCTAGCAGAAATTTACCCAAACTGTTATTCATAAGTCCAGTTTTCATTGCTCCTCATTTGACTGCCTCTCAGGTTAGTCCACATCCTTCTTGACATGTTGAACTCACTACTAGAACTCCCCAGGGCTGAGCAAAAAGGTTGCTCTACTGAGTAGAGCTAAGAGATTGCTCCAGTTATACCTTTGTTTACACCTCCCAGGACAATATTTTTCTCCTTTGTATCTACCTGACATGGCTGACATTCAGCTTGTAATCCACTATAACTTCAAAATCCCCTTTGGCAGGTCTCCTATCCACACAGCTGTTTCTGCTATATAGCCATACTTTTCTTCCCTTGTTCCTTTTCTTCATACAGTACCTTATATTGTTCCTTTTTAATATCATCCTATTTTTTCAAATCAATTTCACAAGATCATTTTAATTCTGTCCTTATGTCTTGGTTTGACAAGACAGGTGTCTGCCAGGGAAACTGGGGTTTCCCTTAGAATAGAGAATGCAAACTCCCCACCCCTGCCAAATTATAAATTTTCAATTAAGGGCTCTCAGGCAAAGATTTGGGAATAGGAATAACAGTTCTTTACTAGGAATATCAATAATACAAATGTGGTAGGAAACAAAACTACCCCACCAAACCAGCAAACAAACAACAACAATTCGGGAAAGCCCTGACAGAATCAGAGCTGCCACCTGGCACCCTGTTAGTCAGGGTGTTGGAAGCAGTCCAGAAGTGAGTCCTGGGATGACAGACGTGGCTCTGTTGGAGCAGGGACGATCCTGTAGCCAAAAAGGGTCTAGGAGTGATGAGGAAGGGTTTAGGAGTGATGAGGAGGGGTCCAGGGGTGAGGTGATGGTGAGATGGGGTCCGGCGATGATGAGATGGGGTCTGGCGAAGATGAGATGGGGTGCCGTCTTCCTCCCAGGAATCGGGGTGAAGCAAGTGAAGTCTGTCCCCGGCCGGCTCAGTTTTCCCGGCAGCAATTGTAGACTCCCCCCACTGGGCGGGGCATCCCACAATAGGACCATGCATGCAAATGGGGCTCTGGGGGGAGCGGGTATAGTCCGGGGGTATAGTCTGTTGATGGCCCATTACCCAAAAGGCACCCGCCCCTCCCCCCCGTCCCCCTCCTTCCAAAGTTACAAGAAATAAAGAACAATTCCCCAACTGCTTTCAGCAGATGAAAATAGAATACACATTTTTGATTCCATAACCCAGGACATTATCCACCCCTTATTCTATTATCATCTGCATCATACCTAAAGCAATGAACTACTATGCAAAATGAACCCCTACACTCAGTTCTTACTTAGGATTAGGTTTTCTTGGGGTACACAACTGGTTTTTCCATCTTTCTGCATTACCCACCAAGTGTAACCAGGTCCTTGAGCAAAAACAATCCCACGGATGGGTTCACCTTTGCCTGAGGTGGGGTTAATCCAGACAGCCTTTCCTAAAATACCTCTCATGTGCACCACAGGGACTTTATCTCCATCTACTATGTGCAAAGGGGTAGACTGGGCAGGACCAGCTCGATTGATGGAGCCTCGGGTGTTGACCATCCAGGTGGCTTTTGCTAAGTTCACTTCCCAGTTCTTAAAGGTCCCTCTGCCAAGTGCCTTTAGAGTGGTCTTAAGTAGTCCATTGCACCGTTCCACTTTCCCGGCAGCTGGTGCATGATAAGGGATGTGATAGATCCATTCAATGCCGTGTTCTTTAGCCCAGGTGTTTATAAGGCTGTTCTTGAAATGGGTCCCGTTGTCTGACTCGATTCTCTCAGGGGTGCCGTGTCTCCACAGGACTTGTCTTTCAAGGCCCAGGATGGTGTTCCGGGCGGTGGCATGAGGCACAGGATAGGTCTCCAGCCACCCAGTGGTGGCTTCCACCATGGTCAGCACATAGCGCTTGCCTTGGCGGGTTTGGGGCAGGGTGATGTAGTCAATCTGCCAGGCCTCCCCATACTTATATTTGGACCACCGTCCACCGTACCAGAGGGGCTTCACCCGCTTGGCCTGCTTGATGGCAGCACACGTCTCACAGTCATGGATAACCTGAGAAATACTGTCCATGGTTAAATCCACCCCTCGGTCTCGTGCCCACTTATAAGTGGCATCTCTGCCCTGATGACCTGAGGCATCATGGGCCCACCGAGCTAGGAACAACTCTCCCTTATGTTGCCAATCCAAGTCTATCTTAGACACTTCTATCTTCGCGGCCTGATCTACCTGTTCGTTGTTCCGGTGCTCCTCATTAGCCCGACTCTTGGGAACATGGGCATCCACATGACGGACTTTCACAGGTAGTTTCCCTACTCTGGTGGCGATGTCCTTCCACTCATCAGCAGCCCAGATTGGTTTTCCCCTACGCTGCCAGCTGACCTTTTTCCACCTTTCCAGCCAGCCCCACAGAGCATTAGCTACCATCCACGAATCGGTGTAGAGGTAGAGCTTTGGCCACTTCTCTCTTTCAGCGATGTCCAGGGCCAATTGAACAGCTTTGAGTTCGGCAAGCTGGCTTGACCCACCTTCTCCTTCAGTGGCTTGTGCAACCTGTCTTGTGGGGCTCCACACAGCTGCTTTCCACTTTCGGTTCATCCCTACGATGCGACAGGAACCGTCAGTGAAAAGAGCGTAGCGTGCTTCTTCTGCTGGCTGTTGGTTATATGGTGGAGCTTCTTCAGCCCGGGTTACCTGCTCTTGTTCTTCTTCCTCGGTGAGACTGAAGTTCTCAGCTTCCGGCCAGTTGGTGATCACTTCCAGAATCCCAGGGCGATTCGGGTTTCCAATACGGGCGCGCTGAGTGATGAGGGCAATCCATTTGCTCCAGGTGGCATCGGTGGCGTGATGGGTGGAGGGAACCTTTCCTTTAAACATCCACCCCAGCACTGGTAGTCGGGGTGCCAGGAGGAGTTGTGCTTCAGTGCCAATCACCTCTGAGGCGGCTTGAACTCCTTCATAGGCAGCCAAGATCTCCTTCTCCGTGGGAGTGTAATTGGCTTCAGACCCTCTGTAGCTTCGGCTCCAGAATCCCAGTGGCCGGCCTCGAGTCTCACCAGGCACCTTCTGCCAAAGGCTCCAGGACAGACCATGGCTCCCAGCTGCGGAGTAAAGCACATTCTTTACCTCTGGTCCCGTCCTGACTGGGCCAAGGGCCACCGCATGAGCGATTTCCTGCTTGATCTGTGTAAAGGCGTGTTGCTGTTCTGGGCCGCAGTGGAAATCATTCTTTTTGCGGGTAACCAGGTACAGAGGGCTCACAATCTGACTGTACTCAGGGATGTGCATCCTCCAGAAACCTATGGCACCTAGGAAAGCTTGTGTTTCCTTCTTGCTGGTCGGTGGAGACATCGCAGTGATCTTATTAATGACCTCTGTGGGGATCTGACGCCGTCCATCTTGCCACTTCACTCCCAGGAACTGGATCTCTCGGGCAGGTCCCTTGACTTTACTCTTCTTGATGGCAAAGCCAGCTTCCAGGAGAATCTGGATGATCTTTTCTCCTTTCTCGAAAACTTCCACTGCCGTGTTTCCCCACACAATGATGTCATCAATGTACTGTAGATGTTCCGGAGCCTCACCCTTCTCCAGTGCAGCCTGGATCAGTCCATGGCAGATGGTGGGGCTGTGCTTCCACCCCTGGGGCAGTCGGTTCCAGGTGTACTGAACGCCCCTCCAGGTGAAAGCAAACTGGGGCCTGCACTCTGCTGCCAAAGGAATGGAGAAGAAGGCATTGGCAATATCGATGGTCGCATACCACTTTGCTGCCTTGGACTCCAGCTCATACTGGAGCTCCAGCATGTCCGGCACAGCAGCGCTCAGTGGTGGTGTCACTTCATTCAATGCACGATAGTCCACAGTCAATCTCCATTCCCCTTCAGACTTACGCACAGGCCAAATGGGACTGTTGAAGGGTGAGTGGGTTTTGCTGACCACCCCTTGGCTCTCCAGTTTCCGAATCATCTCATGGATGGGAGTCACAGAGTCTCTGTCAGTACGGTATTGCCGACGGTGCACTGTTGCTGTGGCGATTGGCACCTGTTGTTCTTCAACTCTCAGCAGTCCCACAGCAGAGGGGTCGTCGGAGAGACCAGGCAGGGTATTTAGTTGTCTGATGTCTTCCGTCTCTACAGCAGCTACTCCAAAAGCCCAACGATATCCTTTTGGGTCTTTGAAATGTCCATTTTTGAGATAGTCTATGCCAAGGATGCACGGGGCCTCTGGACCAGTCACAATGGGGTGTTTCTGCCACCCATTCCCAGTCAAACTCACTTCGGCCTCCAATACAGTCAGCTGCTGGGACCCCCCTGTCACTCCAGAAATAGAGATGGGTTCTGCTCCCACATACCCCGACGGCATCAGGGTACATTGGGAGCCAGTGTCAACCAAAGCCGTGTATTTCTGTGGGTCAGATGTGCCAGGCCATCGGATCCACACAGTCCAATAGATCCGATTTCCCTCTCCTCTACCTGGCTAGAGGCAGGGCCCCTCTAGCACTGGTTATTCCCTCCCTGAGCATACATACTAGAGGTTCCAGCATCCTGACTACTGACAGCCTGGGCATAGGAGGTTGAGGATACTTTCATTTTAGTGGCACCCTTTTGGTGAGTGTTCCTCTCCTTGAGCTCACGCACCCGGGCTGCCAGGACATAGGTGGGTTTCCCATCCCACACTCCCATGTCTTCCCCATGGTCATGCAGGTAAAACCACAGGTCAGCTCTCGGGGTGTACCCTCTCTCTCTGGCTGGGGGTCGTTGGGCTCTGACTCTGGGGCCTGTGACTCGTACCGGTGCCACACTGGAACTGCTCTTCCTCATCTCCTCCCTCACCTCCCTCATTTCCTCTTTGAGCTCTTTCACCACGGCAGAGATATGAGCCTGCAGCGGGCCATTGATCATGCTCTCATAATTCCTAAGCTTAGTGGCAACAGCCCCCACTGTCACTTGGTTGTCCTCAGCATTAATGGTTGCAATGAATGTAGTATACTGAGATGGCCCCAGATTTGCCAGGTTCCATAACATCTGCGCTGTGCATCTAACCTTGTCAGGATCATTATCATGCTGTCCACTCCTCCCAAAAAGTACCTCTAGTACTGCCACTTCCCTCAGCTGTTGGATTCCTTCCTCCAGAGTTTTCCAGCGCATTCTATGGTGGTGCTCCTGCATTCTTTCTCTGTGGACAAATCTTTCTCTCACACTCGTTAAAAGCCGCTGCCAGAGGGAAAGAGGTCCAGGCTCCCTTACAAATACCTGATTTATACCTGAGTCCTGGGTCAAGGGTCCCAAATT
Organism: Phylloscopus whistleri; assembly: GCA_017589585.1. Classification (NCBI taxonomy): domain Eukaryota; kingdom Metazoa; phylum Chordata; class Aves; order Passeriformes; family Phylloscopidae; genus Phylloscopus; species Phylloscopus whistleri. The sequence goes on along the minus strand of JADMLD010000680.1, from coordinate 501,209 downwards.
CCTGGCCTCCCCACCATCTAGTTGGACACCTGTGCCCATAAGATCCCAAACCCGAAGTAGCCAGGCAGTGTAAGCCTCACGTCCCCGCCGTACAATATCTTTTTGCAGATTACGGAGACTTTCATACGACAGGGTCTCAGTGATGATCTGAACATGTGATTCCCTTGTGTCTTGTGAGGGCCCTCCCTTCTTATCTTTACTCTCTGGGTTTGCTGTTTTCACTTTAGATTTCCTTGTTTCCACAGGGGCAACTGCTGCTGGCTGTGACTGCCCCTGTGTGTCAGCTGGAACCTGGACAGTTGTAATGTCTGCGAGTTCTGTATCAGATTCTCTTTTGTCAGGGCAGGGCGAAGGTTTCTCACCAGCTGGGGAAATGTACTCTTTCAGCATCTGGTTCATCTCATGCATTTCTTTTATCAGAGCCTTCACCCAGACTGGGTGGTTTATGCCTGAGGCTGGCTGTGGGACAGGGGTGGGCTCTTGGGCAGCATCATTATTCTTTGGGGTAGTTATCAGAGTGCTTACCCAGGCCAGTCTCCCTTTATCTCTGAATACCAAATAGAATAGGCCTATAAGCAGCACCAACCACTGTATGACGTCATTAGCATTCAGAGGGAAATTTAACCCTTGAAAAGCTGGTGGAGTAGACCCAAAAAACTGAGTGAAGGGTTGGGAGAAAATTTCCCCTGGTGCCATTTCCTCACAATATGTACCATTATTAAAGTAACCCCAGAAACACAGAGTTAGTCTATGATAGCCCTGAATCCATGTGCCTGCTTTCCAAAGGAAGTTAAAAATCCACGAATTCCTCACCTTATTAACCCACAAAATAAACTGGATGCCAGCCACAGTAGCCTTGGTTATAGGGCCCATGTTTAGATAAGGGCCAGCAAATGGCAGAAATACAGCCACAACCACGTGCCAGCCAAACCAGGGAAAGCTGGACCACATGATTTTGAGCAGTAGACTTCTATCTAGTACACAAGAACTGTTATTCCTCTGTCTCAATGCCCTTGTGCCCCACACTTGGGCGCCAAAATCTGTCTTGGTTTGACAAGACAGGTGTCTGCCAGGGAAACTGGGGTTTCCCTTAGAATAGAGAATGCAAACTCCCCACCCCTGCCAAATTATAAATTTTCAATTAAGGGCTCTCAGGCAAAGATTTGGGAATAGGAATAACAGTTCTTTACTAGGAATATCAATAATACAAATGTGGTAGGAAACAAAACTACCCCACCAAACCAGCAAACAAACAACAACAATTTGGGAAAGCCCTGACAGAATCAGAGCTGCCACCTGGCACCCTGTTAGTCAGGGTGTTGGAAGCAGTCCAGAAGTGAGTCCTGGGATGACAGACGTGGCTCTGTTGGAGCAGGGACGATCCTGTAGCCAAAAAGGGTCTAGGAGTGATGAGGAAGGGTTTAGGAGTGATGAGGAGGGGTCCAGGGGTGAGGTGATGGTGAGATGGGGTCCGGCGATGATGAGATGGGGTCTGGCGAAGATGAGATGGGGTGCCGTCTTCCTCCCAGGAATCGGGGTGAAGCAAGTGAAGTCTGTCCCCGGCCGGCTCAGTTTTCCCGGCAGCAATTGTAGACTCCCCCCACTGGGCGGGGCATCCCACAATAGGACCATGCATGCAAATGGGGCTCTGGGGGGAGCGGGTATAGTCCCGGGGTATAGTCTGTTGATGGCCCATTACCCAAAAGGCACCCGCCCCTCCCCCCCGTCCCCCTCCTTCCAAAGTTACAAGAAATAAAGAACAATTCCCCAACTGCTTTCAGCAGATGAAAATAGAATACACATTTTTGATTCCATAACCCAGGACACCTTACAAGACCTCTTTATCCTTCTTAGACAAGTGTAGCCTGCAAATTTAATAAGTATATTCTGTATTCCATCATCCAGACCATAAATGCAAGCACTGAATAGTGCTAGCCCTGGGGCAAATCCCTGCAGAACTTCACTGGATACAATTCTTCCATATTGGAAGAGAAACAACACCCTGTATGGTTTTCCAAACAGTTCTGCACTGATCTTGTAACAATTTAAGATTATCCTTACTATTATTAAGTCTAGATTATCCTTCCTCAACTTGAATTTGAAAATGCCAGAGGTAAAGAAATATTACAGATAAAATTTCAGACCCCACCTTTCACACCTCCATCCACTAAACCAAACACCCTTTAACAGAAGGAAACTAAGCTGGTCTGACAGAACTCACTCTTGAGAAACCTGTGCTGTTCTTGAGGCTGACCCAGCACATGTGTGGCCATCAGGAGGTGCTGGGACAAGAAGGAAGTGTGTGAATGTGGGCTGTGTTCATACACACAACAGTTTGAAGGCCTGTGCACAGGAATGCATGGGGGGAGCACCAGGGAAGGCACTGACTGCAGGAAGCACAGCCCTGGCACACAGGGACACTCTGAGGCTCACATCAGTTGGGGCCACATGTGCAGGCTAAAGGTTGATCACCATTACAGCACATCATCCTAAGCACAGACAGATATCAGCTGCTCAAAATGTCACCCAAAGAATTATGCTGAAGTGGAAAATTCTGTGGACGGAGAACATTCTCTTTTGAACACTGCATGAAATGACCAGAAAAGTATTCCCCTTTTCCAGGAGAGAGTAAGTTACATACTCTCTTTTAGCTTCCAATTCCTTTTTTGAAATCCAAACTAGATAGCCTCTAAAATTTGCCTTTTAAGGATTAAAGGTGGTAGCTGAGAAGTTCTAGAAACAACGGTTAAATCTTTAACTTGTCAGTCAGTACAAGTCTTCTTCTAGTGTTACATATTCCTGTGACACTTTAACCATTTTTAAATAGTATCTAATGTATTTTAAGATAGATGTTAGAAGGAAAACTTAAATTCAATCAATACATTTGGAAGGCCAAAAGATTTGTTACCTCAGAAAGAAATTTGCTTTCAGAACTATAAACTATTAATAGAGCAACATGACTTGGAATGCCAAGAGAAGTATTTGAAAGATTCTTTTACCCTTCAGGATGTGTTCCAAATTTACAGGTGCTGTACCTACTCCCAATTAGCCCAACTTCTAATTGCTGACACTTCCCAGTAACATGACTGTTTAGTGGGAGAGGAACACTTCAATAGTTGTTTCATTAATATGTTTGGTTTTGGACTTCTATCAACCATCATCTAATATCCTGTATTGCTGCTAATCATTGTAATAACCCCCAGTTTTCAGTTTTCATTGCTGACTGCTTTAATTGATCTTGATTATTCTAAGGAAGATGATTTGCACAGAGAAAATGTAAGACAATTGAAGAATGCCCACAGTAATAAATTAAAATTGGGGAATTAATCTCATGTAGGAAGCAGCTGAGCTCTTTTTTTCAGAGTGATAGCCTGGTCAAAAAATCAGCTGCTGCAGCTGCTGCGAAACCAGCACCTCCTCCAGCTGACAATCCTGAAAAATCCTGCCATTGCATGTCTGTACAGTACCTGCACATAGGTACTGTTCCACATGCATCTACACTTCATTCCACTGACTGTAACAGGGAAAAATTGCTTTGCTATCTGTTGAAACATTAGCATTGCATTTTTCATGAGTACATCTTCTCCCTTAAAAAAAACCAATCACCTAACAGATACATTCATGGATAAGTTAGCTAATCTCTTTGAGTGGTTTTAATTCTTTAAATCAAGAATTTATTGCATCTCCTCTACAAAAATGTTCTTCAGCTCTTAAAGATTATACAATCTTACTTACATAAGAGATTATATGTATGTACTCATACTGATTCTTGAGTCATATATACCATATTCCCCTTTCACCTTAAAATCTATAGTAACTCACAATTCAGTCTTTCTTAAGCAAAACTGTTTGATGGCCACCTAGGTTTTGATTAATAAGAATGGAGACAACCTTAAACTAAAGGAGGAATGGTGTTAGTCATATGATTTCATTGCAAAGTTGAAGCAGGTGAAGACTACAGGTCCCTTCACATCAGCAATAGGGTGGGCCAGAATCTACTACTTCCAGAAATGTTAGTAATTCCTCACAACGTCTGTATCTGGCCCTGGATATTATATAAACTTCTGAAGAGCTTTTTGCTCTTCACTAGTCTTTTAAAAAATTTTTGTCCAAGCACTTTTAAAATAAATCTATACAGCATTTAAAAATTCAACAAAACCAAAATACCCCATCCAATGAGGCATTTAGATCCTTAAATTCAATAGAATTTGTCTTCCACACTAGTTCCCATCAAACTCAATTACAGCTGATGTCAAGAAACTTTGTCCTCTGGTAAAATGCAAAATTAAAACCCACACATTTCCAAAAGTTTAGGGAGGGTTGTCCCCTCTTCTCTACATAGCATTGTATCTGTGCCTTTGATATCTTATCTCAGATTCAGATGAATCAGAAATAAGCTAAAAATATTGGTTATCATGGAAAAAAACATAATACAGTCTTTCATGTTTTAGCATTTCAGAGTAAGAGCCTGAAATAGTATTCCACCCACACTCAAAAAATTGAAGATATGCAAAAACTCCCATGTGCAACTTTATTATCTATTATTGAGATGGGAAAATGACAACATTGGCAAAATTTTGCCATTTTTGGTAATAAGGTAGGAAAGCAACTGTATTGGCTTCAGTCCTGAATCTTCTAGTGAACAGCTGGGAGGGAGGAAGCAAACAGCAGCATTCCTAAAAGCCAAACTGAAAGAAATGAGCCACGGATTGAGAAAAGGTGAATGCCTTATCCTCTCTTTGGCTTGATAGAAAAAGGGCAAAACAAAGAAAAAGTAATTGTGATTTACAATTACAATTGTACAATTTATGTAATTGCAATCATCTGATGACACGCTGATGCTTGTTACAGGGCTGGATTAACACAAATAACATAAATACTTACCACAAAATTAAATATAAACTATGTGCTTTATTCCTTGGAAAAAAAAAATGGCCTTTTTTCCACTGAAAAGCCTTCTAGAGCTGTTCACTATAACCATAGATTATATTCAACTCTACCTTCAGCTATTTTTACCTTCCTTGCTTTCTCTCTCCTCTAGTTCATTTTTACTAATACTCAACCAACAGGTACAAAACAACTCCTAAATATTCCAGTGAAAATTAAAGGTAAGTGAAAATTCAAGATTAGTTATGGAGTCTTCATTACTCACCAACATTTCTTCAAAAGGTAATGAATTTCAAAGAGAGTGTACTATGAAATATTTCTGAAGGTCATATAAAAAACATGCTTTCTAAGAAAGTCTACAGCAGTAGTGAATAACAGGTGGGAAGATCCAAAATGTGAGAAAGAGTACTATGGTTTTAATGGATCTTTTTAGCCTTCATGTGTGTGTATATATGTGAAACTATGTATTTCCCAAATCTCCTCTTCCAGATTTTGAGAAAATAGGCATCTCTGCTTTTCTTTCCACATCCTCATACCACGTGCAGGTCTGTGGTGGAGCAGTAGTTAAATCAGTTCTCAAACTAAGGATACTCTTCCTGCAGCACTAAGGTAAGCAGCAGTAAGCAATATTCTTCTCCAATGCACAACTGGGTTGTTGTTTTTTGTTTTGGCCAGGAAGAAACAATTTCAGTGTTAAGTGTTATTTCTCAGAAGTTTGATCTAGCCAAATAATAAGCAAACAGCAGCCAGAGTATTTTCAAGTTGTGTCAAAGTATTACGTTCTGGCAGGATTCTAGAGGGAGAGGTTTACACAAAAATCATCAGCAGCTGAACCAACTTAAAACAGCTGTTAACACAGCATGGTTAAGCACAGCCCACTAAAAGGTTTGCTACTGACTACTACTTTTGCACAGTTAGTTCTTTGGGGGTGGAAATATGTGTATATTCATAAACTGCGAACAATTACAAGAAATAATACACATTTCATTATGAGTTCTGACTCCAGCACCAGTTGGTCTGCTATCAGACCAACTGAGACAAATCCTTAATATTTAGAACGCAAGAGGTTTACTGAAAAGCAACTATCAACAACCATTTAACACCAAAACACAGTCAAAACATTCAAACAACAAGCTGTGAAAGGGTCAAGAGAGGGAAGACTGCTCTAGGAGCTACACAGAACACACAGAATAAATGAACTCTAGAAATGTGTCAGCTTTGTGCCACTCCTCAGCAGGCTGTCTTTTAACATCTCATTCTGTGCAGAAACACGGAGGTAGCTTTAAGCCATATAAACAACTACATACAGTTTAGCTTTTCAAGTTGAAAGATTAATGAGTAGATAAATGTTTCTTTGTTAAACAAACACTACACCCCTTTAACCTCTACTTTACAGAGTAAAGAGTAACACACTGTAACCAAGATATCATCTCTCACAGCTTCCCAACCACCCCAGGTACACTTTCTGACCCTTTTCATAGATTCTATATCCATATTCTGATTTAAAAATGGGTATCTCTCCTACATATCTTCTATCTACTGACTAAGCCTGGAGAAAAGTATTACCACATCATTCACACACTCAGGACAGGCTCAGAAGCAGTTGTTCACTGGCTGGAGTGAAATTATATATATTTGTTCCTAATGGGCAGTTGTCATCAAGAAGGCTTTAGATATTTTGCTTAGTCTTTACCCATCAGACCCTTAATATCCTTACTGACACTGATACAAATATTAAAGCTCTAGAGGATCAGCTCTTTATCATCGATCTAAACAAAAATTCACTGATTATAGTAATTTAGACTTGTTTTCTTTTCTGAATTAAATCCTGGTTCATGAGCCTTTTCCCTGAAGAGGGTTCTTTTAACAAAATATACTAAATTGCTGGCATTTCTGTTCACCCCTGTGATTTAAAATGGAGTGTCAGAGAAAAAGAAAATTTAAAGGGTTTGTTTTGAGGAGACAAAGCACACAATCTGCAAAGCATTTAAAAATATACCATTCTAGAATGATAGACTCCAATTTTCTTTTTCTTTTTCTTGCAAACTTAAGACAAGCTATGGCAAGGGTTCCTGTGATCTGAATCCTCCACTTGCCTTATTGACTTGAGCTGTTTCTCTAGAGATGATGAATCCTTGCTCACCCTCCTTATTTGCTGACAAAGAACATAGCAGCATTGCAGAAATTATGTTTTCTTATTGATCATTTGAACTTTGCTTGTTGAATCATTACATCAGTGAAAATGCTTATGTCTGTCTGCATACAAAATCTCAAGGGCAATAAAATATTCTTTAACCTGCTAAGGGACCAAGGGATGATTTTATAATGTAAAAATAAATCCTAAAATACGTGTTCCTTCCCCAGGTCTCAGTGCTACACAGTCCTATGCATCCACTCCAAACTGGCAATGAGAATTGAAGGCCTAACACTAATCCTGATCTAGTATGGTAAACTGTACTATATAAGGTATCACCTTTCACCCAGCAGGGATGATGATGATTGAACAAATCTTGTAATAAAGGATCTTGATTGGCTCCAGCATCACTAAAGTACTGAATCTCATCAGGAGGCATTAAGATGACTCTCCAAGGAGATGTAATTTAAACACAGATTTACACCCTAAAACACAGGATGATTTTCACTGAAGGAAACTAAACCCAGCGTTTTCAGTGCTAAGCCTTGTTTCTAATATATGTTTTAAGTCTTAACATTGCATTTAAAAGGGGTCAAGAAAGTACAAAAAACATCTATACCTCATGTAAAAAATATTTGCATTTGTTCAGAGTCAGATTCATTCTATTATATGGCTACAGACAAAAGAATACCTACTTGCCTGTACTTCATTCTGTCAGATAACCTATCCCAACAAAAACAATTATCACACTGTATGTTTATCATACAGATTTTTGACTCTTGCAAGAATTTCTGATTTCAGAGCTCCAAATGGCTGAGGTCAAGCTAAATGAACCCTACCTTAACCCTACGCAAATTTTCTTATAATTCCTCAGACCACCTCTGAACTTTTTGGAATTGTTCTGACACCTAATATGATATCACTTTTACAGAAACTCTAGAATAGGAACTTTCTTGGGTGATAAATACTTGTCTGGGTCATTTGCAAGACAGAGGATCTAATTATGTTCAAGTGTTGTTAGCTTGCTTTTTCAAGCAAAAAAAAAAAAAAAAAAAAGAGGCAAAAGATTTTGTAATAAAAGGACATGACCTTTTCAGGGACTTGTATCAAAATAAACACAAAGAGGCAGATCAAGTTTGAAAGGATTCCTAAAAAGGAAACATTTGGGCTAATAATAACTATTTCCTGTGACAATGTCATTTGGATAAACATTGTGACATCACTTATGTCATTTATAAGCACACTGCAGAGGTTAACTCGCAGCAGTCAGCAGCCAAGGATGAATTTTACATATATGCACACATTTAAGTGGCTTTTAATGCCTATTTTTCATGTGAGCAAATTTGCCAAGAAGATACGAATTTCAGAACTCAAATTTGAAAACTTAACAGCTTTTCTATTTGAGTTCACAATGAGAGTTACTTAAGAAAGGGAGCCTACTTAAAGAATATAACAGAATTATCACATTACTTAGTTAAACTGTAATCTCTGCACACTTAAGCTATACCCAAAATAATTTTTTACTGACCTTTTGACAACATATGTCAGCCATGTCTTGACGTTAAGGATATATTAAAGCATAACAAAGAGTTTTAATTTTAACATAATGCCATTGTTAAAATATTGTTATCTTACATTATAAATTGTGTCAGAAGTTAGAAAAGCAGACTTTTCTAAACTCCTGATAAAAATCCATTATTTTGCTGCAGTTATATACAAATAACTATTTGTATATAACTATATATTTGCATATAACTATATAAAAATAGTTATTTGTATATAACTAGCTGTCATGTACAAATATGCCTTCATACTGTTGTAAATGTCATCAGTGTCTGTGAAACAGGTAATAAGCACTGAAATGCTGTTGAAAATCTCCTTGGAAAAAAATTAAATTGCAGAATATACAGGAATACTTCCATGCAAACATTTTACCACAATAACACCACTTGGACTTTCAGGACTTTGCTATTTTCAAGAGACTAAACACACCCTAGCACAGCCTCTCCTAAATGCAGGCACATGCAGTCTAACGCTCTTACAAGAAGTTGCCAGTGGTTAACAATTTTTCCTCTAACATTTATTACAAAAATAATGGTAATGGAATTTTTGCTACTCTCATTTTGCATTCTCAGGCATTACTGAGAAAGAGAGCACATGAGTATCATGACTGAGTGTACTTTATTTTTAAAGTTAACTGTAAAACGATTAACCAAAGCTCCTCATGACAAGGAGTCTTGACTCTATTGTCAAGACACTGCAACACACCAGTGATTTTATGTTGAGTGTGAATTAATGCTGAAAACTAAAAGGAAAAAAGTTCCATCTTTCTTTAGAGAGACAGATGCCTGCACCTTTTCTGAGACACAGAGACCTCTTCAGAGGTTTCTCAGATTTTAAATGGAAATACTGTCCATAAATGGCACACATTAAATTATTAAACTTTACATTTTAAATGCGACTGTTTCAGAGATGTTCTATATTAGCACCTTCATTGGTCTAAAGTTAATACTTAACAAATAATTCTTCTTACTATTGTGACTTCTGTAAGAAACGTTGTAGAAATTGTTTCCTACTCTGAAACCCTCTGTTGGACAATAAGTGTGTGACCTGGTTCGAAAACTGCAAAGTCTAAAGGACTCCATCTCCTCTCCTCTCCTCTCCTCTCCTCACTGTCTTATATGCTTACATATATATTATTTGCACAACTTGTTTACCTTATATACTAAATAACCTCAGTATTAAAATATTTATTCTTGTGACAGTGGGTTTATATTCCTAAAATTTCTTGTGTTCTTTTCTTAAATTCTTCTAAATCCTATTACTTAGACAGAATGAGCACAGTTAAGAGTATTGTGAATTTGGCCATATTCCACATTTACATAATAACATTAATATTTTCTACATCCCTTTATTTTGTTTTTTTGAAAAGCAGACATATTTTCTCCAACATCTTGGGAGGAGAACAGAGGTGACATGAAATTTTTAGACGCACACACTGACATCTAATTTAACAGCTGGTCAGAAACTGTCTTCAACTATATGACTTTTTCTTAAAGGTTTCAGAGTAGATGACATTAGTCCCATTTAATCATCTCATTTGGCTGTCAAGAGAATCAACTATAGTAGCCTCAAAATTGTCTGTTCCTACTTCTTAAATGGATGTGTACAGCTATGTATAGAAGTAAAAATCTGGAATGATAAGAATAATAAGCTTTCATAAATATAAGGCTTTTCATAAACACTTTATTACAGAAGAATTCTGCCAGATATTTACAGCTGATGTGTGAGCCACCCTAGAAAAGCTACTTTAGGTTCAGCATTGTCAAAAATGTACTTTTTAAAATCTATCTGATTTACAGGAGCTGTATATACATAAGTGTTAATTCTGATCTTAAAATAACCATCAGCAGCGGGGGCTGAAGAAGGAGAAAAGGAGTTCACTGATTCATTGCAAATTATATTAAGGAGTACTAGTGTTTTCCATGAATGATACAGGTTGTAAATGTTTTCATTATCCAAGCTGTAGTACTTTGAAAATACATCTACATTTTGCGATTGCAAGTTCATTAATTACAGCATGCTGCACTAATTACATCCAGAAAGTATCTTAATTACCAATCTATGTGAGAAAATTCCCAGAAATTTGAGTTGAAATGCAAACAATACATGAAGGGAGTTTAAAGCTCTCCTATGAAAAAGTCATTAACACTGGAGGCATGTTGCACAGTCTGAAATTCTGAAATTAGCATCTCATACATTTCTGTTCCTCAAAACTGGACCATCAAACAGCACAGTAATATTTTAAGTCTCACTGCCACAAAGTAATAACTTATTTACATTTGACTGCACAGCTAAATTACCTTTTGATATGCACAAGGAAATTTTAATATGGTGCTAAATAATAGCCAAGACGGCTTTGTCAGAAACAACTCATGCCAAACCAAAGTAATTTATTTCTGTGACAGAGAAAACATACCTGTGAATAGGAGATGTAACATGTTTTGATTTGAAGCAAGGCTGACACTATTTTCAGTGACTTTCCTAAGTAAGCCAAGCAAACATGGTCTAAGGATGAACATAAAGAATAGGGTGGGATAACCCAAGCCCATGACACCCCAAAACCTGTGTCTCTCATTAACTGTCCTAATTCTGGTTCTACTCAACATTCTCATGGACCTAAAAATGGCAGAAGAGAGGACAGCAAACCATCATGGTATATGATTATACATATACACAATTTATACAGGTGGGCAGGTTTAGAATTCATAAAGCAAAGACACTGTGGTCTGGACAAACTGAAATGTCATATTAAGGCATATGGAATATGAATTCCACTCACAATAGCATGGGGTATCTCTGGCTCCTACATGTTTTAAAAACCTCAAAAACTCTGTCTTTAATTGAAAACATTAATGAAGTTCCTGTGTCACAGGTGTATAATTTTATCCCAGCTCAGGGGAATACAAAAAGGCCACCTCTCAACAGTACTGGCTGACTGTGACAATGTGCCTTGTGCTCCAGTCTAAGCTTCACACGTGATGCTGCTGCATAATTGGATGCTCTGTAAAGTGCAGCACAGAACAGCTTGGGTTGGAAGGGTTCTTCAATGACACTAGTTAGCATGAGAACTCCCTGTGACTTCAAAACAATAATAATGATCCTCAGAGACAAAATTCAATAAATTCTCAATTAAAATAATATTCTTAGCACATATGTAAAATTACACACCATGACATGGATTCATGAATTCTATGTCAAAGTCTCTACTTGTATGAACAGCAGTTTTGTCTACAGAAGAGACCAGCTACTTGACATCAAAGAACAACTTGGGTCTAATGCACAAGATAAGGACAACAACTTTAATTTAGCCCAGCTTCTCACCATCCCAAGAAAGTCACAAACATAGAGGTAGAAATGAACACTTAAATTATGAGTAGTATTATCAGCTTTGCCATACTTCCTCTGAATACTCACAGCCAAGGTAAAAACCTTCAGTATCTATAAAAGATTCAAAGAGATTGGTGACAGAGATTCTTAACTAAAAGGTCCTTAGAAAAACTACTGCAACTAAGTAATTCCTCATACATTATTAAAATTCAGCTTCTATCCCCCTAGTATTTTCTCTTGTATGAATGACACATAAACTGTGAATTTAACTACTGTGAAAAATAAGTGTGGTATGGAAAAAAAAATCAGCATGCAAAAATCTCATATAGAAACTGGAATACATAATAGTATAATGTGTAAAAACCAAAAGTACTTCAGAACATTCAGCACTTTCACCTGAGGCACATTTTATTTACTAAATAAAGAAAAAAAAGGGAGTGAACTGATTGTTCATAAAAATTGTATACAGATGCAATAGAAACAGTCTTTACAGAAGTTTAACATGCAAGACAAATTATATGTAGGTGCAGTTACTTATCAAGATGTAGGACTAAGTTTGCTCTTCCACATACCACTATCAAGGCACAAAGTATGAGGTATTCTCAGTCTAGGGGAAAAGATTTCAGCTGTGGATTAAAAAACTAATCTGAGATCTAGTTGAAGCCAACAGCCTAACATTTTTTTAAAGTTCTTGTTACCTCTTGTTCCTAGAATTAAGAATGAAAGCCTCTGAACAGAACTAAAAACTATGCTGAAGTTTATCTTTTTTGAAAAGAAAATACCAAAGATACTCTACAAAACTGCAAGATTTCTAAACTGAATAGAGAACATAAAATATAAATGTAGACCTCATTATTAACAAGTCTCCATTTTAAAATAATATGCATGAGATCGATTTTAGATGTTTACAGGCCAGGCTATTACTTCAATGATCTTCTTTAGTTTTGTCAGCAGCTTTGCCATGTCGAATCTCAGAGCAAAGACTGTTTTATTTACATGGCTATACAAAGTTCAAAACTGTTCAGTCCAGTGAAAGTTAACTAATTATCAATCCCCTGCTTTAGAATATTATTTCCAGCTCATAACACTTGTTATTCTTTACACCTTACAGCTCATCCCCTGATGAATTCCAGTCTGTGTCCAGCACTATACAAGTCAGACTGCACCAGCACAAGGTTTCTTAGCTCACTGTAGAACTCTGTGAATTCATTAATTTTACTATTTTTATAATCTGCACTGAAGCAACATATACTTGACACAGTGATGCTTTCCCACTGTGCCATATATGAAAACACTGTCAGAGGGTCTCTATGAAGAGCGATATTTTCTGTTAGGGAGAAAAATATCCTATTATGAGGTAGATTAAATTTAATTCCAAGGTGTGGTGGAATGCTGATCCTAAATCAAGGGGAGTGAATTCCCCAAAAGGATAGAAGAATAGGCTGTAGCTGCACAGCAAATAAAAAAGTCTTAAGTTTGTGGAAAGGTTGCTTGTATTTATTTGCAGAGAATTTTGAAATTCAGATTCCTAGTGAGCATTTTAAAGGGGGATAAAAAGAGTCAAGTAGAAAAACAATGAAAAGGCCCCATGCATTAACATCTCCTTAGGCAGAAAAAACCACAAACCTGCAGCAAGAAGCAACCAGCATTGTCATACGACAAGTTTCTGCTGGGTGAAACATATGTGCTTGAGAAATGTGGTTTTCAATATGCAGTACACAAAAACCTCAACAGTAGTAACAAATACTGACCTAGATCTAAATTCAGGAAAATCCTTCATCTAACACTAATAACAAAGAACAAGGTATCTCAGGCTTTTCTCAAATAAATCAATACTTCCATCCCAATAAACACAAGGATAGCAACACTAAGCAGGAAGAGCCAGATCTTCTACAATACTGATGAGGTACAAAAGACAACTGAATTTTTTGGACAAGAAATCAAGAGGATTTCATAACAAATCTCCAGGAAAGAGTAAAACCTGCAGTGCAGGAGAACATATGGCACCCTCCCATCCTTCTTGCTGGTAACTCCCACTACAGCACATTCCTTCCCAAATGCGTATGGATTTTAGCTTTGCTCATATACAGCGCTGGAGAAGGGAGAGGAAAAGACTGAAAGAAGTTCATCTTCCACCCTCCCTTCCTCCCCACTCCTGGAGGGGAAGAGCTGCACAAAGCTCCACCTGAGCTCTGGAGAGGGTCTGTGTATCAGCACCCAGCACCCTGTTACACGTGTGCTCTGTGACCAAGAGGAGCAGATGAAAGGTGGACACGCTGCCCCTCTTGCCCCTGGTGTGGGCACTCCTCGTGCTCCATCAGAGGAGTTCTGACAGAGGCAGAACAGCAGTGCAGCCTCAGCACGGCTCAGCAAACAGCACAAGGGATAGATGTTGGCATGAACTAATTCTCCCTAGGTTAGACAAACACTCTCATGACTATTTTTCCTACTACGTTATCTCTATTACCCTAAAATGTGGGCTTCTAAAAACATATGCCCAGGTGCTTCCTGAGCAGTCCCATTTTTCCAACAGTATTCACTGAGGAATTCATCAGCCCCTCCTCTTTTACAAGCCTTTCATTCTAGAAAGCCCATCAAGTGAGGGGAAAAACTATGGCTCTGAAAAATGGATGAGGTGGGCCTGAACATCTGGATTTTTGGCATGAGATGTCTCCAAAGATTATCACGTTTTCCTTTCTTCTGTGCTTCTGACATGTTTACCCAGCAGAACTGCTGGGCCTGCTTCAAGATGTAAATTACTGATTATTCAAATAATAGCTCCAACAACCTTTATTGTACACAAAGAAATACCATGCTTGGTTAAAGAGCTTGCTATCAAAATTTATCAAAGTCTGTTAAATGAAAACTTGATGAATTTTATGGCATTACAAAACAAGGTCAAGTTAGAAAGATACAGATTTAACTTCATCATTTTAATAAAGTATCACTATCATATAAACTGTTATGAAACCTAGAAAACTGAACAGCAATACCAATGTCTCTCCTTTTTTTCTGTTTTTATAACATTAATCTGTATTTTAGGCTATTTGTTGCAGCTGTCTTTTTTTTAAAAAAAATCAGACTAGCAAACATAAGCACTTCCTTGTCATAAGAAAAACAGTAAAGGAAAAAAATGACAGTTTAGATAGTGATGGATTCTCTGGAAAAGGCACTGAAAGAGGTCATGGCACAAAATTATTGTGCAAAATCAGACACAGCTTTTAGTTAAAGAAGCTTAGTGACTTTAAGGACTAAACTATTTTCAGTTAAATACGTATAACACACATAGTTGTAGTAATATTAAATAATTTACTTAAGCTAATTCTACCTTTTCCCAAAGAATTTTAAGATATAAAACAAAAGGCAACTACTCCCAATTAGGTATTAAGATTTCAGCCAAAATCATTTTATTAAACACTTGTATTACCATATGCTTCACATTAATATTGCCTGAATTATTGAAGACTGATTAAATATACATGTCTGTCCAAGCAGGTTTCTCCTCAAAATGCAGTCTCTTGCTTTCTTCTGTTTTCAATATTTGCTTAAAGGCAGTACATTTGAGTCTGTGCCTCATATCAACTAATTATGAATTCATTACACCACAGTGTACTACCTGCCACAGAGAGAAGGGAAAAGTGAATGTTTCATGCTCCATTTGCTGTTGACAACATCTCACTGGGGCTGTCTGCTTTGCAGACTACTCTCTGGAACATGTGTCCAGCACACGTACAATTAGTAGTCAGCAGTGCTAACTGATGAACAACAAGAAATATCACACCCTTGGCCAAGCCCCCCAAAGCCCTGAGCCAACACCTCCTCCAGCAGCAGCAGAGGACACTAAACAGCAAAGGAGGTGGCAGTTCCCAGTTCTGCTGGGCTCACCTGGGCCATGGG
This sequence comes from Phylloscopus whistleri, assembly GCA_017589585.1. Lineage (NCBI taxonomy): Eukaryota > Metazoa > Chordata > Aves > Passeriformes > Phylloscopidae > Phylloscopus > Phylloscopus whistleri. The sequence continues at coordinate 485,401 of JADMLD010000680.1, read as the reverse complement.
CTGATCTGCAGTAGTATTTCAGATACAAATACAGGGCTCTCAGATACAAATACAGGGCTCCCAGAAGGCAGCTGGTGGGCTCAGCTGGGGTCACAAATTGGAAATCAACAGAGGTAATACAGCAACATGTCCAGTGTGAGAGGACTTCTTAATTTGGATGCTTTTGAAGGCATTTTGAAGCCTAGGGAAATGGCAGTGTAATGGTATCCAGCTGAAGGATGGAGGCAGACAGCTGTATGCCCCAACCATGGGCACGTGGGTACTGCAGAGGAAGCTGCTGCCATTGCCACCACCCCAGTGGAGACAATCAGGCAATCCAAATCTGGGAAACAATGACCACTTCATATCTCAGTTCTCTGCTTTAATACGATTGGAAGAAAAAAAAAATTCCAAAGGACAGGAAAAAAAAAAGTTCTCTAACCTCAAACTAAGTGAATTTGAAGGTTTTACAAAACAAGAGCTGCCGATACATCGCAACACCGTACCTCCCCATACTGCCTCATCACAAAAAGGAAAACCTCTGCATTTTGTTTGTTCTACTAATAGACACTTCATAACTTCAATGTCTGATACATTCAAATATTTAAGTTTTCAAGGCCTGATCCTGAATACTGCAGGAGTTGATCAGAACTGGCTGTGGAGTGAAATGCAGGTGAGATTGCTGCACAGCTGCACAGCCATGAGACAGCCCAGAGCTGGGGAGGCAGACTCCCAGAGCTGCTAACTGGGAAAGGTGGTGGATGGAAGGCAAGGGACCCTTCCATGCCCAATTAGTGAGTCCCCTGTGCTCACCCCCACATCTGAAAACTTTCTGCTGAACATGAATTAAAGAACTAAAACTTACATTTATTTTACAATGGTTTTTTCTACTACACCTGAAAATATTTCAACAAATGAATAATTACAGTTGAAGATACTACTGGGTGAGAAAACAGAAGCTTCCAGGATTTAAGAAAAAAAATGTTGTTTTCATATAAGTGAAAAAAGCATTTTCATGAAACAAGGCCAGTGTTGTTAAAAAGGGCCAGTGTTGCCTAATCACCAAAGCATAGAAACTTGCAAACTCAAATACTTGTTAAGAATCTATTTGTTTAATTCTTGTCATTCAGAACTCCCCTGTATATGCCCACTTGTAGAATGAGATTTGCTAATACTTGCCTAAAACACCCACTATATGCTTTATGAGGAATTTGCTAAAGAATGATACAAAATTGCAAACTAAATCATTAATGAAAAAGGATCAATATTCAGAAAGTAACGTGTGACAAAGGGTCTTCCACACATATACAACAGCAAACAATATTCTAATGCTGAGCAGGCAAGCCCTAGATATTACTTTTATTTTAAAATCCTTCTATTTTCAAAATGTTGCTATTGAGCTTGCCATATGTTCCAATAACTACAGCTCTCATGAATCTTCTATATTAATGGTAGTTAAAACAGTCTTGGAATACAGATACCTTAAAAAAATTACTATTTGAACTATATTAGCACAGTGCAGCTCCATTCTCTCAAAAACCTGTTTCACTGAAAAGAGAAACTATCACAACTCGTTACCTCTTTGCCATTTTTCTTGTTTCTTTTTTTTTTAATTCACTTTCAGCACCATCCTAATTTCCTGATATGAAATGTTTAAGCATCAAGTATCTTACAGGAGAACATGTTGTACCTTAAATGAGGTACAAAAAAAAAAATGAGAAGAGCCCAAGTACTGAACAATCAGTCACATACTATCATTTCTACCTGCATGCACAATGCTTCAGGTTATGGGCACTCAAATTCCTCATGGTTTTTTAACAAGATCTCCAAATTTTCCCTCTACATCGATACTGGAGTTACATACCCATTTATCTCAAAGAGATAAATAAATAAATATTGCTAATGTTTTTACACTCAATACATATCTCCTCTGATTTAGCAACATGACCTGTTAAAGAAATGTCAAACATCCAATAAAACAGGTATTACTCCAGCTGCCATGTTTCCTTGCCTGTTCTTAATAATAATTTTTTGCTATAGTCACCTAAATAACACACTACATATTCTGTTTAATTTTTGCTGATCTTTTCTTTCTGGCTACATGAAGTTTTTTTGTGTTCTACAAATGACTTCAATCAGAAAATATACCTAATACAACGTAACACAGTAAGATTAAACAATGGCTGGACATCAAATTTAAAGGTGACCAACAAGACAGATTTTTTTTTGTTATAAAACATTTAATAAATGAGCCATTAACACAAAGAAATAATTAATGGTTCTTATTTACTATGGAATTGAAAACACCTTTTGCACCTGTATAATAAAATACAGAGCTAACACCTGAAGAATTATGCATAGAAACACCTTATTTTTACTTGCAATACTATTTGTTGTTATTGTTGTTACTATTGCTCCTACAACCACTTTAATATGTGTTATGCCAATATTCCACCATCCTTTTTTAATGCACATTTTTAGCCCTTACATGCAGAGGTTGCAAGCTGCAAAGTAAAAGTGAACTATATTGAAGTCAGACATTCATTTTAGCTATTCCAAGATTCAAAACATTCTATCATCTGTTCCTATGGAAACTGAAAGGATATTCTAGGTTATATCAGTATCAGCCGATTATGTTGCCGAGAAATCTGTGGTTTATTTTTAATCCATAGTTCAGAGGTATAAATTCATGCTTAGTGTTTAGCTTGGTGATTTTGAATTACTGAGGCGTGGTTAACACTTCAGTTCCATTAGATCATACTTGAAGATAAAACAAACTCCTTTTAGACCAGAATAGTAGAGGGAAAATTTTCTAAGGCTGGGTTAATCCCCACGAAGTTTCCGGTTCAGATGAAGGATATAACTAATGTATACTTGGAAGGGATTTTTTCGTTGTTAGATGAGCCGTACCTTGCTGCATCACATCTTAATAGAATAGTTCAATGAAAAAAAAATTTAGATTTATAGAAAACTCCTTCAGTAGTGCCATGCACCAGATGGCCAGATGAAGGAATCTGATTTAGCAAGTTAACAAGATCATGAAAACCATAACCATAAGACTGAAGATGAGAAATAAAATTGAATAATGCAACAGGAGTATATTTCTACGACAAAGAAACTTAAAGGTTAGGATAGAGTAAAACTTGTGAAGACATTTAAACACATTAAGCGACAATTCTCCATATGTATACAGAGCTACTCTAAAAGAAAGGATAGAAACAGTATAAGTTAGTAGGATTTTAATTAAACAGCCTCAAATGCCATTGTGATCTTTCAGAACAAAAGCCAGTATGACAGCTATAACATGTTGGAATAAGTCTTCTCTGTCTACATTAGAATTAGAAGAAGCAGTAAAATGGGTGGTTAACATGAATTTAAATAAAAGGCTTTGGATTTCATACTCCATTTTCACTAAACAAAACTAGATGATTTAAAGTCAACTATAGCTACCACCCTCACCTTATGCCAAAAGTAGCAAGCAGGTTCAAATTTTCCTCTTTACCAATAAGACTTCAGTCTTCTTGAGATTCAAAGAATTGACTTCAAACTGAATAATCAGAAAATCCTTCTATTTCTATATCATACTGTAGTCAATCACTTTATTGCAAAATAACTGTCTCAGTCTAGTTTCCATAAGGATCTCCTGCAGGGAATCAAGATTGTGGTATAATAAGGAAACATACCAACTACTGCCTAAAGTGTACTATATTGGTTAAATTTTTGACAGTAACAAGGTTAGGAATTTAAACTACTAGCTTTCAAAATAGAAATAAATGTCAGAATAAAAAGGAAAAAAAAGAAGTAATGATTTACTTTTTAACTTAAACAAAGCATACTCTAGTAACATTTCAACTCTAGTTATTCCAGGCTTTTTATGGGGGTAACCAACAATATATGGATAAAAAGATGAATGGCTATGAGCCAGATTACAGGGGGTTTTTCTCCTTTTTTTTCTACTTTATTTGCTGTTCTAATGATCATTTTGCAATTATGCACATCTCTGCAGTTATGTACATCTACATAACAGCAATCAATCCCACTGACATGCTGAAGTGCATAAGGGCTTGTATTATTTAAAAGGTATGACAAAATATGATAGCTAATATATAAAAAGCAGCAAAGGATAGGCAAAAACTGAGCTTCTGACTAGCACAGTACATCAGTGTGGGTAATGTAACACAGATTCTAAGCTAAATGAACTGAAGCAGAACATTGAAGAGGCCTCTACACAACCACAGGGCACACAAAATGATATCCCACTACAACATTAGACTTTGTGCTACAATCAAGCACATCTCCACAGAGCTGACAACTTTAGAAAAGCATATTCATGTACTTGCACAGTCCATTTCACAATGAAGCATTCATCTGAAGAAGACACCAAACCAGCAAAAAACAGCAGGCATACTTTGATTTAAATCAAGGTGTTTAAATATCATTAACTAATCTAGAAAAAAGGATGTTTCAGTGCAACACATACTCTTGCTAAAGTAGGCAAGATTGAAAGAAACTGAGAAACTCAAGATCACAGGACCCTGCCCAGACAGTCATGCCCCAAAAGCCATTCACACTGTTGGCAGGAATAATTAGAAGTAATTAGAAAATGCAACACTATTATATTTTCCCACGTTTCATCAAAAAAAAAATGAAAAATTGAGCCCAATGCCAACCATTCCTAATATCTGAATATCTCAAACACCTTGAAGTGCATTTGCATGACTGGAAAATGCTGCCACAGGACAGTAAGTGCATGTATTGCTTAAGACCCTTGACATTAGACTGAACACTGACCTATGATTGATTTAAGAATAATTTCACCAATCTTGCCATAACCCTGCAAGCTGTGATAGATAAGCACTCAGCTCAGAGGGCCCTGAAATGAAATAAATTATGCAACTTCTTGATGATGGTGTCTGGAAAACTGGTCAATTATGTACATATTTTCCCCTGCAATGCCTTGGGGAATAAGAAACAAGACCTATTAGAGATCCTTGACAAGAGATTAAATGCTGGTCTATGAGAGATCTCAGATTAATTTCACCAATTTTGCCATAACACTGCAAGATGTACTACACAATCACCTAGCTTAGGGAACCCTGAACTGAGATGAATTGAGCAACTCCTGGATAATCACCTCCAGACAACTGGTTAATTATGCAGACACTTCATCCTCCCATCACTTTTCTCAGGCACCAAATAGCATTAGTTAAGAACACTTACACATATACATCTATTCAGTAATTTTTTAAGGTAAAAAAGAGGTGTACTTTTTCCAGAGACAACAACTGAGAGGAAAGGTTCAGTATGAAAAAGAATGCAAAACAGAATAATTCACAAAACAAATTCTTCTCAATGAATTACTATATGAAAACTCAAAATGCCTCCAAATATGCTCAAAATAACAACAGTACAAAAATGTTGCACTGTGAATAACTAAGAAATTTGTGTTCAAATCATACTGTTTACCTGTTTATCCTGTGTATACAAATCTAGCATTTGAACAAGTGTCAGAAGTAGAATTTAGGATTTATTTCTCTACATTATTTTCTCCTCTTCTTTATTCTGCAAGGTTATAATTAGCAAAGTTCTTCATCTTGAAAAAATACATCTATGTATTTTAAAAAAACCAGCACACCCAATTTAACAAAGGGTACTTATTAGGCTAACACTTATGTTTTTCTTTCTCTAACATGATTAGGACACTTCATTACATGATGACCAGAACAATTTCAATGAATTATCAGTGAATTTGACTCTCTTCAGATCCATGCTAGGCAGGTAAGTAGATTTGTCCACACCTTATACAAAGAAACTGGACAATAAAACATTACATAATTTCTCTAAAACCTAAACCCCCCCCCCCCAAAACCAAAAAAGAACAAAAAACCCCCACAAACAAACAACCCCCCTCACTAGTCAGACATCTACATATTCCTCCAGAAGACAAGGAAGGAAATTTTTTATTCTGTGGTCAAAGATATAGAATGTTTCTATAACACACAGAAGGACGAACTGTTTAAAGTGCAAACCCAGGGAAATCTGAATTCTGGTCTCACTTCTACACCACATCCTGCTAGACTTAAGTGGATATTTATATTTTAATCAATCTTTAATGATACCATTGATACCTCACAACCTATATCCTAATTGTTACAACTTGTATCAGTAAAATCACAAACAAGAACACAGGTTCCTAACATATTTCACACATGCAAAAATCCATCCTTCTTTCACTGAGACCCATAGCTGTTTAAAGCATTGAACCTAGCTCAAACTAAGGTTACCTTTTAGGAGGATGGAGGAGATGGAAATGTAGCTCTTTTCTGCAAACACAGAGCCTGCATCCTAAAGCTACCAATGTTGTCATTACCAGGTGGAGCTAAGTTTGGTTATCCCTGCTGTAAGACCCACACCGAGCATGGCAATATACAGCAGGAAGGTTTGAAGCATGAGCTAAGTTGCAGAGAAAGTTTTCTCATTTTTAAGTATAGCAGACACAAAACTGTGTCTGGAAAAACTGTTCAACCTGGAACTGAGCTATGGTAATCTTAACAAATTTCTCTTTTCCCCAGTAATCACTTAATACTCAGATCACTTTACACAATATTGCTGTTGAAAACAGGGGTGAAGTAGTACCAGGAGCAGATCTAGATTCTTCAGCCTACAGCTCATCATGGGAGCAAAAGAAATGATGGGGATGTTTCAGGTGGCTGCAAGATGCATATATATCTCTCTTCTAAAATTTCAAAGCAGAAAATATTGCTGGCCCTTCTGTTAGAAGGGTGGCTTTTAATCAAGTTCTTGATGCTCTGCTAAAGAGTATTTCCTGCTTCCTATGCTATCTGCCATTAACCTGCTTACAGTATGAAGGAAAACTAGCAAGGAGTACAGGACTAGAAATAAAAATGGGGTTACAATCCATTTTCTTTAAATTGTTCTGTGGGTCACAAAAGACCATCTATCTGTGCTATGTACACTAGGAGTGCCTAACAAAGCACACAGAACAATAAAAAACCTGTCTGTAGCCACTGGTACCCATGTGGTCAGGTTTCCTATTATTTGTACAACTTTTGCTAACAATAGCAAAGAGAGCTTACTCTTTCTAAAAGGATTGGGAAGGCAAGTGTGGTTTGCAGCTCTATGAGAGCCTGTAAGTCTAAACACACTGACAGACACTTCTAGTTTACACCCAGATGGCAGCTTTAAGATTCCACCAGGAACAGGAATGGAAGGCTTCACTTCTAAAGCAGTCAATGGCTAATGCCACATTTCCAAAGGGGAAAGAGATTTCATTTTTTCTGAGAAATACACAAACACTACAGTGGTGGACATGCCATAAGAACATGAATTACTGAACAGAAAAAAACAATGTATTATTTAGGTATAAGTATCTGCTTTCATGTGCTACTGCTGGACATTATTTGGAGGCATCTGTGCACAGTTCATTAGCATATACATCATTAGATAAACAACAAAAATAACAAATAGTCTTTATCCGAAACAAAGGGGATATATAAAAATGACAAAAGGAGCAGTTTAGACTTTTTAGCTCTGTTCTTTTTATCAGAGTAACTTCTAGCAGCATCTCTGAAAAAAAGCTGAATTCTAGAGAAGACATTCACCAAATTCTAATGACTTTTGTTTAAAAATAAATACTTCCAGTATTACTTTTTAAAATGTATTTCTGCTTCCTGCTTCTCTTCTAGGTGGACACTGAAATACTCTAAAATGGAGACATAAGGGTAATTTTTCTCTTAAGGTGTTGCTGAGAAGTGCTACATGAAATATAGAAATACAGCTTGCTCTTACATAGGCAACTGATCTCATGTATTATTTACACAGCAGATGAAAACAAGGGTGGAAACTAAAACTACATTTGCAAATATGAATATCAAATAACTGAAGAACCACCTGGATAAATACAGATGCACTATTCTCAAAGGTACAGACAGCTACCAGAATACATACTGGCAGGAAGACAGTTCATCTAAGCAACTCTGTAGTACCTAATGTAGGAGAAAAGATGAAGGTCCTGTGTCCTCTTTAAGGAAATCTCAGGGGTTTGAAGGTATAGATGTAAATCAGCTTGTCAATCAAACACACCAACAGGAATCAAAGCCATGCTATTCACTGGTCACGTTTCAAATTCCCGACTTCGTGGGCAATGCCTGCATGTGTATTTTCTAAAGCAAACTATTGTTCTCAACATTAAATTCACAAATCATATCCAACAACAAACCTGTGATGCATAACCCAACACCTCCTCACGAAAACATCCCCATTTCTGATATGACTAAGCACTAATAATTTTCTTCCAAACACTCTTCCATTTGTTGGAAACAGGCCCCTGGCTAAAGCACAACAGGCATATACTTTAATAATCTCTTGATTACCTGGAGACAGCCTGGAACACCTAATAAATCTGTCTATTTTTCAGGTGGAGTGGGATTGATTTCCCCAGGGTTTCTTTGTCAGTTCCATTTTAGTACTTAATATGAAGAGAAAATTATCAGAGAAGGTCAAATCTGACATGAAAAACTAGAAGGAGTCCACACCAATGAAGACTTTTGCTACATTTAAAATAAATGTCCACTTGCTTTTTCTTAGGCCCTATCTTCTGTCAATCTTTATTTAATAACGTATATGCTTCACAGCTTGCAAAAAGTGCAATCACAGCTTGGCAACATGCTCAAATAGCCAGAAGTTTCAACACTGGAATAGTAATCAAGTGAAAAATGGGGTGGATTTTTCCTACCACTTTGTTATCACCAAATAGTCAAAGGTATTTACCACAACCATGACTTCTTACTGCAGAAAATTAGTTGAAATGACAGATCTAAGTAAAAGTTTGAGACACACCAATAATTTGAATCTTCAGTTCTTTAATCAAGCCAATTTATTCAATAGGTTTTCTATTCTGTATACGTTCTATTTTCATGTCAATCTTCAACAGCATAAACAAATGCTATATTGACTTACAGAGAGGTTTAACACTTGGTAAGAAACAGCATAAAAATGTCTCGTTCTAAGCCTCTTTGTTCTCTAATTTAAGATCCAAATTTGACAGAAACTTGTACCAGATTTCTCCTCTTACTCTGGCAATGAGGATTTAAAATACTTTGGTTTTTGAAGAATATTAAAAAGTATACACAAAAGAACATTAAATTATATAAAGGCAAGAAAATAGCATTAAAGATACTGCAAACAGCTAATAGATGTAGCTGGGTTATTAAGATGTCGATAATTACATTTAATATGAATGAATGTAATTATACATATTCATTTTTATTTCCCTACAGTGAATATTTACCTCAAAGTTTAAACTGCTCTTTAAAGTTTCAATGCAATTCTATCAAATCTTTTCAATATATTTCTGCATAGCTGAAATAAAGAAATCTAACAGTTTTAAGAAACTGCATTTTTCATATTTCTCTATAAAGCTTGGCAACATTGGCAATGCTGGTATATGATGTTGAATGCATCAAGCTTTTATGACAGTGTTTACAGTTCACCCAGTCTCTTCCAAAGTACAGAGTCAGATGCTGCAAAATTTTATTCTTGCAAATAGTGTACAAGACCAGTTTTGTCAATTTATTTGAATATAGTCATGTGTGAGAATTTCTCACATAAGATTTTTTTCTTGTTTAATTTACACTGGATAGTGCTACACAAAGCAAATCAAGCTCAAGTGCTTTTACGCTCTACTTTTGAAAGTAAGTAAAGAACAAAATGTATTTTACCTGAGTCTCCACACCTTGCTCAAGCAACCTTTTAGCCTGGTTTTCCACCTCGAGACGAGCTCTTGCAATAAAAAGCAGGTCATTTTCAATTACTTCTATTCCAGACAGATCTATCCCTTGAGAAAGATAATCTATAAAAGCAACAAAACATTGATAAGCATGACACAGAATAATGGAACATTTTAAGCATGTTAAAACATTTCAAAGTTACAGTCAGTTCCAAGGGACGCTTTTGTATACAATATTTGACAATACAGTACATCAAAGTAATGTCTTATACCAGAAAAACTGAAAATCAGAGGATTATTACTTAAGAAAACCCGGATATTGAACACATTGAATTTATTTCAAGACACTTCTCTAGACTCAGAGACTGCTGAAGAGGTGCAAACCATGAGTTCTAGGAACTGCAGAATCAAAATCACAGGCCAAAAAGAGGCATGAAGTCATATCCTTGTCCCAAAGAATTAACTAGATCATTAAACTTTTGTCTAATTAAATGTTCAAATAAGCATAATTTGCTCTAAGATCTGAAATTAAAGATACATTAAAAGGTTCAAATTATACTTCATCTATTTAAATTGCATGAAGAGAAGAGAAGAGAAGAGAAGAGAAGAGAAGAAAAGAGAAGAGAAGAGAAGAGAAGAGAAGAGAAGAGAAGAGAAGAGAAGAGAAGAGAAGAGAAGAGAAGAGAAGAGAAGAGAAGAGAAGAGAAGAGAAGAGAAGAGAAGAGAAGAGAAGAGAAGAGAAGAGAAGAGAAGAGAAGAGAAGAGAAGAGAAGAGAAGAGGAGATTTTTTTTTTCCTTTTTATTCACAGAATCATCACAAAAGTACTACCATTGTGGAAATCACCATCAGCTGGGTGGCTACAGATTACTAGGCTGGACTGATGACTGCAGAAAAAAAAAATCTATTCAAATTCAACTTTTCTCAATTATTTTCTCCCCCTTTTTATCTTTCTGGATTTAAATTAATCCAATTCTCCATGACCAGGTAGCCTAGACCTTTACCCTACTACTTATCACCAAGATAACGCAGAACTACTCTCATTTACACAGTTTTGAACACTTTGCCTAACAAAGCAAGTTTTCCACTGCCTTTTTTGGAAAGATAAAGTAAAACTAACAAAATAATGGCCAAGGCATTTCACACAGTATCAGATTCTTCCTTCATAAGATGATGTTCCATGATTTCCATTATAACCAGTCCTCTATGACTTCCTAATAAAGTTATCTTCCTTTTAGTCCTCACAGTAAGTTTATTAAGGCACAGACTTAAACATTTTAACTAAACTAACTAAACTTTCAAATCTTTGCCAAATAACCTTTCACTTTAGTAGCCATTTATTTTTGTTTACTGACAATAAACTAATCTAATTCTCAGATTAATTTTAGCAATCACATGTTCACAACTGAACACAAAATTCCAAGTGAATCATTTCACAACTATGTAGAGAATATCCCTGTATCTGTGCATGAAAAATACCATCTAAGAAATTGAAACAAAAAGCTTGCTGAAATACTGCACAAAGCTTACTAAAGGCATAAGGGAAATCATCTCTCTTAGCAGTACAGTATGTCAAACAGGTTTGAGTCCACTAAGAACAGGCCTGTAAATGCTTTCCCCTGCATGCATTTGTTTAAAAATGGATCAGAGGGGTCAAAGGTCAGCTGAGCAGCAGGGCAGGACAGCACAGGCAAGTCATGTAAGCACACCACCGTGTGCTGGTGTGCTTACACAGCTGCTTTTGCCACGGGCCCCAGCAGCCACACTTACCCCTTATTTTATTTCCCTGCAACGTTTTGCTGTGACTAAGCTGTATCTCTACAGGTGGTCTGGCATACAAACCCATTAAAAATCATATTGGACTCCCGCAAGTTCCAATGAGCAAGTGTCTTGAATGTGAAGATTACTTTTCTGACCCCTTTCTTTTAGCTGTACAGGAGGAAAAAAAAAAGGAGGAAAGCACTATCACAGATTCACTCTACTGCCATAGTAAACTCTGAAGAACCTTCTTGGCAACATGAGATTAAAAAGGTGCAAATATTACCAAACGTTTACATATACCACAAATACAAGAACTGCTGTATAGTTCACTTCAGACATAAAGTCATAATCTGGAAGCCTGGGCTGCCTAAATGAAGCAAAATTAAAATATGGTTATGATCTCCTAAATCCACAGAAAGTCTGAGGAAGATGACTAAAAAAGATACCTTTTCTTCCTGCTGTGTTTTATCTCAAAATCTAAAGTCACTTCAAGTGCTAAAAATCTAATCCTTCTGATGGTTTTAAGAAAAGAACAGAAAGACCATGCTGCTTTGGCTTCTTCAAATACCTCCATCTGTGTCTCCGACTGGCAGCCACCTCCTGCCAATCTGTTAAAATCTGCAGCTTTGCTCCAAATTTTCTGCAATCCTAACAAAATGTCTTTGGACAATGCATTTCAGCAGGACTTCAAAACAGTGGGCCTTTCTGTAGGTTCACTGGTTAGGTGTTCTTCTATAGATGCTCCCAGTTGCTATTCTAACAGTAAGGAGCTCTAGCAATGACACATTTTCAAGAGAAAAGCAGTTTTTATAGGGACAGCAGGTCTATGTCAGAAACACCTGCAAGTGCTTTCCTGCCATTCTTATGTGAGAGCAGAAGCTGTAACACAGGCAGGGTATGTGCCTTTTGATAGTTGTTAACTACACAGACAACATAATATTAGAAATCTCTACACTTGTGTACTCTCAAGAGTGATGTTGCTATCCTGGACAGCACAATGAAACCAAGCAGAAGGACAGCTGACATAAGAGCAGCCAGATCATTCCCAAAATACCTGTGCATTTAAGATCTGATTTATTTAAAATACGGCAGAGGAACTGACACATTCCAGCCGGTCAATTTTAGTTAGCAAAGAAACACTCAAGTGAAACACAACAAAATGCTACCGGTTATTAACTCAGGGAGTAGCAAATGTAGGATTTTGCTTCAGGCACTTACTCATGTGATCATTTTTCTATTTCTTGCCATGCACAGTCAGTCAATAACACTGTGGTCATGATCAGAGGTGAGTGGGACATGAGCTGTAAAGTACTTGTATCTTCTTGTCAGGAATTAACCAAAAACAGTGGCTCACCCCTCAGCTAGCACAGACTGGGGACTGGTGTCCAGTTCAAAGCATGTCAGCTTTCCACCTGCTTTAACCCTAAGGCTCTGGAGTAAAACTATTACTGTATTAACTCTAAAAGATTTAGTGAGTATATATTTATAACTGACATCTCTCCCCTAAGAGATTTTAAAGGCATATACATGTAGCCCTAGTTTGTGCCTGAGATGTTTTGGTTTTCTGAAATTCTTTTCCCAGGGATTTTTCCGTAAACAAGAGACATGGTTTTCTAACTTTAACTTTGTTTACATTTCTTTCCCTAGGAGGGACTTCTTCTTGGTGACCCTCTGTTCTGACCAGTGTGATTGAAGAGGTTTGTCTTTGTTTCACCAATCAAATTGGTCTGTGTAGAATAGTATATAAAAGGAGACACATCCCAAAAATAAAGGAGTCATTTTCAGCCTTCTGAGGTTAGAGTCTGTGTCATTGTGGTGTACAAGAGCATCATATATATAACATTCTTTTATCTTTTGGAAGATTTGTGCTTTTAACAAATTAGAATCTAAGTATCTTGTACCACCACATGCCAGGGCTGGAGCAGCCAGCAAGGCACTGCACCCCAGGCTGCTCCAGCTGCTTCTCAGCACAGCCAGGGAACAAATTAGAAGAGAGAGCTATAGTCCTATAACCATTCCTGTACCTCTCATCCCTCTGATAATTCTACCTCTTTATAGGTTTGTGGACATAAAGGCAAATCCTTAACTCTCTCATAGGGTGTTGGTATTGCTTCCCTTCTATCACATCCAATTAAACTTGGAAAGCACAGCTGGAAATTACTTCCTAAAAACTTTAAATACAGACTGCCTGCTGAATTATTTTCTTGGACAAAAATATTGTATGTCAAGGCAGAATACACTAAGACCTAGGAATAAGTGACATACATAATCTACTTCAGCCTAGCAAAGGGTTAGAACATTGTATATTTTAATAAAACAAGTATTTTTTGTCACTACAATTCTAAATTTTCTTGATTTACTAAACCTGAACAACTTTTCTAATCTACAGGTTGAGGTATGCTGCTTGAAAATGCATTTTTTTAAAGCAATATTTCCCAGAGAGTTATGTAAGAGGAGTTTCATAGACAGACAAATCCAATATGCAAATAGTACATCAGGCAGAAAAACAGTACTTTGAGCAACACGATTAGCTTTCCTTAATCTAAATGACTCACCAACACAGATTCTTTCTATTATGTGATCTCATTTAACTTCAAATATTCTTTGTGATAATATAGAATCAAGATTAGAAGTTGAAACTTTCTGTAAGCATTAAAGTACGTTTTGGAACAGAGATAACTCTGAAGCTAGCACCCTTATGAGCTCCACAAAAACTATATTATGTTCTTTATATGGACTGAATTGATTCTGAGCTTATGCTAGAAATTAGAGAATCAACAGAAGACTACTGAGAACAATCAGGTGCACTAACAAGGAGGAAAACAGAAGACAGTAATAAACCAATGTGATTAAGCTGTATGACTCAAGAGGCTACTTGAGTCAAAAGAGAAACCCTTCTGTGCTCTGAGAACCAACCTCAGTGACACTAATAAAGAGGGGAAAAAAGGAAATTAGAATATCTGAAGTGGATTCCCCAGGAGTGAACACGTAAGAACTGCAGACACGTAACTCCCCTCAAATGCAAGAATCCAATGGCAAATTAAGAAGTGTTCCATGGGAGATTGGGAAGGGGGGAGAGAGGGCATTAATAGAAAATAACCTGTTCCTGAAATTTTAAATAAAATCATAGAATGATAAAATCACAGATCTTTGTTTCCCTGTTTGAGGGAGATTTAAGGCTTATTTCTCTTGCATTGGTCATTTGTTTTACTTGGTTCTGCAGTCTTAGTTGCAGATAATGATGGTGGCATCTGTACCCTAAGAAGATACTGCTATTTAGTAAAGAAAAATTTCAATTGTTGAAGAAACTATTAATTTAAATTCCAAAAAGTCAACAGGTCTAAATGATACTGAAGAGTTCTGCTGGGATTTAAGTATGCAGAAGATGAGAGGCTACATGATTTATGGAGAACTATTATAGAAGATTCATGTGTGCATTGGTAGAAGTTGTTCAGGAAACCGAACCTAAACTGCTCTTGGCAATATCTGTTTCTGTTATCTTCCATGGTCTTACTGGAAATGTTTTACAACAGTAGCTACTGAACAGGAAGAACACCCTGTTTGCCTCACCTGTATCTGAACCAACAACCCAGGATGCTGCTGGGCCCAAGCATGTCAATTGGTTTGTTTTTGTCAATGCAGCTAATTTAAAACCAAAGCCCTGAGAAGAGAGCCTGAGATCCCAATACCTCAGCAGAAGACCAATACTCACCCTTTGGTGAAAGCAACCTAGGGTTTTACATTATATCTCTAGTTGCTAGGTGGAATAAGCAACCACCCTGCTTTAAAGAACAGTGGTCTGCTGCTTGGAGACACTTAAATTTGCCATGCAATTGGTGCATATAGAGCAAGTGGGGAATAGCAAGAGCAGGCAAATTTCTAAGTGTTCAATCTGGAAGGTGATGCCTCCAAAAAGAACCTTTGCTTATGTTCTGTTTTAACCATAGTTCTCCACTTAAGCAGAAATGACTGGCCCTCACTCAGCAACAGGCACCAAAGTACTTGCTGAAGCAAGCCTCTTATTAAGCCTTTAAACCAAGGGATTCCACTACTGGTACTATTAAACAGTATCTCAGTTTGCTTAGTTGCTGTCTTACGCAGCTTGAGCTCTTCAGAAAAAGATGTTCACTCCTATCAAAACTGCACAGATTACAATGCCTTGTAAAGTGTTCAAAATATGAATGTAATTGCTCCATGCTGTCATACACAACATCATATGTTTTGAATATACTTTTAAAAATTATTAATTCTGAATGTTAAATTATTAATTTTGATTTTTTCTGCAGGTATTATTAGTTTATTATTGAAGAAAATTAAAAAATATATTTTACTAAAATGCCAGTAGTTACAAAACTCTTGGTATCTTTCCTTCCTTCTCCTATATGGCAAAATTCCTGTGAACGCTTCTTCAGTGAAACAACAGAGAATAAAATCTGTCTGTTTCACTGGAGTGCCATTAAGTTCCTATGAAACCTGGTCCTTATTTAAGCAATTTCTACTATCTTAAAATTTAACTTCTTTCATGCATAATACATAAGATTTCAGTATTCAGCTCTTTGAGCAACATTAAGTGAGTGAAAACCGTCCTGCTGGAGACAGAAACTGAGTGGGGCCCCTTGGCTCTGTACTTGTTTGTTTTCTCAGACAGCACATTAACACACTCTCTCTGTTTAAAGTCCAGAAAAGGAAATATTAGACAACCAGGTACATTTTCTGATAGATGTCCTTAGTGAAGGGGAACATGAAAAATAAAAACAGAGCAAAGCACTTCTCAGCTCTTCATTTCAATCCAAGACTGGTTTCATTTTAAAGAAATCAGGTCAACAGTACCAAAACCAAACTGGTGGAAAGTATATAAGTCAAAGAAAGCAAAACTTTAACTGCTCATTTAAACACAGACAATTAACTTGTGCTGTAAAACAGACCCATCATGTACGTTACATTATTATAGAATGGTTTGGTCAGAAGGGGCTCTTGAAGAAAATGTAGCCCAACCTCTCTGCATGGGCACCTTCCATGATACCATGTTGCTCAAAGCCCTGTTCAGCCTGACCTTGAACACTTCCAATGATGGAGAATCATCTCACCCGAACAAAGCTTTACTTCAGAAGAAAACTGAAAATTCAACACTCTAACTCAGAGACCATGAATTGGTATGAAAAATTGAACATTTTCTAGCATGTTAAAACAAAGGAGAAAGTTTTAAGTATGAAGATTGGAATAAGAAAGAATGAGTTGTCATCCTGCACCTGAAATCACCTTTATTTCCTCCTGGTTTTTTTTAATAGAATATGGTTTATGTTAAAACATTTAGTAGTGCTTTAATAATCATCTATGTCCAATCCTATCTACAGAGGAAGCCTGCTGTTTCTCTCCAGACTGCATGCAAAAATATAAAAAAATACACCCTGAATTGAGAACAATTATGGGGGAGCAGTGAGAAAGACTGACTAGCTATTTTTAAATTAAATTAAAGCTGCATTTAAGTCGTCTTGATGGAAGAGTTAATTCCTACTGCTCTCTGGGCTGGAAATCAGATGCCACGCAGGATCTGGAACTGATGGAAATGAGTTTGATATCTATTTTTATCATCATCACTGACTTAACAATGAGCACCAAATTTTGGAGACATTCCTGTGAAAATGCCATGATTCAGAAAATAGCTTAACACACCAAGACAAACACTACTTAGGTCTAATCACAAGTTATACCACACGACTCCCACACTCACTTAGGCCTAAAGCAAGAGTTGTTGAACTCCTTTAAGGTTCCCCCTCCCACGCACCATTAGATCTCCCCCATCCCTCCCCCTCACCCCTGAATACAGACTCACAACCTGACTTCACCACGACCTACTAAACCTGCTCCTTTCCAGCCTGCCCTCCGCTGCCTGGACTGCCGGGCCCCAAGGGGAGCAGGCAGCAACCCCACACCCAGCTGGTGGCTGCTGAATGCCACTGCTGCTAGAGCCTGGGTGACAGGACAGAATTAACCCTCTGTCAGCTTAGGGTGACAGCAATTTGAGGAAGTGCTCAGCACCCTGGAGAGTAGGGCTGCCATTCTGAAAAACCTTGAGATAAGGACAGAAAAACCCATTATGACTTGGATGGCACAGCCCTGTCCACACAAGCAGGTTGAGTGCTTGCTGGCTGGAAAGAACCTTGCAGAAACAGACCCAGTGGACAGAAAATTTAACTTAAACCAGCAGAACATCCCTGTGGCAGAGACAGCCAGCTGTGTACTGGACTGGGTGTACCCAGCAGGTCGAGGGAAGTCATTATTATTATTTGGCACTGTACTCCCTGCCTCCCAGTAAAACAGAGACACTGACAAATGAGTCCAATAGGGAACCACCACAACAGGGGACTGAAGCATGTGAGTGTGAGAAGAGGCTGG
Organism: Phylloscopus whistleri; assembly: GCA_017589585.1. Classification (NCBI taxonomy): domain Eukaryota; kingdom Metazoa; phylum Chordata; class Aves; order Passeriformes; family Phylloscopidae; genus Phylloscopus; species Phylloscopus whistleri. Next base: position 467,519 of record JADMLD010000680.1, on the reverse strand, counting down.
GAGAACTAAGTCTGCTAACCTTGAAAAGAAATGGTTAAGAAGAGATCTAACTGCATCTTCTCCTACCTGACAGACCTCTCTCAGAGCTGCAAAAGAGGCAAGATACAGGCTACAACGTGAGAAATTCCAGCCAGACATGGGGGCAGAATGCTGTACTTATGGCTCCATACACCTTACCCATGGAGGCTGCAGGAATGCACATATTATATTTTAATATAATTTAAATTGATAAAATGTGAAACATTAGGCTCTAGAACTCTAAAAATCCCCGTAAGCTTCTTAAGCCTCCCTCAAAACAGGCTGATTTGAGAAAACTCCCTCAGAAGCTCGCAAAATAATTTTAGTAACTAAAACTGCTTTTTTTTTCTGAATTCTCTGTGATAAAATACTCTCAAAGAACTCAACATTCATGCCATTCATCAATAGTACTTGGGTGGAGCTGAAACCAATTTCACCCCAAGTATTCTATATGAGCTATGGCCTAGAAATCAGAAAATATTCAAAAGAAAATTTCCTACACCAATGGCCATAAATTACAAACATAATCCAAGTCTGTAACATGAAGTAGAAGTTATAATTATGGAAAAAATCCCAGTACGTATATAAATTACAAAGTCCACATTTTATTCTGACAATTAAGACTCTTCATTAAAAATCAACACAAAAAAACCCCACTTTGCCACAATAAAATCATTAAAGGTTAAGTTAGATACTGCACAGATAAGGAACTGCTCTTCAGATGTACGTGGACTTTCAAAAGTAAATTTATTCTGGCAACAATTCAGTATACCTCTACAAGTCAATAACCCTCTTGGGCTTTTTTTGGAGCAATGTAAAAATAAAATATGTTGCCAGTAAAAATCTAGTTGTCCTATTTTGGTTTTGAACAGACTTCATAGCATCACAGATGCAAAGCAAATGTACAGCATGTGCGAAAGAGACAAAAACAGAAAGGGGGACAGAAAGGTAGAATATGGAACAGGAGAGAGATGTAGCCCAAGTGGGCATTACAGAAGAAATGAACTTCAGTTTTGAAAGAGTCAAGAATAACAGAATGATGAAAAATAACAGAAAATTAGGAAGGAATGTACTGAAAAGTTACAAATACAGGTAAGTTCATACAGTTTGATTTTATTAATCTGTAAGAGTAATTTAGTGCCATCATATGCTTTCTACCTTGACAAGTTCCTCCCCACCCCAAACCCAAGCCCACAGTTTTGCACTGCCTGTTCATTACCAAGGCTAATGGTAATGCTCATTTCTGCTCATATTTAAGAAGAGCATCCAAAACTGGAAAACAAAGAAGTATGTAAAGCTTGTTTTTAATAAATTTCTTGCAGACAGTAATTAAGATTTTTACTGTCTTGAAAATATTTCTTGAAATCTCAACAGGTGAACAATAAGCAGTCCTTGAAATGAAGCATCATAGCAGCATATAAAATGAAGCAGGATGAAAAGAATGTATTCTCATTTACCAGAGATAATTGCATTGAAAATATATTGCAATTGCACCATAAACCCATGTCAAAGAATTATGCCCTTCCAAGTGGAGTGGATGAAGTAAACCATCTCTTTCCTGAACTAGGAAACTGAGATAAGGACTCATCTAAATGAAGAAAGGTGTTATCTGTCTTTTGTTTGCCTAAGTTAGCGTCGCAACTAAAGCCATGAAAGCCAGCAAAATAGTTATGAGCAGAGAGATGCAAAATATAACCTAAATTTACATGTTGGCCTGAAAACACCAGTCTTTTTGGCAGCTTTTTAGATATTATTAATACGTTATCATTCAATAGCTAAGTAGAATTCCTCAATATAGAGCATTATGTAAACGTGTGATGATTCAGTTTCCATCAGTACCATCCCATGTTGCAATAGACCATGCAATGATAAAAGAAAATTAAGGAAAATGATGATGTGTCTCAAGAATCTTAGTCAAAAATAACTTATTTCAAACATCCCACCGGTTGCGGAGAAGGCAAAGATGGCTGACTCTTCACTGAATCACTGTCTCCGAAGGAGGGCAGGGAAGATTTTGGTTCATTCGTGAGTTTTAATTAATGATGTCAATGGTTATTGACCTAATTTTTGAATACTTTACACCTGGATAAAGGTATACATGGACAGCTACAGACTTACAGGTCTACAGGTCTACAATTACCATCCGGAACTAGCTAGTTTGCATTTAATTTTTTTTCTTTTTGGTGAGATATAGCCTACATTTTCTGAGTTTATATATAATTATTTTTACACTAATACGTGCATCCAAAAATGTGGATTGCCCATGAAAGAACACAGGTAGTTTCTAACATACACTTGTAAATTCCAGGAGATACTTTAGAATCAGTAGTGCTACAGTGCTATATAATCAAAGTAACAAAAAAAATCATGCTATCTTGGCCCCTGCATAAGAGGGAATACTACTTTTTTTCTTTACTACATATATATAAGCTGCAAATATTTCTTTCATATTCCTCTCTCCTTATGGGTCTCTCCTGCCTCTTTTCAACACCCACCATTCACCCTTTCTTACTTACACCTTCAGGAAAACACTTCTGCAAAAGCAGAACGCCGTCTTCTTTAGTAACAGCTATGTTAACTACCTCGGTACTCTAGAATATATGTAATTTTTGTCTTCAATAAATGCATATTCAATTCCTCCCACCCCTCACTTGTCATCTTATCAATAACTTCCGGCAACTGGCTGCTGATTTACCTGTTTTTATCATCTTTAGAGTCAACAGATGTTGCATAGGTTATAAATCACACAGCTTTTATGTACCTCAGATACTTTGTAGGAGAACAAAGTGAACCTTGTGTTATACAGAGAGTTTCTGTTACTTGAACGTAACTGCAAAATTTTAAAGCCTCTTGAAATATATCTTATCCCCTACAGCAAAGTCTTTGTGAAATTCAGAGATCAGCCTATGGCAGAAATCTGCCCAGTCTGCCAGAATTCTTGCCAATTCTTCTAGTAATAATAAAACTTAGCAACAGTATTAAATAATAGGCAAGAAAAGAATTGTTTGAAAGCCAAACTGAAACTAACAGCATTCATATTCCAAACACTTGCATTTGAAGTTAACCTGCAGAGATGCCTATCTTTTGACCCTTCAACTGGAATAGTACCACAACACAGACTGACAGCAGTTGCCTCTGATGATTCCTTAATACCTTCTATTTTGTACAATTTGAAAAGTGAAATAAAAAAAAATTAAAACCTTTCTCATCCCCTCTACAACATTGATTGCAATTTGATAAGTTATCTAGATTGATAAACTATTACTGTCACCCTTAGCACTAACTGTAATGTTTAGCTGTACCTGCAGTAACAAGAACACGAGGAAGCTGAAGGAAATGTCACATCCCTCCCAACCCACCCCAAACTGGCTGCTCCCTGGTGCTCACCACGGCCTCCAAGCCCAACACATCACACACACAAATCACTGCCCAGCTGTGAACACCAGTGGAAGGGAATTAGAGCAGCCTGCCTGCACAGCTGCTCCTCAGACATGGAACAAAAGGGAACAATTACCTACAGCATGCTCCAGGACTGCCTGTTATGGTGGTATGTGGCACACACCTTTTCTGCTACCTGTAAAAGTTCTTTGGCAACCTAGAAGAATAGTATGATCCATCACTATTAGTCTGAGATCTTTCATGTACACTGACCACGATTTTCTACAAAAAACACATGGCGTTAAAATTAGGAAGCACAAGCGTGTATGAAGGTTGAAAATCACCATGGATTAAGATTTCACAAAAATGTACTTGTCTTCTCAAAATGATTAATATCAGTGTAAACAGAAAGAGAAGCCATTGTTTTTATTGCATTATTTCAAAATGGATAAAACTGAAAAGCTAAGTCTTCTCTAATAAGTACTGATGACACATTTGAGTTCTACTATCATTAATGTCACAGAGACATAAAATTAAAAATCAGTATCTATTGTAGCCGAATTCAAAGTAATGAGCTAAATGCTAAAAATATAAGTCCCTTTTTTTAAGTTTGCATATGCAAGGAAGCAAACAAGAAGTTCAGGCAAGTCTTTCAGTCATTAAAGGCACAAATTGTTAACAGATGGGTGAAAACATTTCATTTAGCAAGTAACTGTTATTAAATAAATAATGCGGATATTTTCTTTGTAGAATTTCATAATTATCTACGAGCCAATTATTATTACCTACATCTGTCAGCCAATTGTATCTAATAATTAACACAAAAGAGTTGAATGGACAAAAAAATGTGCTGCTTGAAGAATAAAATATGTTTAGCAATTTAATACTTAAAAATAAATTGAGAAGACATACAAATGCATTGTGTACTCATACGATTCTATCATAATTTTTATTACAGTTCTAATTCTAAAATAATATTTAGCCTGATAACATATTTTTCTCAAGCCTTACGAAGCATAATTTGTGACATTTACTGCTGACATTTCAAGATCAGGAAAGAAACAGAATCTTTTCAAAAAGAAACATTAATATTGTTTAAATTAAACACCTTTTCCTCCAGGAGAAAAACAGGGCAAAACCAATTTTTCAATAGCATATACTGAAATTTCTAATAGGAACCCAATCCTGAAGAAATTAATACACTGCATCACAATTAAGATTCTCATTTTTCCAACATCCAGAAAGTGCATTTTGCCAAGAAAAAAAAATAAAAAAATCAAAACCTGAAAATAACTTTAGCAGAGAATTAAATGAAGATTATCAAGGATCTTCAAAATTAATGATATTGATATACTCAAAACTATTTATCACCAAAACACTGAAAAACAAGAAGCAGCAGCAGCAAAGAGTCTTAACTGGAATACATAAGACTCTTTACTTTCAAATACGTATCTCTGGGATATCTCAGCAAGCAGTATATAGTCTCTATGAACAGATCCTAAGTGATAAGTTGCTAGATGAGCTGTGGTCTTGGCTATCAGTTTCCATGGCTTCATTTTGCCTTCAGGTTAGCCAAGCTCCTGCCAAGCTCCAAGCTCCTTCCAACACGGGGTGCTGAGCCCAATGCATGGACAACTTGCAAAGCAGAAGCTCCACAGAGCAAGAGTTTATGGTTTAACAATATTATGAGTCACAAATATTGTGATTACTGCTATGTTCAATAATCCTCACTTTCTGTTTCTTTTCCATTAACTACAAAATAACTCCTGGAGCTCATGGAAACATTTAGCAATCACTGCTTCCCATGCAACTGAAACATGCACTGCAGGGGGCAGCAACTTTGGGCTGTGAACCTGCCACCTGACAGTTTCATTCAGCACTTTTTTGGGCTTGTAATGGAAGAAGGTGACTGTTCATTGTGTTCCTTTGCTCCTTCTGCAGCATTCATGATTCCATGTACCTCCATCATAATTGCCCCTCAGCCATTTTGATCTCATTTATAAGGGGTGGCCACTGACAGCTGACTGATATCTCCAACTCACTCTATTACAGGAGCATTTACCATGTGTTCCTTCTTTGGATAATCTTGGAGTTTGCAAGCAGTGGATTTACCCTAACAGTACATAACTATGTCTCTGGCACAAGAATCCCAACACAGAGTTACTGATGGACAGCAGAGCCAGCACAGTGCTGGGCCTGAGCCTGACCCCTCTGGGTACTTAATGGCCCCAAACACCATGCAATGAAAGAAGTCGTAAGTTCTGCCAACTGAGAAAAACAACAAGTCTATGACCATTCTATCAAGTAAAACTTTTGATTCACTTAATTGATTTTATGACCTTTTTTGCCATTTCATTTGTAAACTAAATACCTGAAAAAAGACTCTTTTGTTAGAAAAAAATACACAAGGAAAGCATTGCAAGATGAACATTTGTAGAAACTCATGAAGTCTTGGGTACTTCAGGTACAGCTGCAAATTACTTTCTGTGCATTGGACCTCCAAAAAAACCAAAAGGTTAAAATAAAAGAAAAATCAGAAACAGCCAGTCAGGGAAAAGTTAGAAGTCCTAAATTTATAAGAACATCACACAGAGACGCATGTAAGGTGCCTTGCTTTTGTGGCTGGAAACGGCCAGAAAGTAAAGAGCAGTAAGAGTTGCTCCAGGATATTGGTTTCTCAAAAAAACTTTCACTAAAGCAGCCAGAGGCACCAGTAAACAGACAGTCTCAGTATGAAGTTAGGCTTGACTCAGTGCCCTTTAGAAGAAGAAGCAGTTTGGTTTTGGATGCTTGTGTACTTACTGGATTGTTGAAATGGTGAGAAAGTGGCAAACAGAAAGCATCAGGTCTAACCACTCCAAAAGCAAGACACAGCAGCACACTGGGGGTCAACACTAGTCAGTCATTCTCAGTACAAAAAGCATTTTTCAATGCTTGAGAGCCTGAAATACTGAAAAATTCCAGCTACAGAGCATCTTAAATGAACATGGCTATCTTGATACTTGCATCACAGAAGACCTGCAGCATGGCAGAATGGACAGAGCTCAGTGACAGCCACCACAAATTGCTGCTTACAGCAGGACTCCTCCCACCATATGAACCCTGTTATATCACTACTTTATAGCTCTTTCTGGCTTCTGATCCAATTAAAGTCCTTGCAAGTAATTAAAAAGGCTGGATTAGCTGACTGCATTTCAGGAGACATTACACAGATCACATTTGTAAATAAAATGTTTTTTTTAGGACTGGTTGAAGTAGAGGATCCCTGCAGAGGCTCCTGTTAGCAGTGACCTTTGAGAGGCAGTCACCCATCAGATCGGCAGCCCTGGTCCTCCTGTGATGGCCAGCACAGCCACCAGCAGGCTGCAGGGACAGCTTCCAGGGACCTCAGCTCCCTCACTCTCCAAAAGCAAGCACTGAAGAGGGAATAAAGCTCCGGGACTACAAGAGTACAAATACTCCAGATTTAACAGAACTTCCATTTATTTCATTTACAGAAATGATCTAACAATGAAAAGTGTAGTCTCTGCAAGGCACTGACTTTAAAAATCCATGTATTTATGCTATCATAAATGAGAATCAAAAATTAAATGCATTTTATAAGACATTTCAGTAACTGTTTGGAAGCAGCTATTGCTTCCTCTTTAAAGAAAAAATGTATTTTGATTATGTCATATTATGTTATGAAATAATTTCAGAGGGAAAAGCAAGTAAGCCCTATTTGTTACAAATTGAATGAAAACTGGACTTGGAGATGTCAAACCTTCTCAGAAAGCAACAATTCCAAGTTTCATCTTCTAACTCTCCTGAAGATTCATTTTCAACCACAAAGTTAATTATGTTTGATCTGAATTCACTGAGCAGCATAAGGGATTAAGGCAAATTGCTGGAGTAAGGGAAATCAGACAGGTCTTCAAAGTCATTCTAGGTAAGACAAAGCACTCCTTAGGAGCATAAGGCTTCAATAATAAAATTTTGTATTTGATAACAGGAAACAGGAAAATAATTTCATTGGCTCATTTAGAGAATACCAGTTTTCCATCATCTCATATACAAGTAGTGGCTTGTGAGAAGAAAGGAAAATAGAAGAGGGGTTGATGGGTGGGTATTTAAAAATAATCACTCAAAGTTCATACGCTACAAGAAATGATGGAAAAATTCTGTATAAAGTCTGTTGCAAGGGTAAAAATAAGTAGAACACAATTCTCATTTTAGAAATAGAATGAGGCGAAAAAACTGAAATTGAGTATCAAAGGCCCTGCAGCAACTTAAGAGGAGGGATGTCTGTGTGGGCTGACAGAGGGAATCATTTAAAGTTAATAAAATACACAAACCACCAAAAGTACGTTTCTGAGAAAGGAAAAAACAGGAAAAGAAAAAAAAAGACTCCTTGGTTCTTGATAAAACAGAACACTTCAAAATACTTCTCCATGTTTCATGTCTTTGAGGAGTCTAAGTACTGTTTGCACGGATGTTCTTCATTCTACCTTCACTCTCCAAGTAACCACTCATGCTGCTGGGAGCCTCCATCTCCCATACCCTTTGACCCAAGTAAAACTGGAAAATATTGTGCATAGTCAGGAAAGAGAAAGCAGAACATGAAAAGGAGGAGAGAGGGATCTAAACCCTCTTTCCTTCCCTAGAAAGCAAGAAAGAGAAGAATCAAGACCAGTAGAGTTAAGAGCTAAAAACTGAGTCAGTCCTCAAGAAACCATGGCTACTTCTGTTTCCAAATAACATCGGCATGCATGTTTATTGTGTTTATCTGAACTTATTTCTGAACCTCTACAGAATTCTTGCTCTGCACTCCCCATGTTTTCAGAGTTCTGAAAACTAAATGGGATCTATAAAGTTCAGGTTCTCAAACTTCATCGTGATAACAACATCTAAAAATGTGGAAATACATAAAAGTAGGATGAGGTTTTTCAATCCTACGTTGCCACAAGCTAGCAATACAGTCATGGAGGCATAGTACTGACTTTCCCTTTCCAGAGAACATGTAGCAGCTGAGACAGATCTTCAAAGGCACTTTTTTGAAAAAACAGGGGCATGGTATGAGGAGTCTGGGCCTGGTAACAAAGGATGCTATAGTATCCCCACTTTCAAGTGACATGCTTTATGGAGAAAGGTTAAGGAGCTGTTTTTCAGCTACACTTCTCTCACTGCCTCCTCCTGAAAGTGATTGCTGCTGGCTCCCCTCCAGCAAGGGCTTGAGAGGAATCAAACGATTCACTGGTGAGAACTGCACAGAAAGCCTGCAGGCAGAGGTAAGACAGAGAGCATCTTAATGGGGAAAAAACTGCAGATCAGAGATTTCTCTCATGTAAGGGAAAACATACTGGAGACACTGAAGGGACTTGAGAATTACTGGACACTGGAGGATTAAATTAAAGGATTCTCCTATCCCTTTCACAAAGTGAGGACAGGAAAATAAAGAACCCCAAATCCACATACACCTTTTACCAGCATTCCACCAAATGGCAGATACAAAAAAATTCCAAAAATGTCTTGTCAGAAGGATTTTGCTTTGCAAATGTGTTTAGAAATTTGTAACTACCTGACTCATCTCCACCACAGAAGAGCTATTTAATGGTGTATTACTTGTCACCTGTTATCAACAGTGTCCTTTGAACCCAGTTTGAGACTACAGAGCACAACATAAATCTGCCACAGCTTTTTGGCACTTCCTGCCAAGCACTTGCTCATACTCTGAAAATTATGCAGACTATTAACCTTACATAAATTTTAAAAGTCTGGGTCTTCCCAAAGAACATGCAAAGGGCAGACTCATAAAAGTTCTTCAGAGCAGTGACCAGGACCAAAACAGACAAGGAAGAACCATTACAACCTCTACCTGAATTCAGGTGTAGCAATGCTGTGCAATTCCTGTACGAGAAAATGTACTGAAAAGAAGTCCATGAAAAACAAAGGGTGCTGCAACACCTTAATAACTTACAAAAGCTCTCCTGGAAGGAGAGACATAAACCTTAAGTCTCTCTGCTTCATCATCATAGCTCAGCATTTACAACAAAGGGAAAGCACAGATCTTTGTTGATTCAGAAATAAATTTACCAGATAATCCTAAATATTTCAGTATGAAACAGCATATCAACCCTAACAAATTTTTTCTTTATCTACAGCACAAGGTTCCTAGAAGATTCGAAAGTAGTTATTGTAAAATTTATACCAAGTCAAATATTAATGTAAATATTTCTAAAATCTCTTAGCTTCTAGTTCCAATTTAATTATTTTATAGACTTACTTAATATGTTATTGCCTAATGTGCTTAAAATGTTTTGACTAGTTCAGTCAATGTTGAACAAAGAAAAAAGAGTGCAAATGACTTAAGAAAACTGTTCTTCATCTGGAAACAGTTTTCCAACACACAGTGATAGGTTTTCTGCCCATCTGTTAAACCAGCCCCATCAAATTGTTTTGAGGACAAAAAAGGGGGATAGAAAAAAAAAAGACAAGACTCACAGTATTCATCATGACTCACCCAGTATTTTTCACTAGCTTTGCTTACTAAAGTGTAACAACGTTGATTCTATATTCTATTCTTAATACATATTAATTAAGTCCAACTCTAGATTACAAACTTTTCTTAGTGCATCGTCCTGGTCATGAAGTGAAAGGTCTACAGCAGTTTTATGCCAAAAAAAGCCTAAGTGTAGAAAAGCTGGTGCAATTAAACTAACAGAGCTAACATAGCAAAAATGCATTTACACCATTACGTGTCTGCTGAAAGGAGTATCTGGAAGAGCCACAGCACAACTTCTGTAGTGCACCCCAGACTGAAGCTACCCAGGCACCTCAGCACCCACGGAGCACACGGCCAGGGCACTGCAGCCTCTGCAAGAGGCACTTCCTTGGATTTCCAGCTGGTGCCCGGAGCACGCACCGCCAGGCACACAGCGAGCTGAGAATTAAGAATGATGCTGTCACACAGCAGTGCATGGGCTGCTGCTCAGCAAAAGTCTATTATAAGCAAGCTGATCTTCAGCACAGCTCACACTGCGATCAAACTGCTCTGCTGTGAATTAGTATTTCCCCAGTTCTCAGAGTAAACAAGCAAACAAACAGAAAAAAAACCCAACAAACCCCCCAAATAAACTATTGAACAATACTTCACATTTTGAAATAGAGATACTGAGTGTGGCAACTTTCTCATGAAGGTCAAATCATTTAACATGGGACACTTGGCTATAAACAGTTGCCTGGTTCTGTAGATGAGCTATTCTTCTCTTAATGGCAGTAACAGTACAGATATCCAGTAAATGAACCCAGTATATTAAAACCAATGTCGCAGCAAGTGAAAATAATTCAAACCCAATTCAAATTACTCCATTAAATGATTGTATAGGTCTCATAAAATGAAAGTACATTAAATAAGCAGAAAAGATCAATAAGACCAAGAAACAACTGCATATTGATCAAGGAACGAAACTGCAGATAATTGTCTGATACTTCACCCCAATTCACTCCTTCTGCTCACACAGGAGGGCTCCACTCCATGAATCCCTTACACCCTGTCCCAGCAAGTATACCAACTGCCACTCACTTTTGTTCTTCTCCCATCCTGTAGGTTTTAAAAATAGCACTAATACTTATATTAGATGTACTATATTTCTACTGGTTTATGACATTAAGCCCTCATTTTAAATTCAAAAAGTAACAATAGGTGCTTGGTGGATAGATGAAGGATGGAATTTTAAGTCAGCTTCTGACACAAAGGGGGTATTTTGTGCTGCTAAAACAGCTAATGAAGTATAAAAGTTTTAAAAATACAGAATAAGAAAATCACAATAAAAAACAGAGGTGTTTGGGAAAATATTTTATCAAAATTTCTTCAGCATATTATATTCACAGAAGACTTCCAGCTCAAATATGAAAATGGTTGGAAGGCTTAAGTACTCTGCAGATCTTGGAATGGAATAAACTCGACAAAGAGAGAAAACAAAGATGAAACCATTCTTTCACATGGGAAAGCTGCTCTGACATTGACTCTTATCATTCCACTTGCTCAGTGTTTGTCTTTTGCCTTTTATCTTTTACTTGGTTTTTTAAATTAAAATGTATTAAAAGGCCTACAGAATTCAATAGCGTTAACACATTTATGCTTTATCAGACTTGTAACCTTATTTAAAAATCATCTGAGTTTATCACCTTTTATTAAACTCTGTCCATTAGTAGTTACAGAAAATGAGTTATAAAGGATAACAAAAAGAATGTGTAAACTTTGCTAGCAAAATGGCTGTGGTCAATTCTTGTCTCAGAGTCCATGCAAAATTAATTACTTTAATTTTCTCATCCACATTTAGAAAAATGTATTTAAAACGCTAATGGATACCATGGCAATCTCAATCCACAGCATGCAGATCACACCAACAGCTATGTGCAATGTCAAAGGAATGCTATTACAATAGAGATAAAGCAAAAATTAATCGGCAAAACTTGTTTCCAGGAGTACTGCTTAAATTTCTGATTGTCCTTTTTACTTGTTATGTCCCAAAATTATTCTGTCATAAGCAAATATTCAACTGGTCCATTATGAGTCATTCCATTTACTCATTCTGCTCTGCCATAACGTCAGCTTTCTTCTACCCCTCTTTTGCTGAGTCTTCAGGGACCTCCACAGAAAGATAATAATTCAGACACCTACTTGTATACAATACGACCATACTACAGATTTTAAGAAAGGGAAGACACTGATCTGGTACCAGACCCCAGGTCTCCTGTGCTTCAGTTTATGCGATCAGTTTTCATTCCAGCTGCCATTGCTCCCTCCCTTCCACATCTCCCAGCCATGTCATCTCCTCCTCACCTCTGCACCCACAAAACCATTCTGCTGAAAAGGACCCCAGGAGCTTTCAGCCACTGCTCAGCATCAGCTCCTCACTCCTCTGGATACACCTATGCAAGGAACAAGCACCTGTGCATGGCAGAGATGCAAGGAGAAAAGAATCACAGGAGAACAATTTGTATCAGTAAACCAGAGATGGGAGTCAGTCTTTAATCCACTCTGTGTAGGAAGCTTCACTTTAAAGCAATAAAAAACAGAACTCTGTAAATTCTGTATCTGAATCTGTAAAGTTTTGGTTTCTACGGATATCAAGTTTTCACTATCTTACTCAGCAATTACTATCTATTCTGATTTCCATTTACTCAATAACTCATTAGCACTAATTAGCACACGCCTTCAACATATAAAGAACGTAATGCACAAATTAGTTGTGGCAAAAGCACTCAAAAAATTCAAAGTAGAAATACAAATTCTTTAGAGAACAGAGTTGAGCAGAGCAACAAACTTGGAAAGTAGAAGTGTCAGATTTTCTGTTATTGAGACAAGTACCTTCAGTAAGGATAAACTTCGTGGGAAAAGTTTTCAAATGGCAATTAGACAAGTTCAGATTATTTAGATAATACTTGTTACCAGCTTTTTTCAAATGTTCAATCACTGCCCTTCCCGAAAGAACTTGGGTGCATCCTATATATATTCATAGTAATTCACTTACTTAATTCAGCTATTTGCTCATGTTTTAGAGGAAGAGGAAATGATTACTTGGCAAAGGAGAGGGATAACGATAGTGTCTTACAAGCCAGTGAAGAGCAGTGGTCACTAACCCCTGGAGCACTCCCAGTCTGTGGAGCAGTGACGAGCTCACGCCACATCAGGCGAGCCAAGCTCTCACCAGCCTGTGCCCAGTCCTACACTCAGCACTGAGGCTTTACTTGCCCCCAGAGCTGTGCAGGTTATTAAATGATCCAAGTGTGCAGATCTCATCAGGATTAGACCTCCTGTGCTCCTAACTGCTCCTAAGAAACTATCCAGTATTGATTGCAAGTATTGATCCAGTACATTTTAGCATGCTAGTTGCAGAGCAGAAAGAAAACCCAGCACTATCCCCTTCCCTGGGGATTTTTTTTTTTTACATGTATAGCTTTAGTTTCTCCAAGCACATAAAAGCCCTTACAAATCAGTAAGGGCTACATTTGGTAAATGTAAACATTACAGATAAGCATTCTGGTGAAATAATCTTCTTAAATTCTATAAAAGTATATTATTCAACCAAAGAGGATTCCCTTCTCCACTCCAGTTACACATAACTAACACAGGTGACTTTTTTTTTTACTCTAGTATTTTAGTATGACGGTGGAAGGGGACAGGGCAAAAGACTTCTGTGGAGAGCAGGTCAGGAATAACACTTCTGGCCATGAAGATGCATGCAATGGCAAGAGAGCATGACAAACAGAAAGGCAGAAAGGATGACAAGAACAGCAGGTAAATAGCAAGTACCACCAAGAAACTGAATATAAAACTTCAAAAATTACGGCAGACGCCCGTTATAGAATAATTTTAATGAACTTGCAAAGACAGTATTTCAGACTAATTTAACCAAGGAAAACTAAATGAAATCTCCCTGAAATAAAATAGGCTATACAGATGGAAGTCTAGTACTGTGGGTTTTACCTTTGGGAGTTGCAGCCTGCACAAGATTCTATTCTTTCATTACAAATCTGTTGTGTGGGGGGCGGAGGAGGAGTAACTGTGTTACAGGGATAAAAAGAATAGCACAATTGTTGTAAGAACATCTAGTTTTCTCTACGTATTTCTATCCATCACAATCCATCCTGAACTTCACATCTATTTTTTCTCATTACCTTACCCTATACTATGTCAGTAAGGGATATTTTAATGCTGGGGGGGGAAGCACTCCATAAATAAAAGTCCCTGAACAGGACATCACAAATTCATTAGTAAAGATCATTAAACAGCGTTCGTTTTAAGCGAACAGAGAAAACAAAGAGAGCTGATCAAGCTCCATCAGGAGAGTGAGGAGGACTGGCAGGAATAGCAGCTGTGCTCGAGCTCAGATTGGATTCGTGTTGGCAGAACTGTGAAATAAAGCCTGCAACACACTGTGCTTTTATGAATCCTGCTTTCCCAATAAAAGGCATCCAAGGCATTTAATGCTTATGTTTTGCCTTTCGTAGGCTGTTTTTCTTAGGATGGTTTCTATACAACTAAATTTATAAAAGTCCAAGATGCAATTGTTTAGACATGCTGCTCCTTCTAACGGTGCCCTCTAACACATTCTAACACAGCCTCATTCATCTGAGTATCTCCAAGTGCTTCATAAATGCCAATTGAACAGATGCCATGAATCTGAAAAACATTACTGCCGGAAAAATTTCTGCTATCTGACTTGGTTAGAATAGGATGTTTTATTATACAGCAGAAAAGGTCGGTGCAAGGAGAAGAGTCTAAGCTATACATTTAACAGCATTTTCCCTGTATCAATTTTAATAATACAAAGTCAACTATGCAAGTCAAGTTCCTCCCTTACCAAGGAAAAAACCTACTAGAAACTAAATAAAAAGATCGAAAAGTTTCTTAACAAATTTTAAAACAAAAATTATGCGAAACATATACAAAAACCTAAACTTGAAACAAATACAGAGGTATATGAATAACATATAAATAAAAAAAGAAATGCTTATTTTCAAACAAATGTGAAAATATACATTTAGGATTACATTTAATAGAAAATTATGCATATTTTGTACCCTGGCCAAATGAAAAAACTCAAGTCATTTTATTTCATTTAATCTAATTTCTGGGCATAGAATACAAAAAAGGAGGAAAAACCTAAAGAAAGAAAGGATGGAGAAATGTGTAGGAAGATCTCAAAGTACATAAATATAGTGTTGTTCTTTGTGTTCCCATGTAAAAAGTACAAAAGTAGGTCACCTATTATATATTACAACAGAGCAATATAAACCAACTTCTTCTGACTACCTTGTTAGGGGGAACGTTTTTGAGTATAACATTACATAATACATTGGTGCAACTACTTCAACCTGCTTTAAATAAGTAACACTTCAGAATTTGCGAAACCGATGAACCAAAACTTTCACAGCTCAGACTTTCAAACCTGAAACTGGGGCTAGAAACAGAAGCTCGAGTCCATAAACTTCAAGATTTCAATGACTTCCTATTTTCTGAGCAAGAATTCAGAGAACTTCTCTAAGAACGGGATCACTGCACTTGTGCCTTCTCAAGTGGGATCATTTATGTGGGGGAACCGAGCAGCATAACTATTTTCCTTCTACAGGTATGTATACCAGTCCTTTTTCTTCATTTACCCTCTTTCTGAACCAACCTCATAACCCTGATTTCTGTGCTACTATAGAACAGTAAACTATTATTTTATAAATCAAGCTTCAGATCAAAAGGAAGAAGAAAGTGTCATTCACTGCAATTCAGAGGCAGGTGAAAGGGCTGCAGTGTAATGTTCCAAGACAGAATTGCCTTTTCTTTGTGCTTTTCTTAGTTCTGTCTAAGCAAGCTGCCAATTTATTTAAGCCATCCATGAATGAAGGTAAAATGGATTTGTCCAAGATGACACATAGTTATAAAGTAGAAACTGTAAGACATCTTTGCCTGTTGAACTCCCTTCAAGACTAAAAATAAACTTCTCCAGACTTAAAAGTGCTCTAATTGATTCAAAATCCAGCCTGTTTTTTTCAGTCTGAGATTCAGTTCACTCTTTTCAGAACTCAATGCATAACTATTCTAATTGCAAGTGTGGATAACAGTATGATAGAAACTTTAAATAAACATACAGAAAACCCTACCATCCATAAATCTGTTTTATTCGCATGTTTAGCAATCACCAATAAGAAAATACTTACTTCTAATATTTAGTATTTTACTAGAAAGCCAACCAGAGGTAGATGTGTGTGCCTTGGTAATACAGATAGGAGCAATATTTATTATATTCACAATGGCAGATTTATAATTTTGTCTCTTATATTACCATGATTAACTATAAAAGCAGGTTTTTTATAATAAGCATAAAGCTTAAGGCAGACATCAGTGAATTCATTCTAGTAATTATGGGAACTAGTGCATTAATTAATATTTTTTAATGTATCTAAGATCATATCTAGATTACAAACAGAAAGGAGAGCGTTACTTCAACACCATTTCTTCAATCATGCTTACTTTAATGTAAGTTCAAGCAAGTAAATCCTAAAAAGAGCCTAAGAAGATATAATTTTTCAGATAATTTAAAAACTATGCATAACTACACAAAATGGTTTACACTCAGAGGTTTCCTTCTTCAAGTATGAGTAAAGTATCACTCTGTAGGCACTGATGAAGGACCAGTCTATGCCTCAAACAAGTTAATATTTAATAAATAATGAAAGAAATTTTATGTGTTTCATGCACTGTTAATTTTTTCAATCCATTGTAATTGTAAAACATCCTTTGAGCAGTGGCAGTATTTTCCTTGCTGCCATTTTCTGCACAAAGGTGATGGGGCACCATGGAGACTTGCATATTTTACTATTATTAAGGGAGAATTATTTAAAATCAGTTGTAGTATATTCTGTTTAAAATCTTGTCTTGAAATTGCAGTATTTGTGCCTATCCAGATTATGTTTTTCACAGTAATTTTTCCTCCGGTCTTTAAAGCTATCAATATTTATACAGCCAATGATGCTCAGCTTTAAACAGTTAAGGAAAGGAAAACACCATATTAAGATGCAATTGCTACAGCACTTTCTCGTGATATTTAAAAAAGCATTTGATGCATGAAGCTTGGAAGCAAAATCAGTTTTCCTACTGCTTTTCAACCATCATGAGAGGTTGCAGTTTGCAAAATTGCTCACAAACCATAGAGACTGTATTTTTTAAATAACTTTTAGAAGGTAGCACTTGTCTACATTTCCCACCTTAATATCTCACAGCATTTTTGGCTACCATTTTAAGCATTTTTATAAAGGAAAGAAGTAGAATACACAAGAACTTGTCTGAAAAACAAATTTGCACTTAAACTCAGCTACCACACAAGTCCCATGAACAGTATTGTAATAGAAATATCATTCTTTGTCTCCTACCTAATACCACTCTAGGACTTTGTCCAGTGTTTCATCCATTCCCAGATGATTAATTGGTTTTGCCCCAGGTTTTTTTTTTCCTCTTTGACTTATTTCTACCCATGAGTGGAAATGGAGAGTTAGGAAATCTACCAAACCGCAGGAAGTGAAGGAAAGAACTTTCTCACACCTTCAACTATAAATCTATAATTTCTTTAAACTTTATGAACTTGTTTGGTTACACAGAGGAAAATCCCAAATCATGAAGAATTTCTTCACTGAAAAAGTGATCAGGCATTGGAATAGGCTGCCCAAGGAGGTGGTAAAATCACAAACCCTGGAAGTGCTCAAGAAACAACTGGACAAGGCACTTAGTGCTATGGTTTAGTTGACATGGTAGTGTTTGGCCAAAGGTTGAACTTGATGATCTTGGAGGTCTTCCCCAACCTAAATGATTCTATGATTCTATTAAAAATATAAAAGAAGACAGGAATGCTATTACTTCATTTGTACACAAATCTAAATTTTGTCAGAGGTTGAGATTTTAAGTAGATCCGTGTGCATCTTTTCTCCTTCCCAATGTCCACACAGATAGTAATACTACTTCTGATACTTTTAAGCAGAATAAATGTTGAAAGAAAATCTTTCGTTACATAGAAGAGAGGGGAAAAATTATCTCCATTGTCAAAATTAATAAAACTAGGGACAAAATGTCCATTCAAACTAAAAATGTCCATTCAAACTACGGACTGAACTGATTTTTGCATTGCCATTGCAGCATGCCCATGCTTGGAAAAAAAGGTTATTTTGGAAAGCCTCTGCATTAAGGGTACATTTCCTCAAATTCACCGTTCTTTCTTGGTACCTTTTTGGAAGTAGGATTCCACTTTGAAAATGCACTGTGCATTGGAGAATCTCCATTTGAAGAATTCAACAATTACATTGTTTCTGTTGCAAGAGTGTAATTCATAGAACTTCAACAAATCAAGTAATTTTTATAACCATTTCATATTTTTTATATACACACGCTCATACAAAATGTAACTAGTACATCTATCACAGGAGTTACAGAATAACTACTCTGTACACAGTGTTCAGCTGAACACGTCAGCCTCATGTGGAGCACTGCTTGTCAGTGGCAGTGGTGACAGCAGTTTTAATCAAGTCAAGCAATCATAGATTTCCTCAAAAGCACCAAGAGCTGTCTTGTGCCAGCTGAGTCAGCACCCCAAAATCCCAGGTTTGGTAGAGGACCTGGAACAGTGCTGAGAATGCCTTGGGTGGTGGACACAGCAGGCATTTTGAGTAGCCCTGTATGTATCAGCTAAAGTGAACAGCAAAGATTTGGGTACAGTAATTAAAACTATCTGGATATGATTTTCTTCTCCCAGAAGAAGCATAACAGAATTTCCTCATTTAAAGTTCAAATATCATTCAAATATCAAAACAAATGAATAAATTACTAACTCAGTAGGAATTCAAAAGCCAAAACACAGTCAAAGGAGTATTTTTTTCTGTTCAGAGGGTAAAACAATAGCTGCTTGGCTGCTTTCTTGAGCCTCTGTCAAAGAATAGGCTGACCCAATCTATGACCTGCTCACACTGTTCAGTGCTTTGATATCTAACAAGCCCTTACTAGATAATACTAATCAATGGAAACTGGAAGCTATAGATTAATCTGTGAATGTGTAATATTTGTCAAAAGAGAAACAAACAATTTGCATTATTTTGCAGGTGCTAAAATTACTTAAAAATAATAAAAGCTCAAGCTATAAAACTCAGCAACATTCACATTTATTTCTAACTGCTACTATTATTCCACCATGTCAGTAACAAATAATGCTATCCTAGAGTAGAATATTGCTGCCAATTTTACAAACAAAAACATAAAAATAGGTTTTTCCAGAATTAAAACTGCATTTCCTTCCATTTATTTATTCATTCATTCAACAGACGCATTAGCCAAGACTCCGTGCAAAACCAGAATATTAAATTATATCAGCTGGATGCATTTCTAAAATGAATCTAAAAATTAAAAAGATTAGTGATTTGGTGAATTCATTTCTTCAGTATCTACATCTAGCAGCTCTCACCAATCTTCAAACGTACTTTGAAAATACAGATGTTTTCAGGCAAGCACAGAAAGAAAAATAAACGTGGCATCGTAATCACAGATTTAAACAAGATTTAAAATTGCAGATTAGCAATTTTATGTGCATTCTCTACAAGCCACAGTTCCCTCTGCAACTGCTGGTTCATAGAATTTTTGGGATCAATCCCACTTCCATTCTCAATTCCTTGTGTTGTGGATCAAATCTATTCAAGGCAATTTTGTGCCCAGCTGATCACAGGATGCCATTCAGCCAACTGCCATACGTGGCAATGGTACCCAATAGAATTATATTGTGGTACCAAAGTGAAGAAATACTGATATTGCTGAAGATTTTTTTCAAAACACCCAAAACTTAAAGCAAGGTTACAAATCAAACTCTTAGCAGTTTCATACAAAAGCAACCATGAAATTCAAAACTCAACATTCTCTATTTATAGCAAAAGATCATTAAGAAAACGAAGAAAGCCTATATAAATAAATCTGAAGAGTAGCTCAGTCACCCTTGTAGCAATTCTCCCAATTTCCCTGTCCTTGTATGTGACTCCTTTAGTTCTCATCAAAAATTCATGCAACTAATGCCATGCCTGGCTCATCCTCAATAGGAGTCTTTTCTTCTTCCTTCTGCCACATCACACACACATAAGGTGGCACTGGGAAGGGTAAGAGAAGGGGAAATGCACAACACAATGACAATTTCTTTTCAGTATGGCACAACCCAAAGTACCACACAAAAACCCATTATGTCCAGTTTGTTCTACTCATAATACTGATTTGGTTAACTGTTGTTAACCTGCAAGGTAACACTTGTTATAGGTTTTATTTATGAAGCATTGTTACAATTAATTTAACTTCCTAGTTGATGTTGGAAGCAACAACTTCTCAGTGTCAAATTACAGGTGAAATATTCTCCAAACACAGTTTTGCATTTTTGCCCTGTGTTTAATAATCTTCTATGCATGCTGCAAGGCCTGTTTCCTTAGAGATAGGGGGGTGTTTAATTTTGAAAAGATGGATGAAGAAATAGAGAGTGTTTCTATAGTGTTTCATCAATATATTTTTTTAAATCTCATTAATTATTTGCATCTTCTGAAGATTTGTTTTGCTCCCTGACTCCTCTTCCAATGCAGTTGAGGGCTTAAAGCAATTTAGACAGAAGTAAAGTTAGTGCAAGAAATAATTTATATTCTGTCTTCGCCAATACATTACTTTACTTTAGGAAAAAATAAATGTATGTCTTGAGAGATAGATACATGAACTATTTTTTTCCACTCAAACCTCAATTCTCTCATTACTCCAAAGCATTTCCTTAGTTTAACTTTGTCAAGTCCAGCCAGTCATTAAAAATCTGTGTTTAAAGATCTGCAAAGAGAATAAATGTGTTAAATTTCTACAGTCCATGCATTCTTCAAAAAGAAATTGATCTTGTATTACAGAGACTGGACAGATTAATGAAATACAGACAGTCTTTCCAGATCTGCACATAACCAAATGGTTTTTCTACAAAACACAATAATGTGAACAGAAACTATGAAGCAGATACAGGATGCTCAGTCATTGTGGTCATGGACATTGCACAAGAAGCTAAAATCCTTAGCTTAAGTGTTAATCCACACTATCTCTAACTGTCCATATAAATTCGCTCTAGACTAAGGGTACTGAATAGGAACTAAAACTCTGCCTAGTATCAATCTTTATTGCCCCAAAGTACACTGTTATAGCTGCTTTGCCTACAGGCTTCAAGATTACTGAGAGTGGCTTTTACACTCTCACAAATGCTATCATCACAGCCTGTAGCATTTATCAAGGTACGCACTCAATTAACAGTCCAAGATGCACCCAAACACCATTGGAAAATCCCTGCTGAAGTATTCTACCCTAGACCTGTATTGTTTATTGAGATAGCATCAGCTTCAGGATTTCAGAGTGAGAGTATTAAACGGGTATTAGCGAGAGTCCAATAAACAGGTAGATGCCTAGAATTGTTTGATGGTGGCAAACAAAAGGTTTCTGAAGAACGTATAAAAAATTTGTAGGGAAAAAAACCAACTGCCCCAGGGGGAACAGAAAGCCCTGAGTTTTCCTTTTACTTCAACAGCAAGGCAGCAGAAAAGGTATTACAACATAAAGCAACTTCAAAGAAAAACATTCTAAGCCTAACGACCAGCAAGTTTAAAATAGTAACCACTTTCAAAGGGCAGGCTCTCCCTTCCTTTCATTCTTTCCTCGCATTAAAACTAATTTGCTTGATTAGCAAGATAAAATAATGTTCTCCATATCCAGCTGTCTCTCAGGGGGAATAAATTCTCACCGGGCACCATATCTACTGTGGAAAGAATGAGAACTAGAAAAGACCTCTACTTGTGTCAGAACAGCAATTTCTCTTTTAGAAAGACAGCACAGTAACAGGCAGTCAGTATGTAATAACTCACATGGTTTTCCTGTTGATAGGTTGTTGCTGTTGCTATTCTCCGTCTTCCACATTTCCTCCAGGAGCTCCTAACCCAAGGTATCATTTTGCAGAGCTGCTAGCCTACCTAGTAATAGTGAAGCTTCTCACTTTGAAAGGCACCAGAAATAATGCACATAACATTTTTCCTTTTTCCTATTCCAACTACACTTCATAGTTCCTATCACTGCAACTCATGCTACCTGTATGTTTTAATTGATTATGTAGATCATCAGCGAAGGCTGCCTAAGAATTTGACAAGCTTTTTCTCCATAAACCCGTATTTGCTCATCATCCATCAGTGCAATAAAAATGTCTTGAATAACAGTTTTAAATTTCCCAAGATTTTATTAGTAAAATAAAACTTAGGCTTCACGCCTAATGACTGCAAAGCCAGCTTCAGGCATCAACCATATACAATGCAAAGCAGCATTCCCTTCCTCAGACATACCACTGACACCACTGCTTCTCAGCCTTCTCCCAAAAAACAGCAAATGAAAGCATTTTTCATACAAGCTGTGGTTTGCTTCAGCATTACAGTAAGTGATTTCAAAGACAACAATTATGCAGTGAGGTTAAAAATACTTTAGAAGATGGAAAAAAACTGAAACTATGGTTTAGGCACAAAAATCCTTGATATTTGAAAGCTTCACAGACAAAATTAGTTCTTCATATGCATGCGTATGCATGGATTTTAACACAGTTTAGGTATTTATTTTAGATTCTACAGCTACAATATATATATTTTTTTTAAAACTCAGGAAAATATGAAGGGGTTTATATTCCTCTTTCATTTATCCGGTTGAGAAAGTAATAGATGTTTTTCAATAATGAATAAAAAAAATTAAACTATATTACGGATACAAATTATGAAAATGAATGAACCCAAACAACAGAGGAAGAACGAAAATAAACTGAATATGATACCAACACAAATCTAAATTTAGATCAACGTGCACATCAATCAAATGAATATTTTTTTAGTAGAGGAAATGTGAAGCCAACACACTGCACTAAATTAGTTCAATTTCCATATTATTATGCATTTATCATTATAGCTTATTACTTTTAAACTTCTCTCACATGTCTTTTTATGGCACTACATAAACAGATTTTTATCAGTTTCCCTGAACAACCTTGTAAAAACAACTGAAGAACCAAGGTGGCAAAGAGGGCACAACCAAGTAATTTATCATTTAAAAAATCAGACAAGAAAACATACTGCATATAATTTTTCAGATTTTGAGAATTTGTGGACTATCACCATTGTCAGACTGATGTGGAGAACTTCCTACATTTGAACTGAACACAGAGGCTGATATTATATTAATTGCTTGTATGAGGCATTCACAACAAGGGGGGGGGAACCAACTACTGTCCTTAGGTTTTATTTTGTTGTCTGAAGATAGCAAAGTATGTTCATGTCACATGCACAGTTACTGTGTGTGGTCACTCAACTTTGATTTGAAGGGTAGTAAGCCTACTGGATCATTTTCAGGCACTTTTTGTAGTGCTTCCAAACTGAATCAGCCAAGCAGCTACCTGAGCGAGACTGACACATGTGAAGTCACCCTGGTGGTAACCCTTACACTGTTGTGTTAGCCTTAAAAAAGTTCATGGGACATGACAGGTGATACCTATTCATGCTGGGTTCACTCTTTATTTACAGGGCAATTAAGATCCTAAGATTTGTCTCTTAATTTCAGCTAGAACAATGCTGGCTACTAGGCACACCATGTGAACACTTTGTAGTAAGAGACAATGGTACCACCGTTCTAGTTTACAAAATTACTAGGAAAAAAGTCTATCCAAGATCTGTGCTGAATAAACAACTCTAGAGAAAATCTTCCTGTTTTCTCATTTTGTTTTAAATTAGCAATTCCACTTAAAGGATATTACAGCAGGAAGGTGTGTAAGCAAACTCCTGCATCAGGGGATTGTAACAGGGCAGCTAGTGCTGCTCCTGCTGCTGCCCATCCTGCATATCTGGCTATGCATGACTTTGACAACAAGGATATCTGATGGAGAATCCTGAATCAGATCCTAAAGTTTCGACCCTGCATGTTAGCTTCAGCTGCCTCCCAATCCAAAGCAACATAATCAGCCAGGCAGAACGCTTCCTGACACGTCCACACTGCTGTGCAATGCACAAACACAGAGCTGCCAGGAGCTGGGACTTGGGGCTGCTGGGCTGCACAGCCACCCAGCAGCAGGGAACAGCACTGAAAACGTCCTCCAACATACAAAATATCTTCATGAAAGAAAGGTAAGCAATCCCATGGCACTTCAAACCACAAGACAGTATTTCCTCATTCTACAGCCTCACATCATCAGGCCTCCAGCTCCAGAATATTTCAGCTACTATGCTAAACCACTCTGCAACTTTGGGAACTAACACCCTTTCAGGCATGCTTTCACAAGGCTCACACAATGCAAGATGCCTTTTTTATTTGTATGTTCAAAGCAACACAAAAGATATGGTGTCAGAATTCCAAAAGCCTTTCCATAATAATGAAACTCGTCACTAAAATTCAGTAACAATTACCAACTTAGAACTAAGAATATTTGAAAAAAGCAGAAACCTCTCAAGTTCTCAGAATAGTCAAAGCAAAATTTTAATGAAGGAGAAAGCAAATTCATAGCAACATTACAATTTTTAAAGAAAAATGAAAAAATATCTTGAAATTTATTGTCACTAATTAAACTTTTGCCGAAAACTACTACAACACACAGCACCACTCATTATGAATATTTACACTAGAGCACAAACCACCTCCATGGAGAAAAGCTGGAATGAGACTGATGTTATTTAAATTACTATTAAATTTACCAGCCATACTTCCCTCCTGAGCATAACTGATATTGCCTTTTTTTTTTCTTTCCACTAAAATGCTTAAAAAATTGTGCAATAATGCACTAGGACCATGATTTAGCTGTACCACTTGACCAAATTTATTGTTATGATACAAAAAGGATATCTTCCCTACACATGAGTGATTGCCAGCAATGGTTTTGCAATTCTTCTTTGGTATCACCTCATTGTGCAGAACTAAAGCAAGATACATTTTTGGTATTAATAGCTAAAGGGCATTCGCTAACTTACACATTTCCTCATGAGTACAGAACCTTCCAGTGCTGAAAAGGTCAACAGTTGTTCTAACATGGAATACTACTGAACAAATAACCTATGCCTAATAGTTAGACAACCCCAAAAGAATCTTAAAAGACATTCTTATTCCGTGGCAAAAGTAGTGAATTTTTCCCTACTTAAGCTGCTATGCTATCATTAATGCTGAATCTTGAAAATTAATACGTACACATTATATGTAAAAATAAATAAACATGTAAAATACATATACTACTATATTATATATATTATTTTTATATAATCTATTCTATATCTATTTAAAAATACTTGTCTTCGTGCTGCTTCCAGAGCTCTTTGTCTTTGCAAATACAAGAGGAAGCATGGTGAAACAACATACAGTTAATCTGGAAAATCCAGATTTTTCCAGGGATGTAATTCTACCGTGGCGGAACCGAGATCAGCAATGTCCCATGTGCAGGACTGGTTTTTGTCAAGGGAAACATGAATGTTAGAAAAGTGGAAAAGAAACCATCGCAAAACCCAACCTAAATAAGTCATTATAAAAATAACAAAACAAAGCTAGATGGCAATCAACAATAAGGGAGATGAGATAATAGGCTTTAAGGGCAAGATGCTAAATGGAAAATTAATTTTTTGGATGTCAGTCCTTGCTGCAGAAAAGGAATAGCCTTAGAACAGTTCTCTATTGATAAAAGAAATGAGAATAAAGTACTTGAGCCAAAAGAAAGACCATGTTACCATCTGAGTCAGAATGGTACTATCTACAAATTCTAACAGAATTTTTGTTATCTATTCAGCATATCACTCTTAAATAATAATAAAAACCTTTATTACTAGATCTTGTGTATGGGTCAGGAGTCAAGATTTACATAAAAGCATGCTACAGCATGATCCAGACCAGCAAGCTGTAATTTCAGTATCAGGTAGAAAGCAGAACACATTTACAAATTCATCATAACAAGGGCACATCAGTACAACTCCCAAAATCAAACAGCTATTATCCATTGCTTATTTTTCCTTGATAGTATAGGAGTCACTGGATTTTCAACAATATTCTAAAAAAGTTCTTTGCAACTGACTGTTGAGGAAACTGAGATACAACAAGGTAAGAAACAATTTTAGATATAGATCACAAACTGCTAGAACAGATACAAATAAAATATTCAGAAGAGCTAGGTTAGAATTGGGCAAGACACTTCTCAGAGTGGATAAATGAAAGGTAAAGAGGAGCTATCTAGCTGGAATTGTACAAATGCACCATGTAAATAATGCTGGACAGCAATCCCAGAGCAGGATATCCAAAACCACTCAATATTAATTTTCTAAAGCAACTTGAGTTCTAAAGACACTATCTGACACTAAAAAATTTGTATGAGTTAGGATCTCAAGTCTCTTGCTAATATGAAAACAGATGACATTTTTAGACCCAGAAGCAGTAGAATTCTAAATAGTCACTAAACGAGCAGCAAGATTCAGACTAGGAAACAAGATCTGCAGTACAGAAGAAAGAAGAAATTGTTGCTGAAGCATTCACGATGCAAAGAAGAACGCAGGCAACAAGAGAAGTGAGCAGACACAGTCTCACAACTGTGCCAATAAAGATCTTCATGAAGATCCATGACATCTGGATGTTAAAATAGTCTGCAGTAGGTTTATGTAAAGTTAAACTCTAAAACCTATTAAAAGAATTCTAAAGCTCCAAAATCAAGGACTCTGATAGAAAAACGTAAGAACACGGTACTTCATCTGGCCCTGCTTGACCTTTTGAGCCTAAGGAGTCTTTTTAAACAAACTAAGCTTATTTAAAACACTGCAGTTCAAGAAACTGATTCAGGGTGATCTTATAAACTCAACAGCAGAGCTTTGACCTTCAGATCTAGAGATGACCTACCACCGTTTGGGAATGCAGTAACAGTCAATGCTGGGACATTACTTCCTCTGTGTAGAAAGTAAGACAGTAGACAGAAGAGGACCAAGAAATACGTGACAACTTGCAAATTACTGGACTTCCTCTCAGCAAAACTGAAAAATATATTCTCACATACAGCTATGATTCCCGAATTGAATTTAGAAGTACTACAGGAGTGTGTGTTATGGCAATTGCCATTATCTCTATCCCTTTGCATCCAGTGTCTCTTTACATGCATGTGCCTCTACACCCCTGTGCTCCATTCTGATTCAAGCTCCTGCCTCTCTGCGTTTCTTTTTCCCCCACATCAGACCCAGCAGCCTCAACCCTTCACAGTCTATTCTCTGTTACCATCTGGATCTCCCTCTCCCCTTGTGTTGCCATTCGCAATCCTAAGACCCCTCATTATCAGTCTCTTGTAGGACTCCTGCTGTTCCCTGATACTTCTACCTTCTCATTACCTTTTCACCCCACTTTTCACTACCCTAAAAGCCAAAATACCAGTCAAATTCTTTCTCCCATCTGTACTGATACAGAAACAGGTATAAGAACAGCACATTTTCTGTTTATGCTGGGTGCCTGCACATGGCTCTTTTTGCCCACTCTTCCCTATCTACCCTTTGAGGATGAAGTCATCTGTTCACACCATCTTAACTAGCATCTGCACAGCAATGGCTTATAAGCATGTCTATCCATCCACCTACTCCTGATTGCCTCCATATGGTACTGCTTCTTTTCCTGCATTTGTCTCCAGAAAACTTAAGCTTAATATATGTTCACAACTTAGCTCCTTATCACTCCTCTCAAACACTTTTTGCAGATAAAACTTCTGCCAATATCACCTCCTGTCATATAGGTAGTCTTTTTTGACCCCTTTGCCTGCATTTGAACCATATATTCATGGTATACCCAAAATCCTGTTACAATCTTCCTCCGTGTATACATCTTTTTCTAACAGTACAGCTCATCCAATACCTCCATCTTTGTTCAGGCACACATTGAAGAATTAAAAAGGGAGATGGAGATTCATCTGTTCAAATTTAGACAGGCTTCCTTACTTATCCTTAGTCATACTGAAAGTGAAGCAAGTAAATCTCTTTAATATATTAGTATTTATGCTTTCATTTCAGGAATCCTCTTTAACACATCACCCATAAGAGCTATGCTGGTATCACTGGCTTCAAGCTCTTGGGAGGCAGATGATACAGAGACAGCTCAAAGGGCTCAATCAGCTGCTACTCAGCATAGCCAGCTGGTACCTACTGATCTCTGTTCAAAGTTTCTGCATCCTTTATTTACATGGTTCCTGAATGCAAAAGAGTATGGAACAGGAAGCATGCTAGATGGATATGAAGGCATTTTAAAAAATAAATAAAGCATGCTGTTATCTAAAGATAAACAATATATTGGATGTCTGGCTGAAAGAAAAAGTAAAAAAAAAGAAATAAAGATATCTGAGGTACACAACTGCATTCTGTATTTGCATTAACAACCTAAAACCAGAGGACCAAATCAAAACTGGACCCAAACTACCATCTCAACACAGTTACTTATGTAAGAACTCTACTTTAACATTTAGTACTTTATCACGCTTTACAAAAAAACCCTTAAAAATCTTTTAAATCATGGTGAAAAAAAGCCCCACATTCATTTGAGATTATAAACTATCTATAGGACATTGTATACTCAGATATTTTTAAACTATTTGTTTCAGCAAACCAATTTTGAAAAATATTATTTTGGATTTTATACTGAAATTATTTCCAAGGTTTATTTAGCACCAGTACTAATTAAAACAGGTATTGCACTACACTTCTCCTTACGAGGTTGTGAGCATTGCTTATGTTGATAGAACAAATTCAGAAATAAGTTACGAAACAAAAAGTGAAAACAAAGACATCCCTTGCAAAGTGAAGGTCAAGAACATCATGCAAGAAAGACATCCTTACAAAAACCTGTCAAGTCTTTAGCAAAATTTGTGTGGAACGTACAAGGTTTTTTAGAAGTTTACATTTCAACAAAATTAATAACCCCCACAACTATACATTCATTGTACATAGTGATGGATCCTAAAAATCTTTTTTTTCTGATCATGAATCAACTGAATTATCATATCTGAATAATTATCAGGGTCTGTATAGTCTCAGTGCACCCTAGCATAAATTTTGCTAATATACATGTGGGTACCAAGTTGTCCTGAATATAACTTATTGCTACAAAACCTAGATGACCATTTGCATGTAAACATGCACGGTGAAATTCAGCATGGCTTAAAGAGGCAGTATTATTTCAGAATGTTAAGACAAGAAAAATCAACCAACCAAAACAAACAAACAACCAAAAATCAAACAAAAAACTCAAACACCTAAAAGGCTCAGAATTGGAAAGTAGGCAAATTCAAATATAGATTTTGGAAGCTTTTAAAGTAATAACTGTTTAATCCCTTTTTTTCTCAGTGCCATGTGGTTTCCAGTGTACACAAAGTAAAGAGTGAAAAGGTAAAAATAAAACAGGCATACCCTTAATATATTCCAGAATTCATAAATCATTTGTAAATTTAGTCCTTTTATAAAAGAATCCTTATATAAATTGGGGGGAGGGAGGGCATCAATCCCATATATGAAGCACAATTTAAGCCCAACATCACTGACCAATCAAAATTAGTGAATGCACTGCATCTCTCTGCAGTGAGGAGAAGCGACAAGGTAGGCTGTCATTCTGCAAAAGCTGCCCATCGCAAGCTTTCCTCTCAGAAGCACTGCTCCTCTTTTTTAGCAAGCTTGAATCTCAGTGGTGTCTCTGGAGACAAGAAGCCTTCAGTATGTTAAATTACTTTCATTATGTATTTTCAGATGCTTATTGATTCTACCGTAGGAAGAGTGGGAGACTGCAGCAGCCTGTAAACCAGAACTAAAGCAATTGTATACATTAGCAGTATGCTGAAACAATGGCACAGTACAGGCACAAATTTTCATTAAGGTCATTTTTTGAAGATATGCTTATTACCCTCTTTCCCTTCTACTCTGCTAACAAGTGAACAAAATGAATCCCTCCAACCTGGAACTGCTTCACCTGCATCGAGAATTTACCAAATCTTTAGTGGAGGTAAGACCTGTTCCTTATTATGATATTCAGAATAAGCAACATTAAACCAAATTAAAAATTGGAGAAAAAAAGGCAAGAGACCAGATTTAACTTATATTAAGCAGTAATATATTGTTATATTTAAGACCAGGAAATATTTAAATGCTATTTCCCCTTCCCCATTAAAATATAATGATAGAAAAATGTTATTTGGTATGAAAGTCTTATAGAATATTAAGAACCTGTTTTGTTTGTACAACATGAAGACAGTACAGTTTAAGCTCATACAGTATTGGGGAAAACAACCACATAAAGCAACCAGGAATATGCTTTTCCTCCCTCAGCAGTATTTCCAAATATTGGCAGTTAAATATGTTTCAGATGTATTCAGTTACTCTTCGAAGGATCAGATAGTCTGTAATTAGTGTATACTTATTGCTTTATGAAGGTTGGCTAATATGACTAATTTCTGATTGCTCAGGAAATCCCCCTTTTTTGTTGTTTTTTTAAAAAACTTATTTCTTTCGTTTTCCTGCACATTCAAGCCACTTATTAAAAGCATGGATTTGCTAAACATTTATTTCAAGAAAGGAAAGTATAACAGTATGCAAATTAAACACAAGCATTTTTTTTAAAAGGCTCATTAATTCAGTTTCTCATTAGAAGACAAGAGAGTTGTATGTATAAACTACCTGCTCACCAGAGCTATAAAACTACATTTTCTGGCTTTAGTCACAGACACTTTGCATCCAACAGTTATTGCTTCTAGCCAGGATTTTTTGTAACCTGCACTATCTGGAACACAGGAAACTTGTCCAAAATACCTAAATTCATGTAAGCTGACAGAAGAATATGATTTACTGGCAAACAGAGAGCAGGCTAACTGATTTTCTGTGTAATCTCTATAAGGACCAATTTAAAGATCCTTTATTCATGAATTAAGTGATACTAGAAAATACATTCTTGCATTACTTTATTTTTGAAATTATAAGCCCTACTTTTAACCTTTTTTTTCCTCCCCTTCACAAGGGCATGCAGCAACTAATTCAGTTTTACAACTGACAATATGAAGAATGCAGTTGACCGGGTATCTTTGTAGCTGTATGACCTACAAGCAGCAGGATGCATCCTTAAAATCTATTCTTAAGACATAAAGGAATTAAAAACAAAACATGGAACACACTTGCATTACCATTTACGTGCATGACACTTCAACAATATACATGGAAGACTAACACATCTGCTCAGATTTTCATTAAAAGAAGAGTGCAATGATTGATTCTTAAAATGGTGAGCATTTCTTAAAGAGGGATTTATAATTTAAAACCAGAATTGTGGAAACTACTGATGCATGAAGAGACAATGAAACATGAAATCCCAAAAGGAGAATATGCATACTTCACCAGCAAGCTGAATAAAGGTTTAACCAAGCTTTTTCTATACTACTCATTAAATAACTTACTTGTCATAATGACTAATGGATATTTTTCTCTCAATTTTACGATGTTATGTATTCTCCTTAAATCAAAATAAACCAAATTAGGTAACCCATGGTTACTCTGAAAGCACATGAACTGGATTTTATGATGTATAGCAACTTCTTTCACTAAGCCATCACTCAAAAGTAATGAGCAGGAATATTACAGAAAGAAATACGCAACCATAAACTAAGGATGTCTACACACACTCCGAAAACAGAGATCAGAAATTATTTTCCTTTAAACCTGGAAAATAAAAACAGGCTTCTACAAAATGCAACAGGGGAAGGAAATTAACATCACTTAAAAGAAGGTTTATTTGTTATTGCTGGCTTGAAACTCACAACAGACACACAGAATATGCCCTGGTCTGTAGAAGTATCTGAGGCAATTAAGAAGTCCCCATGTTTAATCAGAACTTTTTGCTGCTGAACTGCAGGAACAAAAAAAAGGAAAACAAAAATCCTGCAAGAAATGAAATAAGAGCTCAGCTACCACTCGATTTCCAGGTTACAGTGCGTGTCAGAAGTGTCTCAGTGACACCATGTCTCAGTTTCTGCCAAGCTGCTGCCACACGGTGCCAGGCCCCTGAGGCACAGGGAACAGGTAGGTGCCCCGGCTCTGCGGCGCTGGGTGAACGAGCTCCTGTCCTCACGGTTCTGCTTCCCTGCACCCGAAACCCAGGCCATGCAACCAGGAGGTGATGTTTAATCTATTCATCACAACCCAGCACAGCTGACGTTTTCTGTTTTCACAAAATCTCGGTTGCTCTAATGTTAGGGTGAGACTGTCATTTGTTTCAGCAGATCTGGTTTTGATTTCTTCCTGGCTTTTGCTAGTACAAAAGAATTTCATTTATCCAGCAATGCATTTGGAACGGCTTCTTTAAATCCATTCACAGCCAGGACAGCATGCAAGAGGAGACCATATTCCTGAGGGTTAATGTAAGACAGATAGAGGTTGCCTAAATTAGAAATGAAACAAAGCTTTTGAAATATTTCTTGTTTCATTTCACACCTGAGAGTAATACGTTCTAATTTACATATTTTTTGTTTAAGAAGCACATGTAAAATAACTGTTGAAGAATAGCAAGAATTTTCATCATACAATTTGCAATTAATAGTATTGTTGAATTGAGGCTTTTCAGAACTGCAGATGAAATCCATTTGCATACTGTATCCCAAGTGTGCTTAATTCATACTTTCATTTTAAAAGAGCTCAATTTTGTTCACCTTAGTGCTATCCACTTTAATGCATTCAGAATAGAACAAAGGTCGATATTCAGATTTATTTTCATGCCAAATAAGTCCCCTCTTAAATTTAAAGCTACCTAGAAAAAAAAACCTTCCAGTATCATAACAAGAAATTGAATAACTCTCTTTTATTTATTCAATCAATTACAAACTCAAGAGCTGGCTGACAATATAAATAATACAAACATCATGTATTACATGCAGATGCTGTATTTAAAACTTACCCACACAGGTAAAACTAAAGCAGATGAGAAACAAAACAAAAAAAATCTGCTAGATAAAAAAATACTTTTTGATCCTTACTTATTCCTAAGAGAAACATTCTATGTATGTAAATCTGTTTCGTTTAATTGTAGTTTGTACAAAAAAAACCAAACAAACAAAAAAAAAAAAAAACCCACCAAAAACAAAACCTGAAAGAGGTCATTTTCTTTTTAAGTATTATTTGCTAAAATTATTCCATTAAATATATTCTGGAAAAAAATTAAATACTCTTCCATTCCATGTAAGCACAGATTTATTGAAGAAACTGAATACTCAAATCAGAAAAAGGAAATGTAGTATTTTATAATAAACTCAATTTCCCAAACCCACGTAAGTTTTGCATTTGAAATTATATATACTTATATAAAGTTGTTGTAATGGCAAGAATCATACACCTAGATGCACAGAAGATTAAAATGAATGAAAGGTTTAAACTCTGTAAAAATCTGGTGAATTACAGAACATCACATTTCAGTCCACAACACTACTGTAAACCTCATAAGAAAGAGGTGAATAAATTGGCATAAACGATTTAAACCTCCTTTTTATGATACATAAGCAACAGTGCTTCGTGTTTCTATCACTTCTTTTTCCACAAGAGCTTTTAAAAATTATCTTGATCACTAATTTGTTAATACTTAACAACATTCTTCTAAAATGACCCTCAAAGCAATACAAAGGCTATGCACAAAGTATGGTTTATTCAACAAATGAGCCCTTTGTGAAAAACCACATCACTATAAACAAAGGCATGCCTCCCAAGTGGAAGCTTTTCACTATTTTTTCTTTTCTCAAACAAATCCTGCTTTCTTTTAAAAATCAAGGACCTTATTCTAGATCTTCAGGCTTTTGAGTCCATGCCAATTAAAGCTCTAAACATACTGTAAATGAAGAGTTTGGTAAGAATATTGCTTTTCCTCCCTCCTCCTTCCCCAGCTTTTATCTGCAGTAAGTGTTAAAAAAGAAACCAAATAGTTCCGTATTTTATTTCCCCTTTCAGGAGGAAAACCAGCTGCAACAAAAGAATGTGTTTGTCCCCCATTCTGGAAGTCAACATGCAGTCCGAATCTAACATTACCGTTCGAGATGCCATTGATGACATCGATACCAACATGTACCAACCACTGTCATATCCATTAAGCTTTCAAGTTTCTCTCACTGGATTTTTGATGTTAGAAATTGTTTTGGGACTTGGCAGCAACCTCACCGTGCTGGTACTTTACTGTATGAAATCCAACTTAATCAATTCTGTCAGTAACATAATTACAATGAACCTTCATGTACTTGATGTAATAATTTGTGTGGGATGTATTCCTCTAACTATAGTTATCCTTCTGCTTTCACTGGAGAGTAACACTGCTCTCATCTGCTGCTTCCATGAGGCTTGTGTCTCTTTTGCAAGCGTTTCAACTGCAATCAATGTCTTCGCTATCACCCTGGACCGATACGACATCTCCGTAAAACCTGCTAATCGAATCCTGACCATGGGAAGGGCTGTGGTATTAATGACTTCAATATGGATCATTTCACTTTTTTCCTTCCTGATTCCTTTCATTGAAGTCAACTTTTTCAGTCTTCAAAGTGCAAGCACTTGGGAAAATAAGACACTTCTGTGTGTGAGTACAAACGAGTACCACACTGAACTAGGAATGTACTACCACATTCTCGTTCAGATTCCAATATTTTTCTTCACTGTTATAGTAATGCTAATTACATACACCAAAATACTCCAGGCCCTAAACATTCGGATTGGTACAAGATTTACAACAGGACAAAAGAAGAAAAACAGAAAGAAAAAAACCATTTCTTTGACCACTCAGCATGAGACTACAGATGTGTCCCACAGCAGTGGAGGAAAAAATGTCGTCTTTGGTGTAAGGACTTCCGTGTCTGTCATAATTGCTCTACGCCGAGCCGTAAAGCGGCACCGGGAGCGACGAGAACGGCAAAAGAGAGTCTTCAGAATGTCCCTTCTGATCATCTCAACATTCCTGCTCTGCTGGACACCTATCTCTGTTTTAAACACCACTATCTTATGTTTGGGCCCAAGTGACCTTTTGGTAAAGTTGAGATTATGTTTTCTAGTAATGGCATATGGAACAACTATATTTCACCCTCTACTTTACGCATTCACGAGGCAAAAGTTCAGAAAGTTCTGAAAAGTAAGATGAAAAAGCGAGTTGTTTCAATAGTGGAAGCAGATCCCATGCCAAATAACGCTGTAATACACAACTCATGGATAGAGCCTAAAAGGAACAAAAAGATTACTTTTGAAGACAGCGAAGTAAGGCAGAAATGTTTAGTACCTCAGGTTGTCACTGACTAGATCTCAGTATTCACCAAAACACATCAAACGGAACATTTGAACAAACTGTAAAAAAAATACTGCCAAATAAGAAAAACTTTTTTAACTATTGGCGAGACTGTATATTTTCAATATATATGTTAAATAGAGTAGGTCTTGTATATTCAATTTCTTCATTATGTAAGATATATGTTGCATGGCTGTTTGTTAGCGTAACACCATGTGTATATTTGTCAAAAATATTCAAGTCCTCTTTTTTTAGAAAATAAATAGCCTTAAAGAAGTGCAAACTTTTAAAAATATTTGTATGGCTCAGTTTCTCTGTAAATATAAAAGAATTTTTAAGCAAAAATTGCACTTGGGAATACTTTTCTATAGCCCAACTTCACCATTTTGTACAATATGGTGTTTTTAAATTTAATTCATAAGCAGTATTGATCAGAGGTATTCTGAATATTATGCAGCTACAACCTGGATGCATTTTGACCTCATATTTAGCTATCCCACTTATTTCAATCTTCTCCAGCATGCGACTACCATGCACAGAAAAAGCCATTTACATAATGTCCTTCAGTGAATGGTTCAGAAACTTTTGATATGGGGAAAAAAAATTCATGCTGGTTCAAATATTGACAGTACTCTTAAGAAAAATAGAAAGTTTTGCATATACAATCTCAGAGCTACAATTTTGACATAAAAAACACAGCTTTGAATAATTACGGAGGACAGGAGAGGGGTAAAAGTCTAAATGAAGGAAAAAAGCATGGATGAGCTGATGCTAAGACAACCAACCAACCAAGTCAATCCTGTGCAAAGGCTTAGATTTTTCACACTGATATCTAGTGTGACACAAGGTCAATTCAGACAGAATTTTTTCATCCATACCATCTATCTACATAGACATGATTGTTAAATGCCACAGCTAAAGTAGAAGATCATTTTTCTTGCCCTTGATAACTCTATTATTTTCCAGTGTGTTCAGTTCTAGCCATACAATTGCCTTGTCACAAACTAATCACCAATGCTGCTAGCTACCATGTTCCTGCACTTCCTGGGTAGCCATGGCATACCTTTGTTCTACATTGTCTTCTTCAATCTCATCCTAAACCTGCACTGAAGAATCAAGAAGCCTTATGAAGTTATCATCATCCATAGCACTGTAAGCAAGAATTAAGATATTCATCCAAACGTAAGTTTTTCCAGTTGTTTGCATCATGCCATGGTTAAAAATTTCTTATTTTCGATGAAACAGTGGCAGGGAGAGGGAAACAAAACAAAAAGCTGCAAAATCAATGAGCGTGATTTCACTCCTCTTATTACATAAACTGATCAGTGTGTCACCAGCTACCACTATATTTAAAATGCTAATTCTCCCTAACTATTATCTTATATAAAAAAGCAGATCATACCCTTGAATATGAGAGCTAGTTTGACTAAAGTATTACATAAAAATCAGGATTTCTAAAGCACTTTTCTGAAGTTGCGTATAAAAAAAGGCGCAGTTTTAAGGGAACAAAAAAACTGTGTGTGTCTTTTCCACTACATTGCTAAATTATCAATCAAAAGTGTATTGCCAAAACTGCTTTTGTGCTTAAAAAAAAAATACTTGTAAAGTACCTTAGTTTACTAGGACTCATGCCTTAGCTTACCAGAACAGAAGACTCAAAATATAATATTACAGCTCCATATTCCACAAAGAATAGCCACTTATAATCATCCAAATTCTACCTAGAAATGTTATTATCTGATTGATAATAACTAATTATGTGAAATTACTGTGTAACATATATTCAAACATATTTTCACTGGCTTTTTTTGTGGAAACTAGCCGAAAAATACCTGCATTCAACTGTACCCATTTAAAGCACTTTTTTTATCCTACAAGATATGATTTCCTACAAGAACTAAAATCCTGTATCTTATTTGAGAGTTTGCAGAGAGGAAGTAAATGCAATAAGCTGCTTCTTTTTGGTTTTGGTTTTTTTTTCCCTAAATCACATATCCTCCACATTTACCACTTCAAAAAATTCTTCTGGGAATAACTTCTGAAAAGAAATGCACCCAAAATATTTAAGCAGAAACTATTTTTTGGTTTTTTGTACCCCCTCTTCATTTCCTTTCCAAGCTACTCTCTGTATTCTGAACACTACAAGAATAGAAGGTGGGATGTGCAGGGTTAATAACATGGTTTCAGTGATTACTAATCTTCCAATAAAGCATTCTTAAATGAAAGATACTACTCATTCATTTAAAAGGAAGGAAAGGAGAAATGATAATGAACAGATTAATAAGTCTACATCATGTCCTTATCTGAAAAAAGCATTTAGAAAAGCTTTCAGACTTGAAAGGTTTCTTGACAACATAACCTTACTTTTTAAAATTAAATAAAACCTCAAGAATTACACATTTAGTGTTAAAAGCTCATTCATTAGAAAATCAGATGCAATGAAGCAGCACTTCACAGCAGAGAAAGAGCAGCCTAGGAATTACCCCAAGAGATCAAGCCCAGTTTTAAAGGCTATGTCGATCATACTCATTGATTGCCTTTACGAATATAACCAGGTTCATTTTTACTATTCTTCATCTTCATTAAATTTTTAAAAAGGGGACTTATACTACCCTGGAGTACACTTTGAGGGCTGCAGAAGAAAAGTCTGCATACAGCAGGAAGGAATACAAGTAAGAATATGTGCCATCCAACATACACCCAGAAGCCATCATAAAACAGAACCATACATGATCTGTAGCACATGACAGATTTAACACAGGACAAAAAGAGTAAATTGTGAAGACACACTACATATCCTACAGACACAAGAAGATTTCAGGAGCAATATGAAGGTGTGGGTGCTTGACAGATAGACTAAAACAAATGCAAAGAGGCAGCATCGCTGAAGAAAAAAGGGCAAATTTATGCCATAGTATTGTACAATAAGAAGCCCACTACATTCTTAAAAATGATCTCACCACAGTGAATCATTAGTTCAATTACATTTCACACCACTCAGCCTAAGGCAAGCAGAATTGTACAGGACTCCAAAAATATTACTTCCAGCAAACACATCTCAGAAACACAGGCAAGCACTGCCAATTTCCACACGTTCTCTGTCTCTAAAGTATTAGCTGGTATCTGACTACATTGTTTTTTAACTGCAAATGCTTTTCCATTCAATTTTACATGGTAAAATGAGGTTATCTCACACTAAAAATACTAAAATAAGCAGAGTGCAGTCCCAGTATCTATTAGAATATTCAAGAAGCATACCTTCACACGCTAGTACATCACAAACCTGTGAAACAGAAATGAAAATACATCACAAATACCTAGTTTCTAGTACACAACTATTTTTATGGATTACAAGGCACGTAATCCACACATGATTGGAAGTTCTGTTTACTTTATTATTGTCAGGGGAATAGCAGTCACTTTTGTACTTTCTAAATAGATTAAAAATGTATGCAGTTGGATACACATCAGATCAATTCACCTCTCTTCCTTCATTGTTACATAAATACACACATGTATGTCATGCATAATTATTATTTATCTATACATACCAAAAGTTGGGTTTAACATCAGCATCTATTTTTATATTTATATGAAGGAGGCTTTGGTAAGAGTATCACTGAACTGGACTGACAGGCACTATGTCCCACCACACATAAATTTAAACATCCTATCTTCCCCACCGTTGTCGGATTTAAATTAAACAATACATTGAAAGGCTACGAAATTTACTCAGATAGAAGAATAAAAATTCTGCTGTATAAACCATTAAATATACTATATTGCAGTGGACATAGTACTTATTTTTAAGTTGATGCATGTAATCATCAAACTTCTTTGATAGTTAAATATTCTAGACTTGCTTGTTTCCTATGAAAAAGGTTTTAGTTGCCAATTGCCATTAAACTCTTTTGAGAGGAGAGAGTACAGCACTATTTAGCAAAGTTTCAATGCAGCATTAAAAGATCTAGAATATGCTAAATTACTCTTCTGTTACTCATTATTCAGGCAAAATATAGCTCTAAGAACAATCTGCTTCTGTCTTAGAATTTTCCAGCCTTGTAAGAGCCGGATTCCACTCCTACTTCACACATTCTGCCATAATATCACTGAATGTATTTGTCTTACACCAAGAGGAAAGAAGAATCTGACTCCATAATTACCATTTCCTTTCTCTAATTCATAGAACACTTGTGCAATTCAAGAAGCAAAATTAAACCCAGGGTCTGGGTTTTGTTTTGGTGGGGGAAGGTTAAAAAAAAAAAGAGAAAAAACCACACACGAACTGACTAACAGGAAAATCAAAATCAGTCAGAGCCAACAAGAGTTAAATAAGGAGGATGTGAAGAAGGTGAAGAGTACAGGTCCAGTGGAAAAGGGCAGAAGGCAGAAGGAAGCACTCTAAGGCAGCTACGGCCATCAGGACCACAAAAAGGTGGAGGGCAACACGCACCTGCTGTGGAAAAATGCTAACCTTCTTTTTTAGGTTGCAACAGCCAAAAAAAACCAAGAACTTATCTTTGAATCATTGAGTGTGATATCTGGTTGTGCCAAAATTGCTGGGAGGAGCGGGGGGAGCAAGATGAATAGCAACTCCAGAAAAAGCTTTTTGATTTAACAAAATATACACAGAATAAAAACCAAACAAACCAAAAGTGTGCACTATTCTATTACCTCTTTTCGTACAGATAAAGGACAAAGTACACACAGAGTACAAGCATTACAGGAAAAGACCTGAAAGGTTAAGCATCTGCTCCCAGTGATACATTTTAAAATATACTATTGAATTTTTCTTTAGTCAGATAACTTCAGTTCATCTGGATGCTTTGAGTGTGTTTCTCTACCACAGTATGTTTTCAACTACTGCTTCTTTATCACAATTTAATTATTTTTGTAGAGTAATAAATTGAAGGAGATATATCATTAGACATCTTTATATTCTTTGCTAAAATTACACTTCAGTGATTATTATAAATTGAAACAGAATGGGAGAAGTATCTTCTTGTGTATTTGCTTTATACATTTCTGTATCATCTTGTTTTCCTATTTTACAAAGAAATTCACACACAATGAAAAGAAGTTTACTTGAAATGAAAAAAAAGAAGATTTACAGTGAAAGTTGTGTGATAGGTACACAACCTGAAATTATTTAACTGATTCTTTTTACAGTCTGAATGAATTGTATCCTTTGCATATAAGCATTTCTATATCCCCATTCTGATTCCTGACACTGCAGCCAGGCAAGCAGGCAGGCAGGCTGAGAGCACAAAGCTGTTGGCACACAGCACACTCTCATTTCCTTTCCAAGACGGGTTTTTGGAAATATACTTTTGGTTTCTGCTACCCTGATACGATCTCTAACTTCCTACCATATATTGTAACAGTTTAACCTGATACTGTATCTAATAAACAAATCAGTGTCACTGCTGAAACAACACTGCTGTAAAATCTGTCACTCTGCCTATGTCAGACTACTATTAACATTGCTGTATTAGCACAGTTTTACTTTTAACTGTACCAGGAACTCTCACAATCTGTTGTGAGATTTTACTTCAAATTAAACTCAATTTCAACTCAATTAGTAGGGGGGAATAAAAGCTCAGTAACTTATTGCTACTCTGCACCACAGTTTTCTTCCGAATTTTATTTCAAGGTATTTTTCATAAATCCCTGTCACAAATAGAGAGAAGAAGGGATAAGTAGGAGAAAGGACAGCTTCCCACATTACTAAGTTATTACAAATATCAGTGATAATTTGTGTACTAAGCTGCATTTACAATGGGCTGAAAACATGCTTAAAGCAAAAGAAAATGAGAAAGGAACACTATTTGCCATGTATGCATCATCACAAAACAAAAGGTGAATGTGAGCACTAGTGTTGTAAAACACCTTAATAATAATGAAGATTATTACCCCTGCTAAGAGTTCTAAAAGCTAGTAAGTGAGACCTGTCAATGAATGAGAACAAACAAAACAAAAGATATGAAAATCGGTTGATTAGAAGCTTAATATGACCCAGAAACGTGCACTTGAAGCCCATAAAGTCAACTGTATCCTTGGCCTCATCAGCATCACAGGAATCTGGCCAGCAGGAAGAGGCCGGTGATGCTCCCTCTACTCTTCTCTCATGAGACCCCACCTGGACTGCTGTGTCCAGCTCTGGGGCCCCAACCCATGAAACATGTTGACCTGCTGGAGCAAGTCCAGAGGAGACATCAGAGGGCTGGACCAACTCTCCAATGAAGACAGCTGAGAGTTGGGGTTGTTTAGCCTGCAGAAGAGAAGGCTCTGAGGAAACCTGAGAGCACCTTCCAGTACCAACCGGACCTATGAGAAGTCTTTTTTACAACAGTATGTCATGACAGGACAAGGGGGAATGGCTTCAAACCAAAAGAGGAGAAGTCTACATTACATATTGAGAATTAATTCTTTACTGTGAGGGTGGTGAGGCACTGGAACAGGCTGCCCAGAGAAGCTGTGAACCTCCATCCCTGCAAGTGTTCAAGGCCAGGTTGGATGGGGCTTTGAGCACCCTGGTCTAGTGGAAGATATCTAAGCTCACAACAGGGGGGTGGAAGTAAATGGTTTTCAAGATCCCCTTTCAAAGTAAACCGTTCTGTGATTCTATGAAGAGAATCTGTGAGTAAAGATTATATTATGGACATATAACCTCCTACAGTCAAAATTATTAAAATGGAGGCATACAGCTCATCTGCACTTGCATTAAACAGGAATGAAGTATAAGAAAGTACACATGAAGACAAGTTAGACATATCCTTTAAAAGATTAATATATTCAGAAGTTTCTAATAAATCTTGCCGCAGTTTTACAGCGTACAGTGAAGATTCCAGAGCAGCTTAAACAACCAAGAATAAAAAGTGGGAAACTTTTGATTCAGCCAAAACTTTCTTTCAGATTTTTTCTTGTGTCTCAAATCTTTTTTCAGTCAAAAGTTTCTACAATTCTAGTTTGCGAAT
This sequence comes from Phylloscopus whistleri, assembly GCA_017589585.1. Lineage (NCBI taxonomy): Eukaryota > Metazoa > Chordata > Aves > Passeriformes > Phylloscopidae > Phylloscopus > Phylloscopus whistleri. The sequence goes on along the minus strand of JADMLD010000680.1, from coordinate 425,291 downwards.
CAGGTCTGCTAAATCTGGGCAAGGGGGGAATTTTTGAAATTGTAGACAACCTGGCAGAGAAACAATATGTTCCCAAAATAATAGAAAGTTCCTTCTTTTAATGAGGTTAGGTTTCCACATTTTCCCCTGACATTACATGAAAGGAAGTATGAGACCATGCTGGTTTTCAGCTGAAGGAGGTCTACCCTTAAGATAACAAAGCCAGTAATCAGATTTAATGCCTGTGAATAACTGAAGGTTGGACCTGAAAGGTAAACACGTAAGACAACTGACCTGTTTTATGTTTTAAACAATAACTGAAAAGAGTTCATAAAATGCTTAAACAATATTTGAAAATTATATGTATGAGTTGGGCGACAGAGAAAAAACTACTCCTGTGAAAACAGCGTATTTTTAAAACTGTTTCCTATGAAGAATGAAATCTTACTCTACACTTCTCATGACTTTGTGTTACATACAGTAACACCTTCACTGATCTTGTAGGCAAGACAATAGTAACAATAGTTATAGGGATAACTACTAACAATAGTTACGGGGATATTGGCTCCCATCCAGAACCTGAAAGAAGATTAGTCTTCAGTCTTCTTTTCATAGCTATTTGGTTAGACTTTTTTAACCAGAACTGGCTATACTTTAATTAGAAATGAACAGAATAGAATTGGTTATTACATTTAAGATTTGAACAACCAGTATTTACTTGAGGAATTACAACAAAATTGTGTCTATAATCCAATTTTTCAATTACTTTATACTTCTGAATTTGCCAGGCCTCATTTTCCAGTCCTTAGCTCTTGCCATTTCTTTCCTGCTAAGCCAAGAGTCCTTCTGTGGTCCTTTATTTTCTCCCCATGAATGCACCTCTACAGTCTTAATCTTCAAGAAAAAGAGCCCACTTAATTGCCCACTGTGACATGTATAATTGCATTCATTCACAGGTAACTGCAAAACTGTTTTTATTTGTAGAGCACAATTCCCTAAACCATTTGCACAAGCACAGTTTTGTTTGACATAGCTGCCTGAATGCAAGAACAGAAACAACACTGGCAAAGCAATCCCAGCAAGGACACGGTCCAATTCCAAAGCTTTACAGTTTACTTACCCCTGTTCCTCTCTTCCAGCTCCCCTAGTAACAAAATCATCTACTAAGACTGTAGAGCAACTGTGAGGTGAGGAGAATATGGCTTATTTCAATACCTGCTTTGGGGAAAAATAACTTAAAGGGAGGTTGAAGTAATCTAAATTTATGCACATAAATCTATAATGCAGCTATACAACTTCTTTAATCAATTCAGTAAGCAAAACAACAAACTTGTTTGACAACAAGTATTTTCCGTAAAAAGGTAATTGACTACCATTAATTCAGCTTTACAGCCCTGAATTCTTCTTTCAAATTAATTCAAGTTGCCTACTATTTTTTAGAGTAGCTTTGTATCTACTTGACATTGATATCAACAGAAATACCATCTCCTTCTGAATGCTAGAACAACACAAGTTGGATTTCTCCTTCCCTATTCATTAAGGAATTACAAACCAATGCCTCTGAGAACTCAGCACTTTTGTGTAACATCCTGGTTAGTTGTTGGTATCCTTACTCTATGGAAGAACAAACTACCCTGCCTTCAAAGACAAAACAAGAGCACCTACTGAAAAATCCTCCCATTCTCCACCTTTATGAAAAATCTGAAAATAAGTATATTAATATGTTCATTTCATTATAGATATCTTTCTGGTTCCAGTCAGTCATGGGTTGTTTTTTTTTTGCAGTATTTTAAATTTTTCATATCTATACTCTGTATTTGTAATGAATGCATGCAGTGGCATATATAAATACATTGTTTTCCAATTGTAGTTGTTGTCTTTGCTTTGTCACTACATTAGAACAGGCCCTCAGCCAGGAGTACCTTCTTTCTTGATTGCCAAAAAGCCAGTATTTCACAATCCAATATTGTCTTCTCAGCAAGCTTTCAGCTTTCAAGTTTGGCTAAATACATTTGCCCCACCTACTGAAGAGAAAATCCTCTGCAATGGAAAATTAAATCCTTCAAAAATTAAACACTCAACACTGGGCCTATTCTCAGTTTGCCCTATGCTTCACAACTTGCCACTCTGGCAACAAGTGGCTTCGAAATCCAGTAAGTTTGTTTATTATAAGAGAATGCAAAATAACATTTCCTGTGCTAGAAATGCGTGACTTTCAAGCACTGGCTGCAGAGGACAAGTAGTCCAGGCTCCCAGCGCTGTTCTTCCGCACTCTGGAAACATGCAACGATTTGGTTTTCCTGTTTTAATTGTGAAAATTAATTTTTAATTGTGGAATTTAATTGAGTGGGTTGTGAAAGTAACATCTTTTGGGTTTTGTTAGCTGACTTTCAGATCTATATGCATTTACAGGTACTCTTACTGAAATTTCTCATTCTATTATCGTCAATGAAATTTTCTGCTACCACCATTATTTGATCTTTTAGTAATCATTCTAATCCAATGGTCACTTCTTTTCTTGGTCACCACAAGTCACCTGTCCATTTTATCCATTTCTATTCTCTCACTCTGTTGCTGAATCTGTTTGTTCAGAAAGAAATAAAAACCACTTTCTATTCTCAGACATACAATACTGAAGTGTTATTTCTGAATGAACCATGTTCTTCTTCTGTTCAACCACTGGGTTACACACTAATAAATGCTTCAGTCCCAGCTGAAAGACAAAGATCAATATTAGAAACTGTTTCTCAGTGTTATTTCTTTGACCACTAAACAACTGATTTCACCATCAGCCATAGATAAAAAAAAAAGCCAGCTACCCTTAGCCAGCATCCATAGAAAAAAATATGCGTGACATTTCTCCACACCTTCCCATGGATAAGTGACTCAAGCCACCAAGTCTGATCACCTTAGAGATCACTACTCTAACCTGCAGTTTACTATTTAATCTCCAAGTATAAAAAAGCTCAGAAAGAGGGAACAGAGCAAGTTATAAATGCCAATTCCTACCAGAACTTCGGCCTATGTATACTTAGCCAGAAACATGAAACTGCCATTTCCTTGCAGAATCTCCACCCAGAGTAGAACAGACAACTGGATCCATACTGTTTCAGATGTATCATTTCAGCTGTAAATGGAACTAGAGAACTAAATTTTTTCATGCTAGTTGTTTGTGTCACCAACTTAAGAGCCCTAGCTCTTCGTTGTTCACTTAAACTTTTATGCCTGTTGAAATAGAGTAAGAATATACCACAAATTCAGAGATGACATACCTCTGGTTTTGCTGATATCCCTGCATTCATTTATTGTTTGGAATTATGTCATTCAATTTGCCTTTCTCTTCATGACCATACACACACAGCTTTATGTAAGAGACACTGCAAATTATTTTCAAAGTCTTGCCATCTACTCATTCTCTCTACAACGTATTTATAATTTACAAGTTGCAAAAAGATAATCTCTCAAAGACTCACCTCTCAAAGTAACCTCTGTGTCCCTTCCTTTTTCTCAGTCAAAAGTACTTCTTTTAAACTTTTTTTTTCATCTTTGGTCTGGTCAATTTTAATTTTTTTTTTTAACTAATATGGAGTTTTTAAAGTCAGTGCACAAAAATTACTAGATTCAAAGGCAGACAGAGCTTGCAGACATCTTTTGGTCTTGCTAGTTTTTGTATGTCACCTGGAAACAGAAACCCAGAGCTTTTCTTTCTACTTTTAATTATGTAGTTCTATTGAAGAAGTAAGACTACCCAGTAACAATACTTTTTGTTATAACTCAAAGATGCCCTAGGATCTGCACTACTTACACAATCATAACTGCTTCAAACCAACTAAAAATAAAAAAATCCTCTGAATTTGAATTTATGCTGTCTTTGGCTGAACACAAGTATTCATAAATATAAGCCTATCTGTGTTCATTCATAAATACAAGCCTGTTCTCTCATATCCTTTCATATCTCCACTCCTATGACACACTTTAGCTAACAAATACAAAAAATACTTACTGTTCAAACACTTGAAAAGATCAAAGGGTAAAGCAAAACAAGGTCCAAACCTTGCTGGAATACCACCCTTCTGGTCGGGTAAAGGAAATATGCCTTAACTGGAAAACAGAAACAGGCTTGGTATAATTGCTCTATAGGGATACTTTGAGAAGAAAGTAGGAGAATTTTGTAATTAGAGAAACAGAATATAAGTACAATTTTCAGATTTTAGAATTACACATTTAAATTTAATAACTGCAAAATAAACAAACAACAATTGGAAAAAAATAACTATGAGACCTGGCCTTTACATTTACACCTATTAATGAGAAAAGATAGGATGGTGTAATTGCCAAGATATTCTTCACAATTTCCCTTTTCATCACTCCTTCTATTCTTCATTTCTAACCAGTTCTTCCTTCAAAATTCCCAAGTTCCTTTATTTCAGCATTAGGTGACACTACAAACCCCAGATATATCCTCTAGCTCACAAAACCCCAGACCATCTGATGTATTACCAAAAGGAAAACACTGCAGCCACAGTAATTTTAAGAAGTAGTACTGGCTTAATATCTCCCCTAAACACTGCACTGAATGTGTTACCAATGCAAACACTATTTGTGCCTCATGTGCCTGTCCATACAGAGTTCAAATGCATAATAATTTATCAACAGCATGATGGGTGCAGTTATTCTGCTGTCCTGACAATAATTCCTCTCCAGGCAGAAAACACTTTGTGGCAGTCCATCACCTTCCCCCTCCCCTTCCTTAGTTATTGTCCACTATCACTTCTTTTCCACTGGAGTCCTCTGAACCTTTAGAAGCAAATAAATCAAGAGCTGTCAGGCCCTAGATTTTACTCTGTACCGGCTAAAGCCTAGCTTAATGTAATACTGGCCTACAAACAAGACTTATATACATGAGATCATACAATAACAGTCATAACTGATCCTAATAATGAAATAGCAGCAATCAGATTTAGGGAACAGATGACAGGGAGTTGGAAAGAGTAAAGCTTTCCAGAAATATAAGGAACAAAAGGCGTGGACTGATCTGTAACTGAAAAAAAAAAAGAAAAGCGAAAGACAGAAAATAATCTTTCATGGGCCCAGAATACGGATAAAAACTTCTAGAAACACTCCACACGCTACAGCAAAAGCAACTTGAACACACCATCATTACTTCTGACACAGCCTTACTACTGTGTCAGTAACATATCAGTTATGAACAGGTTAACACCATGATAGAAACAAAACAGAATACTAAACTCATTTTAAAACATTTGACATGCAGCCCTCCAACAAGGTCTATGTGCTTGAGACTAAAATTACCAAACACTTAATAGTACGGAAAAAACAAATTTTTTGAGTAGTTACAGCTAAAAGATTAATCTCATCAATACCAGAAATCAACTTAATGCTTACATGAAATAATAGTTTCACTTAATATGGCACATTTGAAACTTGTTTATGGTTGTTTAAAGCAAACTAGGCATGAAGAAATCCAAGAATTACAATTATACTTGGATTCTTTTTCTTGAACTGTATGCATAAAGAAAATTAAATTTCAAACCCTGGCAACTTAAAGGATATGCTGAAAAACAAAATTGCAACAGGAAATTTTTTTGCACCAATTCAAACTTCAGTCTTTTCTCCCATGTGCCTGTAATTATTTAGTGTCTTCTACTGAAACAGTTAGAAAAAGAATGCATGCCAAAGATTATGTAAAGCATGAGGAATATTTACATAAAATGCTTTGTCTAACATCAGCTTTCCAAGCTAGGAATCCTAGTCACAGCAAAACACAATTTGATGGTAAAATCTGTATGGTCTGTCTGCCTTGCTCAAAGAGGATAAAGAGGTCTTACACTATTGGCCTCTTAATAATGAAAAATTTTATTAAGTTTTGAAAGTCATTCTATTACATGCACATTAATTTGGTATCTTACAATCAACAGTCCAAATTAATGAACTTGTTACATACTACCAAGATTCTTTTTTATTTCAAAAACCAACAAGAAAAAAAATTACCTTCCCACCAGAAAGGGGTTTTTTTGGCCTGGAATACCACAAATAAAATTTTGCACATTAAATTTTTGCAAAATCTTCCATCTTATGGTAACAGAATCTCACGAAAAACATAACAAAGCAAAATAAAAACCAATTCAGCTGAAAGGAACAACATGAAATTGAAGAACATGGAGATTACCTTTAGCTACAGAAAAGCAGAGGTTTTTTTAGTCCAGACCATTTCAGTGAAGGTCTGGCAGTGTTACTGCTAACACCACTGGGGACAGAAGAAAAATGTTTTAGCAGTATATTTGCACTTCCTATGGATGCAGATACACCACCTGAAGCAGTGGCACAAATGCAGATGGCTCTGAGCCAGTAATACAATTCAGTGATTCTCAGCAAGACTAATTACCCTAGGCAAAAAGTCATGCAATCAAAGCCATGTAATTTCTATTAATCAAATCAGTTCACTTACCCCTACAGAACAATGCATTGTGCTACAAAGACATATGCTATATTATTTTGGAGGACACTAGGTATTGCACAAGGCAGCAACACCTAGCAATCGTAAGCATCTAAGTCCCTAAACAAAAGCACCATGAAAGCAAAATTTCCCTCAAGTCTGATGTCTATTGATTCTTATGAGAAACTGTGCATGGCAGTATTAGTATCACCAATCTGTCTGCTCTGTGTACTAGCAGTGAAAGACTTCACTGACGTGACAGTAACCAAGTCCATCCTCACTTTAACAGCAGTCAACATAAGATCTGGCTTGGCAATCACACAAAGTAAATTATTGCTTGGAAAAGGAAAAAAAAATTAAGTTCATCACTGCACAGGATACAGGAAGAAGGCAGCAGTGAAAGAGAGCTGCCACAGTATCCATGGCAGGTGTTCAGACAGTTTACCATTGCAGGTTTAGTAATACTTGTGCACAGATACATAACACATATTGAATGTTACTGCAAGAACTGTAGCAGCTAAAATGAAACAGCTTTTAGACAACAATATTTAACCTGAGGAACAAATATTGCAGTCAGCCAACCTGCAATCAGTTCAGAATAAGTCACTGTGTATTAGCTGGACTACTGAATGATATTTTAATACTCAATTAATAGGGTACACTGTGGAAACCACAGGTAAAGGTAATTCTACCTTGCAATAGATAGGGCTAACTGGTATAAAACAAACTAGCTTAATACTTCCTACTAAAACAACAAATTAGAACTGTTGTTTCCTGAATACTAACTAGTAGTCCTTAGTATTTTGATAAACACAAAACAATATTCATCAGTCATCCTAAATACTAAAAAACTAAAAGAAAAATTGTCTGGGTTGCAATTGCAAGATGTAACCAAAAGTATGTATCCTGTTACCATCTGTTGAAAGCAGTTGGGGAGGTGTTTTTCTATTTCTAGGACCCATTCCTCATTAGTCTGGGGCAGGGATGGGGCAGATGTCTTCTGTTAATGGGCCAGCTGTTAAATCCAGGTGGGGCAGTGTTCTTTATCTCTTCCATGACCCATCATCTCTCCAGGGGATATCTTCTGTTAATGGGCCATTGAGGCTCACTGCATGACTGATAAAATTACATCATCCCATTGGGAGATGCTCCACTCAGGGGGAGGAGCCCAGCATTCCTACCTGGATAAAAGCTGAGATTCAGAACACCAGGACAGCCTGTTTCCACTGGACCCATCTCACCACCACTGGACCTTCAGAGGAAAACTCACCCTTCTACAGGATCATCTCTGCTCTAACAGAACCACATCTGTCAATCCAGGAGGACTTAACTGAATTGCTACCAACACCCTCACCAACAGGGTGTCAGGTTGTATTCTGACTGTCAGTATTTTCTTTTTTGTTTGCTTGCTTTTTTTTACTACTACATTTTTATTTTTAATATCCCTGGTAAAGAACTGTTATTCCTATTCCCATATCTTTGCCTGAAAGCCCTTTAATTTCAAAATCATAATTTGGAGGGAGGGGATTTAAATTCTCCATTCCAAGGGAAGCTCCAGCTTTCTCTGGCAGACATGTGTCTTCCTAAACCAAGACAGAAATAAAGTAACATCTTTCTTAAAAACACTCAGACAGTTTGCCTTCTTTCCCAGCAAAGGGAAAAAAAATTAGATGCAGGACACTTACATTCACATAGTTAGTATTATCTTCCTTTTCCTGCTCACTGCATTCTCCTAGGCCAGACTGACATAATAGCTTCTGAGGGTCAGTTTTTGCAGCATTCAAGTAACACAATGAACTATGTGAAGTTTATGTCAATGTCAGTCACAACCAGAAGCGAAGAAATTGTGTCAGAGGGTTGAGCTGAAGGTCTTTGAGGAGATTTATCTCATCTAAAGGAATGATAAGAAGAGGCTGAACTGAAGTGATGGCATGAAATTTCCAGTCACACTGTCCTAATAATATTCCAGGTGGTATCTAGGAACAATGCCCAACAAACCAATCTGTGAAGAACATTTTACATCAAGCATTCCTATTTTAAAAGCAAACAAACAAACCAACAATAAAACAAACAGACAGAAAGACTGGGAAAGGAGGAGAACATCTCCAAGAGACACAAAGGATTGGGAGCAGATCACCTCACTGAGTCCTCCTACTTGAAGGCAAAATCATCCCTATCTAATTATCCCTGCTTATTGTAGAGGAGTTGAACTAGATCAGTTTTAAAGGTTCCTTCCAACCCAAGCTATTCCATGACTATATGATTTCATTCCTGGTACATGCTTTGTCTAAAACATCTCTAAAAAGCCTTCAAATACTACTTCACAGCTCCCCTGAAATCATCATTTCTGGCAGAGCACTTTCCTAACATTTTAGAAAAAAAATTCCTTTGCTTCATTGCAGGGCCATTACTTACTGTTTCAATCACAGTGCATATGGAGAGCCATTAACTCCCTTCCCATTTGAAAAACCTTTTTTTATCAGAAGAACATTACTCTCCCTCTCACACCCCTCTTCTCCAAACCACACTCACTGGCCATCCTCAAGACTTCCAGCCACCACTGCTGCTGTGCTTAGGAATTTCTCCAATTAACCTACATCTTCCTTCAATGAGGTGCCTCAAAAGGGACTTGCTATTCTGTCTGAAGCATGAACAAAAGATCATTTTCAAGTGCCTTGCACACAACACCCCTCCTTACAAAGATCAGGACAAACTTTATTGCCAACAATGTCAAATTGCTACAAAATAAATGAAGAAGTGTCTTGCACTCAATTTGTGAGGAACTACCAACTCTCTCTGCAGAACTGTAATCCATCCAGTCATTTCTTCTGTTCCCCCTCTTAACTATATTCATTGTGAGGACTTAAAACTTGTCTGAAAGAGCAGTAAAATCAGTTCAGGTAAGATGTATCTTCAATTCGCTAAGATATTCTTCATTCTAATCCTGTTTCCCAACATACTTTCCATTCTTCTCTGCTTGATTACTAGTAGTAAATTTAATAAGGATATATGCCATATTGCATCACTCAAATCATTAACAAAAATACAAGAGAGCTACAGAAGACGTTTTAACAACACCCTGCTTGAAATATTGCTGGATAAGTGAACAACAGATAAAGGCCTTTGGGGTAGAGCTTTCTCTGAACTCCTGCATTCACTGCATGACATTTTCATCTGGATTCTATTGCTGATCCTGCTAGTGTGACATGGTGTCAAGAGCCCTATTTAAATCAATGGTGTCAAGAGCCCTATTTAAATCAAACTACAAGACAGTCATTGATCTCTCTAGTCCCAAGGCCTGTTATGCTGCCAACAAAGAAAATACGGTTGGTTAAACAGGATTCATTCTTGATAAATCTCTGTGTCTTACTATTTAACAGCACTTTTATATGGACTCCAACAAATAGTTTAGTTGTTCTAGAGTTCCTTTGCTTAAGGAATTTAGGTTAGTTTGAACTGTCTAAAATAGGTGGCAGTAAGGTCTGTTTTCAATAAAACAAGTTCTCCATTAGATTCTGGAATCTAATCTCTCCCCACAGAATTCACAAAGATAACCACTAAGAACAAGGAGATTATCCTGAAAAGCATCTGAGATACTTTTTTTTTTTGTATTATATATTAGGATATACATATTGTTCATGTTTGTATTTATGAATATTACAAATTTTATATACATACACATGCTATTATATACATGTGTATATACATATACATGCTATTTATATGTACACAAAGGGACATGCTCTCTTTTCCATGAAATAAGCCCATCAGTAACAGAGAACAAGAAGGAAAAAATACTTTTTAGATTTATAATATTTGGGAAGATATTGCTTTAATTAATAATATTTTCAAAGATGGGGAAAACACAGACCATGTTGCCTTCCTCTATCAGCACTATTTTGTATTAGTGTATGAAACAAACTGGGTGATGAGCTGCAGTACCATAGACCATAACTTCAGTGTTTACAGCAGTCTTCCCTTTCAGTGGAAACTTCAAGGTAGTACATGTAGCAGCAATACCAGAAAAGTGCACTGAAACAGAGAAACCTGAATAGTGGAAAAGACAAGGTGCCACAATGCAAACCACATTAAGACAGGCATTTTCCTCCTTCCATTGCCTCTCATTCTACTCTAAGAGATGTATCACCTTTATCCAGGGATTTTCCTTTTTAAATCATGTATGATCCATATGGTTTACCCTAGAAAAATGCTATGTCAAATTTATTTCTAGCCTCCACAAGAATTTTTCACATCCAAGCTTACTGTTACCGTTGTGCAGATGTCACTGGTTCTGGGGTATACTTCAGAAGACCAGGCCACCAACACCTATATTATACCAGCTACAAAGAGGCCCTCCAGGTATAGCTAAATAATTTTTTTCAAATTGTATTTCACCCAGCATCATGCATTCCCTAACTAATTTTAGTTGTCTCCAGCCCAGAAACACTTCTTCACAAGATGTACTTTTAATTTCCTTTAAATCTTGTAATGTGATGTTAAGCCTAAAAAACTGGCCCAGGTAAGCTTTGCTCCCTTCTTATAAAGGATTTTGCTGGTTTTAGCAAGGATAGAGTTGATTTTCTTCACAGTAGCTGATAGGGGCTATGTTTTGGATTTGTGCTGGAAATAGTGTTGATAGCACAGAGATGCTATCATTATTGCCAAGCACGACTTAAAGTCAAGTCCCTTTCTGCCTCTCAGCCCACTCCACCAGTGAGGAGGCTGGGAGTGCACAAGGAGCTGGGAAGTGACACTGACAGGTCAGCTGAGCCCAAACGATCCAAGGGATATTCCATTCCATACAGTGTCATGCTCAGCATGTAAAGCTGGGGGAAGAAGGAGGGAGACATTTGGAGTGATGGTGTTTGTGTCCCCACCTGATGGATCCCTGCTTTCCTGGGTGTCGCTGAGCACCTGCCTGCCCATGAGAAGTGGTGAATGAATTCCTTGTTTTGCTCTTCTTGCATGCCTGGCTTTTGCTTTACTCATTAACTTGTCTTTATACCAGCCCATGGGTTTTCTCACTTTACCCATCCAGTTCTCTGCCCCACCTCACCTCCACTCATGGATGAGCAAGCAAGAGGCTGCACAGGCTTGGCTGCTGGCTGGGGCTAAACCACAACAGGCACACACATACATACACTACATACATAGTGTTTTCTCCATTTTAGCTACTTCAATAACTGACAATGTTTTGTTATTTCTTTCGAAGTATTTAGTTTTAAAATAAGCTCATAGCTCTCTTTGCCCATCCTCTCTTAAGTTACATGAAAGGCAATGTTTTCCTGGAATAACTTGTATACTGAAGATACCTGAAACTGTATTTTAATAGACCCCTTCTCCTTCATTTTATGACTGCACAGCTCAGTCACAGACTAAGCTGGAGTTTACAAAAGAGCAAAATTGTGCCTGGTGCAACTGCCTGTGTTGAAATATTATATACTCAGAAGAACATTTAAGCAAACAGATTTACTTGCTGAGACATAAATTATAATACAAGCATACATAGAAATGAGGAATTTATTATCATTAAAAGAAGTCTAGGCATTTATATGAATAATGATGACATAATTTATAAGTATTTAACCATGAAAAGAGAGAAATCCTTTGTTGTCCAGACCTAGCTTTGTAACTGACAGATGGAATTAGCCTGTCCATGCTTAAACTGGCCTTTTGCTGCACAACTCAGATTTTTTTCATCTCCATCTGATAATTTACTGGCCACTGTTAAAGACAGTAATTTCTGCATACCCACATGGAAGACCGCTGATATTTTAATACCTGCAGAATTTCTTCTGTGAAAGGGAAATGTACATAGTGTACCATTTTCTTGTCACATTCTATTGTTTAATCTTGCTTAGGAATGTTTCTTTTTCACCTTATAAAATATTTGTATTTAAATACCACCAAGAAGCATAGTCAGGGCACATAATTCACAGCATTAGGCACTGTGTGACATCTGAATATTGGCACTTGTTTTGCCTATGCAAATGCTGAATTGGATTGTATGATACAAAGAATTAGCACTAGAGAAGCAGCTTATTGCTTGTTCTACCTCGCTAGAGAACCCAAAGTATGTTGGAAGGTAGAAGAGCTGCAGAAGTCTGGGTTTAATTTTATGTAAGTATATATATACACACATATGCACACAGAAATCACTTCTAATCTCTAAAACTACATAGGAAACCAGGTTTTCTTTTTACTATGCCAAAGTGTGAAGTTAATTTCAAAGAATGTGAAACTCCAACACAGGAATTTCAGATCTACTTCAGCTCTAAGTAGAGATCTCAGTCCAAATATTACCAAATGCTTTCAGAGAAAGCATCTTCCTAACATCATACACTGAAGCTAGAGATCTGCAGACTATTGGCAACTTTAGGCATCCAGCAAAAACACACTTCTCAGTAAAAGCTACTGTTTCTTGTAGTTCCTGTAATTGACCCATATTTCTACCTAACTCAAATATTTTATATATTTACCATAGGTTTTCCAATCACTGCAAAATAAACTTCAATACACAACTAAGTAAAAGTTGTGATTGAACTAACATAGATTAGCCACAGGAATATACATTAAATACATACCTGAACACGTGCATTTGTGTCCCCCAAACATACACACAGATGTATGTAGCAGTACATAAAAAAATAACTTGACAGTCATCTCAAGATTCTACCCAGAATACCTTAGAAGCAATGGAAGGTATCTTTTACCACAGCAAGTGCAAAGCTTTCACAGTAATATCACAGGGCTTAGTTTGACAAAGCCAAAATTATTCTGCACCACACGTACAACAGAAAGGTAATAAACAATGGAATAATTTTTTTCTTTGAACAAGAGATGAAAGGGATATTCAGGAATATCAGGCTAAAACCACAGATCAGTATTCATCTTGGACATGAAAGCAAGCCTCTGTGATGCAAAGGTCCCTATCCAATGCCAGGCTTTCACATCACTCATGTCTACCACCTATTTACTACCATCAGATGTTGCAGTACTCCTCCAAAGCTTTCATATCACACCAACCAAACTGCAGCACCCAGGGCTGCTCCCCATGCCCCTGACACCACAGAGCACTACATCACCTTTCCCATCTTTCTGAAGCACAACACTCCCACAGCCTCAAGCCACCACATCCCGAGTGCTCTCCTGCCACACACCACAGCCACCTGCCTGCTAGAGATCTCCCACCCATCCCAATGCTTTCCAAGTCCAGAAGCACAGCACAGCACTTCCCCAGCCATATCCCATATCCCAGGCTCCCTGTGGCTGCCACCTTCCCGCTGACTCCCACAGCAGTACCCTGACCCATGCTGACTCCAGCCCCTGTGTACTTTTCCTACCCCACACCCAGCAATCACTGCCTCTCCACACAGGACAGACAGCTCCAAATCCCTGCACCAACATCTCCTTAGGGAGGTGTTCCCATCCACTCAGGTGCTGGGAGGCATGGCCAGCTGGAAGCCAGGAAGAATTCAAACCAGCCAAGGTGGGCAGTAGAAGGTGACAAAGGACAGACAGCCAAAAATGAAGAAGGGATGCAGTAAGACAGAAGAAAGAAAGAGATACCAGGAAATAAGATGGAGAGAGAAATGACAGTAGACAAGGTATTTTATCTGGCCATACACCAGCCAGAACTAAGGATTAAATTAAGGACCATAAGCCTTGGCTACCCCCACAGACTGTAAGATCAAATTCAAAAGGGTTGCCTAAGGGAACACTTTCCCTTGATCTTTAACAATAATTACTTAGACTTTGCTAAGCTTCAGAAAAAGACCAAGTATTTGAAAACAAGAAACTCAAAAGACTGTGGCACTGTGACAAAATAAAGTGAAAGCTCTTTTTTTTTAAATGGTGAAACAAAAAAAAAAAAAAGTAGAGGAAGAGTAGTAAAAGATATTTTCTATCAAATAAAAAAACCCTAAAAACTACACTAAACATCTCAGATTTTACCACTAAATTGTACTAATTTGTTTAATAGGATCTAGCACTCAAATTAATCCCACAACACCCACAATCCAGGTAGTTAACAGACAGTATTATTTTATGTATTCTGAAGATGTAATGGTAGAGCAAAATGGAAAAAAGTAAAAAGAATCAGAAAAAATATTCTACCTTACAATGATACAATTGGCACTTAAGTCCTTCAATCAGACTGATATACTAAATAAATACATCAATTTTCTGTTTGCAACACAGCATCTGCCAGTTATAAGACTAAGTCATTGTCTAACAATTTTTTGATCATACAGTACAAAAAGAGAAGTAGTGACAAATACGCAAAATAAACTTCAGGATGATTCTGAATGTTTGATAGTTAAGCCCTCCCACAATCTATTTTTGGAAGTTGGAATTTGAATACCACAAAATCATAGGAGAAACAGCTGGCTAGATACCATATACAACACCACCAACTGATCTCCAAGACTAATGGGATGCTCCTCACTGCATCCTGTAGCACTGTGTAGAATTTCCCAAGCTAGCTCAAGTACAGAAAACATTCTAGCAATGTAACATGAGCCTTCATGAGCACTACCTCATTATTCTTTCTAGAAGCCAATAAAATAAAGGGTGAATTAGTCACTACTGCAGCAGAATGCTTCCAGTAGCTGAACTAGGTTAGGTATCTGCATATCATATCACCTATGGTTTTCATAAAAGTCACAGGGCCAATAACTTTCTTTTAGGACATAAACTGTAATTTAAATTATGCCTTATCATAGTGCAATGTTCTCAAAAGCTAAATATATATCTGCTGCCTCTGAGGGTGTTTTATAGAAACATAAACCAGTAAGAAATTGCTTCACAAAAAAATTGTTGCCCAAAAGAACACAAGTTATTATCACAAAATTTTCATGTTATTAAATACTTGTATCTAGAGAAGTCTGTTCATGTTCTGTTCATGCCATTTCTCAATTTGAATCAGGACATAGAAAGCAAGAACCACAGTGAAAAGTTTTGGGTGTTTCTTTAAGTCAAACACCAGTGTGAGTCGTGAGCACAAGCTAAAAATATATCTAAAAGTAATTGAGAAGGACTCACCAAGTTCATTGAGACTCTGGGCAGCTTTTGTTATCTCTCTGCTTCCTCCTTGCAGTTGTCCTTGAAGCCTCTTACTGAGATACAAGATGCGTATTATCCTCCGCAGCAAGTCACAGGCAGCCTGCAGGGAAATTGTGGCATTAGGGGATATTATCAGTACATTACAATCACATAATACCAGCACTCAAATGTGGAAACATCTTAACCAAAAAAGGAAATGTGAATGTGAATGAAAACAAGGAACTTTAGAACACTGGAATCCCTTTTGTTCCAAAAAATTTTAATATGACTCTGTTATATAGACCAAGACTTTCAGAAGCTGGTAATTACATTTATGGGGCTACTGAGACTATTCTGTCACTACCCACACAACAACAAAGGAAACTCAGAATCCCATGACAGAGGCATGTTCTATTTCTAATTAGAAGTGAGCTTTATTTTACCTTGTGCATCTCTCCTCAATACTCCTTTCCTCTTTTAAGCTTTAGCAAAGTTAAGAAGTTGGCTTTGCCAATCAAATACTCATCCAAAAGAAGCAAAATGGCAGCACTTACTTCAGAATACAATAAAACTTAAAGACTAACTTATTATTACAGATATTGTCTCTTATGGTAGGTATATATGTAAAAACTAATTCTCAGCCAAACTTTCAGAAGTAACCTTCATTCAGCCAACTGATAGTTCACATTCTTTCATATACTTATTAAAATGCACAGCATTCTTGGTTAAAAATTAGGAATATGGACATATACATAAATTTCTAGGAACCATATTTATGTGTGTTTTTGTTAGCATCAAATTAGAATAACAGGCATTGCTGACATCTGAATTAAATATAATAGTTTCATAACTTTTCAATCAAGTAGTATTTTGAAATACATGCTATGGGAACAGTAACATCCTGGAGTGGGTAACAACTAAAACAGAATTCAGAAATCCAACTCAGATTTCAGTGTAGTCAGAGGTGCAGTCCAACATCTGTAATCAGATTAACAAGGGTGGCAAGTGAGGAATTTGGAACAAGTATGACATAGTTGTTTGGAGTTATTTTCCGTGGTACTGAAGGCAAAGTCTCCTGAACTATTAATCTTATGGATATCAAAACTAAATTAAAATTACTTAAAAATATTTAGTATACAACAGGACTTAGAACTTCGTTTTCAGACTCAAGTTCATTTGTTGAAAACTAATGTTGAAGTGCACATACGAAAACATACACAAGTGAATCATTTCAACCAATATCCACAGAGGACTGTAAAACCTGGCAGTCTCTTCCCTATGCCAGCACAAACTAACAAATCCACAAATACTTATAGTTTAATTTTATTAAACATCTAGACAGAATAAAAAGGAAAAATTAGAAGAAAACCCACTGAGGCAAACCAGGGAAAGCCCAATTATTCTTGCTGCTTTGGGCTCTCTATCACAGTCTGAAGAGCAAATTTTCTAAGTGTTCTGTAATAACTTAGCCACATGATTTCTATTACAATCAGTGAGAACTATGTAGGGTTTATCCTGCTTTGAGAGATTAATGTATTAATTTTTATTAATTCATTTCTTTAATTAGAAAAATCTTGATCCGCATATCACTTTCATATCTGTGAACTAAATTTCTGCAAGATTAATCAAAACTAGATTTTAATACAGTGCACTATGCTTCACCAAATAAGAGGCCATAGTATTACTACCTTGCTTTCAAAATTAATTACTCTCTAATCCAATTGTGTACCTCTGGCTGAAGTTTTTCCCAGGAATTTCACCTTCAGTTATTTTTGAACCACCTTTTACTTTACACACCAAAAGATTATTTCTTTTTTGTTGAATTGTTGCATATTATTTCCTGTCCCAAGAAACATTCTTTTAAAAGAGAATACAAGATGGGAAAAGTTGCATTTAGATACAAGAACAAAAAAAATTGTTTTAATTTCTGGCCCTGGGAATTAGTAGGAAGAAAAAAATCCAAAGACACTGAAGATGAACTCTACATTTTGTAGTGATTTCCACTGCATTGTACCCTTGACGAAGATTCTGTTTCACGCAAGTATTTTCATTTATATGAGCTGTCCAACTTAATAAAACTCCCAGTCACAGCAAAAGAATGCTATATATAAGGACATGTAACAGAAATAAAGAACTGTATCTAATGGTGGAGCTGTTCACAGATGCCAGATCCTCTAACCTGACTACCCACATAACAGAAGTCTGAATTAATTCAGGAAACATTCCCTCCCTGAGTTGATCAATTATGCTTTTCTAGAGGAGATGCTTTCATCCAAGAAGGAACAAATTCTACTGCTCAAGCAAGAATTAATTTGGAAAAGGCCAGTGGCTCCAGTTAGTCCAAGTCACTTAAAGTATAAATAAAAATAAACCCCAATTCTTTTTGAGATTACATATTAGCTATCTCCTGAAATTTAAAGCAACATGTCAGCAATTACAGAAATTATTGCTACAATTTGAGACATCGAAAAGCTTCTTACTTTTAATCTCAAATTAATTTTAAGAAATTACTGAAAGAAGACTTAATTATAAAGAGAGACACTTGAAAATGTGCCAGTGTGTAGCTCATATATGCAAGGTAACTGAACGCATATATTTTGTCATTTATAAAGTCTGAAGAAAGAGGAGACAGTCCACAATCTTCAGATTACATTTACTGTTTATTTACAGTAGCATCATAAAGACATCTGCTACTGGTGAATATTTTAAAGTAAGAATAATTTTAAAATACAGAATTATTGGGTTTTAAAAAATATTTTGCTATTATAAAGTTTTTCATACACCAAGTCACTGAAACTAAGAGACCACACAAAAACATTTAGTTAAGCAGAGCTGCACAGAAAAGAACCCTCTGAAGGACAAACTCCCTGCCTACACATTTCAGCTGTTAACCACTCCCACTTAGCTTGTGATAGACTATGGAAAGAGTCAGAAGAGGACAATATGATTTAAAGCAGGAAGTGAGCTTTCCAAGTCTGCTGCTGTCTTGGGACGCTATGAAGCTCTAAGAGCAGAGCAAGACAAAACATGTACAAGCACACAGCAGAGATTTAGAATTCAGGACTAGATTTGAAGTTTAACAACAAACTTGCAGTGAAAATGTTTATGAAAAAGCCAGACTATATTAAAAACAATTAAGGATGGCAAAATCCAGCTTTATGCAAGTCAAATATTCCTTCAGTTAGCGAGCAGTCCCACAGCAATCAGTGCAGAGGTATTAAAATAACACCAACACCAGAGGCACTGAAACATACCTGCCAACCCCACAGATTTTTACAGAAGGCAACCTCTTTTACCAGCTACCTTTTTCTCCCAATTGCAAATCAGCTGATAAAATTAGTCAGTTTGACAATGCCCCAAACCATGAGTCTTGCATTTGGGAGCAATTTCATGTCGTAAGGCCTGCCATCAGCAGGAAGTGAATTCTTTGCTGTGCTGTCCCCGTTCTTCCTCAACAAATGAATCCCCCAGGGAAAGGACACCCCAGCAGTGCATTTTTAGGAGGCTGAAGAGTTGAGATTTGACTCAACTCTCCATAAATTCAGCTTGATTTATTAATTCAGGTGTCCTGACCCTCAACTCCTGCTAGCAGTGTAGTGCAACATAAAGCACTCACAAAGTACCTGCCAGCAAAAGAAGGGACAGCAGCTCTTGTGCTGAGACACTGACTCTCACTGGCAGAGAATCTGGAATCATCATTCCTCTTTCTACACTGATGCTAAAAGAGGAGCCTACCAGGCTTCCACTTACTCTGCACCTCTTTTTTCTGACTTACAGCAAAAAAAGTCAGATATTACAAATCCCCTGGCACAGCCTGAATAATGCAGACCCTGGATGGATGCCACTTTCACACCACAGGAAAACCCATGTAACCATGTAACAGCCAAGAGGAAGCATCCAAGAAATATTCCCTAAGTTCAGGGACTCATTTTTCTCAGACATCCCTCTGCAGTCTGACTTTGTGTAACGGCAAGGTAAAAATGATCTTCATCTTTAGCCCCACATTCCCACAACTTTTACTACATGCACAACACACATCAGAGAACAAAAAAATCTGCACCTAACCTGCCACATGGAAGTCATGGGACTTTTGGCCAGTGGAAAAAACATTAAAAGCTGGAGCTGAAAACAACAGAAGCATCTGGCCAGACTGGCTGCACAGAGAGTTAAGAGCTTCCTGCTGAACTTCACTGCTACTGAAAGTAATACAGAAAACAGAAGTTCAGCCAGGAGACAGTGAGCTGTTCCACTAGTCCCCAGACTAGAAACTGCATGAGTCTGCAGCTTCATCTACTCTACAACAGCAGTCACTTGCAGACGGCAATCTACTCGAGTGTATACCCACAGCTCAAAATTCAGGTAAACTTGCAAAGACATATAGTTCAAACAATAACTCATTGAACGCTTGTGGGGCTGGAGCTGTGTTGCATTTCAAACCATAAACTTAACAGAATGCAGATACATGACTCCTGAAGATCTGTGGGGAAGTTTTCAACTACTATAAAATTACCAATGGAAGTGTTTGATACTTAATCTCACCATCACTGTGATAAGCTCTCCCTCACTGCTGTCCTCTAACAGACGTCTACATTCTTCTGTAGACTCCACTTGTATTTAAAAGGCAGGGACAACTATGCACATGGGCTTACAAAACTCCACAATCACAAACAGCTCCTTAAGTTGCATCTTGACTTTTGAAGAAATTTGAAAGAATTCATTCCCAAACTCTTTACTAAACTGCAGCAAAGCCTCATTAACTTAGGGGTGAAAAGCATCTTCTACACAAGAGCACCATAACATTAAATACCAAAATAACACTAACAGTTATGAGAACTTAATTAATTAATCTGTACTCAGATAACCCTTCCCTCTTCTCTCCCTCCTACAAAAACTCAATTAGCTAGTACAAAGGTAAATTTCCTACTTTGCAGTTTCCTACTCTCCTACTAAGCACTTCTCAGTAGCTCTTGAAGAGACACAAATACTGATTTTCAGAAAAACACTGACAATGACCTACAGGCTACTGGAGTAGAAGAACTATACTCATGTCTGAAAACTGTGAAATAACACATGTTCGAAAAGGATTTTTTTAAATATGTTTTTTAATGCAACTTACTTGTAGTTTTGCTAGCTGAGCTGTGCGAGACACTATTTTGTTGTAGGGGTCAACGATTTTGACTCTAATTCTAAAAATAAGAGGAGAAAATTATATATAGCAGTGTTAATAAATAGTATTATAGAACATAAGAATTTATACTTTCTAATTGCATAATGAATGTCATACCTATCAACAGTGCTTTGTAGAGCACCAATTCTAGTTTGCATCATCTGGAGGACACCTGCAAAATAAAGTAGACTTTTTACATGGAACACTCATCAATTATAGAAAGAGTTTTTCTTCAAATCATAGTAACTACTGCAGATTACTTTGGGATAAGGCAAAAGCAGTTTCCCCTCTTTATAACAGAACATCAGAGAGACCAGAATTAGTAAGCATATTGGGAAATAAACTGAGGAGGTCACTTACTGAATGTTATGTTAAATGTATTGGTAGAGAGCATAAACACACAGAATAAATATCACTCCAAAACCCATCATTTGTGAAGTTTCAAGTATTATTTAGAGGATGTTACTTTCTAAGAGAATGTCGATCAGGACTGCAGTTCAAATTATGTAACCTGGTATAAACACCTGAACAAGATTTATAAAAATGACATAACCTATTTAACACTATTTATTTAACACAGTGACTAGGACAAAGAGGACTGAGAAGATAAACAATGCTATTTCAAGGTTTTCTTCCTGGGCATAAGCATCTTTAGCAAAAAGTGAGGTATCAATGTCATTGTAAGGTCATCTAATTTAGATTACAAGCAGAGCAAACTACCCTAATCATGTTTGTTCCACATTAGTTTGGCAAAGCGGCACAAGGAAAGCCAACAAGCATGCCTGTTCTTTTCTTGGTAAATTGCAAACAAAGTAGTAGGGGACAGGAGTCATTTGTGTAATACAGAATCAGCCTGCTGAGAATTTAATTAAGTTAGACAAACCCAGGCCTATGAAATTATTTTTGTTCCAGTTACTGTTAGCGTTCTAAAACATACTACGTTTTTGTGAAGCCCTGCTTACAAGCATGCCATCATTAAATTAGATAAAACTGCAGCATGATACAGTAAGATGGAAGACAAACAAAACTGCTGCTAATAGTTATATTCAGATTGTCCTGTACTGTGACTGTACCTCACTTGTTTTATATAGATATGTAAATTCTCATCTTCTCCATATTTCAGAACTATTAACTTAGCTTAGTGACAGGCTCATGTGTTTACTGTTATTTATACATGGTATGGCACGCAACAGATCATGAGGATGAAGACATGAGATACAGTGAAAAGCTGGCAAAATAGGCTGCATTGTCTACCCCACATTGCAATAATGGGGAAGGGCCAGTGGTACAACATTGCTGCATCTGTGGCTGTAATACTGCTATTAAGCATTCAATAGCCCTCTTCCCAGAGGACATAATAAGGATGGCTGAAAAGGCACTCTACCCTCTCCACTTGTTGTGGAAGATACATGATGATACAATTTAGCCTATTTTAAAATAACAGGTAGCTCAAGATATCTACTGATCTGTAGGCAGAAAAGAATATACAGACCAGAGCTCTGTACCATCAAGAAAAATGCACAGGCCTAAAAAAGACTCTACAAGCTGGGTGTACCAATTTGAAATGTTTAATGAGATTCAATTCCACACATCCAAATGACTGTGCATGCTGTGAATTAGCTCCATAATCTTCACTTGCTAACTTGAAAAATATACCAAGAGCTAGGCATTTCTAACGTCACAATCAAAAAATCTGTTGGCATTTATCTTTTCTTTTTCTTATGAATCTTGACTCAGTGTTTCCTTTAAGAGCATAACCCTAAGTAAATGGAAAAATTTAAACAAATTTGAGGTGAATTGAATTTTATTTTTATTTTGCCATATCAATTATAAAACACTCATTATTTACCACACCTGCCTTATAGAAATGTTTCTTAACTGAGTAGTTGTTTTGAAGTACATCATTCTCTCCTTAGAGCAGTTTTAGGAAGGAAAGCCTTCAGAAACAACCATCATTTCAGAAAACAGAATTCCACTGACCACAAATTGTTGAAGATTGTTACTGGGAGGTATTTATCAGCCCAAGATTGACTACACATTCCTGTCTACTTCTTATTTGGAGAATGAGCACATATTTCAGTCTTCTTGATTCTCCAACTGTTTAAAAAGTTATTCAGGAGCTACCATTACTAGATTAAATAGCTATTTCCTTAATTTTACAGCTATAAACAATTACTGACACAAAACAGTGTACCCAGGCAACTCCAAAGACTAAGGATATAACTATCAGTAACTAGAAACTCTGGTTATGCCAAAACCTGAAAGCAGAAAAAGGAACAAAGATAAATTACTTATCAAGTTACAAAGGGGAAAAGGGGACATGCTATAGAGATTCTAGCATGTTACACAGATAAGTATCTGTCTGAACAAAAAAACCACCACAATACCAAATCATATGATGCTCTCAGCAAAGTGGTAAAGAGCAGAATGGCAGCTTTAATGAGCTCCTGGCACAAGAAAATATACTGCAACCATTTTCTGTACGGTTCCTACGGTTCTTTCAACGGTTCCTAAGCAAGGCCTTTGAAAATCAGCAGTTTATCTTAAAATCCACATCTCAAACAGTGGAATAAAACAAAGGTATGTAATTAACTTAGTAGCCCTTTGCTATAAAAAGTACCTTAACACGGTTTAGATTATGTGTTATAGCCTCTTTGGTTAAGATGTGCAAACTATGCAACACATGCATATGCAACAGAAAATTGGTGCTTATGGCAACAGATACCCACCAATGTTGCAACAAAATTAGGCTTATTTAGAAAAATACATTAAAAGGTCAAAAAAGGCTTTATTACTAAAGTTGCTCAGAACATTATCAAAATACATTTTCCTATGAAGCAGCTACTCCAGAGAAGTACCAGCCAAATCTTCTCCTTGGAGCTCCATCTACTGACGTTAAAAAAAAAAAAAAAAAGGCTGCCACATGTTACTCCTCAGAAATCAGACCTGGAGCTTTAACATTGGGGGCCAAAGTTGGCAGTGAGTGATGTTCCCTGCATAGATCCTAAAAGTGTTTCCTCCACTGTAAGAATAGCTAGCATAATATAACAATATTTACCTTCCAGGGATTCAATTCCAGTTGCTTGGGCCAACAGATCTTCATGTCTTGCAACAACCTTAAAAAACCAAATATAGAACTCAAAAAAGAAAAATGGGCATGAGCCTAAAATGACATGAGCACAAAAGAAATATTAAATATATCACCATCATTCCTACATTTGGCATTTAAATATCAGCATTAGCCACATACAGGAAAAAACAGCTTACAGGAGAAAGGGTTTTAAGAACAGAAGGTGTTTTAATTCACAAAAGCAGCAAGTTCAGAATGAGAAGAGAGGGTCAGTAATTAAGATGTCCAGCAGAGCTGCACATCTTAATTAAAGCCAGCAGAGCAATCACATATCAACACATCTTCATATTTAATAATTATAAATGTGAATTTATTAATCACACCATAATAACGTATATTCTTTTTTTTTCTGTTTGTGACATTTATAAACTAATTTCCAAAGAACTTAACAACTGGGGCAGGAGGAGGGAGGATGCAGGTTTTGAAACTACACACAAACTAGCAAGTGTTCTCAGTGCAATGTCTACTGTGGATTTATGATTTCTGCATAGAAAAAATCTATCTAAGCTCAAAAGCCTTTCTGAAGGTTTAGGGGCATGTTAACACAGGTTGTATCTGTGTAGCTAAAGGTATGTCTTAGGGCACATGCTACTCCTCAGCACACGACGTAAGGGTGCAAATTCTCCCTATCTTCTCATAATGCCATGCTGAAACATGGCCTCAAGTGTTTATGATAGTTGACACAATCATTTGGAAAGAGTCTTCCTTCTTACAAGAAGAGTAAAAGAGCACAGAGTGATAAGACTACAAAAACTGAAACAGTACATGGCTGCCAAGGAGTACTGAGTGTGGGCTTAACTGAGTTGTCAAACTCATTACTAGCTTAGCTGCAAGTTGTACCTTTAGTAACGGCCTGCAGAGGACACTGGGCAATTTCACAAGTTACAAGCTCATAAGATTACTAAGTTTTTGACTAGTTTATATCCATCACCCCAGAATAACAGGTATGCTTTAAACTTACTTGTAAATGCAGCTCTTTATCCAACTGACTAATACCTTGAGCAAGTTTAGCCAGTTGCTCAGCTATCACAGCCTGATGGATGGACTGGGAAGTGTAAGCTTTCACATCAAAGTCTTCTCTGAAGAAATCAGCATAACATTCTGAAAAAGGATTTAGATTTTATATTCATGGTTTACAAGAATTAAATAATATTTATAGCCCTACAGAATGTCCTCTACATCACACAGTACAAGCATCAGAGGAGACCACAATCATGAGAAACAAGTGTGGGACTGGTAGCTGGGGTTGGTGTTTGTTTTGGGGTTTTGCAAATGGTGATAAAGACACGTTTCTTTCTTCCCCACACCGGTCTCTTGAGCAGAGTAGACTAAAAAGTATCAATACCCTATTTTCTCAAACTTTAGAATGTAACCAGGGTGAAGCTGTTGAGCCTGTACCCACAACAAAACACTCCAGCGTTTGCTGCAGATCACTGACAAGTAGCACGAGACAAAACTTCATGAAATCATACCGGATTTCGACAACGGTGTTTATAAAACAATTATGAAATTACACTGCCATTATGACTCTGGATCAGGCAAGACTAGAGTTCCCAGGCAGCTACTCTTAATTCAACCGAACACCTTCGCTTCTCCTTTCAGCGCATTTGTTTTTCCCTTTGGGAGCAAGCGAGCCCCGGCGCACACTCCGCACACCGCAGAGCCGCGGTCCCGCCGGGGCACTCTCTCCTCCGCCCGAACTTCCCGTGACTCGCCGGAGCGGGGCTTCCCCGCCCGCCCGGCCCAACGCCGCCCTCGCAGGGGACCCTTCGGGCCGCCCCGGCGGGCCCCCGGCGCGGTGGTGCCGGCGGGGGCTGTGCCCGGCGCTGCCCCCCGAGCCCGCGGCCGCGCCTCACCGTCCGCCCGCAGCTCGGCGAGCGCCGGGGCAGGGGCGGCCCCCGCCTCCTCCATGCTGGCGCTGCCGGACCCCGCGCGTCACTCCCGGACGCGGCGCGCGGCGATGATGGCGAAGGCGCGCGACCGAGCGGGCGGCGGCGGCGGCAGCGGCGGCACGTGGTGAGCGGGGCCGCCGGGAGCGAGCGCGGCCCGGGGGGAGCCGTGCCATGAGGGGCCGTGCCGGGGGGAGCCGTGCCGGGGGAAGCTGTGCCAGGATGGGCCGCGCCGGGATGTGCTGTGCCGGGACGGGCCGTGCCGGGATGGGACGGGCCGTGCCGGGATGGGACGGGCCGTGCCGGGATGGGACGGGCCGTGCCGGGGGGAGCCGTGCCGGGGGAAGCTGTGCCAGGATGGGCCATGCCGGGATGTGCTGTGTGGGGAGGGCTGTCCCCGGCACCCTGCGAGGGAGCGGCTTGTGGCCGGACGCTTCACCAGAAGGCAAGTGCTGCGTGAGCCGTGGTGCTCTGCAGCGTGGCCTGTGTGAAGCAGATGAATGGCGAACGTTTCAGACGCTGTTTGTTTTTCCAGATGCTGAACGGACTGTTAATTATACATGGTTGGTGACATCGGAGAAACCAAAGAATGCCAACTAAAAGATCCCATGGATTTGTTTCATTCTGGGCAAGTCGTAAAAATATGTGCCCCTATGGTCCGCTATTCAAAGTAAGTAACTGTCATGTCAACTGTTTTCAGTATTTTTTCTCTGTTTAGAACTTGTTTTTCAAATTTATCTTGACTAAAAATGGATTATTACCTTCTCTTTTATTTAAGACAGAGGTAGACGTATTATATTTTACATATTTTCATCACAGATCTACACATATAATACTCGAATATCCCCACAATACTTCATGTTAGAGCAGCACGTTAGGATAACTAATCAGAAAAATGCCTTAACTATTTACCTCTTAATCTTCATGTGTCTGCAGGTTGGCATTCAGAACCTTGGTTAGGAAGTACAATTGCGATTTGTGTTACACACCAATGATAGTGGCAGCTGATTTTGTGAGATCTGCTAAAGCCAGAGACAGCGAATTTACAACAAACAAAGGTATTATTTTTAATAAACCATTGCCTCGTCATAATGTTTTATGTGATCATAAGCCACATTGGCCAAGTGAATGGAGTCGGTCACATAACTTGACATCAGTTAACAATTTTGGTATACTGTCTGATTATAAAACAACAGAAATATTCTAAGTGAGAGTAAGCACAGTCCAGTGATAGTGGATCAAATGAAATAGTGGAAAACTTCGTCTCCACCTGAAATCAAGGCCTCCAAAATGATTCATATCTGTGGGGGTTGACCACACATAGCTGCTCACTCATTCCTCCTTCATTCTCCCAGCAGCACAAGGGGAGAATAGGAAGAGCAAATGCAAGAAAAAATCATTTGTCAAAATAAAGGCAGCTTAATAAGGAAAGAAAAAGGGAAAGAAACAAACAAGTTATGCAAAGGCAATCACTTCCTAATAGCAGACCAATGCCCAGCCACTCTCCAAGCAGTAGCCACTCTGGAACAAAAATTCCAGGTCCCAACCCAATTTTTTAGTTTCTCTATGATTCCAGTTTCCTTGTTGACCTTGATGTTCTACAGTATGGAATACTCCTTGTTCCTATTTGGGTCAGCTGTCATAGCTTTGTCCACTATAAACTTCTTGCCCACCCCAGTCTGTTTGTTGGGGACAGGGGGAAGCACAGTGAAAAAACCAGGAAGTTTTGACGCTGTGCATGTACTTTGCAACAACAGCCAAAACAACTGTGAATTATCAACACTGGTTTTATCACAAAATCCAAAATGCAGCACCACACAGGCTACTACTAATGAACTTCAAATAAATTTGACAAGTAACTCCATCACAGCTAGGCCAGGTACAAGATGACAGTAAGATTGTTTTTCTAGAAATTATTTCACGTGTGTTTCAGAGACAAACATTTAACTCATTGCCAGTAAAAGTTTTCTAGTCTCTAGCAAAAATAGAGTGTTACTAAAGGTGAAAAAGGTAATAGACCAGCCATTGATACAGTGAGTCAAGGACTGACAAAAGAAGAAAAGTTTCATATTAGCCAGACTGGAAAGTGGAAGGGGCTGTTGGTGGATGACTCGAGATACGAGTGCAAGAAAGCACAAGAGACCAAAAGTTTAAGCATGGCTGGGGTTGAGGGGGAGAAGCAAGGCTTCAGGCATGGTACAGAAACATAACCAGAACATCTATAAAAAGAAGAAGTATGAGGACTTGTACAGTGTCATGGCTGTAAGGAGATCTGCAGTATGTGGGGAGGGATGACAAAAATGATACAGATCTGTTGGCATGAAGTGGCTGCAGCAGAACAGTGTGACAAGGAATGTACGAGCATAGGCTGCAACTGGAGGAATGAAAAGCACTGCTAACGTGCAGGTAAGATCAGAGTGCAGGGTCTATAAAGTGGGATGATTTAGTCTATTTACAGAATTTGTGGTTTCATAAGTGTATATGTAATAGGGAAAGCGTATTTCACTGTTTTAGCATTGATTATGTACTATGGTGCAATATTCAGATAGAACAGAGCAATTACAGAGAAAATTCACATTGGAAAGTACAGGTAGACTCTTATGAGTGCAATGCAACTTCAAAAAAAACATGAATAACTCATTGTATGTAAAAATAAATGAGTAAGAATATAACTGACTCAAATATATATGGCTCAAAGCTCCACAGTTAATAGTTTGCCCCCCTTGAATTTACTGGCACTTCTGATCTACATAAAGAGCAGTGGCGTTGAAGTTCTGCAGGTCAGATATGGAGTGTATTCTGGGTGGTGCTGGGACAGAGAAAGAGGAGATAAAATGTTTTAGTGTTGTAAACAACATCTTTTCCCTTCACAGTGCTTTTATGCTGTCCTTAATTTTACAGGCCCCTAAAACATCTGTCTCATGCTTTGACCAGATTATAGTATTTACATTATTAGTATTTATACTTTTTGTGTGGTTTTATGTTTAACTTGCTGGCTCTTTGGGGATTTTGTCTTCTAATTAGTAGAGTAGGTTTGCAATTTATGTTTTACATTTTCTTCTGCATTAAGGTTTCTTTGTTGTGTATTTCTCAGATAGAGGTAGGTATTCTTTGTGGCTGCTGCTATAGATTTTTATGTGGCTAGACTCAGTATTTTTATTACTTAATGCTCAACAAAGAGAAACTAGCCATGTGGGCTTATTCTAAAATATTAGCTATAACAATGTAAATCTCCTCAGCTAGAGCACTGTATTGAAGGGACACTTTTGAAAATATGCATGCAATTTTTTTTTTGCTTGCTGTATTTTTAGGTAACTTCTAGAAATGTCTTAGCTTGATTGAGAGGGTACTGGTGGCCTTTCTTACTTAATCTCCACCATTTCAATAACTACTTATTTTCCTCTAAAACAGAAGGATGTTCAGAAAGCACTTGTAGTCTCTTCAGTATCAAGTGCACTTGTTTTGTGCATTTGTTGGATCATCTCTTTCCATCAGTGCTCACATATCACGCTGCTTCTTCTTAACTACAGCAATTGTTTATATGGAAAATGAGTGCTAAGACTGCTTGAGATATTTGAGATGCCTTTAATGTAATGCAGTAGCTGTAAAAGAGGAGAGCATGTTCCAAATGACCATCTGGCTCTCTGCAGGGGCTTAGTAAATCACAAGTAGTTCAGCAGTCCCAAGCTGAGGAACACTGGCACTTCAGTTTCTCACTTGAGACGAAGCTGCTGGAGCTTCTTCTGCACACGTGTGCTTGTCCCAACTCTGCGTGTCACGTTGTGGATAAAAAACAGCCATGTTGGCACAGAAAAGGAAGATGATGGGCTGGGGTGAGGAAGAGCAAAGCTTGTGGGTGTTTTAGTTCCTTCCTGAAGGGTTGGTTCTGTAAGCAAGTTTCCCACCTGGCAAGACAGACAGCTGTGTCAGCACAGCAAAGGGGCAGTATGCAGACAAGAAGGGGCAGGCTAGGAGGGGAAGTATGAAGGCTGCTGAAAATTAGAGAATGCCTAGTTTCATAGATGGTCTTTGTGAAAGATTAGCAACTGACCAGTTTCAGTCAGAAAGTGTCTGTTAAGCCAGCAACTGTGTGGGATACCTATATTTGTCTGAATTCCTACCTCTGTTAATAGACATACTCACTTAGTAAGTAACCCCTGGCCAGCTGCCTTTGTTTATTTGTGATTGGGGGCTTACAGAATCACAAAATAGATGAGCTTGGAAGGACCTCTGTAGGTCATGTTATCCAGCCACCCTGCTCTTGCAGGGTCACCTATACCTGGTTGCCAGGACCATGGTCAGACAGCTGTAGAATATACAAAAAAAGCGTTCAAAATTTAGATCTCATTCTTTTCTGGGAATTCTTAAATCTCCAAATATCTTTTCATTGGCATAGGTGATCACCCACTGATTGTTCAGTTTGCTGCTAAAGAAGCACAGGTTTTGTGTGATGCTGCCCGTATCATCTGTCCTTTTGCAGATGGAATAGACCTAAACTGTGGCTGTCCTCAGAGGTAAAGTTTTGAAAAAGATGGGTAAATACAATGAAATAATTAAGAGACTAAAGAATGCTGGTCTTCCTTTTCTTCATAATTTCTATCTTAACCTAAAAATAGATTTCAGGAGAGTAAAAGCTTTTTAACCTGTCAGAAATGTGGTAAGGCACTGTTCTGAGTGTTCCCAGATGCCTGTCACCCTGGTGAGACTGGGAAAACTGTATGTTTTTGCCAACTTCCATTTTTTCATTTCTGAGATACTGAGTGTTGGCTCAGATGTGTCCATCCCTTCTCAACATCTGCTAAATGTGCACTACCAAAAAGAGCTTGCTGCAAATAATTTGCAGAGGGTTTTGAATCATGATGTAGCAATTTCCAGAATAATGAGGCAAGTCTGTGATGTCTCAAACTTCTGCAAGTGAAGAATAGTCATTAAAATAAAATTATACAGATAAAGTATTGAAAATTATTTCTTCCATCTTCTATTAAATTTATAAGTATAGTGAATTAGTGATGTACTTCTCACTTAAATTGATTTTGTCTTGACAGTGAAACAGAATGAAGATTCTTCCTAACTGGTTCAACTGAGAACCATCTATTACATGTTTGTTAGGCAGTCTTTTTCTAAATGAAAACCTGAAAAATGTAGGAAAGTATAAGATAATATTACAGTGCAAATACTTAATTTCTCTGTTGTAATTAGGTTTTCTTGACTTAAAACTATAGTATTAGAGAAAACTCTTCTGGAGAGATCTGAGGCTTCTGCATGGAAGTTTTGCTTGGTTTTTTTTTTTTTTAAGCTAACTACAGTTATGTCAAACTATCTGTTCTTTTTAGGCCAAAAATACATGCTTACATATGAATCCTTTATTTCTCATGCATATAGTTTCAAAATAACAGAAGTTGGTGTCCTTTACATTCTTTTATAAGAAAAATTATTTTAAAAACTACTGCGGTTAAGTGAAAGCAAAGGTTATTTTTGCCAATCAAAATAGTGAGACCAGAATATCACTAAAATAATATCCTCACTTGCACTTCAAAAAATCCTCCTTTTCAATCCAAAGTTGTCATCTGTTTAAAAGAAATCCATGACAAGGGGAAGGGGAAACATCAAATTATTTCTTTCATGCATGCACTGTAGGTTAAATTTTAATTTATCTTCCTTATGAGTCCATTCTGTGGACAGAAAATTGAGCTTAAAGAGATCAGTAACTTGTCCAAAGTTCTAGTAGCACGATAGAGACTGAACCAGGATCTAAAAGCTGTACCAAACTGCAAAAAATAATTAATATATAGCCAGTACTATCTCTGCTTATTGACCACACATTCTGAAGGTCATAAGGAAAGAAACTGATGTATGTGACTGATATTGATCTGCATTTCTTCAAATGTAGAATATGAACGTTCTTTTTCTTTTAAAGATGGGCGATTTCAGAAGGTTATGGAGCTTGCTTAATAAATAAACCTGAGCTTGTTAAAGATATGGTGAGACATGTACGGAATCAGATCGACAAGCCTAAATTTTCAGTATCTATTAAAATAAGGTAGGTCTAACTTAAGTGTTGTTTGTGGTACATGAAAGAAACCTCTTTTTTTCTTAAAAAATTTAGTGTAATAGTAATAATACTTATAATTCTGTTAATGCAATACTACGCATTATAGTAATTTCCTTACATGTGAAGACCACTGAGATTTTTTGACTCAGGTACCTGGGGCAGGTAATGCAAAACTTGGAACTAACACAGCCTTTGTCTGCTTACCCAGGTAACATACTGTAAGCTGGAGTTTTCTTGCAATCCAAACAACATGAAAGTACAAGTTAAAAGATTACGGCTTCTATAAAAGAAAAGCAATGCCTAGTCTGTATCATCCCAGGGATTTGCTTTGTGAGCTATTAGAGAGCAGTTGCAGTTGGGTATAAAGGGATGGGTAACAAAACTGGGAATTGGTCCCACAGCTGTTGTAAGGAATACATTCTGCTTCCCTACACCAGCTTCTAAACTTCTGTAGACTTGTTTTGAATTGTTTTGTGTGCAGCCCAGAGAAGAGAAGGCTCCAGGGAGACCTTACAGCAGACTTCCAGTACCTAAAGGGAGTCCACAAGATAGAGACAGACTTTATACAAGGGCATGATGTGACAGGACACATCAAGGGGGAATGGCTTCAAACTGAAAGAGGGCAGGTTTAGATTAGATATTAGGAAGAAATTGTTTACTGGTAAATAATTGTGGTAAAGTGGTAAAGCCCTGGAGCAGGTTAGCCAGAGAAGCTGTGGATGCCCATCCCTGGAAGTTTGTAAGGCCAAGTTGGATGAGCTCTGTGCAGCCTGGTCTAGTGGAAGATCCACTACCTCCCCATAACAGGGGCATTGGAACTAGATGGTCTTTAAGGTTGCTTCCACCCCAAAACATTCTATGATTCTATGACCATTCTTGATCCATTATTTAACCATATATCCTATGTGGCTGTAGCTATTTGTCATTTAAGTTTCAACTCAGTTTCCAGTCCTTCTGGAAAGGGGAACTATTATAAATTGGAATTTTTTTTCCACAAAATATGCAAAATCAAGGCATTGATTTTAGATTTTTTGGGTACCCTTGCTCAATCTCTATAAAATTTACCATGTATATTGCAGAGATGTGATATAATTGGGAAATGTTAAATAAAATACCAGGTTCCATACACTATACTCATATATCTTGAAAAAAAAAACCCCAAAATCAAACACTGTTTTCCAACAGTTAATATTGTCTTTATACTGTTATTTATGGAAGTCTATGACAATTCCTTCTTATGGAGGAGTGCAGGAAACTTACTACCTACTGCTTTCATTCCTTGCAATTTTAGGATCCATGAGGACTTAAAAAGAACAGTTGACCTCTGTCAAAAAGCTGAAGCAGCTGGAGTTTCATGGATTACAGTACATGGGAGAAGTATAGAAGAAAGGCATCAACCTGTACATTATGATGCAATTAAAATAATTAAACAAAGCATGTCTATACCTATTGTGGCTAATGGAGACATTAAAACTTTAAAAGATGCTGAAAATGTTCATCACTTGACAGAAGCAGATGGTAAGACTAAACATACTCTGTTTTCTAAGTAAACTTACCAGATTTCAAGGTATTTCTTTTGGATGTCAGTGGGAAATGATTTGAGTGCTTTCTCTCCTTGAGGAGACAAATGAAAGAGGTTATTACAGATGCCTTAAAAAACTTGTAAGCAGAATCACTAGTAATCATCAGAACAGTAGAGTGCTGCTATTCAAAGCCACAAATAATTATTTTCGAGGCAAATTACAAAAGCTCTGTGATTAATTATGCTATCTCATCACTCAGTAGTAGAGTTCAGGGTCATTCAGACATTCTGTCTCTTTATGGAGCTGATCATCTTTTAAGGAACTGTAAACTTCCACTTGGAAATCTCTACTTCCTGCACATGGGATCAGATTTCTTACAGTAAGAACACAGTGGAAAAGGGATATATTGTTAAGCCAGATGGTTAACTTCAAGGACACAGTGAAGCATTGCACTTTCATTTCAGTCAAAAAATTTGGAAATTTTTTGCAGTTCTTTAGTCAGAATAGATTGCTTCAACTGTCTGTGGTTTCAAGACAGTATGGAAATTTAGTATATGTTCTGAAAAGGTAATTTGTATCTACAGACTTTGTGTCTTTCAGCTAAAGGAAAAGAGAACAGTACATGTGGCGGGTTTCTGTTGCTGTTTAATAGCAACAACAGAAATCAAACCAAAATGCCATGCTGCTAACAGTGACTTTCCCCTCAAATACAGAGCAGGAGGGAAATGCATAATACAAAAAAATGTTCTCATAGTCCAGCTGACCTTCTTCAGTAGTAAAAATATTAAGCATTCAGTTTTTTTCTGTTATGGACAATGACAAAAGAAATTTTTCATTTTTGATCATCCTATTTTGTAAGAAAAGACTGAGTGTGATAGATTGTATGTTGATAGTGCAGAAAAACAGAATCCCTTAATCACAGAAAAATGACAAAAAACTTGTATGGGTTTATCTGACAGTAGGGGATTAGAGTTGCAAACACACTACATACTTGTTCAGAAAGATTTACAGGAGATCAAGAGTCCTAAAATTTACTTAACTGAGCCACTGAGCTCTTAGTGGAAAAAGGACAGTGAATAGACTGAGTGGTACAGAAAATTATTGATCCTCTTGTGTCTTTCCATTGTAATTTTATGTTATAAAGGCAACAAATGTGTGTAGCAAATAAAAACAAAGTACTAATTACTTGTAGTTTCAGAAAAGGGAAGAAATGCTTCTGTGACCTGTGTTTTGTTTCAAAATTTCTGGAATGTTTGATAGGTGTTGTAGATACTCTTAGGTCTGCCTTGGGCAATGGATTTCTCTGATGCAGCTGTAATACTCATCCCATTGTTCTCCCATTACTATCTGTAAGCTTTGGGTGGTTGTCCTAAGGGGTGCTGTACAAAATCTACAGGAAGATTTGGCATAAAATTCAAACTAGAATGTAACTGACTGCTTTAATTTCCAATTTGAAGGTATAATGGTGGCTAGAGGACTCTTGGCAAATCCAGCTATGTTTGCAGGATATGAAGAGACACCTTTTCAGTGCATCCAGGACTGGGTTGACATTGCTCTTGAGCATGGAACTCCTTTTACTTGTTTTCACCACCACTTAATGTACATGATGGAGCGCATAACTTCAAAACAAGAAAAAAAAGTTTTTAATGTTTTATCAAGTACCTCAGCAGTACTGGATTATCTGAATGACCATTATGGTGTGTGGTAAATGAAAGTATGTTAGTCCTATGTAAACTTGTATTTTGCAATTGTCGATAAACTGTAAAAGTTTTAATTGGGTTTGTACTTTTTAGTCACATTTGTATATTGTGTATTTTCAGTACAGCAAAACATTATCATTTGGATGATGCTTTATATTTTTATGTCTCCATTTTGCACTCTAGAGAATATCCGAGATTCTACAGATGTGGAATTCTATTTACAGTGTACTACTACAGAGAGGATTGATTATTGTAAGGCCCCAGTAGTTTAGTTTTTCACCAGATAATTGTTTACAGCAATATGATTGCAAAACTAGGGCTTTTCTTACATTAAACCTCCTAAAATCAGGACTACTTATAGATAATGACAGTAATTTCAGACCAAAAAGAATATAAAGGGAGCAACTATAGAAGTTTTTGCTTTAGATAAGTTTAAAGCCTATCATACTATCCTTTCTTAAATTTGATGTTTCTTTTGCAGCCTAAAACTTTGTAACTTATAACATAGAAAAATTCCATACTTCTTATAGCAAAAGAAACACAGAACAGATAAACAATTATGGAAAGAAGGAAGAAGGAAAATGAAGAGGGAAAGAAGAAAAAAGGAAAATGAAGAGATAAGTTTAAGTACAAGCTTAGCTGAATTTAAAGAACAAGACTTTTAATCAACTAAATTCAGTTTTGTTTATCTACTGTAGAATCATTGTATACAAGATTAAATCCCAGAAGTTTTTAGGTCAACAGAAAGCTGACAGATTCTCTCAGTGGGGCTCTTGCAGTCCTTTCTGCCTGCTGGCATGTTGCTTATCAAAGCATGACAGCCACTTGGCTTTGAATCGTTATATAGGAGTGAAATAGTGAAAATTAGAACAAGATAATAACATTACACACCAGCTGCATTTGTTCTGCAAGGTAAGTTTCACAAAACTGTACAGTGCAATTATTTGTAATCAAATAATTTTTTTCTTCATGTGTTTACACAGAAATTCATACCAAAAATTGCTGAGTTTTCTGACTGTGATTGTTCTATGAATATACATGTGAATAGTTCCAAATTTTCTAAATAAATTACTTGGTTTTGTATGCGGTTGTAATTTTTTTTTTTTTTTATTATACAGCAGTCTGCAGGGGGGAAGATTGCTTTTGATGCTACTCTCCAAATCTTTTCATAGTTCAGGTATCTTAAATTTTCACAATTTTTTTAGTGCAATAGCATAAAATACTTGATCATTTTTCATAATGAACATGTCTGATTTAGGCATATAAACAAAAGTTTGAAAGGCATGACCCAAGTCATCAAGTCCAGTTCACTATTTAAGGCAGCAAAGTTATGCAACTCTTCTGATATGATCACCTTCCCTTGATATGCTAACAAATGGAAAACTACAGACATGCTTTGCTCTCCTAGGCTAATTGAGGCAACCTCTGCAACCATTTTTGGTGTGTCTCCATTCCTTCAGACAACTATTTTTTCACTCTCCTGGATTGTAATGTTTTCTTGACATTATTTGGGCACAATTCTGTGTAGCATTCCAGGTAAATTCCCAGCAGTGTCTTCTGCAGTTAATACTATTTCTAACACTTCACTTTTCCTCAACTAATATACACCACGTAAATTACGGGCTCCCAGTTTTAGAGCAAAAGTTCTTAATTCCCAGCTGAATGACTAGGTATTCTGTACTGCCAAATCAGTATCAAGTTGATCCAATTATCTTGCAACACAATTCTCCTCACTTCTGAAATGCCTCTGACCTCCTCTGAAGTAAAACTGTGCACCTGAATTGTAGAAGAAAAGGATTTGTGAAAGTATTAACTAGTCCCTTTGTTGCCATTTTCTAAAGAGTTTTATGATTTGGCTAGCACTTATTATATGTAGCAAACTGTCCCATTAGCTTTAAGGAGTAGAGAAGAAAAATTTATTATTTATAATCAACACAAGTTAAAGGCTTTCTTTACTTTTTCTGTAGTAGTGGAAAAATTTGAATTTTAGAGGACTGGAAATACCTTGACCTATTTAGGAACTGAGTACTTGATGATTTTGAAGGCAGCAGTTGTTATGCCTGTGTGAGATTAATCACAGAGATTTCTGCCTGAAGTACAAGACCTAGGTTGCTGTTAATATTGGTAGTAATTATGGAGTGCTTGATTTTATGTCATAAAAGCCAATGGAAGCTCATCATCCCTTTTCAAGGGTGAATGAATTGTACACCTTCCATTCTAAATTTTGTATGCATCTGAACATACTTCGCTGTGTTCCCGTAGAATAAACGGCAAAGTTGGAGTCTTTAAGCCATACTTTGAACACCATACTGTTCCAATATACATAAATTGTTAAGGATGAGAGTTACTCAGCAACCAGTGTTGTTTTTAGAATATGGGCATATTTCTCACTGTAAGACATTTAAATATGAAAAAAATAATAATTTCCAGTTTAAAACCACTGTAGTCCTTCTCTCTGTAGTTACTTTTAACATCAGCAGGTGGTCAGTCTTTCTGTTTTTTAAATTAGCATAAGTACAGAGCAAGTAACATAGGGTACAAAGCAAGTAACATAGGATACAAAGCATTGCTGACTATTTTAGGTTCTTGGCCTCCTGTAACTGATCCTGTTCTTTATGTTAAAACCCCCTGCACAACAATACCATATTCTCATAATACCTGTATATTTTTGCAACTTTCATCCTGCTACAATACCCCAGCACCCTCACACAGCCTATACAATCCCATTTTCTCTATTGCCTATTGTTAAATTCCTTAGGTCTCTTGGGCTGATGGCTGGACAAAAGCAGTGTGTAATGATAAGGTTGTCACAGAAGCCAAAGTAGAACAGAACAAGTTTAAACTTTTCCTTTTGTTTCAGAAGAGAATTAATTGATTTCACTCCTCTAACCAGTTAATATATAGGGATTTCCTATTTCTGCTTCTGAATACTTTGTCACCTCCTTGATGGAAGAGGAAGGTATTCCTTATAACTGTAATGTTTGAAGGTTTGTGATTTTTTTCCCCTAAAGCAGCCAGCCATTGTATATATATTGCATCATATTCATCATATATGGTGGTTCAATATAAGAGAGACAGCCTTAGATCAACAACCCAGACTTCTACAGCTTCAGTTAGAATTCCTTCCAGGAGCAGCAGAGTGCACTCAACAGAAGAGAGGACAGAAGAGAGGTCTCTCTCTCAGATGTTTGCAGGAGACATCTCTTCAGATCTCATTTTAGGTTGGTGGGGACATGCATCAGCTGCAGAGGAAGTGCACAGCAATCACACTCACAGTGACTCTTTCTGAGATCTTACTGTTAAAAATGAGATCCCGTACTCTAGTCTTTAATCAAAATTTTAGTTATTCATTAAATTGTGTTCGGCAAAAAGCGAGCAAGCAGCGCTGGGTACGTGGGGAGTCTCTGCTCTGTAATAAATGAAAAGCTAGACTTGGCAATACATCGAGCAATACAAATTTGTGAATTTGTTTGATAAAAGGGTGAGAATTACAGTGCTGGGTGTGCAGGGGTCTCTGCCCCAAGCAACGCACGAATCTGCTCTCAAGCAGTGGTCTTCATACACCATTCTAGGCACTTCACTTCCCCAAGTTTTCAGTTATTTTCTACTTGCTTTTTTTCATAATCAGCAGTTGTGGTTTTTGAAGATCTATTGGGAAGTGGTCAGAGATGGTCTTCTGATGTTTCTCCAGTCTCCCATTCTTCTTTTAAAATATCTTTTTCCACTAGCATTATTTTTGGTTATACAGTTTGCTTAAGCAAGCATATATATTCTGTTAGTCAGCATATATTTTGCAAGCTTTTTCTTGGTTATTACACTACTTAAGCTGGTATGCCCCAACATCTGTCTGCATGGGGCCCTTCTCTCACTTATTACAAAACCTTAAAAGTCAGCACGTTTCAAGATATCTTTGTAGGGCCTTTCAGTTTGTTAGTCTATACAAAAAAAAAACAATTTATAACTTGTACAAAGAATAGTTTAAAACTTATACTACAAGGTAGTTTAAGGCTTATATTAATTACTTGCAAACAATTACAATTTTGTCGTTACAACAAACTGTTAGTTAAAAGCCTGCTGTTGTATAGTTGTCTTGTTAAACCCCACTTCCATGCCTTAATTAGCTGATTTTTTTTAACTCCTCTTTATAATAATCTCGTGGTCTCTGTCCACATTGCCCACAGATGCACATGCTATTTGATTGACATGAATCACAACTTGATTTCTCACAGCTCCACCAACACACACACCAACTGTTAGTTTTGCAGGTATTTTTACATGTTCATTGTAGTAATTCCCTCCCTACATATTGTCCATTAGGTTTAGTTTCCATTCCTCGTGGTGACATCCAGTTTCCATTCTTCATTTTGTTGTCTAGTTTCCATTCCTCATTGTTTCTGATGGTCGCTGCAGGCGGGGGTGGGAGGGGGGTGGTGGCTGGAGTATTTATCATCACCTTTCGCTGATCTTTGGCTCCTTTTCATGGCAGTTTTGCCTTGTTTGCAGAAGCAGTTTCTTTGTTACATCTTTGCTTAACCATTCCATTCAGTAACCACAACATTTTGTTCAGTTATCATTTCTCTAGCCTTACTTGGCAGTTCCTAAAAATTAATTTTTGTTGTGATCCTATGTCACAATTCTATGATTATACATATTTTTTATCTGACATGAATCATAGCTTAATCTCTCACATTATGAAGCCCCTAAAGTTAAAAAGGGACTCCAAGTCTCTAGCATTGGGGACAAGTGAATACAGTCCTATCAGTATGAGACTATGCTAGTGAGAGAGTAGCTTACAGTCCTAGAAAGAGGTGAGTAAGCAGCTCAGAAATGGAAAACTGCTGTGTAACTAAAGGAAAGTCTTTATTCACGTTTTAACAGCTTCAGTGAAGGATAATGGCTGTAGGCCAATAGCTAAAATGTAATAAATCAGAACATTCTAAGAGGTGTGTTTTGTCTATAGTGCTGATTAAAATATGTTTATGAAAATGTGTTAGAAATACTGCTTAAAATTGGGGCTATTCCTACTGTGTAGATTGGATTGAAATGACTCCTTATATCTTTCTCCAGTATTTGTTGTACATATACAATTATTTGGGATGTAACCTTTTATCCAGACATTGCTTGGCAGCAATGAGGAAAATGTTGACACACTGGCTCCATCCCAGGCTGCAGACCTGGGAAATTTTAAGTAAACTATTTCAGACTGCGAGCAGCTGCAAACAGCTCTGCTCAAAACTGCTTATGCAAGAACTTCCCACCCCATGTCAGTTCCAATGGATTGGAGTAATAAAGAACTACTATTCACAGTATTTTATCTGTCTCATGTTGATGGAACTTGAGCGGGAAAGAATTCCCCAAAGCAAGTAGTTTTATCTAAAAGTGCTGGTGATGCCCAGGTAGTCAAGGTGACCTCTTCCACTGACAGCACCTCAGCATCTGTTAGGATCAAAGGGGAAAAGTGATCGGGGGTGTCCTTCTTATGCAGAGGCAAAGAAGGAGAGTTACATGGAAGTAATGTGCTTGGAGCCTTGGTACGCTGATAAAAAGCATTTCACAAGACAGTAGGATAGAACAGGGTTTTCTGAAGGAATACTGTTTTATTCATGAGGCCCAAACACGCCTGTTTGAGACTGTTGTTCGGTTTTATTTGTGCTGTCTTTATCAATACTGGACCTGTTTTCCTTGAGAAAACGATTTACTGGGTCTTAATACATTAATGCAGTGTAACACATGGAGGTGGGAATGGATGGACACACGCAGTACTTTAATTGAACTTTAGACACTCATGCTAGTGCTGGAGCTCATAGTTGAAGTCCCCAATCGATTAAGCTCGAGTCATGGAACGGCGGGATGATCACAGCAGAATTCCGCAGCAAAATGCTTACAACCATTCCCTAGATAGGAAAAAGATAATGCTCATTTGAACCCTGAACCCTTCTCAGCGCGTAGATCCACGCGGTGCGGCCCCTTGGTTACTCTGCTCCCGCCGCGGCTCTCGGCGCCCCGCTCGGCAGGCGGCACCGCACGCGTGGCCGGGCCAGGGCGAGCGCGGCCTCTGCGGCGGAGGCGGCCCGGATTCTGCCTCCCTCCCCTGCCCGCACCTTTCCCGGGCCGGGGTGGCCTCTGCCTTTCTTCCCCGCCCGCACCTTTCCCGGGCCGGGGTGGCCTCTGCCTTTCTTCCCCGCCCGCACCTTTCCCGGGCCGGGCTGGCGGTAGCTCCGCGCCGCCTCCGCCGTGTCACTCAGCCCCGTCCCGGCCTACACCCCCCGGGTAGGGCGGAGGCGGCATCGTGTCCGCACAGACAGCCCGCTTCCCCCGCCCTGTGCCGGCGGGAGAGACCAGCCCGCGCTTCCGCAGCCCCGGCCGGTGAGGCCCCGCTCCCGCCCCTTGGCCGCCATCAGCTCCGCCGGGTACCGGCGCTGACGAGGTTCGAAGGCCCGGGCGGGAGGGAGGGAAGATGAAGCGGCCCCGGGGCTCCGCGGCCGCGCAGGGGGCGTCGGCAGCGCTGAGGGGGCGGGAGGCGGCGGGAGGAACCCGCGGGCCCCCGGCCGCCTCGCGGGGCCTCTGCCGGGGGCTCTGCCCGCCGGGCCGGCGCGGCCCCGGGCTGTCCCGGTACCCACCTCCCTGTCCCGGGTGTCGTTCGGGAGGGGAAGTCAGAGCCGCCCGCCTGAGCCGCCCCTTCCTCCGCAGGCCGCCGGGACGATGACTTTCCAGTGGACGGCAGTCGCTGCCTTCCTGTACGGCGAAATCGGAGTAATTCTCGTGCTCTGCCTGCCGTTCATTTCTCCGCTGAGGTAGGGGGACTTTGGTGTGCTGAGCAACACAGCTCGCTCTTCTCACCAGTTTGGCTTTATTTTACGCCTCTGTTTTCATGAACACGGAGCTTTGCTGCATCCTAAACTAGTTGTGAACAAAGCCGAAGGAATGCTGTTTGGGACTTGAGTATCAGGAGCTGCAAGAATCGCAAGCCTCTTTGAGGAGCTTTATGTTTTCTACGCAGTGCTGATTCATCCGAGAGCAGCGCTCGGGGTGTCCAGAGGGGCCCCCTGCTCTGCTTCGGCAGGTGGGACGGCTTCTCCCAGAGTTGCGGAGTGAGCAGCATAGAGGAAGGCATCTGGCAGTAATAAATGAGAGGAGAGTGCGGTTTTTTCAGCAGTTGTCAGATTTGTGAGGTGCAACTTTATGTTTTGGTGTACACTAGGCATTGTGGGTGCGGAATAGATAAGATGTCAGATATTCAAAGCAGGCAAGCAGCAAATTCTGTGTAAGTGCTGCAAAAAATTAGTGATCACTTGGTTAAAAAACGACTTGAGTTTGAAGCATAAGGTTCAGGATTGCTGGAATAAAGGCCTCTGTAAAACTATAAAATTCATATGTAGATAAGGAAAATAGTACTACTTCTGGAACACGACACAAATATTAAGAAAATAATAAATTTTTGTCAAATAAATGCACACAGTAAGGGAAAGAAACAAAATGAATTATTAACCCTTACTGTATTCAGAGGCCTGAATTACAGCATTATCTTGTTTCCTCTAAGTAGCTCTTCAAATTTGGTAATATACAGGAAATAAAGATAAGATTCTCTGCAGGAGGCAAGAGAAGCATGCTTAGGATTTCTTTTCAGAATATCAGGAAGTCTTAAAAGAAGAACCAGACTCTCAAAAAACCCACATCCCGCCAAAGCAACAAGCAGAATGAAACTTTAAAGCTGATTGGTTTTTTAAAAATGCTTCTGTCTCAGCAGTGCTCTGTAAAAACTATTGCGTGTTTGTTTCCTGCATCCTTAGATATATTTAGAACGATGTAACTTTTACTGTCCTCTTAAGTAAAAAGAATGAAAAGTCTGGATTTAACTACTTAA
This sequence comes from Phylloscopus whistleri, assembly GCA_017589585.1. Classification (NCBI taxonomy): domain Eukaryota; kingdom Metazoa; phylum Chordata; class Aves; order Passeriformes; family Phylloscopidae; genus Phylloscopus; species Phylloscopus whistleri. The sequence continues at coordinate 382,488 of JADMLD010000680.1, read as the reverse complement.
ACCTGTGGAGGAATCTTGAAAATGACTGGCTCCTCCACAGCTGGTACCAATGGTTAGGCAGGTTTCCTCAGCTTGAGAAATTAAAACTGTTCTAAACTCTAATTCAGCTTCTGGTTTTTTACAAGTTGGCTTGTGAGGAGTTCAGCATTTCGACATAGGCTATTGAGTTGTTTTATTTCTTATTCTTTTCTAAGCAAAAGTGCAACTATGTAAGAGAAGAGGAGTATTATGGGAGTCATAATTATCAGATTATTAATGGCTTATATGAGGAAACTAGTTGCAAGAATTTCTGCAGGCTAATGTCACAAGCAGAATACTTGGGGAGTTTTGAAATATGTTTCACTTATGATGCAAACAGAGTCCAGTGTTTGTGTCTGAAAAGCAAATTCCTAATGTGCAGCTTTACCAAAATTCATTCAAACATTAAACATAGTGCTCTTAATTATTTGGAAAGGATAGATTTGTGTGCTTTGTTTGGAGCATTCAGCTATTGCTCTGAACAGTGGTTTCCAAACAAGTGAAATCACTTTATCCCTCATGTGATATTTTGGAATTATCTTCTTAACAAAACTAGCAGGAATCTTGTGGGGTTAAAAATCATATTTAGCTGCTGTGACAGTACCAGAGGGCAGCAGCTCTGCCTGACACGTTTTGGTGACCTGGGAGCCGGTTCTGTCAGCAGTAAGGCATGCATGGTTACTGACAGGTGGGGAAACTGCTGTTCTTGAAAGTTTTGATTTACTCAGTTGTCAGTCTTCAGATGGATTCATTGTCTCTCTTGTGTGTGCAGATTTTTTAAAATTTTTTTCCGAATTTGCTAGCAAGTTTGTAAGTTCCTGGGGAGCAGGTAAATGGACAGTATAAAAATGCAAATGCACCAAGAGACAGATCTGTGTAGTACATCTAAAATGGTGGCTAGTATTACAGTTTGGAAGTTTTTATATTAGTTTTGTCACTAAAAGGAAGTGAAGTTTTAGTAAATGTGAATGTCAATGCTTGTTGAGGAAAAATAAATGTGAAAATAAAACACAGGAATATTTTCCAGTGAAAAGAGATCCAAATTTATAACCTGATTATAACTTGACAGTGTAGTTTTGTATAAGGTCAAACCTCAAAGGATCACTTCTTTAGTGAAGGTCAGTATGGAACTTGAGAATTCCATGTTTAAAGAGTTAGTGAATTGGCTTTGTTTGAGTTGTAGCTTGAAGTAAACTTTTTGTTTGATACAGAGTGTGGCTGTCTGCTGTAAAGAATTCGGATTATACTAGAAGACTTAAATGAGGTTTTTGCATGCACAGTGCTAAAACATTTTAATTCTTTCTGGTGGAGAACTGGAAAGAACTGTGGGAGATGATGCTACAGTCTCATTTAAATTAAATTCATTAGAGGTTGGAAACTGCTGTTGGAGGGCAAATTTTAAAAGTCTCTGGAAAGTGTAATTAGTCTTAACAAAAGTAGGAAATTTTACCTCATACAGTCGGATGGTGAGTGGTATGTCTGTGTTACATCCCTGTGGCATGACTAGGTATTATTTAGTTTGTGCAGTAGCACTGATTCTGACCTGCAGCAAAGGACAGTAGATGCTCTGTTATCACTTGTTTCAATTCATTTGAGCTTTTGAGGTGTTCTTTCTTTTTGCTGCAAGTGTAGCTTCTGCCACAGCCCTTCATGCAGCAATATCAAATAGACAACTAATTGTTCAAAAAAAGAATTGTTTACATCACCATTGGCCTCACCAGAAATCACTTCTATAGCTAGAAAATTTATGTTTGGGAAAGAGGGTTTAACCCTTAAAATATGAACACAATATTTATTTTTCGCCATTACACATTAGAATGTAATAACAGTCCTTGTACTTCTGAGTTATGCAGACTCATCTTTGTAGAAGATAAGCCTTCTGAGGAAGGATGGTAGAGAATTTCTGGAAGTTTTTAATTTTATTTTGCAACAAGAGGTATTGGTGGATAAAAATAAAAATAATGGAATGGGTTTTACAGTCTTTACCCTATCCCTTGTTATAGTCAGGGCTGAATACAACATAGTGTTAGCCAAACTATAAGCTGAAATAAAACACATCTGCAGAGTACCTGCTATCATGCAAAAAATTTGCAAGTTGAACCAACCGTTCTTGCCTGTATTAACAACAAAAAAATAGAAGTTAGAGTACTGGAAAAGTTAACATATACCTAAATTATATTGCAATTACAGCAGCTGTTCAGAGACCTTATACAAGTCTCTTATCAATAACAAAGCTCTCTTCTGTGGGGTTGTAATGCTCTTCTTTTAGTGCTTAATTATTTTTGAATAACACAGTTCTATTTTACAGATGGCAGAAGATTTTTATGTTTCCTCTATGGAGCAAAATGGCAGTATTTTGGAACAAGATGTTCCTTACAATAATAGTTCTGCTGATCGTCTTGTTTCTTGGTAAGTGTTAGATAATTTCTTAACAAATGGGTAAAAGAACCATGGTACATTGAGTGGATATCAGTAAACTAATGGAAAGGATTCAAGCCTAGTGTAAGTCAGCTAATTGATTGGAGTGAAAGAGGAGAGGGCTAATACTGCATGCACATTGGGAATCCAAAAGCAATTGTAATCTACTGAGTGAATGAGAAGGAAAAATGGAGCTTAGTCTAGGTTGCTGCTTGGTTTCTCTTTCTCACACAGGTAAATGAACTTGTTTGACACCAGAATTTGGCTGAGCTGCACCTCATGCAGCAGATGGCACTCTTTCTTTGGGTTGCTGTTGAAATAGGAGACCAGAATATATCAAAGCACTGGGCTGTTTGAATACTTTTGCTCAGCACAGATACAAAACAGCTGCTGGCTACATTTGTTATGGGTAGATCCTAAGGTCTATGAAGTAAGAGTAAAGCTTTAATGGTTACCATATGCCTGACTGATTTCATTTAATGTCTGTCCTGACTGTTGTGTAGTTAGCATCCCCTGTATTTCAGTGATGAAAGCAGTTCTCCTGTGTTTCAGGGATGTTAAGTAGTTCTCCATGGATAAGTGTTTCCAGTGCCTTAGAATATACGTGCTACTTAATTCCAGGCTACTTGAAATAGAAATAAAAAATGCATGGTTTTATTTTCTGCTGAGGGAAACGTACAGAGGCACTTAAATACATAACAATGTCAGACTAGGCTACAGTACTATAGTCTTAATATTTAAAGTACCAGAAATGCAAATAGACTGTTCTGTTATTTTTTAAGATTATGTTTAGTATTTTTATTACAAGTAGTTCTTCAGTAAATGGCTTAAGATTGAGAACTACTGTATTTTGTTTACACTGTTGGACTGCTGTTGAAAACCTTGACCAAAGTTTGCTTTTTAGTTGGTGATGGTCACTGATTTTGTGTAGATAGAAGAGGGCTAAAGGGAAGCAGTGATGAGATACCTGCCCCATATCATGAATTGATAGGTTGCTGCAGGCCTAGACTCTTTCTATAGCACAGGGACATGCATTTTTTGAAGCTTCACTTCAGGTTTTTTTACCCTCTAAATAACTTAGACATATGAGAGAGTCATAAGTGATGATATTCACATGTGCTTTTCTTTGCAGTTGATTTTGCCTGCTTAGATAAATGCAGCAGCAATTTAATAACATCTGGCCAAAATATTCTGCAAGAGCATGTAATGAGATGTGTATTTTGTTGATGTGCAGAGGGAGATTTAAGGTGCTGTGTTGGTTGTAGGAATTTCTGATGACCTTACGTTAAAGACTGTAATATGAACTCTTAACTGGGTTAGGTTTGGGGTTTATATGGATGTAAGTCCTACTTAATTAATTTGTCCTTTGAAAGGTGTTTACAGTGCAATGGCCCTTTTGCAGAACTATCAGAAGTATGTGATGGATGAACGGAAGCTGAAAGATGTATGAAAGGCAGATGAAAGAAAGCTGAGTTGTAGCTTTCCTCCTCCATTCTTTTTATGATCTTGTTACAATTAGTAGTTACTACTGATTTTACTACTGCTGTGTTACTACAGTCTTCCTATTTTGATGGATGTTAAAGAAGCTGTTGTCTCCCTCTATGACTGAACATAAAGTAGACCTTTCTGTCATTACTAAAACACGTGCAAATCTTCAAAAAAAACACCTCTGTGTGAAGCAAGTACTTGAGAACCATACTACTTCATTTTGCTTCTCTCCCTCTTTTCTCACTGTTTGTCCACTGGGGAATTTTAGCTCCATTGTCAGCAGTGACATTTTGACACCATAGGGTCTTTGGTAACATCTGTAGAGTGAGTTGTTTTGGCCTGATTCCTGGTGGCTGAGTACAGGTGTTTGAAATACCTGGTCAAGCATATTTTGGACAAGGGTTTGTCATATTTCTGGGAATATGCTAGAGCACTTCATGATTTATCAAGACCGATCTTTAAAATGTATGGATAACATAACTGATGTCACTGTTTATTCTATTACTGTTTGCTGATCAGAAAGTCAAAGTACCTATGTCCAGTACTAAAGTCTGGTTTAGCACGCATGCACACCCACAGATGTGAATAATAACAGACTGTTTTTGTTTGCAGATGCTATTAGAGAAGTCAGGAAATACTCATCTGTCCATGTGAGTGAAAAGGCTGCAAATGTCAACAGCAGTGCCTTTGATCATATTCAGATGAAGCTCTTTCGGTCACAAAGAAACCTGTATCTCTCAGGTTTTTCCTTATTTCTTTGGCTGTAAGTATAACATTTTTCTAATGTTTACATAGTATGTTTGTTACAGGAACTATTTTACAAAGTAATTGTAAAGTAAAGATCAGAAGGACAATTTCAGGAGATTAAAGAATTAATTGTGACTGGGTTGGCCTACAGGGGAAGTAAGATCAGGGAAAATAATACCTTACAACTGTTTGAAGGTTAGAAGGATGTGTAAGCAACATGGAAAAAACCATTTTGAATGCTTGAGAAAACATGTATTTTACAGAAGCTTCTTTGGGGAATACTCACTCATTTCCTTCCTTAAGCTTACACCCTTTGTTTTGCACATGGAAAACTGGAATAAAAAAATGCTCAAAAACTAAAGTACTGTTAAATAATATTATTATCTGGCAAGCTGGTGTCATTGCACTCTGCTGTGTTAAGAGGCAAAGCTTGAGCCTGACCTGAGCCACTTCAGCTCAAGCTTGAAGTTAAGAACTGTAGGATAATATTCCAGCTTTCAAGGAAAGAATCAGTTGTATTTCAGATCAAACACTTTGTGGCAACTTGCCTGCTATGGTGTTATGACCTTAAGTCTGGTATCTCTTTCAGGTTGTTTAAGTACAGCTACTAAAACAGGGTAAAGGAAAGGGCAGTTCTGTACTGCCCACCTGTAGCAACCAAGACTACCCATGAATCAGTAGCCACAACTACCTGCAGATCTTATCAGTTGGGCCAGGAGCACATGAAATCACTGACACAGATAATGTGCACAAACAGAAACAGACCTGCTGGTCTAATTTCCTATTTATACATTTTTGTGGTGGCTGGACAAGGAGTCCTGGACCTCTTAGGAGTTCCTTCAGTGCTTGACATTGCCTCAATACTCAAGAGGAACACAGAACGAGAAAATCAGAGACTTATGACAAACTCCTTCCCCTTAGAGTGATTTGTGGCCATTTTAGCAGACCATCGAGCATAAAGAAGTGTCAAGGAAAAATTAATACGAAGCTTGAGCAGAAAAGCTTTGTGAAAAACAGTGTGGCTGTAGCCTTGCTCAATACTGATAGGAATGCATGAAGTTCTTTGTCTTCCTACAGAAAGGTCAAGTAAATATGCACAAATATGTTTTTAATCTATGCTCCAAGAGGAATAGCTGGGTTGTTTCCCACACAAGAATTGAAAGCTGTTCTCTCAGAATCCTACTTACATTCAACTTCCAAGGAAGAAAAGTTGTCAAGTGACCCCAGTAGATTATTTTGTATAAAAGCTCTGCTCTTGAAGAGGTTTGTTTGAGGTTTTTTTGAGCTGCTGGCCTTTCACCAAGACATAGGAGAAATAAGCACTTCTCCAGTAGTCACTAGATCAAAGGACTTGTCTTAGTAGAGCTGTTTTGCTTATCCGTGAAACAGACATGTCTGTCAGAGAAGGGAGGGGAAAGTGTTCCTTGGGTTGCCTTATCCTGTTGTGCTGCTATACCATCACCCAACCAACTTGAGACTCCATCTAGTGTGAATGGGTAATTGGATGCCCCTGATCCATTCTTTGTGTCAGCTTTGGTTCATTTTAGCACATCAGCCAATAGGAGAATTCCACGAGAATGGTGTATGGAGATTGATAAAATGGAGGAGGCTGGGAGCTTGCCACTTCTGGCAGACAACAGCAGTTATGGGGTTCAGTGATTGCAGAGCATTTGATACAAGTGAGGAAAATTACCTGTCAGTGGGGGTATTGGGGCAAGCTGAGCCCCTCATCTGCAAACTGCACAGAAAAGAGGAGGATCATAGACCCTGGAGACTGTGCCCTGGGTCAGACAAAGACATCCATCTGCTAGTCTGACTTGGTCCTCTGTTAGCCCATGCTGAACCAGAGAGGGATAAGAAGGGCTGAAAACTAAAGAAAATCTCAAGAAAGCATGAGCCAGCTGCTCATTGGCACCTCCTAGGAGAGTCTGCAGGGTATGTAAGATGCAGCTAGGGAGTGCATAGGGCAATTGGGATATAAAAGTCTGGCATCCTAGGATGGCAGAGAGAGTTGGCCTGTGTCATTGCAAAGCTTAGTTTGAAAGATCATGATTCTGGGAAGAATCCTGGTGACTGTAAAAAGGCAAACATTGCACCTGTGTTCACGAAGGACAAAAAACAGGATGTAAGAAACTAGAGACTTGCCTCCCTGTAAAGGTTATGAATCAAATCTTACTGAAAGACATCTTCAGGGACACGAAGGATACAATGACTTGGAAGAGCTGTCACAGATTTACTTAGGGAAGATGATGCCTGAACATCCTTGTTGCCTGCTGCAGTGAGATGAATGGCTGTGTGGATAAAGAGCAGAGCATCCCTTTTGCAAGACCTTTGACATAGTGTCTTTTAGTATCCTGATAGCCTAACTGTGGAGATAATAGGCAGGAGAAATGGAGAAAAATGCTGGTGGGAAATTCCCTGGACCTTTGGGCCCAAAGGATAATAACGTTGTGAATTTCAGCTCCTCAGGGATCAGTACTGGGCTCAGTATTGTTTAATCTCTTTATTAACAGCATGGATGATAGGATTGAGTGTGCTCTCAGCAAGCTGTCAAGGTACCAAATCAGTGTTTGACATCTTGGAAAGCAGTGCTGCTTCTCAGGGGGATCCAGAAAGGTTGGAGAAATGTGCTGACAAAAATCTCATGAAGCTCAACACAGACAAACACAAAGTCTGACATTTTAGTGGATAATCCTGTTCAGCATCTGGGCTGGGGCCTGACTGTGTGGGTGGGTAGGAAGCAGTTTTGCAGAAAAAAACCTGGGGATCCTGGTGGAGAGCCAATCGTGTATTGAGCTGGGATGGCAAGGATATAGTTAGCAGGTCAAGGAAAGTGGTTATTCTGCTCTGTCTGACGTGTGGTGCTGCAGATGCAGGACCGAAGTCCAGTTTTAATTCCTCAAAATACTGGAGTACTGCAGTGGGGTACAGAGAAAGTTGGAGGCTGAAATACGTGACCTGTGAGGAGATGATGAAGGAGCTTTGCTTTCAGCCAGAAGAGACTTTGAAGGGAAAATTCTATCGGTTTCTATGGCTGTCTAGTAGTAAAAGAGATGAATCCAGTTCATCTCAGTGGATGCAAAAAGGAATGACAAGAGGTAACAGGAACCTGAGATGTTCTGACTTGTGGTAGAAAAGTACTGCTGCTGTCAAGAGCAGTTAAACACTGGAACAAGGACCCTGAAGGATGGTGGAATCTCCCATCTCTGAAGATGGTAGGAGCTCAACTGGACAAGCCTCTAAGTAATCTGCTCAACCTGTCCTGCTTTTCATGAGATGGAAGCCTCTTTCAACCTACATGATTCTGTGATTCTCTTTTAGTTATGATGTTTTAATGACTCCTGCATCTGTAAGTTAATAAGCAATAATAAATTTGCTGACCTGTGGAAAAGTAGTGACATGGGGACCTTAACTTTGTTATTAACCCCCAAAAAAGCAAGAAAAGGAGCTTTCAATGAAAAAGAAAGGGGGTGGAGGGAGGCTTAACTTGAAAAGGTCTGTTAATACTCTTCCAGTTACGCAAAAGCCAATTACTTGGATTTTCAAATTTCTTTGAAGAGCAGTTGCATAGTTACACTATAGGCATTAATTTAATTCAGTGTTGTGTTGCCTTGATTGAGCAACATTTGAAAGACTTCAGGATGAATAATGAAAATAGTGATGCAAAGAATCGAGGGAGGTATTTGCAAAGCTTAGACTTGAGGTGCCGTATCAGTGCTGACATCCATACGTGTTCTGATTTAAGTGTATTGACAGTACTTTGAAGATTATTGTATTCATACTGCTAGTTTTATTCTTGCAAGGCTGTTTATGTAGTTCTGTGATTTTATTTTTTTTTATTCACTGTACTCATTACCATAATTTGTTTGGCTCTTGTGTTTGGAGATCAATCCTGTTAAAAATACTGTGTTACGTAACAGTATTTAAACAGCCTTTGAGCAATCAGGTCTCTGACCCCTTAATGGGTGAGGGTATTTAGAAGGAGGGAGGTTCTGTATCAAGTAAAAATCAGAATGTCAATGGATGAAAACTTTTTCAGTCTCTCTTGTTACTGTTGTTTGTCATTGATGAGCCTGGATGTTTCCCTTGAGGTGCTTAAACAGCCCTCTTCTGGTTTTGTTTATACATCTACTGCCGGGAGAGAAAAGGGCTTGTTTTGGTTTGTTGGCTTTTTTGTTGTTTTGGTTTTCACTTGTGGTTTGGGTTCTTTTATTATTTGTGCTATAAATTACAGTTCTGTTCACTGTTTTTCTTCACCAGTGTATTGAGACGTACTGTCACCCTTCTTACTCAGTTGGCAAAAGAGATGGCGTCTCACGCAGCTCTGGAGACACAAGTAAATGATGCTACTGAAGCAGCCAAAAAGTACATGGCCGAGAATGAGAGGCTGCAGGAGGTATCTTTGAGCTTCTTCAGTAACTTTGTTTACAGCAAGTAGTTAGTACAGCCTATTCTGAGGATAATTTGCTACGGGATGCTTGTTCATTTTATTCCTTCTCGTTGAAAAAAGAAGAAAAATATTTTTACAATATGTAATTCAGAATACTGAAAACTAATCGTAATAGCATCTTATTAACAAAGGAAATGGAGGTTAGCCAAATAAGTTCTGTCTTTCCAGTACAAATTTCATCAAAGTAGTAAGAGATTTTTAATATATCTCTCTGAATTTAGTCATAAGAAAGTAGAGGGAGACACTCATTTTATTCCTTTAATCACAAATAAATTCCTGTTTAGGTCAAGGCTGTAGCAGTCCAGGATGAAAAAGCCTACTATATGACTGTTTTCATGCTGACTGTTTCTTCTTAATAGGATTTTCTCCAGTCCTGAATATATTTTCTAACTTGTAAAATTAATCTTTTCTGTTTAATGTATTTTGTATTCTTCTGTCTTTTTGTGGTAGGTCGGCCAATTTCTGAATACTTCCCTTTCTTAGTAGGACACTGTTGTAGTATTAATAAGAATACTACCAAAAATTTCTTACTTAAAGAAAAACACCAACAGACTGAAGGGATGTTATTTTTATAAAAAGAATGATTAGGCTGTGGGAACTATTTAGGAAGGCATAACTATTCAGGAAGGCAAGGCATCAAAGATAATTAAGATAAATCCATGAAATATTTTCTCGTAACTGTTTAGTTTGACTTCTGGTTGAAGAGACTTAACCCTAATATGAGTTCAGAGATCTAGACATAGGAAGGCTTTTAGAGTCCAGCACACAGTCAAAGCTAAATTCCCTGTGGGTGTGTACAGGTTTCCTTCTAGTTTGTCTAAAGCAGTGTCTATGGTTACTGGCATTGTCATTTTTTTTTGTAATAAATCTTCGTATGAGGACTCTAGACAAAAGGTACTAGAGGGGATACAAAAACTCCAGTTGTTTGAGAGGTGTTGTAAGACAAGGATCACTAGTCTGTGTTAGGTGTTTCCCAAGTATAAAATGATTCCAAAATATTGGGATTTGGTATTTTGTCAAAACGATCCAAATTCTTCCCTCAGCCGTGGAATTTGTCTCTGTACTGCCTACGGGTACTTTTTTTCTTCTCTGTCCTGTTGGGATTTTGCCAAAAGTCCTCTTTTTTGTTCTGCTTTCACATTCTCTTAGCAACACATTCTCTTAGCTGCTTGTAAATGATAGCCAGAAATTGGAAACTGTAGTCCTATCTGTTTTTATTTGTGCTTATTTACAAGTGTGTTTCATTCCACCTTTAGAGAGAAGTTAGAGCAATTGTACATAAGGCACTGGCTGCAAGTATAAATACTGTGAGCTTACTCTGGTGTGCAAGGTCTGCACTGTCACCTGTTCAGAGGTTGCATGGAGAACAGGACTTCAGATAAAAGTTTACAGAAATAGCTATTTACATACCAACAGAAAGAGATGAGCACAAAGTAAAGAAGACAGTTGGCTGTGGTTTTGTTACCAGCAGTGAAATGTCATCTCAGCTCTTTGATTAAATAGCTTCTGGAAGTTTTTTTTTCAGTTTCTTTCCTTGGATTGTTTACCAGTCTTTATAAACAGTTCTTTTTCTTCTTCCTAAAATAATCTTTCCCCTTTGCTCCTGCCTGTGCCTGGTAAGCTCTGATATTCCTAGTTCATCTAACAGCTGTTTGTCTCAGTTATTTTATTTTTCTTTTTCCTGTTAAGCATTTAGCACTTTTTTTGCTATTGCAGAGATGATGTGTGGTTAGATAGTAGAAGCTTTATGAGAAAAAGATCTTATGGAATCTAATCTTATACCTTAAGAGGGTGCATAAGTATAGTAGTGCCAACATTTTTGGAGTACAGGGAATATATTGCTCTTGTGTCAATGTTTACATGGCTCTTCCTGGATTCTTTCCTAGTTTTTGTCTGGAATTTCACTGGAAATCAAATCTGGATATTGAAAGTATTCTGAAGATTGAAGTAGCTGCAAACCTACAAGGACAGAATTAGAACCAGTTGCACATAAACTTGGCAGCGTTCTGTCACTGACAGACCCAGTGTGTATCTTCTGAAAAATCCAATTTATAACCTAAATGAAAGCTGTACACTTGATAGACCTGCAAAGTACTCTTACACAGGAGATAACACCATTCTGTTACAAGTGTGCCATTACCTAGAACACTGAGCTTTTTTATTCCCTTTTTTTTTTAATTTGGGAGGATTTTTTCTACAATGACTATCTGCCTGTATTAGGTTGACATCTGATAAAACCTAATGCTTTGCAAAATCAGGGCTGACATTCCCTGGATATTGTGCATTAATATCAGACTAGTGAAAATAAAATTAATTGTAGCAATTGTGGTTTTTAATAGGCTTTGAGTGGAAAAGGAGATGGTAAAAAGAAAGAGTCAGCAGATGCAACTGAGGAAAAGTTGAAGGAGGAAGTTGAACATTTGAAAGCAGAGCTACAGAAGACATCAGTTGGTGAGTATTAGTTAGGACTTCTTTGCAAGTAAGAAAAAAAGATGATTTCAACACTGAATGTCAAAGAAATATTCTAGGTATAGGTGTTAAGGTGTTAGCTTTTTAAATTATTTTCTTTGCAAGGAAACATACTGTGCAATTTGTAACATAATACTTTTGTTAGCAGCTTCCGTGTTTAAGGTTTAGGTTGTCAAAACTGCTTTACAGGCAGCCCAAATTGAGACAGAAGCAGATTTTACCTGTTTGGTTCTGTCTTACTGGGATCTCAGAGTGTGTGATGCCTGTGAACACCTGCTCATCTGAAATCAGTGTTTTAAGATAACACTGCCTGCGACCTTGTAAACATTAATCAGAGGTTCAGACTGTAACAAAAATACAAATTTTCTTGGTACAAGATAGCATGTTATCATCCAAACATTGCCCCACTTTCATATTGCCTGGCACTGCTACAATGCTGTAAAGAATAAATTTTTCAGAAACATTTCATGAGTCCTTTTTTGCTGTCCACTAGGAATTCAAATAATAAATGTAAACCAGCTGTTTTCAGCTGGGCTTGAAGCAACAAGAATCTTAAAATAGAGAGTCTCATTAGTTCACATTCTCAGGCATGTTTGATGGTTGGTTTTCCCCTCTCCTGCTGTTTTTTTGAAGAGAGAGGGGAAAAGTGCCTTTGAAGTGACAGGATCAATGGAAAATGTAAATGCTTATGTTTTATTTAAACTAACTGGTGGTATGTAACACTAATATAATGTAAGCTTTTCAGTCAGGAATGCTAGAGAAAGCTAAGGAATAAATAGATTTACCTCATGCTGCTTCACCTTCATTCTCCCCATGGGTTGTTGTCCATCCAAGAGATGTATAAATTAAGGCATGCTTGAATCTTTTGTTAGGGCAAAAATTGTAGAGAGGGTCTTTCTAAGGAGTGAATAGGAAAATATTTATAGCCCTTCTCCTGATACTACCCCCCTTGTTGCCAAAACCCCATGAGTGGTAGGAGAATTACCATGGGCAGCTAGGTGGTGTTGAGGTATGTCTGTCTTACCTTTTTGTAAGTTTTCTTATATGTTTGAGCAAATTGATAGCCAGAAAGCTTAAAGTACTTGATAAGAACAACTGCATCTGTAGACACAGCTTTCTATAGAATGTTAGAGAACATGAGTGAAATCTACTGTTTTCTTCTGAAATTCTTGCAACTGGGTAGGTGAATGTTGACTGTCATGTTCACTAAGTGGGAGCAATGCATTACACAAAATGAAAGCTGAGATTGGAAAGTTTGTTTTGCCTCTTCTGAGCAATTTGTTTCATGCTACTGAGCTCACATAACTAAAGTAACTTTTTCTTTGTGTCCATAAAGTCCAATCCATGAAACTGGAGGGGGAGAGGTGAAGAGTGTATAGGGTGTCACCTAATAATGAAACAATACAAAACTAGTATAAAAATGAAAACTTCACTGGTTTTGATTTTTGAGGTTTTCTTATTCTTTGTTTTTCAGCTATAGTATTAGTGAGATTCATAAATTTGGATTTTGTTCTTGATTGGTTGGGGCATTTTTTTGCTGCTTGAAAGGAAAAACTTTTTATTTTCAAAAGCAGTTTCAAATATCCATTTCTCTGGTCTGGGACACTTAGTAAGCTGCTGATGTGTGGTAATACATTATTTTAGAGTAGGCCATGACTTGAAAGGTGGTTTAAGTTAGGTAGCAGCCAGGAAGAGTCCTAAATGTACACCTACTTCACATTTAAGGAAACAGTTTAGTATCAGATTAGTGCTGTGACTTCAAAGGCCATGCAAATATCCTGCAAAGTTTTGGATCAGTATTTATGACTGGCAGAGGAAATACTGTATGTCTCCTCTTTCTGAAATTCTGACTAAAGTTACAGTGTAGACAGTTTATTGCAGACTTTCAGGAGACTCATCTCTAGTTCTTCAGCTTTCTACCTTTTACAGAAAACAGAGACTACTTTTTTTTTCTCCTCACTTAACAGTGAAATCCTAAGAAGACCTCATTCCCATGCTTTGAACAGGTGGGGAGGAGCAATCAAAATACAAGACTGAGCAGTGAAATTAGTAAAATCTGAGGAAAGGTTGGAAATTAATTTTAAGGGTTTTGACCAAATTTGCTTTCATTTCAGGCTTGACTTTTCTATTACACTTGATGCCTTTTTTTGCTTTATTTTGGAAATGAAGCAAGGAAGGCTAGTTTCCTCACTACTCTATTGCAGACCCACATATTGTTGTCAGGGCTTTATAGGCACCCAGCAGTGGGGCGAGCACTTTGAGAGCCTAAATCCATTTTTAGCACACCTAGACATATAATGACATGACTGTTTAGAAACCTTCTGAGATGGTATTTTATTGATATACATATATTATGAAAATGTCTTGTTGATATCTAGAAATAAATGTACATACTTGTAGCAATACCCAGTACAGATGTGAGAATGGTTCCCCTGCAACACATTAAACATATTTCTAACAAAGTATTGGTTTAGGTTCTCAGTATGGCTCCTGGCCTAGGACCAATAACAATTTTCTGGGGAAAGAAGACATGCCATGATATTGTTTCATTTTGATGGTTTGGAAAACTATTCAAAAAACCACAACAAAACAAATTACCTGGGCACAAGGTTAGACCTGAGAGAAATTTCATGAAGCCTTTTGTCCTTACAATAGTCCTTGTGCTGGGGCAGGAACAGGGCTTCATGAAATATGTACTGGCTCATCAAAGTCATTTAGGTGCTTTTGAGCTTCAGTTCAACTTTTTTCTGAAATTACTCTGTTTATATATTGTTATCATAGACGACTGGTGGGGCAGGAGGAAATTCTAATGGCACTTCCATGCATACTTTAAAGAGATTTGTTTTGTGTACAAACTGGCACGAATGTTCTTTGTTTCATGGCTGCATGGTGTTGTAGGAGACAGGAAGAGAGCAACAATTCATGTGGGGGGCTGGGGTTTGAAATAACTTCTAACTTTTGGCTTTTCTAGAAAGTATGCATGTACAGATATACAGCTCTCTCTCACTTAAATGTGAAATTACTACATGTTTGAAATGTGTTAAAAATACAGACATTGGGAAAACATTTCATAAAACTGCTGCAAGGGAGAGTTCAGTTTGGCCTCGGTGTTGCTGAAAACTACACTGAGCTTCACTGATGCACTTCAGTTTTAAGAAACAAGTTTAAAGAACTGGTCACAGTCTTGTTATTTAGCCAATGGCAGAAGGAAGTTGAGAAACAAGGTCTGTCTCACTTAACCTTACTTTTTAACTTTTTACAAAACTGTGAGATGATTGGGAGCCATTGCAATGTCACATGCAGCAAGAGTTGATACTCACATTTGTTGATTGGGAGAGGTGGCTGCATACAGCAAGCATGGGTTTATTGTATGAGGCTGTTTATGCCATCCCACGATGCTATATAACATCCCTTTCATAACAAAATTTGGTTTGAGGTTGCAAATGGCACCTTGAAGCAAATCTTTAAATTTTTTGACCCTGCCTTCTCATTTTAATTCTGACCATTATATCTTAAGAAGAGAATTCAGAATTAGTATGGAGTTACTTGACTGGAGTTGTGTTCCCAGCCTTACAGCATGTTTGTTGGCAAATCTCTTGAGCCGTCAGTGCCTAAATTCTTAAGTGTGAATAGCTCTTTTTTAACTTGAAAACTTAAGAGAGGGCTCTTTTTTGCCCTTCAACTAGTCCAAATCATTTGGGTTGTAGGCTTGTATTGTGAGCAATGCTAATGTAAGTTCCAGATCGTTTCCTTAGTAGCAAGCACCGTAAGTCAAGTGATTTAGTCAGACCAGGACTAGTAGTTGTGCAAGGAAATGCCCAAAGAATTATTTGTTGTTTTTGTTGCTGTTTGGTTTTGCTTTTAGTGTTAGCTTCTCCATTTGTTTAGGTTGTTGAAATGAGAAGATCATAGAAATGCTACAGCTACTGGGCTGTGGTAATGTAGTTCCTCAGAGCAGTTTTATTCCTCATCCTTAGAATTCAGAGCAATCTGAAGTAAACTGTCTCTCCTGGAACAGGATTCAGAGAATGTGGTGAAAGGACATGTTCTCTACTTTTTCCAGACTATACATGTTACATTCGTTTATGGACCTTCAGTCACATATAAGTGTAAAGGGATAAAGTTTTCCACAAATGTCTTCCATTGAAACACTGCCCTAGGAACAGTTTGTTGATTTTTCTTGGAGGGAGAAGGAATGGAAAAGGATAGGCTACCTCTCATAGTACTGAGGCTGGATCTGTGTTTGGAATTTACTGATTATTCCTCTCAATGGGTGAAGCAGCATCCTCACCTCCTGCCTGCTCATCCATTGACTTGGTGGGAGGTGTCAGCTGTGGGGGCTTGCTTGCTGCCAGTCCAGCTGTTGTGCTCCTGTGAGGCAAAGTAACAGGCCAGATGGAAGCCAGAAACAATAACTGCGTGTACTGTGCACACAAAGGATCTCCTGTTTCCTGCTGGATCCGTGTTCATATGATAGGATCCATATGACAAGCAGTGTACCTGATGAACTCAGCTGCACTGCAGTGCTCATGCAACCACAGAGGAGCTGGGCACTGGTGTGTGGGCACTCTGGTGCTTCACAAGGCATCCAGGGAAATGGGTGCACTGAGGAATTCACGTTGTCAAAGACGTGATGCTCCTTTTAATTGTGCGGCTCCAACAGGAATGAGTCTGGATTTGGTTGTTTGTTGATGTTTGGGGATTTTTGTCTGTAGCCAACACAGGTGGAAAGGACAATCTGTTCTTTGCTTTTTCGTCTTCTAGGGTTAGGTGAGGTATTTCTGTCATACATCTGTTTTGGTCAAAACATTAAAACAATGCAGTAGCTTGTTTGCTTTCTTGATTTGTAGATACTTTTAGGTATTTTCTTCATGTTTTAAAGATAAAGTAGTTTTTAGTTGCAACTGAAGTACTGTGCTGCTGCTTATAAATAACTAAATAGTGTTAGGTCAATAACATTGAGTTAGAACTTCTTCAGAAGTGAGATATTACTAATTTTACTATACTATGTACAAGAATGTTCAAACAAAAGCAAGATTTATCTTTTTAATTATCAGATTCTTGGAGAAGTGAAATAGCATATGTATATGAATTAAAATTCAGGAGTTTATCAAATTGTTACGAGTTTATTTTATTGGTTTTCAGATTTTACTACTGAATATTTTAAACAGTACTGAGATCAGAGAGAGAGTAAATGCAGTGGGGCTTGACTTGTCACATGTGTGGAAATCAGAGTTATTCCAAATACCAAAACCTTCAGAAAATCTGTATTGATGCTGTCAAAAATGACTTAAAGGATGAACGAAAACTATGTAAGAGTATGGAAATGAAAGAAATGATTTAAAGAGGAATTACTAATTTTTAATCGTGTTGGAATCAATAAACAGAAGTCTTATTGACTCCAATGAATCAGAATTTCAAGGTAGTTAAAAGTCCTGTTACAGGAAAACCACTTGCAGAGTTCTGAAATGAGTTTTTTTTTTTCATCTATACATTCAAATTAATTATTTAAAAATAACAGAAATTCTGGGTGAGGGAGTTCTTCTTGCATGTAGGAGAGTGGTCAAATCTCATTTCCTGATGTTTCAGGAACTAGCACCCAAAGAGAAATCTGGTTCACACAAGACTGCTTGTAACTCAGCTCTTAACAGAAACCACATCTAGCTCCTCATCTTTTTAGAACAGGCTTTTAGAGGTGCTGCAATTCTTGAGTGCAATGGAGGTCTCTGGGAAAGAAGTCTCTCTCAGGCAGTTCAGTCAAGGGATAGATTCACGCTTTTGGAACAAGGAAATTTGCAAATGTTCTTTTTTTATTTGTACCATTAGATCTGGTTGTTTGGGTTTAAGTGGCCATGTGAGGCAGCCTTACTAGGTCATTATCATAATTTCTCTGTTTTCACATGAATAGATCAAGATTTAGACTATGCCTATGGTGTGCATCAGAGAAATATAATGATCCCTGAGATACCTATAGCAGAGGAATATGAAAATGTCTAAATGACCTTATGTAACAGCTTAGGACTAATGGCTTTATGACACTTTGTGCTGTTTTATCCTGCGTTGTAAAATAGCCCCTGTGGAGTCCTAGGCTGTTTGATACTGCGGCATAGACGTGCTCTCAGTTTGTGTTGAGATAGAGTAGAGTAATAATTACTTTTTGCTCATATTATAAACCTGTTGAGAGTTGTTTATCCACCCACCACCATTTCTGCCTTTTCATCCATAAACTGATGCTGCTAATCAATTAACTCATACATGGTAAAATTCAGAACAGGGTGAAAAGGTGAGGTCTCTGCTCCTGTAATCATGTAGCATCTTCCTCCTTACCGTGTTTTATAGATGGCCTCAGTTGCTGTGGGAAAATCTTGCCCAGTTTGAGTTCCCTCCTCTTTTTAAGAGGTCTGACAGTTTTGATTTTGGAGTTGCAGAATTTTGTTTTTCTAGAACTGTCTCCTGCAATGTGACAGAACACTGTAGTCGTCACTAACTAGTCACCTCTTTCAGGAGTTTATTGGTCTCACCCCTACCTTGCTTACAGGCCCTTCCTGTTCCTGGTGCTGATCTTTCTGAACATTGGCCATTCTCTTTCCTCTCCCTGTCCTCAGCTTCTCTTCCTGTGTCCATCTGTGACGCTGTGTTAAATTCTAAGCTTTTTTAGAGGGAGGACTGTCTGCTGCAGTGGAGCCCTAATGCACATCTGGGGCTCTGAGGAACTGCAGGAATACAAGTAATAATTCTAACACTAATTCTGGTATTTTACAGCTTTCCATAAGGCAAAAACTGAAGTGGCTGCAGTTAAAAAGCAGTCTGAAGGCCTTAAAAGAGAATATGATCATCTGATGAAAGAATTTGAACAGCTTCAGGTAGGTGGCTCTGGATCACCGTACAAGCACTGTGTTTTGAAATTGTACCAGCAAAATTCTGTTTGTTGGTATTTATTGTGCAAGAGAATTTACCAAAATCTTTACAATAGCATAAAGTTACAATTGGCAGCATTCCTTAAACTTCTTCAAAATAGTAGAATTTTGTTTTGTAAAGTTATTAGCATTTTCTTTTTTGCACTTTGATTGACAAAGCTCAGGTTATTGTTAGCTTCACTTTTACCGTTACTTGGAAAATAAGCTACAGATGGTTTTGCATGTGATGATCAAACTGAAATACTGTAAGAAAATTATAGGAGGGGTGTGTGTGTGACAGGGGGAGTATATACACAAATTGTAAAAGTAATTTTATTTTGTTTGCTCTTAAAACATGCTTTTGCAATCCCAGATTATAAATGTTGCAATACTGTTGATTCACAAGGATAAAAAACCCAACAAACAGCCTAGGCTAGAAACAGGCTACTATAAAATTCAAACTGAAGTACAAAATAATTTTAAAAAGACCAAACCATATTAAGCAAAAGTTCAATTAGCTGTTTGATTGAGTTTCTTATGTGCATGGCTATAATACCCAGAAAATATGCAGTCAGTATTTCTGGTAGAACTGGGAGTCTGTACTTTTAAGTTGTCTGACAAGTGTTCATATGCTCCATACCCAACATCTGTCATAAGCAAAATTCTGTAAAAATGAAAGTTAGCCTATTTACAGGTCATGGTCTTGGGAGAGAATAAATGATCATTAAAATGATGGTGGCCAGCTTCTCAAGAAGAAAAGTGTCAGTCCTGTATTAATTTTAAAAAAAGGCAGTTTTGACCTGATTATAATCTTTTCTCCTGTACCCTGTGAAACCTCTTACTCATTCCCAGCCTCACCCTGTATTTCTACAGAGATTACTCAACTGATCTCTGTGTTCAATTCAAGACCACCATGCATGGCCTGTCCTTGTGCTTCCCTGAGTGATGAGCCATAGTAGTCCTGCTGCATTTCTATCAGACTTGTGGTCTAAAACACACATCCTTACCATCTCTGACTGGAAGGAACAGAAGGCACAGAGCACACAGTAGGTGCAGCTCCCAAGGATAAACAAGTTAATGTTTTCTGCTGAGTTTGCTGCACAGCTCAGCTGTAACACCAAAGGGAGCAGAATTAGGCTGCACAGCCTTGACTGCTGGTAGCAGAAGCTCAGGTGTTGATGGGACTGCAGCTTAGAAAGGTGTGTGGTGAACAAATCAGATGTGACTGCAAAGGGGCAAAATGCAGTGTCTGGAGTTAGTAGTTTCTGATCTTGCCAAACTTAATTTATTTTTAATCTGTCTCTTTTCAGCAAAATTTAAATAAAGCAGAAGATAAGAAAGACCTGTAAATGCATCAAAGATGGATGACATTGCTACAGTTGCTTGAAGGAGGAAAGTCTTGTGCTCTTGATATTCCTGATGCATACCTGAAACAAAACTTGATTTTTCTGAAAAGCACATGCATTGCAGGTCACTACTCAGATCCCTCTAATATATTGGTTGCCAAAATGTTCTGTGCTGCAAATAAAATGTTAAGTGGCTTACTGGATTTACCATGGAGTTTGTCACTGCTCTCGTGAGGAGAAACTCAAAAATCTTTCAACTCCACCTGGAGCAACCTGTTTTCCAAGCTTTTTCCTTCCATAATGGTAACAGATCACCATTGCTTGTAGCATTTGAGTGAGGTTGTATATCACTCTAGGTCATAAAAACAATTACTTAAACCTCCTTTGAGCACTTGTTTGGAGTCTTAAAAATTCAGTTCCTAGTGGGTCGAGGAGGGCTGAAAGCTTTTTATCAGTGGAAAACTGAATGACAATCAGCCTAAGAAAAATAAAGAAAGAAACATTGCATTTCTAAATCCACCTCACTAGCTCGTGACTTTCACTTCAGCCACGTGGATTTGAGTGTATTTTAACAAACAATATTTTGCATGCCTCTGGTTTATTTTTCTTTAATATATTGAGATATTTCAGTTTTGGGTTGGCTGGTATTAGCAGTCTTTATTTTTACACTCTTTACATTGGTTTACTCCTTAGGTACCATCTAACTTCTTTTGCCTCGCTAAGTAAAAAACCTTTTTAAATGTAGATTGGTTTGTTCTGTTTTGTTTTCATGGATACAATACCTCAAATAAATGTGCACTGTTTTGCATAAGACCTTTTTGGAAAGTTGTTTTATTTGTTGTATTGAGTTAGTTGGTTCCAGTTTACAGTTGAGAGTTTGATATGTTTGTTTTATTAAAGGGATTGTTTAAGTTCATGGTTTCTGGATTTATTCTTGTAAATCTCTCCCCGTATACTGTCTCATCATAGTTCATAGTTATATGCACTAGGAACAAAATATACTTGTAACTTGGTGATGTTTAACTCTTCTTGAAAATACAGTCTTCACAGTGGTAGTTTTGCTTGCTCTGGAAATAGGATTTGTTTAGCTTAGAATTTAGACACAGCTTATCAAATAGTATAAGGCACAATAACATACCATATTAAATAAGAAGGCGTGTGTTTTTAAAAAATAATTTCTCTTTGCTGAAGTAAAACAGAATGTGTTTTCAGAGATTCTGTGACTTCGAGATTTTTTTTCTATTCAGATAAAAACTTCCAGGAAAAGGTACAGATTTTTCATACCTGCATACACATGTTTTGAAGATGTAGTTGAATGCATCTTTGGGGTTTTTTTTTCCCCAATCCTTTCTGAAAATTTAAAATTGCGGTGGAATGTTATCTCCAGTCAGATCCAAAGACTGTGCTTGGAAGCCTTGGAGGTGTAACAAGTGCTGGTTTAAATAACAGAACAAAAAAACTCACGTATGTTTCTTACTTCAAGACACCAAACAAAAGCTGATAACTCTTGCTTATTTTTTACTGTTATTTACTCAAATTTCAAACACTCTGCTAGTATAAGTAGATAATGGGGTAGAAAATTAGAAGCTTATAATGAATGCTGTTGTGCACTGTGCTTTTACATCCTTAAAAATTTGTCTTAAAAAATAACATGGAATAAAAAATGGATGGCTGTGAATGCAGTGATAGTACTGATATTTCTCCTTGAGAAGGAACACTGCTTTACACAGTTTTTTGCTGAAGAGCATGACTGAATGGTAAAGGAGTACAGGGTGGTGTGCACTGTTCCCTTGGAGCTGGAATGAGGTTGGGTATTTTCAGACATGCAACATGCATTCAACACATGATAGGTATGTGCTGTAATACATTACACAGAAAACCTTGATATCAGGCCACAGGGAAATGTTCCCTGCGTTGGAGATTCCTTAAACACACAGATTTTGGGGTTTTGCCTCCAGTCACTTCTTCTGCCATGTTCATTACTTGGATCCTTTGCCAGGTTTCCCTGTCACAGACTATGACAATCATCATTTTTGTACTTGTCTGTTGTGGATGGTCACGCATTTGACTGAGTTGCAGTACCACACTTCCAGCTCTTTGGAGTCTCAGACTTGTTCACAGAAAAATAGTCTTCTGTTATTCAGAGTAAAATTATTTTGTACGTTCTGCTATGTAGAACTCTATTCTTGAAAGCACACAGGTTTTGTAAAATTGAAAGTCAAAATAATGTATCTAGAAATTCTAGTAGATGGCAAATCCTTGTGAATATTTTGCATTTGCATTGTTTCACTTATGCTTTCAGGGCTTGTGGGGGAGTCTGGGTTGATCACCTTTAACTACAATTCTCTTATTGGCAATGTTTTAAGTTATGGTTGATATACAGGAAAGAATGAATCAAAATTTCATGCTTTTATCTCCTGATCTTCCAGGCTGTTGGGTCACATTTTGGTCACATGTGCCTGTGTTGTGGGAAAGAAGCTGAAAAAAGTTAAATCTCCACTAATACTGGTGGAATCAAAATAACTTTTGTACTCATGTTGGACAGTTAATTTATTCTGAGTATGTCTCCAGAAGTAAGAATTTGGAGCTCTTTATACTCTAAATAATGTCGAAGTAATTGCCTGGTTGTTTCAGAGCCTTTTTTCCCCTCTTTACAAAAGTAGAAATGGGCAATTTCCATACTTCAGTGGGGAAGCATGGGAGAGATTATTCTAAAAATATTTGCACAGTTTTAACTGACAGTAGCTTTCAAAAAAATTTGAGGGGTGTTTCTGTATTTTTTTCATAAACCCCTTTTTTTGCTGAGTCAAGAAAGCAGTGAGGTCATGGTGGGTGCATGAGAGCTGACCTGAATATTAATAGACCTGGCTGCATGCTTTGGTGTTACCTTAAATGAAAGCACCTGTAGCTAGGCAGGATGTTTTTCCCTGTTTTTATTTTTGCAACAAACATGCAACAATACGTCATCTTTAATAACATTAATTGTGCAGCATCTTTTCTGAAAATGCATCCTTGCATGAGCACTCCCTGTGTGTTTGCTGCCACAGTAGTCCCTGGCTACGTAGCCTCATTGAAAAGACACTGTGTTTTCCTAGCTTCTTGTAAAGGGTGAAAGCTCAGCTTTTCTCTCAGCATTGAAATAACATTTGTTTTTCCAAATGTGAAGTTACTGTAGAAGTACTACATGCCTGCCTCAATTCTCGAGTGTTCCTTGAAATTCTGAATTTACTCTTTGGGACAGAAGCCCTCATTTTGCCTTGCCTTTGGACAATGCTTATCCCCCTATCAGCTGAAATCTGGGTCCTGTTACAACCTAATACAAGTCATTTTACAGATAAGTTGGAAAATCAGCTCTCAGTTATGTCATTCCTGTCCTTCAGTACTCTGTGCTGCTTATTGCTGTGTGCATTAATTCTGGAATGTCTGAAAATACAGTTCTAGAACTGAGCATCCTCAGTTCAGGAATAATGGGGAATGTTTTATTTTCTATTATAAATTGTAACACTTGTGTTTTGTTTATGAGGTAATGTACAAATAGGGAGAAGCATTGCAAGGTGTATTTGTGAGAAAAACAAGAGTCCTTCTAGTTTTGTGTCCACTCTGAAATGCAGCTGTGGTCCAAAGAAAGTTTTTCTACCACCTGCAAGGGCAAGTGCCCTTAAATGATTTTGCTATTCCATCTCTAGCTTAGGGAGAGCTAAGCAGAGTGGGCAGCAGACTATACAGCCCAGGACTATACATGCTAAAAGATTCCCTGCAGGACTCTGTGAAGGTGGTCTGGGTCTGCATGAAGTGCATCTGGGATGTTTGGATTCTCAAACATACTTGGGTGCACCAGGGTCCAGCGAGTGGGCACCTCCCCACTGTTTAGTGACTAGTAGGTGTTAGATACTAGCTCTAGTCTATCTCTTGGAAGAGAGGAGATGCCAAAAGTGGCTACCAGGGAGCATGAATGTGGAAAGGATCTCTCAAACTCGTCTGGAAACTGGACACCAATTACTGCTGTCATAAAAGCACCTCTGCAAGACTCTCGACATAAAATTGCTGTTGCTTTAACCCTTTATCCTGCTGCTTGAGGTCAGACTGTCTGTGTAGCCTGATGTGATTTGTTCTTGGCTTTGAAAACACAGGCAGTAGAGGCAGTAGCTTTGGTAATAATTGTGTTTTGTGAGATAGTGTAATAACTTCTCACATAGGTGGTGAGAGCATATACTACATCTTACTAAGTGTGAGGTTTAAATCCCTGTTCCTGTGACTATAGAAGAAGGTGCTAAACTACTCATTTGAGAGTTAAACAGGGTATGGAATGGGCAATCTGAGAGGAAGGAAGAAGAGGAACTGTTATTCTTGGCCAGTAAGGAGAAAATCTTAAGACTTTGATTCTTCTCCAGACATGACTTGGACATTAGAGGTCTAAGGAAACGGAGCACACAGTGAAGCGGGGGTCTTGGAAACAGGCTATCTGTCCTAGGTTGTTTGTTTCATACCAAGTAGAAAGTGAACATGAACTAATTAGAAAATAATAGCAAATAATAAGGTAAAAAAAGGATTCAGATGCAGATTTCAAGCTAGAAAAAACTTAAACACTCCTTCCCCCAAAAAACCAACAAAAGACCCTCCACACACACAAAAAAAAAAAAAAAAAAAAAAAAAAAAAAAAACAAAAAAAAAAAAAAAAAAAAAACAAACAAAAAAAAAACCCCAAATACAAAAGCTAAAGTTGAAAAATGAAAAACTAAGAGTCTGCCTTCTAGCTTGAAAGGTAAGAGGAAGAGAGATGCATCCTGAGTAGGGTCAGCAACATCACAGTTCAGAAACACATTGCATCTGATTTGACACAGATGTGTCTCTGTGTATGGGATCCATTCTGAGCTAGGGTTTACAGTCTTTAGCCTCTTCCTGAAATGATTGTCTTTTCAAATTCTGGTAAGTGCATTGTGTTACACAGATGGAGATACTTTTTTCTTGAAACCTCTTGTCCTTGAACTTGCATACTTCTGTCCTGCCAATATTCATGGTCCTACAGAGTTCTCATCTGTACAGCATCTGCAGATGCTCCTACCACATCTCATTACCTGAGGTGCTGAAGCTTGGAGTACTGTTCAGGCAGGCGTGCTGCAGGAAACAAATTTGCAAGGAGTGTGAGTTACAGTCAATTCAGATTCTTCTGACTGCATCCTTCCTGTGTTAATTACTTGTTCAGTACTATGTGTTTTCCTCTTGATATCAAGCAGTTCTCCTCTAAAATCCTAGTTATATAAATAATAAGAATTGTAGTTTTGTGGATATTCTAGGAGAAAACAATATGTAATACGCAACCAGTCCTGAAAACTGAGTTTATGTGGTAAGTGTAGGGCGTCTACATTTGGTTCTTGCAAATGATTTTGCTGTTGTTCTCTGCTTTTATGATTAGCCTAGAAAGCATTATACCTGCTGGATTAATTTCATTGTCTTTGTATTAGTTTTAGAACTAAGATGATATTACCACAACAGCTTTTTAAAGTTAGTTTTGAAAACTGCTTTTCATGGTGCTCCATTTTTATCTGGAGTGAATTCTAACCTAATACATTACTCAGTTTTGATGCCAGCTCAGTTTTCAGTATGTGCTTTAGAATATGTCTAATATGTCTTTTACGGTATTACTTCCATTTCCCCATACTATTATCTGCTAATGAGAGAATCTGAAAGCTTTCCCACCCTGGATTAAGTAACATTTCCATCAGATCACTTGCCTTGTTCCCCTGGAACTAGGCAGCTTTTACTGACTCGAGTGCAATGCTTACAGTTTTCTACAAAACGCTGGGACTTGTTTTGGGAGGCTGGCTGCTTCACTGCTGGGTACAACATTGCTCAGATCAAAACAGTTCAGCAGTTTACCCAGATTTCCTTACAGTGCAGCAGAGGGGAAGCCAGTTGCAGAATTAGTAAACCTGAATTGTGTTAACCCTACAAAAAATACTTGAGCAAATAGCTTCTTCCCATTTTACTAATGTTGGCTTCAACATGTCTGAAGTTAGGACCATACTTAATTGCTTTGAAACCACCTCCATGCCTGAGGAGTTCATTGAGCAAATACTTTGTTTGATGCTGTACCCTCAGTGTATGTCCTGATCACCTCTTTGGTGCTGGCTGGAACACTGGCACTGATTCTTATTTCAGGGAGTCTCCTAGGTGAGGAGGACACTTCGCTTCACTCCTGCAAGATCTTTGCTAGGTTGTCTTCAGTATGTAAGGTAGAAGAGCTGAAATGTAGCCAGCAGTATTCAGCATGCAGGACTGACTTTTTCAGCCCCAGTCCTATCTGTAATCCTAAATTACAGAGGGCTGCCAAGGAGCTTGTTCCCTACGAGCCTCCTCCAGCAAACCAGAAGCTGCAGCCCCGGGCCGCCTTCTCAGGTGTGACACAAAGAGCCTGTGGGGCCTGAGCCACTTCTTCCCACCAAGGCTCCTGAGTGAGCTCGGGGTGATTTGGAAAACAGGTGCTGTTTATTTAGGCATTTATAGCTATGCATGGAGAGGACTCCCAAAACTCGGGTCATGGAACGCAGCAGGGCTTTGGGAACTCCAAGCAGGTTCCGTGCCGGGCCAAGCAGCGTGCGAGGGTGGCCGGTCCTATCTCACTCCCTCAGGCTCTCCTTAACAGCGAGCACTTTGGCCGGCCGCCGGCGGCAGGTGGCTCTGAGGGGCAGCTGCTGAGGGGCAGAGGCCATCACCTGTCGGCGGGGTCGGTGTGCGTGCAGCAAGCCCCGCTCCGCACGCCCCAGAGCCATTCCCCCGCCGCCTTTGAAGTGCAGCCCCCGCCCGAGGGGACGGGCGCTGTCGGGGCGGTCGCTCGGGGAGCGCCGGCCGGAGCAGGGCTGACGAGGGGGCACCGGGGCGGCGGGGGGGAGGGCGGACGGAGGCGTCGCCCGGGCCGGCCCGGAGCCGGGTCTCTCTGTTTCCCCGTAAATAAAGCGCCGGGCCGTGGGCGGCCGTATAAATGCGGCTGCGGCGGGCCCGGCTCGCCCTGCCCCAGGCCGGGGAGCGGGCGCGGGCAGAGCCGTCGGAGCCGCGGTTCAGGACGCGGACAGCGCTGCGGGGCCGCGGGCGCGGCGGCGGGGCCGGCAGGGGGGGCCGCGCTCGCCGCCCGCCGCCTCAGGCGGGGCCATGGCCGCGGGCGGGCGGGCGGCCGAGCCGCCGGCCGAGCTCAGCCACTACGTGGTGGCGCGGCCCATCTACAGCGAGCCCGGCTTCCAGGAGGAGAACGAGCGGCGGCCGGCGCTGCCGCCCACGCTCCGCGAGCGGGCGCAGGCGGCCTGCAGGTGGGTCGGAGCGGCGGGAGGGAGCCGGGGGGCGCCGCAGGGCGCCCACGAACTCCACCCGCCGGGGGATGGAGCGCCCCGCACGCCGGACTGCGAGCAGACACATCCCTGCTCCCCGCGTATCGCAGCTGCCCACGGGCTGCTTCTTCAGGGAGCGCGCTTCTGACACCAGTACGTGCCCCGTCCCTGTCCGTAAGACAGGACTGTGACAGCCGCTGCCCCTTAGATTTAAATGTGCATCAGCTCGGCTCTCTGTCACTTCGGGGCTCTTGGGGCGCTCCAGTTGCAGCTCCGCGGGGTGTGTTCATCACTTGTTTTCTCGCAGATGTTCAAGGAAAAGGGCCTTTCAGATCGCCAAGTCCTTTCTGCCCATCCTGGAGTGGCTGCCCAACTACCGGGTGAAAGAGTGGCTGATCAGCGACATCATCTCGGGGCTCAGCACCGGCCTCGTGGCCACCCTGCAAGGTAAAGCCCGGCACGCCGGCGCTCCGCTCGCCAGGACGTCCCTATAAGGGAGCCGGCTAAACGCAGGGACGTTATGCAGATGGAATTACAAATCTGAGGCTTGTTATTTAATACTAGATATTAGGTATTATTTTGCAATAAATAATTTATGGGTTTAATGTATTCCTTTTTCTTTCCTTGGCTAGAAGATTTAAATTTCCTGTGATGTGCTATGAAGATGTATTTAACTTTGTGCTATGAAGATGTATTTAACTTTTCTTCCAGGCATTTTACTCGGAGAGAATTGATTTTTATATTTAAAATTTTAATTACATTGCGATGAATCAGATAGGTTGTGTGGTCTTGTTTCTCTTTCTTGGTTGTCTAACCCTATAGTTCTTCTGCAACTGCCTACAAAAATCTAGTTACTCCCCTAAAAGAATACAGCCTTGATATCTACTCCTCTTTAAACTTCATCTCATAAGGTTGTTCAGGTCTCTACAGAAGACAACCCTCAAGGAGGTGGTATTCACATTTTAAAAAATGTTAAACCTGATGGATATTTAGAGTACATGGCTTGCAATATTAATTTTTCCTTACTTCCTTATTCCATTTAAAGCTTTCAGTAGATGAACAAATAGGAAAGTGGCAGAAATAAGCAGAAAATAGTTCAAATAAGCTACTTAAGGAAGACTCAGAGGGCAGAACCTTCCTGGCTGAGGCAGCATCTGTCTAAGACAAGACTCACTATAACCCTGACACATCCACCACACTCATTTCTTTAATCTCAATAGTGTTCTTACACTATTTTTACAATTTTTTCGGGACTGCAGCAGGCAAAACTATCTGTGTCAACCCCACACTTTCCCTCAATGGAAATTAAATGTTTGCAGAAGGGGACAAAGATTTACATTGGGAACAAAGAGAGCAGTTTACGCATTCCCGATTAGACACAAGTATTTCCTCCTGTCTGTTCCCTTGGAGCATGCTAGGAAGGCAGAGACTGGCAGAAAAAAAGCATTACAAACTTCTGCCCCAGGCAGGGGGTGACCTGAGAAATAAAGAAAGTGATTCTGTCCCAAAGAGGAGTGTCAGAGCCAGAAGATCTTTGCTGAAGGTAGTGGCACATTTACAGGATCCCTGTGCCTCTTTAAAATGAACTGTGCTAGATGGACCTTTCATATTACTTATAACAGCTTTTGTGCTCATACTATAACCTCCTTATTTATTTTTTTTCACTGGACTGCTTTTCTCTTAATTAGAATCCATTTGTAAAACCAATTTTTAAAATATACTGGCTGCTCTCCCACCTATGCATTAAAAAAGTAGAAAAAAGGGAAAAAAAACCCCAAATTAATACAAATCAACACCTAGCTATAATTTAAAAAATCTGAAATTTTAGAAAATGCATTACAGAGAAAATTGGCCAAAATATTTGCAAAAAAAGAGGCTTTTGGGATCTTGAGATCCCCAAAGTCCCTATTTCCCAGCAACTATGTGTGTTGCTTGCAATCCTCCCATCAGTCACAGTAATATGGCCAGGACTTCAGTTGTTTGAACTCTGACAGGTTTTGGAGAATCTTTAAAGGAGAATACTATACTCTGGCTAACTGGGATATGATGTTGAAGGCAATTTTTTTTATTGTTTGCTGTATTTGACAGCTTGCACAGGTATGCAAAGGAAGAAGAACCAAGACTCTCAAATTTATGTGACTTAGTATTGGCAGATCAGTTTTTAAGCTGCTACTGGGAAAAGAAGTGGCCCTATTTTCACCAGAGCTGAAGATACTGAAGCATATTTGTTGTGCAATAATTCAGAATCTTGCACTTGAAATTTCTGTCTGTAACTAGAACCTTCACATATCCTCCTTTTCTCTCAAGAGGCACACATTCTTGCAACTGTGTTCTCCACTTGAGTTTCCTATCTCAGCCTGTGTATTGAGCTACCTTGTGCAAATACAGGAACATCTTACAGTACTCATTCAGCTACCAGCATGGGATATACTCATTGATACTCACTCAGATGTGTGCCTGCAACTGACTTACAAACAAAACATACTCTAAATTGCATCCTGAGCAAAGCAGTAAATCTTTTGGAAAGTCTATTCTAGACAAGATAGTAGATTGTTGAGAGATTTTAAATGTGATATTTTGATGATCTATCATTTCAGGTTTGGCATATGCTTTGCTGGTTGCAGTCCCTGTTGGATATGGTCTCTATTCTGCTTTTTTCCCCATCCTGACATACTTTTTCCTGGGAACATCAAGGCACATCTCAGTTGGTAACTGCATGTGTTCAAGTTACAGTGAATTTTCTGTTACAGAGTGTTAATCCTTACTGCAGACATTCATATTTCATACAATATACCTACTTTCTGAAACAAATATGCTATGGTGAATATTAATATTGGTGGATCTTGGGAAATTAAAGCTTATTTCTTCTTTATACAGGCAATAGTGCATAATAGTTAACTTCAGGTATGCCCCAGCTTTTTGCTTGAATTTGTGCTGAAGTTTAAGTCTTGTCTTTGGCTACACTCTATGCAAGAAATGGCAAGATCCAGGCCTCAGTAGGCAGTATGGATGACAAACATTTTGTCTATCAGCTAAAGCTCAAGATGGCTAAAACAGAGCTCCTTTAGTCTTCTCTACAAGCCTTACTTGCTGCATCCTTTTTTCATTACTGTGGACAGTATCTTCTTCCTGCCTGTCGTGGAGACCCAGAACTTGTGTATCCACTCCAGCCTCGCTCTAGGTCCTCACACCAAGGCTATGGGTAAACCTTGCTGATTCTTTCTGAATACTTTCTTTTGAATATGAGGTTTGTTTCCTGTCAGTTCTCACATTTAAAATTCTTGTTACAGCTTGATCACTGAAGTTCCTTTTTCTTCATTCTAACAAAACCTAGTCTTTCCTTGTTCATATCTACCAAGAACATATTGTTTTCCTCTCCCAGAGCTTTGGCATGATGCTACACTTTTTCATCAACTTTATTCTCTGCTGCATCAAAAGTCTCTGTATGTTTTCTCAACTTTATTGGGAAAGTAGTCTCTTCCTACCCTACCAAGCAGCTCACATTTGCTATCCAGATCTGACTTATTATGTCTATTTATGGTGGCATTCCTAATTCTAGATTATCAAACACTTCTTTTTTATACTTTTCCCAATGCTCTTATTCTTGAAGTGTCCTCTAAGGTACCTGTAAAATTAACTTAACCTTCTTAAGACATTTTGTAACATTTTCTATTTCTGCATAATTTTAGTAAATAACTGCAACAAATATGATTACTTTTAGATTGTGATTTGCTGACACAATGATCACTTTCTCTGTATCTTGCCCAAAGTATAGTTTCAGTCATCTTTAGCCTGTGTGATAGCACAATACTGCCAAAAGATGTGGTCCTACCCTTTGCATCATGTTCCTGCCACAACTATGGTGTTGAGATCCCTGATCATGTGGCACACTGGATCAGCTGAAAACTAACCATGACAAAAACCCCAAAAAACCAAACCAACCAAAAAACCACAAGCAAACAAAGAAACCACAAAACTTAAAGAAATAAACATTGCTTTCACCTGGATTGGTGATCTCTGTTGTCTGGTTGTGATGCTGGTCCAAGGGAGACGGTTGGAGTGTGTTGAACATGTTGCCCCCTTTTGGCCTTGGTACAGCCCTAAATGGGCTCAAGCAAAGCATGAAACTGCACTTGTATCTGTATGTACAATGTAAGTTATTTAAAGAAGCAGCAGTATTTAAAGATATTTTAAAGGTGCAGTATTTTTGTCTCATGCCTGCAGCTCTTGGCCCCCTAATACCACAAATGTACCCCAATTACAACATTACATGGTTTTTCTGATTTTTTTTAGATTTTCTTGTCTAGTCTGATAAATGCTTTTTTTCAATGTGTGTTAAACTTTAGTGTGTTCTGTTTGTCATTACAGGTCCATTCCCAGTAGTCAGTTTGATGGTGGGATCTGTTGTATTGAGCATGGCCCCTGATGAGAATTTTCTCATAGAAGGCAGTAATGCTACAGGGATTAATGGCACTGGGGCACTGATAGACACTGAATCCAGAGATGCACAGAGAGTGCTGATTGCTAGTACTCTCACATTCCTGGTTGGAATTTTACAGGTAAAATAGTTGACTTGAAGACACAAGATTGACACTGCTTTAATGCTAATGGCAGGAAAACACCTACTATGGCAGTCAGACATTTTCCTGTAGTAAAACACAAAAATGAAGGAAGGTTATTGCAAACGTTTAAGAGCTTCTTATCGTATGTAGAGTGTGTGACAGCATGACTGGGAGCACAGAGAACAGAATAGCCCTGTGGCTGCAGACCAGAACACCTGCATGAAACTGAGTACTAATGGTGCATATCCTGGAGCTTCCTTTCACACATTTCCTCAGGTCTCCTTTATTTCCTTGGATACTAAGCTACACTGGGCTGAAATGAGGGAAATATGGTCCTAAGAGTCTGCATCAACAAAGAGAAAAAACAAAGCATAAGAAATCTCCAAATAAAAGTGTACCTTTTTGTTATTTAACAAGCTGTTATTCTTCATGATTTTTCCAGGTTATATTTGGAGTTCTCCAGATTGGTTTCATTGTGAGGTACCTTGCAGATCCACTAGTTGGGGGGTTCACAACTGCAGCTGCTTTTCAAGTGCTTGTGTCACAACTGAAAATAGTTCTGAATGTTTCAACTAAAAATTATAATGGTGTCCTTTCCATAATATATGTAAGTATGCCCTTCTAATCTGCTTTGGGTTTATGACAGGTATTTTTATATAATTGCTTATCTTCTGCTTCCATTTCACACAGGGAGGGTTCTATAAGTGGTGGTAAGTATAGGGCATTCCTTTAGTATCACTTTCATGAAGATCTGCAGCTGTTCATTTATAGCTGTGGGGCACTAACTAGCTCCTTTGGTTTCCCCAGACAGACAGTCTAATTGCCATCTTGAAGTCTTTTTCCAATGGAGCATTATTTCACATGAAGTTTGAATGTGATTATCCAACAAAACAGTTTTTCAGTTCTGGAAACTACAGTTTGTCTCATCCCTTGCTTTCTCACTTATTGTGAAGGACATTTGATTATTTATTAACCCTGTCAGGTCATGTCCCAAAGCTGGCCAGTCCCAAGGCTCTTTACACTTAAACCAGCAGGTGATTCTGGTAAAGGGCATCATTCTCCATTTCACACTGTAGCCCTGCATGTGAATACCTAAAGGGTAGAGATTCCCACCCTTTGGTCAGGCACCTATTGGTTAGCAAATGTCAGGCTGACTGTTACTGTCACAGCTCCATTTGTTGATTTTATAGAAAATGCTCAAATGGAGAAAAGTTTTGGCTGCATTAAAGAAATACTGAATTCCTAGTGGTCTTATATTACAGAATATTATCCTTTCCAAGGAAAATTATTCAGAGTTGTGACTTCAGGATGATACTATCCAGGTTCACAGTATTTTAGATCTTCCATAGCACTTCATATTAGAATAGCAGATTTCTAAAATAGGCTGTTCTAGGAAAAGAAAATTATTTGGAGATTTTACCTGCCAGTTCTGGCAACCAGACTAGCAAAAATACAATAGACATCTAGATTAACAATAATAGGATGAATATAACTATAAACAGCAAGGTAAAAATTAAAAAAAAAAATCTGGAGGACTATTTGTGGGGGTAAAAAATTAATATCTTATGGGCCTTTTCAGAACTAATGAAAACTCTTCCTGCAGAAGAAGGAAAGTTAGGTGAGACAAAGTACTGTATAATAGGCTTTCCACAGACCTGGCAGAATGATGGACTTGTTAATCCAGCATTTTTTCATCTGTTTATTGAATGGATGGTATTGAGTATAATACATTTTTTTAAAAGGACTACATGGTTCTTGCAGCTCCAGCAAGCCTGAGTGGGATGCTGACTTTCTAGGTTAAAGTTCAAAGCTTCTGTGTTCTTGCAGGTGAGCCAGGTCAATGTGTTTGCAGGTGCATGTAGAGCAAAGAAATTGTTATTTCTGGTCTGCTCAAGCAGTGATTTGCTGTGTCTGCTTCAGCAAGTTTTGGACTTGCTTCAGTAGTGTTGTTTAACAAACTGCAACACCAAGCATCCAACATCAGCAGAATCCACAACCAAAGTTAGGAAGTTACTGTTTCCCTGTGAAGTGAAGCAGTTTAAGAGGTGGTCAGCCATTCTTATGGGATCCGTGGTAAACAGTAGAATGGGCAAGAAATGGATTCAGTCCACCAAGGGAGGGCGTCTGATTCAGTGTTTCAGGAAGGCTTCTTTAGCTGAGTAAACATAGCTGATTAAGCACTTAGATGTTGTATTTCCAAACCAAAGTTTGTTCAGAAGGGTGAGTATGGTGCTGCTGCTGCAAGCCTCCTCTTATGTTTAAACCAAAAGCTCATTACTGGGGGAGCTAACCAGGGTGCAAGAAGTCTGTTTCCAGCCCTTTTTCCATCAGGTTGTTTTGCTACAGCTGCTTCACTATGCATGGGATAATTACATTTTCTTGGAGACAGGCAGCAAGTGAAAATGAGCCTGATGCTTAGGAGTAGGATAGAGGACTATTTGTGACTTTTCTGTAATCATCCCTTCATGTTTTCTCTGTACAATAACTTGTAATAAACAATAGGATCAAGCAAGGGCACAGGAAGGGTGGGGAAGGCCTATTGCAGCCCAGTTGTGAGTGTTCCAGTCTGGGGCTGAACTCTGCTGGGAGGGTTAATTTACTGTAGAGTGAGGTTTAGTTTAGTGGCTGCTTTTCTGAAGTGCAGGATTCTCACAGCCTGGTAGGACCTGTGTGTTCACACTCATTCTGTTTGTCAGCAGTGGAAATGGGAACCATGTGAGGCACAGACCACATGTACTGGGGGTTTAGTGAACCAGAGCTTTGCCCATGGGTCTGCTTGCTCTCTTTAGAAAAATGAGGATCTCCCTTGCTACTTGTCAAAGTGAGGAAGCTACAGATCTTCCCTTCCTTGCTCTGATATAGGTAGAGGTAAAACACAAGTAGAGAGCTAGCTATTTTTACTTAGTATTAATTGACTAAAAGTTGGGAATCAGAAGCCCCCTATGGGGAAAATTCTTGTAGTTGTGTGTTTTCCATTGAATTTGCTTTTAAATCCATTTACTGGTTCTGTAGCACCTTGACAATACCTTTTCCTCAGGCTTCTCCAGGCTTGAATGAAGAAGTTACTGGGCCTTCTCCAAAACCCTATGCATCTGGATCATCTCATGAGTATTTGCACATCCTTCAAGTAGACATGGCCATGATTTATGTTGTCATTTTTATTTTTCAGACTCTTGTTGAAACATTTGAAAGAATTGGTACCACCAACATTGCAGATCTTATTGCAGGACTCCTCACCATTTTTGTCTGCATGGTAGTTAAAGAAATAAACGATCGGTTCAAACACAAGATACCTATACCTATACCCATAGAAGTTATTGTGGTAAGCAAAGGGGCATAACCAAAGCTGAAAACAGATAAAATGGGTGGGTCTAGCTACAGGAAGACAGAAACTCTTTTTAAGCCTTAAAACTGTTGTTTTATTTTATTACAGACAATAGTAGCCACTGGCATTTCATATGCTGCCGACTTGGAAAAAAAATACAATGCAGGCATTGTTAAGAGCATTCCAAGAGGGTGAGTGTCTTTATTTTGTGGGAAAAAGGTATTATTTTAATTGGCTAAAAATGACTGTAGTAAGAGAAAATGCATAAAAGAAACATTGAGAACTGTAACCTGAGTTTAGAACTCAGGTCTGGAGATTTTCTGAGTTTTACTTCTGGCTCTCTCAATTATGCCACCTAAATATGTTGCCTAACTTTCCTTCTGTAAAATGGGCTTAGGAATGTCTGTCTAATGAAGTCCATCTGAAAAGTAATTGCTTCCTGCTCATGAAGTGTCTATGGGACTATGGAAAATAGTTTAAAAAAAATTAGGATTTTTAATAAAGAAATTCTGCATAGATTTAATTTCTGTAATCCTGAGTTATCCCACTGCGGTTCATATTCATGCTGTTACAGTAATCCCAATCAACTTTGTCACTTCCACACTCATAAGAGCAACATAGGATGTTGAGGATTACACTGTTAGAGACTTCCACTTGAAAGATTCAGAGCACTTCACAGTAGTAACCTTCACATTCCATCTGGCATTCAGGGCTTAATTAATTAAAATTTGTGGAAACACAGTAGGGGATAAAATGCTTCTGAGATCTTAGTGAAGAAGTATGTTAACAATAGCATGAAGTGTCATTAACATATTTATGTAATTCATCATATTATTCAATACATTCTTTATTCGATGCTTCAAAAAATGTAGTTTTTCACTTTGCTATCATAAGGCCAAATCTCAGTCATGCTGAGAACAATGGGAGCTTTGTTGCTGACTAATAGCATCAGGATTTGGGCTGGGGTGAGCTAGATAAGCGTGTTCTGTATGTCAATGGGCTGTTTCCACCTTTTTATTAACTTGAAACATTACACTTCATATTATAAGCAACCTGTATGCCTCTGCCTCAAACTCCTTGACAGTTCTGGTAAGAACAGAATGCAAAGTTGGTAACACTAATATATTTTCTAACTGCTAGATTTTTGCCTCCTGCGCCTCCAAATGTCAGCCTGTTTTCCCAGATGATTGCAGCCTCCTTTTCCATTGCTATTGTTGCTTATGCTATTGCTGTGTCTGTGGGGAAGGTATATGCAACCAAGTATGACTATGCTATTGATGGAAACCAGGTATGTATAATCAAAATAGTTTATGAACATAGTGAATGTAAAACATGCTGATTTATGTAGCCAAATGAAAGAAACACCATTCACACACATTTTTCAGACAAGCACTGAAGTCTGACAGGAGAAATTCTTTCAACTCTCAAAAAAAAAAATAGCTGAAATGGTCACATAGAGAAGAGCCAGATCCATCTTCAGTATGGGCTTTTCATACTATTTCATTCCTTCTATACTGGTTTAGTGGCTGCAGTAGCTCTGAAAGGGCTGAGCACTGTACAAGGGAATTTTCTGGTGAAGTTGACATGGCCTAGCAACCTCCTTTCCATTTCCACTTGTAAGGCATATTTTGAGGTGGGTTGCTTGGGCAGATGAAGGCAATGTCAAGCTAAGAAGTTTCTCTGGACAGCTTTATTTAGGCTTGGTCTTCATGCAGGAGTTGAATCAGCTGAACTTTACAGTTAATAAATTATTGTACTTCTCAGCATGACACCAGTTACATCAATATAACTCTACTTGTAACCTAACAGATCAGCCCTGCAGCTTCACAAGAGTTAATGCCTACCAGCACATGAACGTGCTGCAGTAGCTGTGTGCACTAAATGGCTGAACTGCTTTAAGCATTGGTTTCTAGGGGCACATGGCTAGAATGTGACATGAGCTGTGCATCACAAGCTCTTACAGGATTCCTGCATTTGTTCAAAGTCTTCACTGGGGGTTATGTTGCTTGTCCATGGTGTGGAATTAAAATGTCAGAAAGCTTCCTCGTCCTGCATCTGTGCTAATTTTTAGTTTTATCCTTTGAGCATATTAGAAAATGCTCTCAGTACAACAAATAGATGAGTACTTTGTTTAATGAGTCCTTTATTTTAGTACTAATGGATTACGTAAAGATTGACTTTAGAAACTCTGTTTTGCAGTATATAAAAAATTATGCTTCTGTTTGTCAGTTTACAATCCTCAAGGGTCATATCTGGTAACACTTGGTCTTAAAGTTGATCAAAATGTACCAGCTTTCAGTTTAATAAATCTCAAAGAATAATACAGAATCCTAGAAGTGCTGTTTATGCTGTTCTGTTGTTGAATATGTTGTTCTGCCAGCAGTGCTGTGCTTCAAAGATACTGATTAAATATTGTAGTAGAAGAATTAGTTTATAAAAGCAAACTGCCTTCCTTTCACTACCATGTTACGAATTTTACATGTGGCGAAGGTTAAATGCAGCCCAGGATGATGGGTAAATAGTTTATTCGATCTGGAGAAGTTAAAATAACATCATAAAAACAGGTAGTAAAATAATTTTGAAGGATGGGTTGATACTATTATCTATCAGTGTCTATATTGTTTTCATAGATCCAGATTATAAATGCCTAAGAACACTAGGAACTATACCTCCAATATTTTCTCACAGATCACATCAGGTACATGGGAATAGGCATGAATCATTTAGGTCTGTTCCTGCTCTTGTAATTGGAGCTAAGTGAAAATTTACAAGAAATTAAATTTTGTAGAAAAGAAGGGAGACAGTCAAAATCAAATCTTGAATTATATTTTTAAAAGCTTGCAGTGAGTGAAAAGCTCCTGTGCCTGTGTCAGCTTGGTGAAAACAATGTTTCTTTTATATCTGTCAATTCTATGGGGTTGGTTGCAGACAGCTCCCCAATTCTTTATTTCCCAGCAGAGGAATGGCCCAGATCCCAGGACATAAAGCTCCCAGGGTCCCTGTCACTTGAGCAGAAAAACCAGCGCCAGTAGGTGCCAGCATCTGACCCTGGGGCAAATCTATGAGAATTCTGTCTGAGACTCAGCATGAGTTCATTGGGATGCTTAGAGTGAAAAACTTCTGACTCAGCAAACCAGAGGTTTTCAGGGAAACTGTTTTATTGCAAAGTTCCTTAGTAGTTCTACTAATAATACAATGCATTAGTTAAAGGCCTGTCTAAACTCAGACTATTATACTGATCAAAATAATTTGTTTAGCTGCTGATACCTGGGAGTTAACTTTATTCTAGTCCCCATTTCTTGATGCAATTATTCCAGTGTAATTCTTAGAAATGTTAGGTTTGGTAACATGGATGGAAGTAAGCTTTAAACACCTTTTACTCAGACAAGTATGTCCACTTCAGGGGGCATATACCAACTTCTTTGTGTTGGTTTCCAAACAGAGGTAGCTGCACTGGCACAAGAGGAATTCGTGTAAATGTTTAACAGCTACTACTAATTCATACTCTTCTTAATATTATTGTCCTACCTACTTTATCAACTACTGCAGAAGCTATTGTCTTTCTCCATTGAAAAACTGTCTTCAGGCATCTTATTTACAGCATTATCCAATTATCTTTCAGGAATTTATTGCCTTTGGGTTCAGCAACATTTTTTCAGGTGCCTTTTCTTGTTTTGTCGCAACTACTGCTCTTTCACGGACTGCAGTCCAAGAAAGTACTGGTGGAAAGACTCAGGTAATGACCTCTTTTTACTAGCACTGTGCACAGGTAAATTTAATTTTGTGTAGTGCACAGATTTCACCGTGAGATGAAAACAGTCCTAAAATGGTTGTGTTGCTGGCACAGTTGGAAAGCCACGGGTGTCTTAGCAACTCGGCTCTAGTAGTGACTCATTTTTGTAGCTCTGCCAGAAGAGGGCAATCAAGTTTTACGTAGCATGAGTTACCTTAGGGGTCACCAATCTTTTAACTCTAGTTCCCCAGAATTTCATTTCCAAATAGAGGACTGAGTTTGTCACAGTAGGATGTGGGAGGAAGTCTCTCCCAGCTGGCCATGATATCTTTAATCTCCCATGTGCTGGCCTGAGCAGCTCTGCCATTTGCCATTCACCATCAGCCATGGAACATCTTTGTCACAGTACTCTTTTTTGAGTAAACTGCTTTGTTTTACCAAACTACAGCTGTGTGGTTCTTAACAGTGAAAAACTCCAGGTTATCCAGCAGTTCCTTCTCCAGTTTACACACAGACTGCTCCATTCATCTGTCTTTGTAACATAATCCCTCAAGAGCTACTACCTTGTGTTTATTTAGACTTCCAGCTTAATTGAATTCCCTCTGTGTTAGCTGAAGTGCATAATGGTTGCCTGCATATGCCTAAACACAATGACACTTTGGCAGGTCTCCCTGTTCCTAAAGAAATGTTATATGCAACTGATTGTATCTTTTTCTTTGTAATCCTAGAAACAGATAATAGAATCTTAGTGAGTTCATTTCCTATAAACACTGTTCTTTGCAGGTTGCTGGTATAATCTCAGCTGGGATCGTTTTGATTTCTATTGTTGCCCTGGGGAAATTGCTGGAGCCCTTACAAAAGGTACTGTACTCTGCAGCACAGCCACATCAGATCCAAATGCTCAACTGTGATGGCCAAGATTAATACCCCTCTTTAAACTCTGGTGACTGATTCCAGATAGGGCTGTGGTTTATAGTGTGTCATGTTGAGCACTATTAACATGAGCACTATCTTTGCTTCTGAATACCACTTTTTCATTATTTTTCTTCACAGTCTGTGCTGGCAGCTGTAGTCATAGCTAACCTGAAAGGGATGTTCATGCAAGTGTTTGATGTTCCCCGTCTATGGAGACAGAATAAAGTGGATGCTGTAAGTAACCTATTTTTTTTCTCTCCTGCATGTTTTTGTCCAGTTTTGGGGGTTTTTTTTACCTTTTAATGCCCTACAAATTTCTCTTAACTACTGCATAAACAGGATTTTGAGGACTTAACATCAGAAAAGTTTTGTGTGCATCCTTAAAATGCAAATGCCATGAGGTCAGTAAAAAATTCCCCATTTTAGGTCAGTATTCTGCTAATCTTCTTTATTACCTAAACTCTGCAGTAAGAGTGTCAATCAGGATATTTGTGTGTAGTGATAACTCCTTCATATCCGTTTCCATAGTTTACAGCAATCTTGTGTTGAAATGGCTTGAAAAGCAGAATAAAGATGGCCTGTTGCCACCTTTACCATTCTGATTTTGTCTTTTGTACTGTTTAAATGAGTTAGTAAAGATGGCCTTTCCTTAACTCACGTACATATATTTATGTTGTTACCCCATGAACATCCCATTTGCCTGAATAATCTCAGCTAGTCCTCAGAAAATGTTTTGTTGTTGTAGCAAGACTAATCCAAACTAGAATGTGGAGTCATTTGGCATGCTAAGGGATGCATGAACAGACTTTTCTTATGAACCACTATAACCATATCCCAGGGTACTTGCTCATATCTCCCACTGTGTATTCTGTGGAACAGACCTTCACTGTGGCTCTTGGGGCAGGAAAATATTGCATGGAAAACATTTTCTCTATGCAGTCCTTGAGTTCTTAGATTTTACAGTGTCATTGGGCAGTACCTGTCTTAGACAGATCTCCAATATTTAAATCAATCATTTACTGATTTATAGACAAAAGATCCCACTGACTTCAGTGAGAAGTGCACACACTCAGCTTTTTAAAAACCTGAGTCTATTGCATGGGCAGTGATGTAGGAAAGAACTGAGGAGTGCACTTCAACTGTTCTGCCTGAATATTCACTGGAGATCTTAGAGAAGTGCCATCAACCTGTAATATGAATACCTCTCTGCAACAGTTCTTTCTGATTCTTAGATGTCACTGAGGAATCCCCTTCTTTCCCTATATGTCTTCATGGGGGACATCTTACAGTATTTTACATCTTAGTAAAATAAAACTCATTCCAATTTTTAAGAAAGATTAACAAAGATTGCCATAATCAGAAATAAGAAGAAGCATCTTTTAACTGCATCTCCTTTAATTTCACCAAAGAAATCAGATCCTTAAAAAATATTGTTATGTTTAAAATCCCCTTATTTCCTAAAAAGCCAACTATGCCTAATATCATAATGATGGATGAAAGCATCTTGGAGGAAGAAGAAGGCTTTTGTATGGAAGTCAGCTAATTGCTAGTGTGCTAAAATCAGTTCCAAAGTCAAAATATGCTTCTCATATTATCTGGTCTAGTGTTTCTTTAGCATGACTAGGAGTCATATGTTAACATTAAAATACTTCACATTTGTTATTTCTTCTCCAGATGATCTGGGTTTTCACATGTATAGCATCCATCATTCTGGGACTTGATTTGGGATTACTTGCTGGCCTTTTGTTTGGATTGCTGACAGTTGTGCTGAGAGTTCAGTTGTAAGTAATACAGTATCAGAAATAATTCTTAGTTTTGTATTATGAAAAAGGAAGATAATATGCTGGAACACAAGATGATTTGTGGCAGAATATCTGCTTGGGTTTACAAAAATTTTGAAATGAAAAAATCTGTTTCTTTTAGAACAAGACACTCTTTGTGTGTATCATTTAATTACACTGATAAAAGAGAAGCTGCATTATTTTATCAGTATTTCATATCATGTTGACCACTCTGATGGTACTTAGCCATATGTTTTGTATGCACCCACATAGCTGAATTCTGAAAAGGGACAGGAACATTCTAGATCAAATATAAACAGATGTATGGCTTTTGTAATTAGTCCATCATTACAGTAACTCTCAGCAGGCAATACTACAACAGGATGTTGCACATGCCAATAACCTTTTCACTTATTGCTCATACGAAATTGGTTGTATGGCTGTAAAAGAAGAGCAAGAGAAAGCATGAAAATAAGAAAAAAAATTCTGCTTCTAGCCTATTTGTTGCTGCTTAAAGAGTATATGGTGAGAATATATGGAATGGTGAGAAAAGGTGGATTTGAAGAATCTTATTTGGTCATCTCGTTATTTTTCATTTATCTTTTATCTGAAAATACAACATAACCTTTTCCCTTCAGCTTGGAGTCCAGAGAGTATGGTAACCAGCATTACCAAAGGATAGTTGCAGTGTCAGCAAATGCCTAAATATAAAGCCTTGTAAAAGTTGTTACACAATAATAGATTATAAAAAAATGAAATGTGAAGAGTCTCAAAAACACATTCCCAAATTCAACTCAGATAATGTTACCAAAATATAAAGGGGAGATGAGGCCTTACAAACTTGAAAACAATTTGCTTCAACAGTTAAATATATATCTGGAGACTGCAAAACATTTTGGTTTTGTTATTGACTGAAATAAAAATTAAAAAGGTTGGACAAAAAGATTTACATAATCTGAAAATAATGTAAATGTATTTCTGTTGATTTGAAATGGAAAATGGAATCAATTTTTTTTCAGTGTAAAAAAATGTTTTCTAAAATTTCAAGCAAACTAATCTGCTTTTAAAATATTCTTCTTGTTTGGAAAACCAATTGAACAAGTTGTTCACTCCACTCTTAAACCAAAATGGTAATCAATTAAGTAGGCTGAGACCAAAGTAGCTTGTTTTTATAAAGGCCCTTTCACTACAGTGACACAAAATAGCTGAAACACTTTTGCAAATCTGTTAGTTTGGCATTAGAAGGAAAACTACAGGAGTCAAATACACTTTGTATGCAGCAATCCCTTCAATTCTGTGAGTGCCCAAGTATGACATTTACCTTCACTGTATTTTTATTTCTATTAGTCCTTCCTGGGGAGGCTTTGGAAACATTCCTGGCACAGACATCTACAAGAAGGTCAAGGACTACAAAAATGTAAGTAATTGCTGAGTTGTTTTCCTTCAGTCTACATGTCAGTGTAAGAAAGGGTTGTGCCTTGCATATTGTATACAACTTGAATTTGGAAGCGGGGTCCTCAAAGATAACAAATGTCAGCATCATCTTCATCCAGATAGTTGGTCCATCTTGCATGCTGGGGCTGTAAGCTTCTAAAAA
This sequence comes from Phylloscopus whistleri, assembly GCA_017589585.1. NCBI lineage: Eukaryota > Metazoa > Chordata > Aves > Passeriformes > Phylloscopidae > Phylloscopus > Phylloscopus whistleri. The sequence goes on along the minus strand of JADMLD010000680.1, from coordinate 339,424 downwards.
CGGAATCCCCTCAATCATCAACAAATCTATGCAATTTTTTAAAAATTATATATGTAGTTGAACTTTTAAAACAGTTAAACTGCTTCTTATTAGTCAAAATATGGCTGTTGCTGTTTAACCTTATATTCTTTGGCAATAGGTTATAGAACCAGAAGGTGTGAAGATTCTCAAGTTTTCAAGTCCAATTTTTTATGCTAACATTGATGGACTGAAAAGCAGCCTCAAGTCCACGGTAAATGATAACTTATGGGTTTGGAAGCTACTTAGCTATTGTTGAGATTTCCTCAGAATTATACCTAAGTTAATAATTTTGGTCCTTTTTCTGTAGGTGGGATTTGATGCAGTCAAGGTATATAATAAGAGACTCAAAGCACTGAGGAAAATACAAAAGCTAATCAAGAAGGGAAAACTAAAAGCTACTAAGGTAGGCCTTTTAAAATTTATTTATTTCTATTTTTCCTCAAAGGATTACTGTTGGAGTGTTTTAGTTAAGGCTTAATTGTGAATTGCTCTGTACTCACTTAAAATAGAGATGAAAAGTGTGACTTACTACATGGTAGTACAGTTTATAAGTAGCATAGAGAATTTATAATACAACTTAACTTACAGTTTTAGTAACCTAGACCCTACCTTAACTTAGAGTTTCTAACTACCTGGACCCCCTGCAGATCAGGTCAGATATTAATACATGGTTTAATGTATCAATATAACAATCATAATCTAGACTTAAAAATGACATGAAATAAGATGAGTCATTAATACTCAGAGAAAACAAAAGACAGTGCAGGCATCCTTGGCCCCTGGGGGTCAGGGGGTATCTCACTGTCAGCAGCAGTTTTGGTCCAAATTTCCCACACAGGGCTTGCCATAGACAAGGTTCTGTGCACTGTTACACTTCCCTTTTCCTGGTGGGGTCATCAACTACACCTGGTTGCCCACGTGCCTGGGACCTTCAAGGCCAGCAAGGAAGGGAGAGATCAGCCTGGTGCCCAGCAACCTTGAGGCTGGTAGGGAGAGGAAGAAGAAATCAGTTTGATTTGTCTAATTGGCTCACAGGACCTTCAGGATCTGAGAATGAGGGAAAAGGGAACAAATACACGACCTGCTCAGCCATGGAGAATGGCTTCTTGCCTTATAAAAGGGCATTAGTTATGCTAACCACAGCACCAGGATTGGGAGCAGAGGACACTGGTCACAAGTGTCTGTCTTGTCAATTCCTTCAACAGAAGGTACCACAGGGTGGTATTTTCTGTAACTCCCAAACTTTCCCCATGACTAAATTCTATATTCCATATATGATCTGCACATTAGAATGGCATCATCAGTGAGCCTGGGATCAATAATGAAGCTTTTGAGACTGATGAGGAACCTGAGGACAACCAGGATCTTCAAGTTCCCACCAAAGAAGTAGAGATCCAGGTGGACTGGAATTCAGAACTCCCAGTCAAAGTAAACATCCCCAAGGTGCCCATCCACAGTCTCATTCTTGATTTTGGAGCAGTAACCTTCTTGGATATTGTAGCTGTGAGATCAATAAAAACGGTAAGGGCATTTTTTTCTGATGTTCTATGAAAATGAAACTAGTCAGTAGTATGTAAATCAAGAGCTGTTAGCTGAAGTTAATTTCTGAGTTTTAAAAAGTATGTTGTTGAAAAATACTATCAAAATATAAATATGAAAAATACCAGCAAAAGTGGAATATTGGTGGTATGTGTATTTTAAGTGCGAAAAAGTGCATTAAAGGAACAATATGAAGGTTGCATAGTCAAGTACTCAAAAAAATTAACTGCAAAATGTGGTCCCCTTATATGCATATGTTATGAAATATTTTAGTTATATATTTTCTTCCACATGCCTACTGCTTTAATCTGGGCACAGGATGATACTCACTCAGCACAGAGGTAGTAAAAATTTCATCTTACCATCCCAGTTTGGTCTTTAGCCACAAGATTTATTTATTCATTCCTTCATTTATTCATTCATTTTAATTATGAAGAAAGAATGACTCATTTCTTTATAGTATTTTCTGTGGCTAGTATCAAGTACTTCATCAACTTTCATTAATTATTCTTCAAACTCACAGTACATAATAAGGGGATAATATTCCTTCCTAGGAAGAAGGAAATGAGGTGTAAAGATTAAGGCCAAGTATTTCCATTATTTTTTGGTGCCCAGTCACAAGTGCCCAGATTGTTCAGTATTTTCTGATATTTTCTATATTCAGATTGATGCTTTAATTAATTTAATTTTGCAGTTAGGACTACTTAGCCTATCTATAAAACCAGATCTTTACCATGACTCAAGTTTATCAATTAACAGAAACAGAATTAATAATCACCTCTGAAAACACTAATCCAAGAGACTTGCCTGTCACCAGGGAGCCAGGGGTAGATTCTAGTCTCCTGCCTTTTAACTAAGTGAAATACAGGAGCAGTGTGTGCCTGGAGTCAGCTTCCTGCCTAGTTACATGGGAATGCAGGGTTCATTGACATGACTCTCTCCATGTGTAGCTTTTTCATCCAAGAACAGGTCCATCTGGTGTGCTGCATGAGGGGAAAATCTGTGTAAAGAGACCTGCCTGTGCCAGGGAATGAGTGTATCATATCACAACTACATGGGGAAATAAAGCTCCCTCAGGCTCACATGGCCTCACTTGGAGAGATGGTTATTTGGATTTTGAGGACAGAACAACAACCTTAACTGGCAGTGATGCCCGTGCATGTAAAATGGGTAGTTCCACTCACAGAGTTGAAGATAGGCCACTTCAGCAACTGGGTACTCAACTACTGGATCTTTAAGTATAGCAAAGTACCTTAATTATGATGAATAAACAAATGTACTATGTGGAATGAAGACAATCAGAAAAAAATTAAGTGTATGTGCCTATACATTACACAGACGTACAGACATATGTATTTTCTCCTGACAGACTTTATTTATTGATGTTCTTATTGCAAATTTTTTTTTAGATAATTAAAGAGTTTGAAAGAATTGATGTGAGAGTATACTTTGCTTCATATCAAGGTAAATATCCAAGTATTTCTACTTTCACTCATGCAAAGAATAAAATGAAGGTGAGAAGGGATCTCTGGATGTGTCTGTGGTAGCATTTGCACTAATAAGTATGTGAACTGTAACACTGAGAAGCATTGTTGGCTCCACTGGGACACAAAAAAAGGTGGGGTGTAAAGGAAATCTGGAAAGTAAAAGTCAAGACTAAACTATAATTGATGGATTTATTTGGGTGTACATTTGATTTCTGACAGTTGCAACCATATATTTTAACATTTATTTCTTAAATTACTTCATATTGTATAAACCTGTTATGACTTTCTTTTATTCAGATAACCTTATATCTCAGCTGGAACGAGGTGCCTTCTTTGATGACACTGTCAGAAAAGACATATTTTTCTTGACTGTCCATGATGCTGTGCTCTACATAAGGAATCAAATGACATACAGTGACAACCAGGATCCCATATTTGAGAAGGTAAGGATATCCAGCAGTACCTTTCCCTTCCTCCTATCATCTAGCACTCATTGTTGAAGTTTCTGTGACACATTTGAAAACTAGACCTAGAACTGTAGTACAAAAAAAGCAGGAGTGTAGTAAATTGGGCAGCTTCTGTAGTACATGGGTATTTTTCTAGATCAAAGGAAAGGTCTGTCAACTCCAGGAGCTTGTTAGTGAAAACATGAGAAACAGCACACATGGAAAACACTTCACCCTAAGACACATTTTCTAATTTCTGACTACTGGCACCTTAAGAAGCTCATCAGCTGGAGGTTGCATTTGGAACATTATATTTAATTGTCATAGATGGAGGTTTTTTTCAATGTGTCTGTAATACTTCTTTTGGAACCTGTGACACTATCCTGTGGAGATGGGTTCTCTAATTTTATTTTATACAACAAATATTTCTTGCTTGGTTTAAGCCTGCTGGACTTCTGGATTGGTAGCTGCAATGAATAATCATTCCTTGCTCCCTTTCCCAACACTCCATAGACTTCTGATCAAAGCTATAATCTCACTCTACTTGGCATGGATGTGTACAGAAGCTGTTCCACACTACTGTTCATTCCTGCTGCCCTTCTCTGTGCATTTCCTCATTGTACTCTGTATTTTTTTCAGATAACCAGAATACTCTGTAGTATTTGAAGATTTGCTACACTCTGTAGCATTTAAAGCATTTAAAGGACTCTCATTAGGAAAATGGTCATATACTGTCCTCCTTTCTTTTCACCACAATTCCTTTCCTAGCAATCACTATTACAGTATTATGAATAAATAAAAATTAAAATTAATATTACTGATAATTAACTAGGATAGGACCCTTATTTTTTATAACTTTTTCATACTATTTTTGTAGTAGATATTAACATTTTCGTAATGCTATACAGCAGTTTAAAGATAGATTTTATTATTTTTACAAAACCATAACTAGTCATGGGAGCAGAGACAGGCCCAAAGGCTCTGAAATTTGTAAGTTCCTCTCAGCTGAACTAAATATTTGTCTTTGTCAAGGAACAGTAAAAAACAGACTCTTCTAAGTTGTGGAAATTACTTTAAGGTACTTCAGAGTAAAAAAATCAATTTCAATGATATGGACAACATGTAACTCATCATGTTTCTTAATTTCTTTCTGCCAAGATTTCACTCATGCAGGAGTCTAAAGAACCCATAGAGTTCACAGAAGCCAGCCAGCCTGATGATGAACTTGATGTTCAGGAAGAGGTATGCACTTTAGAACTGAATCTGTCTATTCCTCTGCCTGTAGCCTTGAGTCATGCTGTGAGAGTATGGCCCTCAACAGGTACCTCCTCCATACATTAATACCCTCTCTGGATACTGAATGTCAGTGATAAGTGCAGGAAGTCACATTTTCTAGAGATGGTGGTAGATTATCTCTGCTTAAATATCTCCTCATCTCTCTTGCTTCAGGACTACTTTTGCCTTACATAGGCTTATAAATAGATCTAAACACAAGCTGGGTGCCTAAAAGAAGGCTTTGTAAGGCTTGAAGCACCAGAGTCCAAAATGATTATCAACCTTCCCCTTTCATTCCTCCTTTGAACACAGCAGAGATCTTCTTGCACAACCTGCACAGTTTACAGAAGTTACTTTCTTTGTACTTTCACTGAGTTTTTAGTTTACACAAACATGCAATTTTCCCAGATGGTGTATACTGAGAACTAACCATGGCCTGTTTCTCTCCAACTTTACAAACCTTTTCTCTAGGCTATGCGCCGACTTGCCTCCTGAAGGACTGCAGGTACTGTCCTGCCTGTGAGCACACAGCAATATTCACTCACCAGTACCATTTACACCAGCATTTTCTGCTATGAAACCAATCTTTGCACTTGAAGAAAACCCTGATTGTTTGTCTGAATGATACAGATCTCTATAACTCTCCAAATTTTAGCTAACATTATCCCAGAAATATTCTGGACCTTGATTCTGCAAGCACTTTCTGCTGTGATATGTATTAATAAAAAAGAAAATCAGAAGACTGTTGTGAAAGATGTACTCAGTTTTGGGACTAGTCAGGCAGAAGTTGCACTACACTTTTATCAGTGTGCACAGGATGAAAAGCTGCTCTGTGGTCTGCCCAGGAGAGCGGAAGAGACCAAAATCTTTGGATGGCAAGCCTTTTGTTCAGTATTTGTACAAAGCCTAGTGAAAGGGCTGGAGTTCTAGCTGGCCAAGGCTTTGAATTCTAGAACATTAGTGTGAGAATATGTGCTGACAAGGCTTGAAAAATGTATCGTGGTCATTTTTTTTTCAAGCAATTCTTAAACTGCTGCAGGTGGTTAGATCACTGAAAGAGGTGACAGGTGGAATTGTCACATGAACAGGAAACAGCACTGAACTACGGTAATACTTCAAATAGGAAAAGTTTCTAAAGACCCTTGGATATGGGTTCATTAGTTTTGTATTAATCCCATTGCAGCAAGTCTTGCACTACTATTAATGATTGTCCCTTAAATGAAGGACAGACAGAAGATTATTAAGATTATTTTGGCTAGGTTATATAATCTTCATCAAGAGGCAGTTCATGACATAAATTAAGGGAAACCTTGGTCCCTGGGTACTTAATGAAATCTGTAAAACAGGCTGATACTGAATGCAAGCAAGAAAGTCAGAATGTGAGCTTGTATTGAGGTTTAGGGTTTTTTAAATGGAATATAGGTGTATTTTTTGTTTAATGAATAGTTCTATTTTTATAGAGATTTTTTCTTTTAATATTCTCCATCAAACTGCTGCAGTTCTTTTACATATGAAAGTTCATAATGCACAAGTGCAATAATTTACAAATATAGATTTTGATTTGAGCAGCAAAACTTTCTTAACTAATGTTCTTAATTTTCATAAAGAAGAAATGTATTTTGATGGAAGACAGACTGCTACTTTAAATTTTTTAGCATTACATTATTTTTTAAATGGGAAAAAACTTTACATTGTGAGGATATGGATAAAAACTGAAGTGTAAGAAATGTCCAGGTATAAAATGCCTTTAAGTTAACAATGTGAAAATTAGCTTCATTATTTAATTCTCCTTACTTGATTACATCAGAGAAATTTTCCCACATTACACCGTACAGAGATTTCTGCTGCAGGTAACAGTGGAAAAGCTAAGCACTAAAGAAATTATTCTGGCTTCAGGACCTGAGTGAACTCTGTCAACGTAAGTGAAAAAAACTCCCATAAACTTTGGCCAGTTGGACAGTATCTTACAAAACAGGTAACAGCACCAAACCAGCATCTGTATTCTCTAGCTAAGGCACAGACTTCAGCCTTCACAACAGTGAAGTTTCTCAGTACAGACACTTGAATTTAGGTGATGTTGGTGCTCCAGTTCAAGCCAGCAAACAGCAGGATTGTATTCACAATGGACATGGGCCATTTGTCCGTGGGATGGGCATCTCCAGCATCTGAGAATGAGGCAAGTGTTCAAGAGGCAAATCAGACCACTCTGTACCTCTTCAGATGGAACCATTAATTCCTGCTGACACTAATGCTTCAGCCCAGCCTGTGATTTGACAATTCATGCTTTTAACTCTACCTGTCCTCCTTCTGTCCCCTTGCCAGCCTCTCATGGGAAGTTGGCACTTCAGCCCACCTTAGTGGCCTGAAGTTCCCATCAGGCCATGGCCCCAACTCCTATGAGCCTGGCCACTGGAACAGCTGCCACTGCACAAGGCCAGTGACATGTTTTTTAGAAGCTGTATTGCTTTTCTAAAACAGCTGTACATTTTAAGTAAAAACTAGAATACTCTACCTGGTAAGTAAGCTTTCAGCTAATTGTTACTTAGGACACATTCTACAGAAAAGATGGTAAAAAAAATGGTAGCACTGAATTATTTTTTTTCCCACAAAAAAACATCTGCACCGTGAAGTCTGAGTACACATGCTTACATGACAGAGATGTCATTACACTATTTTTTGAACTTTCTCTAGATCTTGTCTATACAGGTATTTTAAAAAGCAATTAAATACTCAAGTCTTCCAGTTCCTTTCCAAATATGACCCCTGATCTGGGATTGTGATAAAATAAGATAAAATGCACTTATTCTTGGCCTGTGTATTTTTTCCAGGCATGGTTTTTCTTAATTTAACAGGCATAAAACATTAAACTTTTTCTGAAAAACAGCATTTCTCTCAAAGCGTACAGTGGCATAGAAGAGATAATATGCAGAATGCATTCAAATGCCTAAGTGGTTATGTGCTTAATTTTCTATGTATCCATCAAAATTAAGGATACCAAAATAATGGATTTTGCAATGAAGCTAAAATTCTCTAGAGTTTTGTACTAATTAATATATCTTGAAGTAGTGTATCTTGAAGATATGCCTTTTTCCAGTAGGATGAAGAAGTGGTATTTTTGTATGCATTTTGAGTATTACTGTTCTGTCTTTGCATGTCAGATATTAATTTGGAGACATATTTTAAGCTTTTTTTACACTTTTTAAAAGCTGCATTTGAAGAGTAATTGTACCCATTAACTAGAAAATAAAGTTGTGCATACTGAAAATTTGTTCCTTGTATCTGTATATTTGGGGGGTTCTTGTTTAGCTTTGGGTTTTCTAAGTCTTCTCTTTGTGAATTCCTATTATGGAGATAAGGCACATTATGAAGGGATCAGTGTCACGGCTTCCCTTGGGTCTGTTCTGAGGATCAACAAAGACAAAAGAGAAAACCTGTTCCCTCTGCCTTGTGTGGGTAAGACAAGAAATGTTAGACTTTAATGGCAGCTTTTAAATGTTAAGGCTATAAAGATAATGAGACATTGTCTGTAGGGGCACAAGATCCCAATCCGGGAGGCTTTTAGTGAGACAATCACCAATCTGAAGTGCATGGAGTCGAGTTACCCGCACTTTAGGCTTGTGGAAGGACTGCTCGAGGCCATTTTCTACTTACATGACTTCGTTGTATTTCTATTTCTTTCTTCAGTCCTATATAAACACTCAGCATCGCACTGAATTACACAGGAATTACAAAAAAGCTAAACGTAACATTAAGTCATTTCCTGAGCCAGTGAGCTTTATTGCTGTGAAGCTTGTGAGTGCTCTGAAGATTCACTGTTCCATCACTTCTACAGCGCGTCAAGAATCTGTCATTTCCACGCTAAAACTTAAGGCTGACCATCAGCAGCCGAGAGCGCGACGCGGCCTAAAATCATTCCAGGGGGTCTGAAAGCTGCACTGCACAGGCGGCCGGACGGGGCCTCCGCGGCTCCCAAACTGAGACCCCGCTCATGTTTTCACTCCGCCCGTACCCCCGAACCAAGCGGGGACGCCTCCCGATCCCAACCAGTGGCGGCTCTGCACCCCGGCCGTGAGGCCGCCGCATTCCCGGCCCGCCGCGGTGTGAGGCGGCCCCGCTCCGCTCCCGGTGTGAGGCGGCCCCGCTACCCCGGTCCGCTCCCGCCGCGGTGTGCGATGGCCCCGCTGCCCCGTTCCGCTCCCGTCGCGGTGTGCGATGGCCCCGCTGCCCCGTTCCGCTCCTCTCCGCTCCCGCCGCGGTGTGCGATGGCCCCGCTGCCCCGTTCCGCTCCCGCCGCGGTGTGCGATGGCCCCGCTGCCCCGTTCCGCTCCTCTCCGCTCCCGCCGCGGTGTGAGGCGGCTCCGCTGCCCCGTTCCGCTCCTCTCCGCTCCCGCCGCGGTGTGAGGCGGCTCCGCTGCCCCGTTCCGCTCCTCTCCGCTCCCGCCGCGGTGTGAGGCGGCCCCGCTGCCCCGTTCCGCTCCCGCTCCGCCGCGCGGGCCGGAGCGCTCGGCCGGGGCCCAGCGAGCGCGGCTCCGCCGCCCGCGCCCCGCCCGCGCCCCCGCCGCTTCCGGCCGCGCCCTTCCGCTCCCACAGCGCCCCGCGCCGCATCATGGACCACAATGGTGAGCAGGGGGAGGCCGGGGACTCGTCCGTGCCCGGCCCGCCGGGCCCGCGCCCGCCGCCGGACGGGGAGCGGCCGAGCGGGGCCAGCGGGCGCGGGGCGGCGCAGGGGCGGCGGCGGCGGGCCCGACCCGGCCCCCGGGAGTGCCGGCGCGGCTCGGGTGCGCCGCGGGGCCTGCTCCTGCTCCTGCTCCCTGCCCGGGCAGGCGCGGCGGCCCCGGTGCCACCTTGGGCCCGGCGCTGCCCCCGCCCCGAGGGCGCTCGGCCGGGCTGAGGGGCCGCTGCCGGCGGGACGCCCCGTCCCGGGCGGAGCGGAGCGGCCGCTGACGGCGCCGGGCGGGCCGCGGTGCCCGGGCCCGGCAGCACCGGATGCAGCCCGTGGCGTCCCGGAGGTGGGGGAGAGACGCTCGCTTGCCCGCGGCGTTTCCCGGCATCGGTGCTCGTAATGTGTTTCCTGATTCCGCGTTTATGGCCCGAGAGGAAACTTCCTCACGTGCTTAAATTTGTTTTTGTGGTTTGAGTGTCGTTCGCCGGTGAGCGCGCTGCGTAGCTGTGATCCTTTGCTAGTTAATGCGCTGGCGTAGTGCAGTGAATAAATGAATGGACGTGGGCTTTTCGCTGGGGTGGTTTTGGAGGTTCTTTTCCTTTCTCTTAAGATTGCGTTATGACTCTATGTGTATAAAGTATTTGAGCTGTATTTGTGGATTTTAATAAAGCTTGAAATGCAAAAATAAAACTTAAATTGATGAAGGTAACAGTAGGTTGCATCACCTCTAATTAGAGCTTTTGTAAGAAGTCTTAGCAAGTTTGGTATGTTTGTCGTAGTTTTTTCTGGACATAATCCTGCAAATTATTTTCATGCAGACAGGAATTTTATCCTTCCATGAAGCATGAATGACTAATAGATTTGCTAGTTTGGGTTAGTTGAGCAGCTAACTCATGTAAATATTCCTGGCTTGAAAGGGTATAAAAGTGACAGAACCTGTTGGCAGATAAGTGGACTAACTGCTACACAAGTTTTTGTTTTTTTGAATTTGTTTTAATTACCCCTGTTTTCAAATGGACTGAGTTGCTGCAGAGACTGTTTGTGGTTTATGGTGCTGTGGTTTTGTGTATTCTGGTAGAAAACACGATTTGCCAACACATGGAAAACAAGCAGCTTCACCTCTGATGTCTTGGCCCAGCACTCCTTGGGGAAGCCTGGTGACATAGTTGAGTGTTTGCAGGTCCACCTGGACAGCCAAAAGAAATAACAAATGACCAGAAGTAGAAACGAGCTTTATTGCTTTTGCCTTTTCGCATATTGCCTTTTAGAGTGAAACTGTCAACCATAGTGCCAAGAGGAGTTTGATCTATCTGAGGAAATTGAGGGCTCTTGATTTGGAGGTACAGGACTGTCAGGGCACAGTCCCAGTTTGAAACTGACACATTTCCTGGCTTTGGTGGTAGCTGCTGAAAAACAGAGCAATGCCATTTTTTCTTGTTTTTCCTTCTACTTGTTGCATTGTGTGTGATGGTTCTAGGCTTCGAGAGACAGTAGCTGGTGAGGCATTGTGCAGCATTACACCATGGACCCTAATTTCAGTGTCTGTGCTCCTGCACTGCAATCCTTTGGGGCCTTGGCAGTCATTCCAGGGCTGGAGTGCCGTACCCTGCAGAACCACAGGGCTGTAACTGCTTGGGGCTCACCCCTTCCAGACCGAGCATGCCCTGCTTTGAAACACCTGTGGCATTTTCAGTTGAAATCCCAGTGAGCTGGGAAGATCTGTGAAGGACATAACTTCATTTTTATATGAATGAGATGCTGTGTGGTGCTTTCAGATAAACTCGCTGGAGGTTTGAGGGAGTTACTCCTCCTCTTTGGTGTTGCTTGTTGCATTACCTGGTCTGTGTTATCTCTTGGAGCCTGTACCTGCTGATGCATGCATCAGGCTATTTCTTGCTTTGTTCACTCTGGTACTTTAAATCTGGTTAAGGAGGATTTTGTATGTAGCCAGGAATAATAATTTTCAGTTTAGGAAGATACAACTACATATTCCTAAGTATCAATATTTTTGTGATACTTTATTATAAACTTCTAAGTGATATGTCAAGATGTTGAGTTAATGTATAAACTAGTTTCTTTTCTACTTTAATAAACAATATACAGGAATAGTAAAAAGTAGCTTTTCACATATGAAATTCTGTGTATTCAAGGTTGTACAAAGAACTGACTCTCCAGTGCTCTTCATATTGTGAGAAAAGCTATAAAGTTAATGTTTCTGTTGTGGAAAAATGTGTGACTAGCTAGGTTATTTATATAGCTTTTTTTTTAAGCTAGATTTCCTAAAACAGTTGTTGTTCCCAGTACAATTTTGTGATGTGACATCTGGAATAAATGGTATGTGCAGTTACCTGTTTTCTAGTGATTAAATTTTGATATGTTGTATGAGTCTTAAGCAAGTTTTGAAAATTATTTTTCTTAAAACTTTTCTGTTAATATTTAGCTTCTTTAGAGACTATTAGATAAGTGAAAATTTCAATAAGTTTTTTTTTAAATTTTCTTTCACAGACAATGATTTGCAAGGAACAAATAGTTCAGGATCATTGGGTGGTCTTGATGTCCGTAGAAGAATCCCTATAAAGCTTATTTCAAAACAAACCAATAAAACCAAACCTGCACCTCGAACTCCAAGAAATATGAACAGGATGCCTTCAAAGACACAAGCTGGTGATGAAGGTAAATTCATATAAATTCCCTGTGGTAGGGAAGTGTATTCTACAGCCTTGTTCAAGACTTAACTCAGAGACTTTAGAGTCCAGGGTTCTGTCCAAATGCAAAACAAGTGTCAAACCCCTCCAAGTTCTGCTGCACTGTAGGGCTTCAGTAGTGCCCATTTCCAAAACAGGCTGTCTAACTATTTTGGCTCTACCTTTCTGTAGAACGGGCTCAGCAGATTGGAAGTGCTGTGGCATTATTTGATGATTTCATTATAAGTGATCCATGCTCTTAATAGCAGCTGGTGTCAATTACAAAAGTGTTGTGGTTGGCTCGTGTCTTTCTTCTCTTTCTCCTTTCCACAGAAGAATTTGATTATAACAAAGAGGAGCGATACGAATGTAAAGGAGGTGAAATGTTTGGCAATCAAAGGAGGTTTCCTGGACCCATTTTTTGGGATTATAAGGTAAAGTAATGAATCTTTGCCTGTGTTTCATACCCAGCTGTAAGTAGTCCTGGTAGATACTTTGTTAATTAAAAGTTTTTCAGTTATTTTTGTCTGACTAAAAATACATCCTCAGCTTTCTCCTGTTTGTGGTGTTCTTGCTTCTTTTCAGCTAACTCAGAAATAATGGGTACATTGATGATAATTGAAATGAGAAGCTTTAGTAATGCTGAGGTTTGTTTTCTTACCCCCTTCTCTGTCCCACCAGATAAACTTGCTGGGGGAAAAGGATGATACACCAGTCCATTTCTGTGATAAGTGTGGGTTGCCCATCAAAACGTATGGACGCATGGTGAGTGAGATTACCACTGGGAGATGTAGCCATGGTTTCCCTTTAGATAAAATTAGGTTTTACTGTGTCTGTATGAGGCCTTTAGAGAATTACTGATTTCAACAGGCATCAAATAAACAGCAGAATAGTACCAGGATGGACCTGGAGGCCTTCACTGCTTAAGTGTTTCAGTTCCATCTTTCTGACTGATTTTGCTTTACCCCGATTCAATAAAGTGAGCCTGTAAATGCTAAACAAAAATCAGAACACCATCATGAAGGAAAAAACCTTCAAGTTCTGGGGTTTTGACCTTACACCACTTAGGTTTCAAAATAAGCTTTTTATTTCAATTGAAGACTTGCAGTGAAGTTAGAAAACATTGTTCACTTTTATGTACCTTTAAAAATCCGTGATATTAATTTAGATTTCTAAGTGTGATGTAACAGGTTTCAGCATCTGACTTAATGACAGTTAATGCTTTTAAAACTTTCCTTCCTTGCTAGCAAGACAAGTGTAATCAGATTGCATATGCAGCTTCTGTGAAAAGTTCAGTGTTGGTAATAGTGCAAGACTCAAACTTTTGCCAGTGTTTTTTTACCAACATGTAACCCCAAACAACACTACCCCAAAAGAACCCAAACACAACATAAACTGTTCTAGAAAGTTTCTGTGGAAAGATGTTGTAAATTGTTAACCACTGCTATGCTTGTTCACCTCATAGGTAACTTAGTTGCTTTAATTATTATAAACTGTGCATTGGAGGGAGGAACTGTATTCTGCAGAATGACATAGATATTTATACATGATGTCTTAACAGCAATTTTTTATTTCTAGATACCTTGCAAGCATGTTTTCTGCTATGACTGTGCTATACTACATGAGAAAAAGGGAGACAAGATGTGTCCAGGGTAAGTTATCTCAAGATTTGTTATTGAAAGGAAATGTAAGAAAGTAACTTAAATATCTTATTTCAGATACTCTGTTGACAGGCTCTTATATATGTACATTTAGCAGAGGCAGTAGAGTACTCTGAACTTCCTAATTCCTATTCCGTATTTTGGGGTTGTAAGAGATCATTGTGTTTACTTTGTTGTTCTTGGGTAGGTAACCAGTTATTGCTCTAATTTGAAAAGGAATTAATAGCAGTTTAATTTACTTAGTGAAAATGACCCATGTTATGACTTAATGCACAGAAGAAATTTGTGTGAGAGATGCTACTTAAAAAATTCTACCTCAGGAAATTTTTATGCTCTTTCATAGTTATATTTTGAGATTTAAAAACTAGGTAAACGTCAGAATCATTGAAAAGTTTCTTTCATTGCTACAGTGCAGCAAAATTGTCAGTTCTAATTTGGCTAATTAAGTTAACAAGGCAGAATGCATGTTGAGCTCTCGGTGATGATAATAAATCAATTTTCTCTTTTTATTCAGCTGTAACGAACCTGTGCAGCGAATTGAGCAGTGTGTCCGAGGGTCTCTCTTCATGTGTAGCATTGTTCAAGGATGCAAGAGAACTTACCTGTCACAGAGGGACTTACAAGCTCACATCAACCACCGCCACATGAGAGCTGGGAAGCCTGTTACTCGTCCTCCCATCGAGCCCGTGCATCCTCCCATCGCCCCGCCGCCGGCCGAAATTCCCGAGCGTTTCATAATGCCCCCCGAAAAACACCACATGAGCCACATTCCGCCAAAGCAGCACATCATGATGCCACCGCCTCCTTTGCAGCACGTGCCACACGAGCACTATAACCAGCCCCACGAGGACATCCGCGCTCCTCCTGCAGAGATGTCCATGGCTCCGCCGCCCCCCCGCCCGGTCGCTCAGGACACCTTCCGCATCTCCACCAGGAAACACAGCAACTTAATAACTGTCCCCATTCAGGACGATTCCAATTCAGGTGCTCGAGAACCGCCTCCGCCGGCGCCCGCACCTGCTCACCATCATCCCGAGTACCAGGGCCAGCCGGTGGTGTCACACCCTCATCACATCATGCCTCCCCAGCAGCACTATGCGCCGCCCCCGCCGCCGCCGCCGCCCATCAGCCACCCGCTGCAGCACCCTCCGCAGGCGGCAGGCACCCCCCACATGGTGTACAGCCAGGCGCCGCCGCCGCCCATGACCTCTGCCCCTCCGCCCATCACCCCTCCGCCCGGACACATCATTGCCCAGATGCCGCCCTACATGAACCATCCTCCTCCGGGACCTCCCCCTCCTCAGCACGGAGGCCCGCCTGTAAATGTAAACGCGCCCCCGCCCCATCACTATAATCCCAACTCTTTGCCACAGTTCAGTGAAGATCAAGGAACTCTCAGTCCCCCTTTCACACAGCCTGGGGGAATGAGTCCAGGGATATGGCCAGCTCCGAGGGGGCCACCTCCACCTCCAAGGATGCAAGGGCCTCCTGCTCAGGCCCCCCTTCCTGGACCGCATCACCCCGATCAAGCCAGATACAGACCCTATTACCAATGATACGAGCAACTATATAAATAGAGAATGCCGTGAAGAGAATAAAATTAAATACAGAAGCCTTTTAATTAATTGTTTTGGGGTTATTTTGTTGTGGTTTTTTAAGAATACTGTCATTTTGACTGTAAGACATTTTGAGGTTTGAATCTTAAATGATTTTTAAGCCTTGGCCGTAGGACTCTTAACTTCAAATACTCTGTAGTGCTAAAATAAGTGGCTTAGTAGACCACAGTTGCATTTTAACAGAACTTCTGTTGCTAGTGTGGCTAAATTGTCCTAAGATGATCACTTGTAATATTATTTCCTGGAGGAGATGAACACGTGTTGTACCATTCTGAATATTGTTTTTGTTAAATCCAGTGTTTTTGTTAACCTGTGTACAATAATTAAATTGAAATATGGTTGTAAATGTGGTGAGTTTCTATATGAAATTAACATACACATAGTTCTGGGACACCATTTCAACACGTATACCTTCCAAACAGCAGTGTAGTGAAATATTAAAGGAACTTTAATATTTCTCCTACTGCCATTTACCATTACTCATAAGGATTTCAGGCTGTAATGAATTCTTGGCACTAAAAATCAGACATGCAGTATTCTGCATTTACCACGTTCCAGCTTTTCTGTTTTTTTATTTGTGCATCAAAATGAATCTATCAAAGATACAGCTTTGGGCATGACATGAGACCATGTATTGTGGGGGTTTTTTGTTTGGGTTTTTGGAGTTTGTTTTAAAGCTAGTTTTGATTCAGAAGGTTCTGTTTACATGTAAGCTACTCAATGGAGTTGAATTCAAACTACTGTGTTTACCTATGGCTGTGTTTGTGTGGAAGTGGCTGTGAACTGGCTTACCATGTCCATGAAAAGCAGCTTCTTTTAGGTAGGGAAGTCATGTTTGCCTCTCACTTTATATAATGTGTACAGTAGGAAAACTTCCCATTTGGATAATAAGAGCTGAAATCCCAGTGTAGAAATAAAAAGGTATGCATTATTTATCTGTTTTGATTTTGTGAATTGAACAGACAGGTTTAATTGAACAGACAGGTTTAATTGAACAGACAGTCTTCAGGTGTTTTGCTTTTCTCAAAAACTAGCAATATAGGTCTGTTCTTGTCCAAAATTTATGTTTTATAAGAATACTTTTAAAGAGAAAGATAATATAAAATGAGAAGGTTCCTTTTTAGTGCAGCTGGTAGCAGAAGCAGACCCTAACAAGACAGTAGTCTGTTGGTTGGAGTGCTTATCTTTGCATTTCTGATCAATATTTGCACTGAACCATTGTTTTTCCAAATGCCACATTTCTGGCAGTGGTGCTTTTAGATGAGGTCCTTTGGGATTTTTCTAAAGTTTGTAGTTTCCTACTGTTCTCAAATAATCTGAGCCATCTTAAAGCCTCAGTGTTACTTTTTATTTTGTAAACATTCTTTTCCAGAATCATAAGTATTAAATTTATGAAAGAGCTATGACAGTGCAACATTCCAAATTTTGTATTTTTATGTCTAAACTTCATATTTTTAATTGGTAGAGCAAGGGCTCTTTAGATTTATTCTGTTCTTGACTGCCACTGATTTCCTTGTGACCACAGCCAAATCTTTTAGATTGCCTTTCAAGGAAATACTTCTTTAGAGATGGGATACACATAAATCCTGGGGTATGCAAATGGCCAGTAAGTGTCAACTGCTTGAAAATCTGCTTAGCTGTAACATACTTCTTTCTAAGAGAGAGTTATTTGGTTTGGTTGCTCTGAAAACTAAGTAATTTTAAATAAAATACAGTGATGAAGAAAAAGAGGCTGATTGTGATAGTGTGCTATGAAATGGGCTGGTTGAAAATTTACAGCTTCTATACATGTGAAGGCAAAAATGGCTCTGCTAGCATTCTTTTCTTTCAGTAACTATCAAACACAGGAACTTTTGAGGACCCCTTCTGTCACAATGAAGTTGACTGGGAGGAGGCACATTTATGTTACAGCACATGACTTCATCTGGGAGGAAATCTGCATATCTGATTCTTGTCCTTTGACTCTGCCAGGGCAAGCTGGGGCCCGACACAGCCGCGTTCCAGGGGCTCCCGAGGGCTCCAGGTGCCAGCTCGCTGTGCTCGGACACACGTGGCTTCCCTGGGGGGGCTGTGCACCCACTTCCCCAGTGCTCTGTGTTTGGGAAACTGGGACATTCTGGAATGAGCTACTACCTGCCAGCCACAGGTGATGAGGAATTGAGGCTACTCTTCCCATGGTGCTGGGTGTTTGAAGTAAGTCAGGTTGCAAACTTCTGTTACATATTCTCTCATGTACTGACCCAGATGAAGAGTTCAAAATATTTGTGTGTCCAGAGCTATTCTTGAAGTTACTGTTAAAGTGCTTTCCTGAAAATGCTGAGACAGATGGATTGATTAAGGGAAAACAGCAGTTTCTGCTCCATCAAGAAGCACAAAAGATGAATGTATCTCTATCATTGTCACTGTAGATAGACAGTGTGTGAGAATTTTTTCTCTGTATTTGCAACAATGGTGACATATGTCATATGGACAATGCTGTATCACCCAAAAAATCAGCAGGATCCCTTGACCTGGTTACTGGCCATGGACCAAAAGTCTGTGATAGAGAACTTAACTGAAAAGTCATCCTATGTCGGCAGGTCTTGGACTTGAGTCAAATTTCTGTGTCGTCTTGTAAGAGAAAGACTTAATATATTTTTTTAATTATTAAATCTGGATTAGATTATATATATAAATCTATTACTTATGTAACTAAGGGCACTGTTGATGTTTTCATATTTACAAAGTTTAAAAATGCTTCCTCTGATTGAAACCCTGTGTTAACTGTCTTTTTAATTTGCTTATGGGTTTGGTGTATGTTTTAGGATGGTTTTTTCCTTGATTTGTTGGTTAGGTTGTCTTTCTGGTTTTTTTTATACCTGGTCATTTTACTGAGAGGTTACAAAATTCATGTGTTGTATTTAATTATATAATTGACAGTGTTAGAAATGGTGAGATGTGATTTCTTTGGATTCCTTCTTACTGTAAAGACAAACATTTGAATTTAATTAATTATGTCTATTTTGAATAAATATCCTTGTCTGTGGCAGTGATCTCCTTCCCAAAACATTGCCAGGCAGATCTCAGGTTTGAAAGAGAACTCTGACATTTAAATTTGTCAGCCATTGCATGTTCCTCTAACAATGTCACATAAGCAATGAAAAAAGTTTGCTGATGGTTTGTGTTCACCATGGAAAGAATGAAAGGACACCAGCAGATGGCCTGAAAACATCTGTGCTTTAGATGTTTGTCTCCTTACACTTTATCCTTGATTCCATCTCTAACTTTGCTTAAAGTTGTCTGCAGCCATGCATACTTCATAACCAGGGGCCAGTTGTGTGAACTATACTTTCTGTTTGTGGTGGATTTTTTTTAATACTGTTAACATAACGACTGGTTACCTACTTGTGATGTCATATTTTTCATGCCTTTTAAAAAGAAAAATTAAAACTGTGAATTACTATTTTTTTAATCTGATCCAAGAGAATTATAAAACCTTACTGGATGAATTTTTCACTTCCTGCTCTGAAAGGCTATCAGATACTGTTAAAAACTGAAGTGGAAGTAACTCCACTATTACCTAACTCCACTTTCAAATTTGCACATATAGAAGGGAGAAAAACTCTCTTCCCCTTAGTGGAAGTCAGGTGTTCTCAAAAACACATTTGTGGATATGCTTTCCCTGTGGATCAAGTCTGAACACACCTCTCTCTTCTTAAACTGTTTTGTGCTTTGTAAAACTTGTGTCTGATTTGAGTTGTTTCTCTCTGTGCATTGCTGGGCTGCTGACAAAAGCAGGCACAGGTTCACAGCAGAAGGTCCTGTCAAGCCTGGGGAGCTGGAGGAGCACAGTGGATTGGAGCTGCAATGGAATACAGAATGTATGGGAAATAAGTTTGAACTTTTCATATGTATGACACAGAGTCCAGCAGAGAAATGTGCAAGGTTTGGATTCATTTTCATCCTGATTACATTTCTAAAGTAAATATCAGTATTATACAAGTTGTATTTCCCTTTGTATTTATTTTATGGTGGTAAAAACTGTTCTTAGCAACTCATGAATCATTTTGATGCAGTAATTGTCCCTTCACAATTGTGAGCTTTTGCACTGTGTTCAGATATATTACACTCACACTAGTGATTGACACTGACCAGTTTGCAAACTGAACTGGCTGCATTTGTTTGGGCAATGTGAGTGAAAATAATGATGTTTAAATCCCTTTTAGTCTTGACTTAGCCATGAGACACCAACTTTACAAACTTTCCCTACTCTAAATGGGATCTTTTTATTCTCCTGAGTATGAGGCATTATTTTGTTGATTTTTTTCTTCTTTTTTAAAATTTATTTTCAGTGTAGACTCAGTTCATGAATGCAAGAGATTAAAATATTAAAAAATGCAGCATACATCCAGAAATGTGTGGGTGGAATAGCAGCAGGAAGCTGGTAAATTCGCTCAGTCATGAAACTTCAGTGGGTAATTTTGATAATACAAGTCAAGTGTTTCTTGAGTGCCAGTAGAACTCATTGTAATACACTTCTGGTCATGGGAAGAGTGATAATGTATGCAGGCAGGCAGGAATGTTTCCATTTTTATGTAGTAATATTTCACAAAAGAACTTCAGCATAACTGCTTAGAAAAAAACACCCAAATGAGTAACTAAATAGAAGTATGTGTCAGTTGACAAGAGTTTTCTTTTGTTTAATTTGTAAAACCAATGCTTGAACACAGCTCCAAGATCATTTGTGGTGAATTATTTCCTCCACTAAATAAAGTCACGTAAGTGCTGATGATTGTTCTTCAACTTGCTCTTTGCAATTTCGGGGTCAGGTAAACTTTCAGGCATCTTCTTAGGAAGCAGAAGGGAACAATGCATACAGACTGAGAAAACAAATTCTCCACACTCAGCACAGGGATGAGGAATAGAGAGCTGTGAGTAGCATTTCAGTAAAGAAGTGCTTAAGGATACTTCTTCCTTAAATAGGAACTGAGTTTGAAATTGAGAAAAATACACGTTTGCATGTCATAATCCTCTCTCCATTGGGCCTGAGACCTTGAATAAACACTTCTAATTTTTTGTTTCTGTATTTCACACTGCACTGCAAAGTGATAATCAGGCTTGAGAGTAGGCTTGAGCATCACTGGCTCTATGGCTTCTCCATTTTCCACCCCTCTTGCTGGCTGTAAAATTGTTATTTAGTTACAAAGTGTCTGCACTGTGCTGAAGAGAGAGAGGCTCAGGATGTGTGATGAGGAACTGACATGATACCTGTCAGCTCTCCAGAAAGCAGGTATGGAATTTGCCTTTGTGCTTAATTCCTGAGTAAAATACTAAAACACAGTATATGGTAGTGCTCTAACTGAGTAGCAACAGCACCCAATGCAGGATGTTTAGAAACCTAAATAGCCAGGTTTCTGAAGTTCCCTGTCTCAAAAATACAGCAGTAAATCTGCATCACCACAGCATCTTAGAACAAGATGTTATAATCTGCATGAGGGTAAACTGCCCAGAAAAATGCTAGTATTGGAATAACAGAGAGTTGCAGAAATAACCAGTACCTGGAGGGAATCTCTCATAAAGCATCAGAAGTACAATTGCTGCTGGTGTTAAATAAGGAGTAGGGTGATTTAAGAACATGGCAAGTAGCTGATAGGGACGTGTGACATGGGAGTGCAAAGCTCTCTGGCCAAGGCTGTCTATGTGCCATGTCCACTTAAATGGTGAATAATTTTGGAAGGGGGATTTATCCTCTGTGGCACTGTGCTGTGTCAGAAAAGTAATTAGTATAGAAATTAATTGTTCTGAGACGTGCAATTTAGAAAATAAATATTTTTTTATTAACCTGGAGCCTGTCAAAAATCCCATCTGTTTTTGAAGTGAAGTATGTGGCATTCCACCAGATACTGCACTTCATCTATTGCTTCTGATAGGGATGTTTGCCTGGTATAGGTACCTATGAGCACGGGACTGAAAAGAGCTGCTTGAGTCTGACAGTTCAGATTACACTGGTATGATGATATCATGATTTGCATGATTTTCATGAACATGTTTAAGTCTCATCTTAAAAGCAGTTTAGTTTTTCGCTCCTCTTGTTCTAGCTGGAAAGGATCTCACCATTGTAAAAATGAGGAACAGTCTTCTAATACCTTGTTCATGTTAAGTTCATATTTTCTCCCTTACAGGACAATATTATTTTTTTTTCTTGCATAACTTTTCCTCTCTCCTAAGTTAAATCACTGTATTTATTTCTCTTTTTGCCAGTCCTTATATACAGGCTCTCCATTTTACAAAGATCCTCATAACAATTTTCTTCATTAACGTTTGATTTCATCTTTCTTGAACTGGAGAGCTCCATCCTGAATTCAGAGTATTCAGAGTGAAATTTCCCCTGTGCATTGCGCAGTATCACAGAATCACAGAATGTTCTGAGTTGGAAGAGACACACAAGGATCATCAAGTCCGATGTCTGGCCCTGTGTGTCACCCTATGTGCCCAAGAGCATTGTCCAAACACTTCTTGAACTCTCTCAGGCTGGTGCTGTGACCACTGCACTGGGGAGCCTGTTCCAGTGCACAACCACCCTCTGGGAGAAAAATCTTTTTTCTAATATCCAACCTAAACCTTCCCCAACACAACTTCAGGCCACTCCCTCAGGTCCTGTCACTGGTCACCACAGAGCAGAGATCAGTGCCTGTCCCTCCTCATGAGGAAGTTGTAACTGCAGTGAGGGCTCCCCTCAGTCTCCTCCAGGCTGAACAGACCAAGTGACCTCAGCCACTCCTCATATGGCTTCTTCTCAAGGTCCTTCATCTTCATTGCCCTCCTTTGGACACTGTAATAATTTAATACCTTTCTTATGTTGTGGTGACCGAATAACCTTCTTGTTCTGGAAAGATCTATTGTGTTATACTCTATGTTTTTTGGAAGACTGCATTAGAGGGCAATTTGGCAGTGTGCTAATTGTACCCATCTTCAGGTCCTGCTGTGCTGATTATCTGGCACATGACAGGTACTTGACAGCGAATCTGCTGTGGCACACTCAGAAGAGCAGTGGGTTGGCACAGCTGCTCACCATCCATCTGGTGTCTGCAGGGAGCAGCATCTCTGTGATGCCACTGAGGGCCACGTCTCCCACACCAGGTCAGGCACTTGATCACCCACCACAGAACCACAGCTTGTTTTTCATCTGCAAATGGATGAGTGTTTCCTGAAAGCTGAACTTGTCTACTTCTGTCTTCAAGTTCACCTAATTCTTTCTGTATTCAAAATCTCCTCAATTTCAATACTGACTTACAGCTTGGTTCATTACCAGAGTTCATCAGATAAATCCAGATTAAAAAAAAAACCAAAGAGATTTTGGTTCAAACACCTGCATACTCTGAAGATAAAAAATGTAGTTCTGGTGTGCACAGAACACTATCTCCTTCCCTTCATCCCTTCTTCAAGTCCAAATGCTTATTTCTGGCCACTATTTCAGCTTGACTGAAAGCCAAAACTGGGCTTTGAAAACTAAAATCCCCTGTGATTTTAGAGTGCTGTTTCTTTCAGACTCCAGGACTGGTTCCATTTTCCTCTAGGCTGAAGATTTTTATACCTCTAGCACTTGTTATGTGAAATTAAAAGTTCTGACACTTTGGGCATTGGGTGTTCTCTGAAAGTTGTGATGTAGCTCATCTTCAAGCCTTAGACTTCCAGCAGGGGTTAACTGACAGCAGTTGTGCAGACTGGGTTGTGCAGAGTATCAGAGTAGGCTCTTTAAGCTGAAGGCCTCTGCCCATCTGTCCATAGATCCACGCAATTCAGCCTCCCCACCTGGCAGCTCCACACCCACAGCTCCTCCAGCCAGGTTCTGGGGCAGTGTCTGTCCACAGGCTGGGTCTCACTGACCATGAGCTACCCTGGTGGTGCATGGACAAATGCAGCAGGACAGTCATGAAACCATGGTGGGTCACTATAAATGTCTACAGAATGGTTCACTAGAAATGTATCCTCCCTTGGGCGCTTCACACAAGCCCAATCCAAATCAATGAATCGTGTTTTGATCTGAAAATCCTGTGTCTTTCCTGAACAATCTTCATACTTAGATACATTAGTCACTGTGTACACTGTGCTTATGCTTGTGGTAGTAAGCTGAGAGCAAGTTAACTCAGTCTACTAAATAGTTTACAAACCATCAAGAAAACTTTATACAAGTTATATACATGCTGAAGATAAAGTATCAGTCCTAAATATTATTCTGTGTATCCAATACAAGATTTCAAATATTTATAGATTCTCAAGTAACTGTACAGGTTGCCTACAAACTGTGGTATGAAATAAGAAAATCTGTGTGATTTTAGCCTCCATATATATACATAAATACATTTATATATACAGAGACACATAAAGACTAACAAGCCCATTCCAAAATCTGGAACATAATCATATGTAGTAAATCCTTCTTAAGGTATTTAAACATAGCCTTCTGTCTTCATGCTCATCACAGCATCCACATTCATCTTCTGTGATACTGTGTTGCTGGAGGATATTATACTTAGGAAGTCTAAAATTTTGTTTCTGTTGGAATCTGTAGGAAATAAAAAAGAAATAAATTTCACATTCTGTAAGGAATAGCGAGGGTAGGTGTAATCTGGTAAATGGTGTGTAAGTGTTTGATCCCCTGAAGCATTTGGGTGGGAAGACTGGGCTCTTGCATTTTCTCCTCAGAGGGTTGCCCTGTGCTGGTGTGCTGGATCCCACCCTTCTCTCTGTGATGAAAGGCTGCTTGTGTCCCTTCCTTAGCGCTGTCTCCAGACTCCCCTTCTGCCTGAGACATTTAGGTAAGCTGGACTTCTGTTGACTTCTCTGCCACGGGGGCATTCTACCAGTGACTTTAAGAAGGAGGAGCTGTGGTGGGCAGGTGAGGCAGCCTAGTGAGGCAGCCTTTGCCTGCCTTCCCTCTGCTCCATGCACACTGCAAGGCTCGTGAGCCGAGCCCCATCCCTCACTCCCGTAAGGCTTTGCCGTAAGTCAAATCCCATCCATAAACCGTCTGGTGGTTTTCTGCCCTGAGCTGACACAAGAGCTCAGGTACGAAGATGCTTTTGGTTATCTGACCTAGCTGTTCCCATGAGCAGCTTTTTTGGGCTGCATTTTCTACAGCTGCAGGGCCATAGCCAGAGCCTTACTGTGCACTCCCGGCTGCGCAGTCTGTTCCGGGGGATGATGGCATAGTCACTGCTTCTATCCTTCTCCTGCAACGAGCACAAGAAGTTGTGGGTTAGGGAACGGATTGCTTTTCTTTTTCTGTTTCTCCTTTTTCACATTAAAGAAGGTTTTGATTTTTAAATCTCTGCAACATGCCTGCGAAATGAACATAGAAGAAAGGAGGCTCTCACTTTTGGGGGTCAGACTCTTATGGGGTCGGTGCAGAAGATCTGGACTAGTTCAGCTAAGTGGGATTAGACAGTTTCCACATGAGGAGCATTCTGGGTCTGGTTCATTTAAACGCATTTATTGTGTGCAGGATCCTTTCTTGCTCTTGATTTCAGAACACCCCAGAAAGGCCATCATCAAATCTGGCAGTACTAATTTATCCACACTACTTCAGCACTCCTTTTGAAGACAGACAGGGCTGGAAAGTCTGTATGCAAGCAGCATAAAGTCTGCCTTGCAAGAGCCACTGAAACAAATGGAGCAGTCTCTGTGGGATGGGTGACCCCAGAGGACTGCTGGTGGATGGGCACTGTGTTCTTCCCAAAGAGGTGACTTGAAGTCCACAGCCAGGCCAGCCACCAGTGAGAATTGTTCACTCCTTTCACAAATGGTTTTCCACACACCTGAACCAGGAGCCACTCTTGCTTTTCAATTTGATTGGAGACCAGCTGAGTTTTAATGACTGACTTTTTGAAAATAGAGACAGTGTAGCACACACAGCTATAGCTGTGCAGGGCATTGCAGAGTTGGGAGCCTGGCAATACTGGACAGGCACTTAAAAGGTGAAGACTGTAGTGTTACCTCAGCAATCTTTAATTTGGGGGAGTTGGCTATGTCCTTCTTCAGCAAAATGTATAAAACTGCATCATGAACGGTGAGGAAAAACATGGATGGCCTAATCTCTTCATCAAAAAATGCACTTCTCTCCAGTTTGTCCAGGAGGCCCTCTGTGAGGGAACAAAATCAAAGCACAGGTGACTCACAGGCCTTAAAAAGGAAGAAATTGTGTATCCTGAGCATGCCCACGAAGTGAACATGAGAGTTGCAGCTGTAATGCACTGTTTTATTTATTAGAGTGGATGGCTTTATGGACATCAAGAGGATGGAACATAAATGCCCATCAGCAGTTCCCCACTCTATGCCAGGCAGGAAGGAATTTGAGCCCCTTTTCTTATTTAATGCCTAGCCCAGGGTGCATGATAGTGGGTCCTGCAGCCCAGAGCTGTACAGCACAGCAGTGGCCATAGGTAAAAGGAGCCATCACACGTGGTCCCAGACTTTTGGGGACAGCATGGGAGGGACAACACCTCCACTTAGTAGGACCTGTTTGCTGTCCAAGACTGGAAGGTAAAACTGGGTGATCCTCCACAGCCATACTCAGTGGTCAACAGGGGAGGCAGTGGGACGAGGCAGTGGTGATGCCAAGGCAAAGGGAAGTACTCACCGTGTGCCTCAGCAATGTAAATGTCAATGTCGAGCCGGACAAATTCTTTCAAAGTCTGTTAAACCAGAAGGAAGCACCATTTAGATTCTGCTGGGCTTGCTGATTACCATTATAGTGATTAGCCACAGCACATATACCAACCACTCTATGGTGTTTAAGATCTGTGATGGTAAGTGGCTCTAGACTCAAACTCTGTTCACATAGAGGCAGGACAATTTCTTCACATGGCTGCAGACAGGGATGGCCAAGCCTTTTGAAAAGAGGCAGTATTGAAAATGTTTAGCTCACAGAGAAGTAGGTGATCTTTCATAAGCTGTATGGCTTTGTTGTATCTACATGATACATGATGAAACTAAAAAATTACTTCATAGTCTCTTGGAGAGATTTTTGTAACTGGGAGCTTGAGCAGAACTACAGCTCCCACTGTCACGGTGGGTCTTTAGTTCCTTTGGAAATAGATTTACACATCCTCCGTGTCTCTAGACAGTTAACTGTAGCTGTTACTGTTGAAAATGTTGTGCTTTTTACTTTGTTCAAGGTCATCTGGGGAAGCAAAAGCAGGAGCAGAAATGGAACTCCAATGTTCCAACTCCAGCTAGGTGTTTAAAGCTGTATTTCATATCTACATTTCTGTAAATCTTCCCAAAGTCTTTCCAGGTGAAGAAAGGGTACCACAGCCAACACTTCAGTTCCTAGACAATATATTGATTATATTGATTATTTAAACCATTTCCTAAACATTTTCTATAGAAAATGTACATTCAAATTCACATAAACTCAAAGTTTGCCATTGGCCTTCCAGTCCATGTAGCAATGCCTTTAAGAAGCAGACTATAAACACAGAATAGAATCATAGAATGGTTTCAGTTGGAAGGGACCTAAAAGAACATCTTGTTCCAAACCCCTGCCCTGGACAGGAACACTTTACACTGGAGCAGGTTGCTCAGAGCTTCCATCATCCAACTTGCCACTGAACAGTTTCAGGGATGGAGCATCCACAGCCTCTCTGGGCAACCTGTTCCAGTATTTCACAACCCTCACAGCAAAAGATTTCTAATCAGGACCCACCCTCTTTCATTTTAAAGCCATTGCCTCTTGTCCTGTCATTGAATACCCCTGTAAGAAGTCCCTCTCCATGCTTTTTTATAGGCTCCCTTAAAGAATGGAAAGGCCATATGGAGACCTCCTCATAGCCTTCTCTTCTCTAGGCTGAACAACTCCAACTCTCTCAGCCTTTCCTCATAGAAGAGATGCTCCAGCCCTCTGATCCTTTCCATGGCTTTCATCTGGACCTGTTCTAAGATGTCCATGTCTCTCCTGTGTTGGAGACCCCACAGGTGGACGCAGTACCTCAGGTGAGGTCTCGAGAGTGGAATAGAACCTCTCATGAGAGTGGGGAAGAATTACCTGGGGGTCACACTTCTTTTTATGCAGCCCAGGATATGGTTAGCTTTCTGGCCTGTGAGTACACATTGCCAGGTCATGTCCAACTTTTCATTCACCAGTATCCCCATCTCTTCCTCTGCAGGACTGTTCTTAATCCATTTACTTCCCAGTCTGTATCGATACTGAGGATTGCCCTGATCCACCTTGCACCTGGCCTTGTGGAACTTCATGAGGTTCAGAGGGGCCCACTCCTGTCCAGGTCCCTCTGGGCACCATCCCTTCACTCACGTGTATCCCTCAAGTGTAACTGCATTTGTAAGTTTTGCTTTCATACGATCACAGTTTGTCTTGTGATTACCTTTCTCAGGACTGTCATGGCAGAAAAATCGAGGAAGGACACTGATGAGAAATCCAGAATGATGCTGTGGAGGTTGACCTGGGGCACAGTGATGCCAGGGGGGAGGTCAGTGCCCCAGTTGATCCGAATGGGCAAGTCTGTCATGATGGTGGGCTGGTCCAGCTCCTCTATCTGGTTGTTGTCTAACTCTTCATCTGACTCATATGTAGGGTTAGTCATGCAAATCAAGCCTTTCTGTGTTGAACATAGAAAAATGTGATAATTAGTTCTCTTCTTTGATACCCTGCCAGGGCAGTGGTACTTCTTACACAAGGGCAAGAGTAATGGCAGTGCAAAACTGATCTTCCCATGAGACAGAGCAGGACCCACCTGGAAAGTGCTGTCTCTCCCTTGTCTGTCTCTGCCATGTAAAATAAGGAAGCTTGGTTTCTTAACTCCCCCCTCACCCCTAGGAGGTTGCCTTACATACCGGTGTCACTTGCAGCTCTCCTTTCTTCAGCATCTTCCTAATCTTCCTCAGAGCTTTATTGCGTTTCCTCAGGACTCTCAGTGGGTTGAAGCCAACCTGCAAAGACAGCACTTTGAATAACTATAAAAGAAACACCTCTGTGAGACCAGGGGAAGGACAAAGCATCTCATACGGTTTTTCATTACAGTCATGATGATCATAGTTTGAACTTGATGTTGTTTACCACTTCTCACAAATTCAAACAAGGGCTCTTTCTAAGTTGGAAGGATGTCTACAGAATGGCTACAAATGAGGCAGGGCTATCTGTACTGCTTTAGGACACCAGCATGGACAGCATTATAGCAGTGGCAATGCTTAGCACGGGTCAGTAACTCCAACAGGCTGGCACAGTGCTGGCATGTCCTACTCATCTTCATTATGGTCACCTAGATGACCAAGATTAGAGAGCTCATGGTTTGTATCTGGTTTGTTGGTCATTCACCCACTGTTTTTCCTGAAGAAGAAAGTCAGATTTTTGTCATGTTGGCTGCATATGTCTCTTGAACCTCTAAGCTGGCTTTTAACAGAATTAGATGGGTAAATTAGGCTAATAATAAAATTAGGCTAACATACTAAATTCCTGAAAGTCTTCTGCCTCATCCATCCAGTGAGTAGAAGACAAAGGTGTTAGAAGTATCTGTATTTGTAGAGAAAGAGTGGTTTGAACATCTGAAATCACAGAAAAAATACTTCAGGCTCTTCTGAGGGAAAAGCCAAGCACATGGAGAACTGAATGTGTCAGATTGCCTCATTCCTCTGCCAGTTTCAATTCTTCATGTGAAGAATGAACTGTTACCAGTGCTCAGGGGAGTCACTGCTTATCAACTCCCCACTAACAGCAGCAGAGGGGGGAGGTTGTGGTGCAAGTTGTGTTTGGGCTGGGGATGGTGGGCCTCATTCACACCGTGGGGGCTCAGGGGTCCTGGATCTCTGTGCTGGTTATGGAAAGACTGGCTGCATTCACCACCATTTTGTTATGAAAGATGTTAAGACCTCTTTGATAGAATGATTCCATTTGGCATTTGTCTGACTGTTGTGGTTACATTCTTGGGGCAAGAGGAGTAAACGAGAATTTATTGTGTGTATATAATACAAGAGCAAATAAATTAAATTAAATTCCCTTTGTATTATCTATGTTTGCCCTCCTTTCTTCTTAAAATATGTATCATTATGGTGTAAGTATAAATATGGTATAAACATTGCTGTGGTGTAAGTTCAGCACGAGTCAGGCTGTTCTCTTCCTCAGAGGTGTGCACATCCATGTTATATTACAGTAGTGACAACAGCATAATGAAAATTCACCCTTGAACTGTTGAATGACTGTATATATAGTAATTATTGGGAAACTGTATCCAGCTTAATGTGTCATGCAAGTCATATGTTCAGAACAGCCCCAGACACTTACAGCAGTGATGAGTTTCTCTCTGAAGAATTCAATATTAGCAAAGAAGATTGGAGAGGAGCATCTGAAAATCTTCACTCCCTCTGGCTCATAGATCTGTAAAATGAAGCAAAGGTGTCAGTAGCAATGTTTGCTGTAGAAGCACAAGCGCAGCAGGTGGTAAAAGAAATGAGACATTTCTTACATCAGTGTAATCTTTCCTGTTTCTGTAGATGTTACTTCTCCCAACATTGGCCAAAACAGTGCAGCTTGGACTGTGAACAAATACACACACAATTATTGGTGTCCCACATTGAAACTTGAGGGATGGGAAGGATCAAATGAAACCAACTCAGTTGGGGTGGCACACTGAAGCAAGCCCCACATCCAAAGCTTTATGCCTGTAAGTTATTTTTCCATGCACAGGTTGCTGGACAGACCAAGGGCATAGACAGAGCTGCTGCCCTTCTCTGTACAGAGGGAGATAATTTATAACAGGAGGCCTTGGGATATCACTGCATTCAACAAGTACTCACATCTGGGAGCGGATCACCACTGTCAGCAGCTGGAATGCCACAGCTGTTGCTAGTCCAATGTCCAGGCCAAGAAAGACAGCAGCTAAGAAAGTCGCCACCCATATGACCTGTAATGATAGAGTGGATGGCAACATTAGAGGCCTGTCAAGAACCTGGGTCATGTGCTCAGGGTGAGAGCAAGAATAGATCTCAGATCTGGTCCAGGATGTCCATCTGCTTTTGGTGAGGTTTTTTTCTTGTAAAACAGGACCAGGGTCACCAACCAGAGCACCAGGTAGTGTTTCTAGGGACAACAATTTCTAGACAATAAAGGCTTAAAATGGAATAGGTTGTTCACTAAAAGCTCAATGAAAACCCAGCAGAAAGGCAAGATTAGAAGCCAATCAGAAATGTGGTAAAGCTGAGAGTTGTAAATGTGCAAATATAGGTGCTGTGAGTGTACATGACTGATAAATGACTAGATAATACTGAAGAACTTTTAGCCACATAGCTCAAAGCATTTTCATGGGGAAAATAACTGCTTGATAGCTGTAAAAATGAGGCCTGGAACCATTTGTGAGCCTACATTTTCTGAGAGGTAATGAATCCTGCCCTCTAGCCACAAGCTTTACTATTTGGAGTAAACCCTTCAAGTCCCAGTTTTCATTCTTGCTGTGCATCTTCCATATGACGTATTGTGTGATTGTGAGAAAGTGTCCCTGAATGCTTAGTTAAGGCAGTAGATATTTGGGTATTTTCTCTTATTCAGGCATTTTCTGTAACTGTCCTCTCTATTTGACTTTATATAACACACCATTTTAATAAATTTTGATGAAATGGATGAAAACTAAATTAAGAGGGAGAATCGACTCAAAATAAATGGGACAAAATTGAAAACATAAGCAAGGGGTATACAAGACATGCAGTTATTGTACTTTCTGTTCAGTGAAGTAAAACAGGGATTAAAAAAAAGAAAATTTGTATGATAGATTACTTTTGCAGAGCACTTAACTTCTGATGCTTGTGAAATTCAACTTACACAGTCATACTTGTCCTTTCTCCAGAGGATGCTCACTTCCTTGAACTGCATGAGCATTCCTTTCAAATTGCCAAGAGCCAAAGATGCAAGGACTGACTGTTAAAAAGACCAAAAACACATGTTCCATGTTTAAGCAAGCAAAGAAAATATAGAACATTAGGAATTAAAAGATCATACAAATAGGACCAAAGTGCAGCTGAAAGGCCAGGGAGCTGCTCCCGGTGTATCACTGCTGCTGGAACATCCTCAGCTGTGGTGCAGTGCAGGTGTCTGACTTGAGGCCGTAAATCCCACTTATTTTTTGCACCTGAAAGTTGGTTCTGTGGTTTTTGGTCTTTGGGTATTTGTGTTCCCTTTGAGGGACCAGATGTAGTGGTCTTCTCTGGCATAATGTGGGAAGGAGAACCAAGCTTTTCAAACCCTATTTGGCTCCCACTGAAGTCTATGAACACTCACAGTGTTCTCACAGAGCAGTCCTGTCTTTGGGAAGCAGGAGGAAGCATTAGATGAAACCAGTGAGTACCTTCTGTAATGGTGCAAGGAGAAACCCAATGGCCAAGATCACAACCAAAACAACGACAGATGAGATAATGCCAGCAATCTGCATGAGAGAACAATTCCACAATGAATAAGTGCCCACAGTTATTATGGTTAGCTAGGAAAAAAAGAGCTGTCTTTCATTAAATGCCATCATGACCTGTTGTCTTCTATACCTGTGTTTTGCCTCCTGTGCTCTCCTGCACACCTGATCTTGACAGAGCAGTGCTGGAGGCAAATCCCTTGAATGATCCACCAACTATATTGCCCAGCCCAAAAGCAATTAGTTCCTGAAATAAAAATAAAAGAGATTGTTTTTAAGAGCTGGTTCATGACAGTTATTCACAAGGCAAAGCTGTCCTAAAATGGCTTATTTCCCACTGATAAATGCAGCATATTGATCTCTGTGTTATTTGCCTACCTGGTTGCCATCTATTGGGTAGTCATGCTTGATGGAATACACCTTAGCCACGGAGAAGGCCACTGCAAACCCAACAATTGCGATGGAAATGCCGTCACCAATACAGTTCTGGAGGATGCCTACGTCAGGTGCAACAGGCACTTGAAACCTGAAAGACAAAAAACTCTACCCATTAAGGAGATCCCTAAGGGTCTTTTGCAGATCCCAGGGAGAATTCCTCTCTGGACTTTTTTTTTTTCTTCCCCTTATTTTTTTCCCAGTGAACTGAAATCTGAAGAAAGGAGACTACTGAGCAGAAATAATTGTTCCTCTGCAAACTTCACCTACTAACACCCCTGGGGCTACAGAGACCACCCCACACTCACTCCACTGTCTTAGTAAATGTCTTCCTCCCTCTTTTTAACTTAACATGTGCCTCCTGATTCTTTATGCCAAAATTCTGGCATAGCCAGATGAAGTCTATATATAGAAATATATTCTGTATGTGGAGAAATAATCTTTATGTGGCTGTAGTCCTGGACAGGCAGATGTTGAGGCCTCTGAGGAGGCTGAGGAGATGTTGGTAGTTGGTCATGGGACCAGGCAGGAGAATTGTGCAGGGTCCCGGTGGCTTCTCAGGGCTGGTGGTGGCTACTGAATTGTGCATGTACAGTGAGGGAAACTGAGGAGTTCAGGAGTGAGTAGTTCAATAAAAAAGACAAACATCAACCTCCTGCTCAGCAGCTGTCTCATAAAGTAAAGGACATAATTATTTCATGTCTCAGTGTACTCCTTGATGAGTAGGAGATGTGCTCTAGTGTGTAACTTTTGTGTACTGGAAGTGTGTTGTATCATTGAGAGAAAAATCTACTTATCTACTATCTTATCTACTGAAAGAAGATGAAGCAGATAATTTTAATCAGCGTAGCTGAACTCATTTAACACTGCTGAACTAAAGAGAACGTTTTGGTCCACTGGTGAATTGTAAGTCACTTACCCTTCCTCTAGTTTTCCGACAACAGCTACATCAAATTTTTCTTCAAAGTTGACAAAATGGGAAACCAGTGCTGCTAAGACTGTCTAAGAGATAATAAACCACACCTCCATTAGGCACATTAAGCAAAAGTGTGAAGAATGTATTAAACACCATTAATTCCATCCCTTACACACCGTCCAGCCTCATCACTAGTGGCAGAATTATGCCCCAAGTTTTCACATCCCTTTGCTGTTCAGACGTCATTCCTGAATGACCTTACAGGTATGGGTTTACATTCACAAATCACACAGATTGTAACAGAATATCTTACTAACAACAGAGATCATCCCACCCAGTAAACCACGTGTGTTCTAACCAGTAATGTGTAATGACTCTGGGGGAAAATGAGTGCTGCTTGTGTTGCCCTGTTCTCTCTGTTTTTCTAAAGTTCTTCTAAAGTTCCTTCAGCCTTCTGTGTTTACCTTTTGTGGTGGAGTTTCTCACGCACTTTTCATGTAAATAATGATTGTTTTGCATTCCTTTCTGGAGGAGAGAATTGATGGGCTGTTGGGTTGACCAGTGTGGTTGGAGAGGAAGATTTTCTTCCTCCAATCCATGGTCACTGTTGGAATTCTATAAATGTCAAGGTCTGTAAATAAACTGCCCTTTTTTTTGCCTTAAACATCTCAGTGCGTGAGTGTAGTTTCTTTTGTGTTGTATTGCAACACTGCTTGAGTCTATACAACATCCTCCAGGATTTTAGGGGCTTGCTGCCCCTGTGAGGCTTCCTCCACCCCTCTGCTGCTCAGAGCGGGCAAAACCTTCTGCTACTGGAGGGCAAGACAAGTTTGTGTGTGGCCATAGATATCCAGGACTCCAGTGGCTGCTTGCAGGTGTGGTGCAGAGGGGCCTCAGCTGTGAGACTGCAGCTGGCTGGTGTCAGAGCCAATTTTGTTGAAGGAAAAAAATTCATAGTTTATAACACCATAGACGTGTTCAGTTAAGAACAGCTATGTGGAAGTAAAACATGTCACAATAGCTCCTGAACGCTGTGAATTTTTCTTTATAGGAAAAATGATAACACATCAATTAATGGATAACAGGAGAAGAAATAGTTAAAACTCTGCTTCCTATGTCGTAACATGGAACAATTGCAAAATCAAAGGAAGTGACTCACCACAAGGAGTTCGATAGGGATGGGAGTTGGTAACTTCTCCTTGTATCGATCGTTCATTTCTTTTACCACAAACACGATAAGCAAGACAATCAGTGATGTCACAAGGTCAGCGACATTTGTTTTTGTGATCTGGCTGAAAATGCTCTCCAGAGTCTGCAGAATCAGGAAGAAACATGTGGTGCTTTAGAAATAGCTGTGCACTGGCACAGTAGCACTATTCCTTCCAGAAGAACCTGTATGTGAATGGCTCTAAGGATTGTGCTGTTTGGAATTTATTCCCTGTGGCATGATGTGGATTGCAAGCCCCAATGAATGTATGTGCATCTGCCAAATGATGGAAGCATCTGCAAAAGACCCTTCCCATTAACTTGTGACCCTCTCCTCCAGATTTGCCCCTGAGGGAGGGTTGGAACAAGAGGCATATCCGTGATAGGAAATGTGAGCAATGGCACTGCTGGGCAGGTGCCTTTCTCCATTCCTTCCTTCCTGTCCTTCTTCTGCCTCCTTTCTCATCCAACAGCCCTCACAGAGTCATATGCAAATTAAAGATGTATGATATCAGCCCAGTAAAAATGAATAATTAAATCCTTAAGGCAGAGTTGAATGCTTAATTGAAATATGCAAAAATAGTAAAATACTACACAAAATAGTAAATATTATCTAATTATCCCAATGGGGTGTAACTTGGTGCTTAGTAATAAATTTAAAGATTGGTCAAATACTAATAATATATCTCTCATTTTTTCTCTCATTTTCCCTCCTGCTTTGCAGTTTTTATGCTGAGTTGTTATTACTGCCTTGTGATACACAGCCAGAAATACACCACAGGTACATCAATAGCAAATAGTGAACACCTAGCACTTACATAGATGATGCCAAATGGTTTATTAAATCCGGGGACAGGTAGCTGAAACATGAATTTCAGTTGAGATACCAAAACGTGGATAGCTGCAGCAGTTGTGAAACCACTGATTAATGATTGTGATAGATAAATAACGATGAATCCAAACTGGAAAATTCCCAGAAGCAACTGAAACACAAAATGAGCATAGGTCAGTGGGATTCACTTGTGTTTTTAAGCAATCTTTGAAAGAAAGACAGCCATATTTAATGAAAGCAAAGATTTTCACCTAATCTCATCCATCCAGAGATTAAGGAATGTACTGTCAGCAGACTTGCAACAAAAGTGGACATTTAGCAACAGAGGGCATAATACTAGTAAGAGTAATTGCTACAGCAGTTAAAACCCATTCTTTTTATTTTATAGCTAAAATATACATCCTTATTTCCAGGGTTTTCAGTTCCTATATTTTCACATGGTACAAGTGTTCCACAAAGCAAAAAATATATTTGTATGTTAGGAAGGGAGGGACTGTAGGAATTCTTTATTAGGGAGTAAAGATAATTAAAAAAAAAAATCCAAATATTTTACTACTGCAAGGCAGAGCTTTTACTCCCCTTGGTGCATCTGCATCGTTCACATTACTTTGACAGCTACTTTTTTCCTATCCAGCAGATTGTTTTTTGCTGTAGGTGTAGGTTGCATCTGTGTGGGCTGTGGGGTCAGGGCTGTGCAAAACCAAAGATTTCACTGCACATGTGAGTGTCTGGTCACAGGAAGGAACAGATGTCTCCTCATCAGTGAGCCAGGGTCGGTTACATGGCAAGTGGAAGAGGATTACTTTGGTGACTACAACAGCAGAAACCAGAGGGGGAGGTCAGGCCACCCTCCATCCATTCACACAGGTGCACACACACACACATTTACCAACCTGAACAATCCCAGAAAGAAAGGTTACAGATGCAGCCACCATCACCCTCTCATCGTTTATTGCTGAGGTATTTGTGGAATTGCCATTTCCCATGCTGTCATCAGGGACCAGCCTGGTGACAACTCCTCCCACCATGAGGCTCAGGACGGGGAAGGGACCTGAGCAGCACAAGGCACTTGTTAAAAGATCTGAAGAGGCAGCATGTACTTCTTCATCAGTGAGGAGGGTAAGTGGTGTGCCTGAACTTACCCACTGAGATGTGTCTCGATGTGCCAAAGATAAAATAGACCAGGACAGGGAAGAAAGCTGCATAGAGTCCATAACTAGGGGGGACATTCACCAGCAAAGCAAAGGCCAGACCTGTAAAGACAGAGGCCCGGGGAAGGTGGTGTGTGTGTGTGTTGCAGGCTGAAGCCAGCAGTGCCCTGGCACCTGGCTGACAGGCTGTGTCAGGACACACATTTCCCAAAGGTACCTTGCAGCACAGCCACGAGCCCCGTGTTGATGCCAGAGATGATGTCACTGAGGACCCACTCCCTGAAGCGGTATGCTGGCAGCCAGGAAATGACTGGAAACAAACGCAAAGCAATTTTTTTGACCCTTTGTGGGGAGCAGCTGCAAAGGCACAAGGGGACAAAATTTTGTCAGTGAACAGCTCAGATGAATCGCAGCCTGGTTCAGAGAGGTGAGGAAAGGGGAAGGATTCAGGTTCTGCTTGCCAGAAGTCAAAATCTCATCCAGACACAGCCCTGATCAACCTGCCCTGCCATCTGTGCTTCAGGGTATATCCAGTGGCCTTCAGAGGTCCTTTCCAACCCAAATTCTCATAGAACCCTAGAAAGGCTTGGGCTGGAAAGGAACCTCTGTGGCCATCTAATCCAAACCCCCACTCCAGTGAGCAGGTATGCCATCCACAGGGTCAGGTTTCTCAGAGCCCTGCCCAATCTGACCTTGAACATTTCCAGGGACAGGGCATCCACCATATCTCTGGGCAACCTGTGCCAGTACCTCACCACCTTCATCATAAAAATATTCTTCCTGATACCCAGGCCAAATCCACCCTCTTTTAGTTTAAAACCATCAGCCCTTGTCCTGCTGCAGCAGGCCATGGTAAAAAGCCTAAGTATCTCTTTCTTATAAAGCCCCCTTAAGTACTGAAAGGGTGCAGTAAAGTCTTCCCAGAGTCTGTGCTGCCAAGGGCCCAGAAAGAGAGAAGCTACCTTAGATACAGCTGTAGGAAGACTTTTAAGGGTAATAACAGTCAAAATCCATTAGAAAAATCTGACACTGAATTTAGTTAATGAATTTTCTCTTGCTGTGTTCGAATGGGAGATGGACACTCAAGATGGAGTTCATGCTGTCCAAGAGCAGTCAGGACTGTTTCTTAGATCTATTAAAAAACAACAACAAAAAAATGATCCTCCTTACCTAAAATAGAGTTTCAGGTGATCCCAAAAGGTTTTATGGTATCTGTGCAATTTCTCATGCTCTTCATTGAATGCATTCTCCGAGTATACAGGTCTGGCTATAACATAATGGTTACCCACAGGTTCAACCATTTCTCCTGAAATATCAGGATAGGATGGTTACTTGTGTGTGCTCCTCTCTGCCACAGGCACTTAAAAACCTGAAATAGAGAACAGGGTTAGCTCTTTATGTACTGTGGGGCGGGTAGCCATAGCATAGCTGAGTGAGCTCCAAACTGAGCGTTACCACCTTTGAAGATCAAAAGAGGGATGGTTGAGACACCCACTTCACTTTGCCAAGGTGTTCTCCTGCCCTGTTCCTCCTCCCACTGCAGAGCAGTGTTTCACTGGAGCATGAAGTATTTCTTTCAAAAGATGCAGCCAAAAAGTGGACAAGATGGTTTTTGAGTTCATTTATCTCTGACTCAGCCATGTACAATCAAAAACTTCCTCCCCCAAAGAAGATTAATTTCCTAAAGAATAAACAAGCAGATACCAAGCAGTTTCTCTTTGTGGCACTGCTGGGAGTGCTGGGAGTTCACTGTAACCCACACATGAGGGGAAAGGCAGAGCCCAGGCAGGGCTCAGCCATCCTCTCCTGGATTCAGAGACAAGGCTGAATGTACTGAGTTGGATTTGTGTGACAAGGAGATCAGGCTCAGTAGTAAAAAAGCATGATATTGCTGCTTGTTATTTGTAAGATTTATTTCCACAGATTGTCTGGACTGCTTCTCATCTGTTTCATGTTCATGAACAGTTGCTGCAATGTCTTACCTGAATGCTATTTTCTGCCTTGTCCCACTTTTTTTTGTGCTGAAGAGAAACTGTCCTGGGTCACTCCAGAAATGACCCCTGGAACCCACATTACACATGAGAATCGATCTGCTCATCACTCACTTC
The DNA here is from genome assembly GCA_017589585.1 of Phylloscopus whistleri. NCBI lineage: Eukaryota > Metazoa > Chordata > Aves > Passeriformes > Phylloscopidae > Phylloscopus > Phylloscopus whistleri. The sequence continues at coordinate 300,999 of JADMLD010000680.1, read as the reverse complement.
AGTCAATACCACTGGGTATTTTGCAGCAATTAATTGATGCCATCACTGTGCTGCTGACTATGCTGTTATGTTTCTCATTACGCCACACATTCTTCCCACATTAAATTCACCTAAAACCTGTACTATCTAAAAATATTTCTCTCAGTTGAAGCCACCATTAAATATTTAATATAGTACTAGTCCCAGACAGAAGCTGTGGAACTTGCTCTTTGTAGCAACAGTTGGACTAGACGATCATTGTAAGATCCTTCCAACTGGAACTAATCTGTTCGATCCTGTTCTATTTTGTTTTGACTCAGAGATGAAGAAGATGTACTGTAAAGCAAGTAGTCTTTTGGGACACTGATAATAGAAAGTTTTTATTTGTTTTCTCTCCCTTAATGAAAATGCTCCATGGTGCCTTGGTGCTGGCTGGTGGTCTCTTGACAAATGCCTGACCAGCACCAGTTCCTTGCCCATGTCTATCATCAGACTCCTGCTGAAACACCCTACATGCATTTCTAATTCAGACCTGTGAATGCTCAACATTTGGAGATATCACAGCACAGATTTTAATGTGGCACAAAGCCGTTTGCATAGTTATGAGCAGATGAAAAGCTTTTAATCTATGAAAATTTTGGCATTAAAATGTGAATCCTATCTTGAAACTTTGCTACAGCCCAGAGCCTATTATTGACCTATGTTAAGTGATTTCATTTCCATTTCCTTATTGTTCATTCTGTGGAAATTCATAGACGTATAGAAGTCCAAACAATGTCAATGAACCTCTTCGATATCTTGTTGACATACTATTCTTGCACAAAGAATTCACTGTTTTGGCAACGGGTTAAACATTTTTACTCTCTGTTTTAATATAAAAAATATTTTCCAAAAACTGGCAGGAATTATTCTAGCAGACAAATGCTCAAAATCTAAGCTCATTAAAAACACCGGTGCAAAGCCAGTGAAAATCACACTCTGATCTGTAATTTTACACTACTGTCTCTCCCTCTGCTGGGATCAGAGGTCCAAAACTGAGGGTGATAAAATTTCAATGAAAAAAATAGTTCAGTTTATTCCCTGATAAATCGTGGTCACTTAGATTTGCAAGAAGTTGTTTTATCTATTAAAGGTTTTAAAATTGCTCTGTTTCCTAGCCTATGTGTCTGCCTTTTAGATCTCATGGCACAAAGAGGAACATTGCTGAAAGTCCTGTGGAATAGTTTTGTCCATTACATTGTAGGGCACAAGATGTACTATTTGTACCCTTTGAAAAGTTCATAAGCCATAAAAGTAATAGAAGTGTATGGGTCATTTCAGATTTTCCTCAGTGCTGCAGCTGCTGTAGCTTTTGTGAGTACTTCAGTTGTCCCTCCTACCCCTTGCCCAGACATTCTTCTTTCTTCAGGCCACATTTACTGCCCCAATCTCAGGGAGCATACAATAACTTCTTTACAACTCTCTAAACATCTTTTGGTTTCTTAGTGCTGGGCTTACTGAAGGTGTAAGTGGTTTGCATGTGTTTTTTTACCTCCTGATTGGACCCCCAATTTACAGACTCCTTTGTGGGCCGATGGCTTAGAGCTGCAGGGGGAGACCAGGAGCCTCCCCAAGCTGAAGTCTGCATTAAACACCACAGTGCTGTGCTTCAGTGAGGTTTAACCAAGGCAGCCCAAGCACCTGCAGTGCAGTGGAAGGTGCCTCCAGCCTGTTCCCTGGCAGGTAAACAGGACCACATGGAGCAGCAGCTTGCTGCAGGTCGATAGCACTGCTGCTAAGCAAGCTTCTCCTGTCTCATTCCCTCTTCCAAGGTTCTGTCAGCAGCTGTCAGACTGCAGCCAGAATTGCTTTCCTCTTGCTCACTCTCACTTTATTCCTATATATCTTTAAAAAGATGGGACGCCCTCAGTATAGGGAGGTTTCTTATCAGTTGGAGATATTACTTATTTTCAGGTGTTTTAAAGAAAAGGAGGATATTGTGAAAAGTACCAGCATGGTGAAGGCCAATGTCCTTGACAAATTCTCTAAAAGAGAAGTCTGTACTACAGTAACCCACACTGCCTCTCTAGAGTGCCTTGGGCTCCTTGGGGACAAGACCAATTCTTCTGATGACTTCTATAATTTTTCTACCCACACACGAGGAACACCAGCACAGATCAAGCTTACACTGCACAGCTATTGAGTGGTTACAACTTTCAGTCACTATTGACCAAGACTAGACCTGAAATGAAACTCCAAAGACAACATTCTGGTTCAGTTTTAATCCATATAGTCTCTGATCCTGTTCTCATGGTCAGGAATTAACAGCATTGCCATTTCTCATACGTAAAAATCTCCAACTCCACTGCTAATCCCTCAGCTCTGTGAAATCTTGCAAATGCACATTTTCATGTGTGCCATTTTGTTGAGAGGATTAACAAAGGGATATTTTTTTCCTTTATTGATTTATCCTAAATATTGACTAAGAAGCACACAAAATATATATAATTTTAATTAAATAATTAAATATTAACATGGTCCAGCCCGCTTTTAAATCTATGTATATCCACTCACAAATTGAACTCTGCAATATAAACAATTGAAAAATACAAAGAAATTCCACAAAGGAAACCTTTACATTTTACAATGAATAAAACACATGACGAGAAGCATTTCATTTACTTCACATATCCCATAGCTAAAATGACAATTTAAAGTTGTACCTGGTTTATCTTCCAGGAAGCTCTTCAGAAGAAACTACACCAAGATTTTTTGGATAAAGATATCCCTGAAATTTTTACAGGCAGTGCAGGTATTTTGTGCTCTTCTTCACTTCAGAACCTCCCTAAATACTGCCAGCACTTTAATAACTAACTTCAGTTAACTTTTACAAGAAAAGGAAGATTTAACTGTGGCCTTGACCATTGAGCCTATCCTCAGGAGGGGTGATAAGGAGCAATTTCTTAAAGTTCTCTGTGATATTGCTTAACTTTGTTTGGTGAACTGTTTCTGATTGGTCTGCAGAGATCATATGGGAAAATAGAGATGAATAAGAAGGACAGTCTGTTGCAATCCTGTGTTATTGCTGAGCTGAACTGGGAAGTGGACAGAGCTCAGCTATGGTACCCTTCATTTCTGAAGAAGCCCAAGTCATTGATGAGGGAGATGGGCTGTTGGGCATGCCAGCTCTGTGCAAAGCCTGCCTCCCTGGACCTTCCTCCAAAGCATCTTTAGTAGTCCCTAAATTGTCTTTCCAGAAGCAAGTTCTGGATTCTCAGATTATTGCCAAAATAATCTTTGCAGGGATTTCCAAAGGGCAGCTGTGACTTGCTGGAGCTGACAGCTGTGGCACCCATGACAGACAGTGGAAAGGCATAGACCATGTGTCTGGCCACGTGCTGTGGCATGGGTGGGTTGGACTGTACTGCAGGTTCCTGCTGCCCTTCACTGCCCATAGATCCCCTAGGGGGGATCATCCTCCCTAGGCCAAAGTGAACCTTTGATAAACATTTCCCTGAGATACCTAAAACCACCTAAGGAGATACATGAAATAGCATTTTGAGGCCTCAGGTTACAACTTCAGTTCCAGGTGCCCGTGTTCATGACAGCAGTGAACCTTCAGAGCTGAGGCACTGAGGACACATCAGCATTGAAGTCTGATGAAAACCATCCTAACAACCCCTTGCTTAGGTCACACTGACAAGAACACCTAGCAATGCTTCAGCTCTTGATACCCATGTTATCAGGAAGACCATGGTTTGCCAGGCTCCTTAGGGTACTCCTCTGCTCTGGAAGTCAGAGCTTGACTTAGCCTCTGGAGATTTGAAGTTGCAGACTCTGCCCCTGAAAAAAGTTTCCTTCATCTGGTGAAAGGTCACAACATGAGGATGGGCACCCTTCGTGCCCTGAAGGATCAGTCACACACATGGGTCTAGCAGAAGAGGCAGGAGGAGCCTGGGATTCTGTCCTCAGTTAGTTTGCCCACATTTCAGTCAATTATTAGACCAAGAAATGATGAAGCAAACAGGACCCCAATATCCAATCACACAAAGTGAGACCTCTATTAGACCATTCACCAGGATTTCTTTCTTGTGCTTTAGCTCTCTGAGAGTTGTTAGAGACCTCAGGTTCTTTTGAAAGTTAGAGCAACACTTCTAACCAAGAAGTGTAGCAACACTTCTAACCACTTCTAACTTGTCTAGTCAGTAGAGATGCCAGGTCACGTCCCAAACTGTTGTGAATACCTTCTCTGCATCAGCGAGACCCTGTTTTGGTACCTGCTGTTAGCTTAAGGGATTAACTGCAGTTTGTGAAACTGACATAGTTTTGGTTTTTTATTATTACTATTTAAATAACAAACATTTAAAAAGCTGTAGAACCTTTAAGTATAAAGAACCCCTTAAAAACCATAAAACAGTTTAACAGCTTTGGGTTTCCCTTCTCACACAGTGTGATCATAGAAGTGCTTTAAATTTTTAAATTCTTGATGTTCAGGATACATTACATTTACTGCAATGTAAATCAGAGAACAGCTTTTTAAAGACTAGGTTTAAATGTAGGAGGGACTCTTGGCTCTAAAGAAGTCAGGAGGGTCTTGTCCTTGGCTTCATCACATCCACCTGTAAGTGTTTTACTCTTGGATTATTTCCAATTTACTAATTTACTAATTTACTAATTTACTGAATTTACTGAAGCAATAAGGTGGTATCTGTAGTGACAAAGGGAATAAACACTTTGGCTTTTCTGTTTGCAGCAGTATTGTTTAAAGCATGATTTTCCCTTGATGGTGCAGAAGAGGTTTCATGCACAAGGGCCACGCAGGAGGCTGGTTGCCTGTGTCTCACACTGCAGAAGTTCAGCTGTGCAAACCCTTTATGTCTTTATACCAGATACTCAAAAACCAGCTAAATTAACTAACTGGGAAAGTGTGGCCTTTTCTACCTAGGCAGAGCAGAGGAGGAGGAAATGAAAATTCCTTTTCATGATTGTTCTGTCTCTCAGGCAGCCCCATAAACACAGAGAGTTCAGAGATGTAAATCAGTCACAGCCTGATTCTTTGCCAAGCCTCAAGCACTCTGAGCTTCCCTTTGTTTTCATGGGAGCTGAAAACCACCCACAGCTCTTGAGAGCCCCTTGTTGAGCTGAGCTCTGAAGGGCTTAGCGTTTGCTGCCTCCCATCCTGGCCAGGAAGGAGAGGGAAGAACAAGTGACTGAAGGGAGATGAAGCAGCAACAAATTCAGTGACTTACTGCATAAAGAAGTTATTTTTCACAGAGAAAGAAAACAGTTCTGGGGGAGACACAGGATTTGTCTTGTGAAGAGCTCCATCTCTTTCTTCAGTGTTAAATAAACACCAGTATCAACACTGGGAGATTAGCTGGCTCAGAGCGTGGATAACAGCATCAGCCCATACAGATTTCTAGTGCTTCCCAATGTTTTCCTTCACCATGTGCTGTATAAAACTTCTGCTCTCCTGTGTAGCTTTCTAGCAACATCCTGTCTTCTGGCCAGGTTCTGCCCAAAACCTTGAAGCAAAGTTTGCTCACAATACCATCTGCTGTGATGCTAGAGGTGGAAAACAACCCAAACTCAAGTTCTTCCCTCTGTTCTACTTGGGCAGTTTAGCATGTAAATGTATTTTGCTTGGTGGTAAATGCAGCAGGCAGTTTGGGCATGCACCTCTTGTCAGTGCCAGTTCCTCTCTCCTCCTTTGGAGGAAAGACTGAGACCCAGTCTCGGAATGGCATCCTTAGGAAGATTTGAAGCCCCAACTGGGGACATTCAAGAAAGAAAAGGAAAAATACCTGGCCCTGAGAGGCCTTCATTGAAAGCAGAGGTGTCCCTTGTACTCACAGACTCAGGACACTGATGCCAGAAGGAAGTATAATGTCATTTCACTTTCCACTTCTTATAGTCTCTAGTACCTTAGGTTTTTACAGAAAGTTTCTTTTACTAGCACCCTGAAGCCCAACTCAAAAGAGTCATGTTACTGTGTCAAATTCAGTGGTGACACCTAAAACTAGGATGGGGTTGAGTAAGTGTAGCCAAGATGCAAATATCAGTCAAACGACATTTGAAAGGAAAGGGCAGTGAGGTTGAGTGGGAAGAGATCAGTTCCATTAACAATGAGTATTTTTTGATTGCTCAGATTTATTAAGACCTGTAGAAAAAGAGGGTTGGAATTTTGCTTAGTGCCTCAGGAAGAGCTGACACCCTTCTCGGATGTGAATCATTGGAAGTTATCACCCCTTTGTAGAGAGCAGGAGCACCCAGTGCTGTTATTGCAGTGTATGGTGAAGTGGAACTGGAAATATCTAGTTAAAGATTGGTGCCATATTCACATACCTCTCACTTTTTATCCACACTTCTTTTATTACACTTCTGCAATTTTAGTCTCCTTTTTTATGGACTTTACAGTTATTGTGCTCTGAAAGCCAGCAATCATAGCCTCAATATTGGGTGTTTATAGGATTCCATTACACTGTAATGAAGAGCACAAACACAAAGTCCTGCACATTGCTTTTCAGAACAAGGAAAGTTTTGACATCCTTCTCTGCCAACATTAAAAAGAGTGCTTGATTCTTCAATACAAAAGTATCATATTTTAATCCAATGTTACTTTCCCTCTTATGAAATTGCCATATTTTGCTTAAAATGTAAGTAATTTGTTTTCATTTAAAGCTTTCTCTTTTAATTTCATGAAGAAAATTAATTAAGAATTCTCTCACATCAAATACAAACAACCAATTAGACTTGTCAATTCTGCATTTGACTCTACTTTCACAGTTGCTGAATCTAGCAATACATTGAGACTTGACCAGCCTGGGAATCACAGGGATGGGAGGAAGCACAATCACAGAGCTGGTGATGGGTGAGTCAGGGAATCTGCAGTGTCACAGCCAGATATTGCTACAGATACTGGTACAGGGACTGCTACAGAGCATGGAGTTATGTTTAACACAGACTGCAATGAGTGTTCAGATACCTGGAATAAAGCAGAGAGGTAGATTGCCTCATTTTGTGCTGTGCTGGAATGGGAGGTTCAGCCTTGCTGCTCCACCCTGACGTCCTGTCTGCTGGCTACAGGGACACCTGCCCCAGAGATGTTTGTGGGACCCCCATTTGCAAGGGGTTTTCAGTCATGTGTGAATGTAAAAACATCCTATGCTCCACCAGGCCAAAGGAGAAGCATTGCAGGGTGTTCTGTCCACCTCAGGCTTGCATACAGTGTCTGTGTATACTCCTCCTCTAAGCATATCCCATCTCTGGAAGCCAGGGTCAAGATAATTATCCTTGAAGACCACAACAGTGGTTACCAGAATTTCAATTAATCCCAAGGTATTTCTGTTAAATAGGAACAAAATCAAACTTTCATGAAAGCAAAACCAAAACTCAAATGATTATAAATGGCCAAAATGCTGCTTGGCAGAATATGACATGAAACTTCCATGAATAGGTGTCAGCACCTTATTTCATAGGTGACCCCTGGCCACTATTTCCAGTTTCTTTCCTAAAGTCCAGCTGAGCACACTTTTACTTGCTTATCCATTTTGAAATAACCTTAAAATAAACTGTTAAAAATAACCTAAACAAACAGCATATTTCTAGGTAGCTGGTGGAACATTAGAATATACTCAAACACTGTCAAAGACATCTCCTAGTAATCATTTATGTTTGTGTTCTAGTGTGTGATGTACCTCTGCAGATACCACTGCAATAAAATACTCCACTATCTCCAGATACTTTAGACTGTGCCATTCCTTAAACCATGTGAATTATGCCTGGAGTTTCCTTCAGGTAACAGAGACATGGAAAAATGTCTTTCCCAATATTTCACCAGGTCTCTTATCAGTTCCTGCGTTCCTATCAGGGTCAGCTTGTTTTGCAAGAATGTGCAAAATGAAATGATCTGGGGTTTTGCTCATGGAACAACATTGCTGTGCTCATCTAGCAGAGGGATTCACCTACCTGCAGATTCCATGTCTCCCCAGGTCTGGGGTCTACAACCCCCCACTTCATCGCCAAGTATTGGTTCCAGAGTTATCCACGTGTGCGTAGCCCCATAGAAGTCACATCTGGATTTGGGAATTTTAAGCTGAACTCACTTTTATTAACAGGCTGCTCTTTCCCTGGAATTGTACAAAACAAGTTGCCACAGGATACAGAGTATTTTGTCTTTTGATCTTGCATCAGGATAGTTTCAGATTATTTAAGGAGCCTCACTTTCCTGAGTATTTTGGTAATTGTTAAGAGAGGGAATCCCAGTTCCTACATTGCAATGACTTGCCACTGACATTCTTTCAAATTCGTACTACTTTTCAATTTACTGTTTACATATTTAACTTCTTCCATTTATGGGCTCATAAACATTTCCATACAGATCTTTCAAGCATACATTGAAGTCTATCATAGAGAAGTCTGTTTTTCTTACTCATGTCACAAAGATCCTTAGAAGTAAAACACTAGGTTCAAAGACCACATGGTAAAGATCAGTAGTTTAGATTAATTTCCAGATTAGTGCTAGCAAACTTTCACTTTTTTAAAGTTTGTTTCCCTATGTCATACAGGTATCACATTCTTTAAAACCATATTAAAATACATTAAGCAGTAAATAAAATCTTGAACATATATTTTTAAATACTATTATAATAAATACAAGTAGGACAAATTAAGGGTAAAATTCAAGAGTTGAGTTCAGTTACAAGAAGTTAAACATATTTCTGTTTGCCCCTCTTATTCTCAATCTACAAATGAGACCTCTCCCATGCTGTCAAAAAGCCCCACAGTATCCTCTGTTGCATTCACACCCCTGAATATCCTTTCTATCTGCTTGTTTGCAGATTGACACAGGAGGATGACAAAATATTTATGCAGATCAGCTGGTGACCTGACCTGGCATGCTGTCTGCTCAGGAGAAGGCAGAAGTAGGAAAGTGGTTAAACATCATATAATCCCAGCTGTAGCACTCCTTATTAACAGTGCTAATTTGAGGAGGTTTACAAGTATGACAACTGAGAGATGCAGGGAAAAAAACCCAACACGACAAAACAACCAATCACAAATGCAGCATTTGAATGAATTTTCATTTATCACCTCTTGAAGCAATGTCTGTATTTCTGTGCTCACTGTCCTAAACCCACCAGCTCTGGGTCTCCTGGGCTCATCCACAACATCTCTTGTCCAGCCCAGCCCTGACCCTCAGCTTTTTCCTTGCCCCACACAATGTTTGTAGCTCATACTTTGGCCTCTGCTTGTATGAGGGGATGCCTCAGTGCTCATGAGGCTTAGCTGTGACTTGCAAACAGCCAATGGTTTCAGCCTATTTCTTATTTTTAAGCTGTTTTTCTTCAGTAAATAAAGAGGTTTATTTGGTCATTGTGCAAAATCTGAAGGAATGTGGCCACCTAGAACCATAATCAGGCCCACAGTTGTCTCTGGTCCTCAGGGGGGCCACTACTGTAGTTTTTACTCACAACATTAATAATAAAAAGAGCTGCACTTCCTCCAGCTGGGATAAAAATATGTAAAGCCACAAATCCCAAAGGCAGGTGTGCAAAGTCATTTTGCAAACAACGGGCAGTAAGAGGAATGGGAAAACCTTCCAGTGCTTGGGTGGTGGCATCTTCTTCTTGCAGCAGCCTCTGGGGAACAGATCCTGGCCACAGCATCTGCTGCCAGGGCTGGTGCTCCCCTTGGCTCCTCAAAAGGCTGCTTCAGGCTGTAACCATGCCAGATCAAACAAACCAAAAATATGGTGACTAATCAGTTTAGGATAAGGGCCATCTCGGAAAAGGTAGTTGCTCCAGGAAATGAGCTTTTTTCTCAATAGCTGGCATCATTCCCAGTGAACCACCAACAGGGCTCTGAGTGCTGAGCTACAGAGTGAAATGAAGAGTCCTTCGGATGAAAATAAAGAGGGAATCTTGCCCGTGCTAAGCATGCAAAAACACTTAAAAATAAGACAATTAGAAACTGGTCAGTCTGAAGGGCAGCACTGGGATTGGGGAAAACAACCATAATCCTGAACATAAGTCCCTTGAAAACAAGCATGTGGGGGATTGGAGGAGGGGAAAGGGGAGCTGCCCATTCTTACCAGCCAGTTATCAAAGTCTATGAGGAACGTAATTTAGAGCAAACAAAAAGAGAATAAAATAAGAGCAGGAGTTCCAGCAGGGCTCTTCCTTGAAGGGCAAAAAGGCAAAGGCTCCTTGAGATGGGAACCAGCAGCACCTGACAGTCTCCACATGCACAACTGTGTGGTTATACTGGCTGGGGCAAACAGAGTCTGCTGGGTGGAAATGTGCAGCTGGAGCTCTGGGGAGGTGCTTTTGCAAAGAAAGGACAGACAAGTAAACAATCCTTATCAAACTCTCCTTCATATCTTGGAAATGTCTTGCCTGTCTTATTTCTCAAGATGTTTGTATGAAAAAACAGTCACACAGTCCACGTGTTTGGAGTGAGTGTATTTGAATGGTCCAGTCTAGTTGTCAATGGAAGTTTAATACTTGCTCATCATAATGCCATAAACTTTTGTGTTTCTGGGGCTTAGAGCTGAAACAATATTATAAACTACCACCAAGTCTGAGGATATTCCTGTCATATCCCTTACAATGTCATTGTAAGTTTATGATGATAATTACAACTAACTTGTACAGCTTTATCACCACAAATACTGTAGCATGCTTTCATATCATAGTGGCTTTCATGAAAAATGGTTTCAAATGTAGTATTCTTTTTATTATCTGCTTTTATGATCAAAAGTTAATTATCTTTAATCTATTGGCTGCACTTGTATGACGTTATATTTTCCAAGGTCTTCTGGAAAGGCTTTTTAATTTATAACTTGGGATGGGCCTAAAATAAAACCCATGTATCTAAGTACATCTGATAAAGATGAGTTGGTTGCAGTCTAAGTCCTAATCAGGACAACCCCAATTAAATATCATCTGTCCTAGAAAAACAACCACACAAATGTGTGTATTCCTTCCTTTTGTTGAATCATTCTCTTTCATTAGCCAATCCAGCCCTTTATTTACTCAACTGTGTTCTCAGAGCCTGATTGAAACAGCAGTGGGGAGTCAGGTTACAGCTTGTTTTAGATCAGTAGGATCCAGGGTCAGGACAGGGTGGGCAGGGACTGCTGCCTGAGTTATGGATGCAAGGTGTGGTGCAGCACTGCTGGTCCCATTGGTTCAAACTTCTAATTAACAAGCACGATAAATAAATGATACACACAAAATTTCCAGATGCTCATGATATTCTAAAGTCCTGCATTGCTGCAGTTTGAGTTGCAAAAGCTGCACCACCCAGACCACCCTGGGTCCCAATGGGCTCTGAGCAGCCCATGGTGGGAAGAGACCTCCTGCTGTTAGTGCTGGCAAGCCTGAAAAGCATCCTGCCTCATCTCTTGGGTGTGAAGTGAGGCTTTGCCAAAAGGATTTCCAACTCCACAGGAACCACTCTGCCTTCCTCATGTACTTTAAGATGTTCTTTAATTTTCTGGAACAATTTTCTTCCACTTGAAGATAAGTATTAGTTAATTTGAAGCAACAGGGCTTTGTTCCAATGACTGAACTCCAAATCTCTACAGTGAGACATACCAGCAATTGATGGAAATTATCAGGTGACACAAAGGAGAGAGTCTGGGCATGTTTAGGAGAGTGCAGGTGGAAATGCCCAACTGCAGATGGGTGAGCTGGCTGAAGTAACCAGGAGAGCCAGCTTGCTGGGGACACTGATAGGATTTGCAAGAAAATACAAATTAACTTCTGGAGGTCTCATCCACACAGAGGGTTGCCTGTGTGCTCTTGTGGAAGGGTAACCATTCTGCAAGCCTCCTTTGGAGGGCTCAGCAATCAGCCTTGCTGAGGAAGAAAAGCAGGGAGATAGATATTCCCACCACCCTGCTCCCAAACTTTCCCCTCCTCCTGTCAACTCAAAGGAGAGCAGAAACAGCTGAGCACTTGTTCTGGACTGGAAAGAGATGATTCTGAGCTTCATTTAAAAAAAATTCTTCAGGACAGCAGATGTCTTCTCTTGCTAACTGCTTACACATTGGAAAATGAAACTTTGTTTTGTATACACGAGGCCATTGAAAGGCAAGATTTTTCCAAAATGGTGTAGCCCAGTTGCAGAACATCGTGCTCAGCCTTGACTGCCTGGTGCACCACACAGCATTTTGTTAATATTTAAACTCAGTCTTTTGAGTCTTATCCCAGAAGCTGTGGTAAGGGTTTGGGGTTTAGGCAGGTTGTGTAAGCAAGACCCTGGTGGGTCTGAGCTGCTGAGTGGCAGCACTCGCGCACGGGGTGAAGTCACTGCAGGGGAAGGGGCCACGTCCCAGGGAGCTGCAGTCAGCACAGCAGTATGGTGACGCTGTCACATGAGAACTGACCTTCACAGACTCCCCAGCAGAGTGAGGAGAGCCTTGCCAGGAAGGAGCACTGGGGTGCAAACAGGAGCCCAGCACATGCTGTACCATGTCTGCCACCTGCTTGTCTTTGTCCCCACAATGAGGGAGCAGTGGGAGTAGCATAGGGGGCCAGAGACTCAGCTGGGGGTGCAGAGGGGAGCAGCTTTGGTGGAATGCTAAGCATGGAGTGCTAAGGTCACACATGGCTGTGGAAGAGCATGTGTGACATCCTATGCCCTCATGTACTTTGTACTCAAAAAACCCCAAATGACTTGTATAGTTTTAGCATTCTGAAGGCAGGTTGGACAGGATGAGAGCATGATGTCTGTGGCAGAGGAATGAGGTGCCAGCAAAATGTGTAGAAAGGATAAATGATATACAGAGTAGCGGCTGTCTCCTCAAGGCACCAACAAATTTGTGTCTAAATTTTCAGCAGGAGAGATTGAGGATGGGTGCCCCAGGCACGCTTCTCTGACTGATGCAGCTACAAAACCTTGTTTTTCTTAAGAATGAATATATAAAGCTCTCCCCTCAGTTCCTGGATACACATGCACCTATGTCTGCCTATGTATTTATGTGTATGCAAATGAATACTGAAAATAATTCCAATTCAACCATTAAACAAAATTAACAACAATGCAAACACAATGATTAGACTGGCCTGGTCATACAGGAAAATGAGTTGGGGCTCTTGTGACCACTATAAATCATCCTTTTTACATAAATCAACATTTTATGACAGTGCTATATAATAGGTAGATAGTATTTTCCCCTGACAGTCTAAGAATACATCATATGAAATGCCATTAAACTCCTTTATTCCTGGTTAGCATTTGAAAACTGATCCAAAATACAATTTTTACTCAAGCATTATTTGTTAATGTATATCTATGCTGATAACCCTTAGACTCTGTCTGAAGACAAAGTGTTTGTAAATATGCCCCTTATTTAATCACTCCAATTTTTGAAGATAATACTTCAATAAGAGGAAGAGTAACTTCACTAGAAGAATAATTAATGCTTACTTAAGTGCCATTTTTATTACTAAAGCCTCATTCTACAGTTAAACGTTAGCTGAGTTATCTCATTATTAATGTATTAATGATGTAAGAACACTTGTCACTTTTTAGGACCTTCCTCTCAAGATTCTTGAATTGCTTTATGACTGTTAGTGTGACCCTTTCCTTTGCAGACAAACATCTGATATTTGCTTTACTTAAGATAAACTGACACATGTAAAATTTACTCAGTGTCATATCAAAGCATGTTATTGATAGATATTTTTGAAACTTCCTTTGCAAGGATATCTTGTCCTCTGACAGCCCAGTGCAGCTGTTGTTAAAGGCAGATACCAGCTCATGGCAATTGACATTCTTCATTGTTCTGGAATTAAATTTACCTGGACTGGGAGAAGCCTTCTGAAAGCCCAACCAAACCCTGAATTATTTCAAGGGGAAAAATAGTGTCCTTATATTTTTCTCTTTGAGTCTGTGGCACATCCTTGAGACTATTCTACTCTATTCAGGTCTTCAAATCTGTGGATTGAAAAGCCTTGCTCTAGAAATCTGCTTCTGCCTTCAGGCAGGGAAGCCAACTGTGAAAAGAAGAATGGGGATGTGGCTGGTTCTTGTGGCTATTGCTCGTGTCAGAGTCATAGTGGGACTGGATTACTGACACGATTATCCACCTTCCTTGCTACCAACCAGCTCAAAATCACCACTCTGTCCCTCAGGAGTCTGCACTGATTTGCTCGTGACCGATTAGCTGGCACAGGGCAGGCAGCCGTGTCCTTGTGTGGGTTGTGCCTCACCTGGGCGACCTGGGAGTTCAGGTCCTATTGTTTGTGTGCTGCTGTTCACAAGGATGTCTTGTCTTCCTTGATTGTTTCCCAACAATGTCTCTTTAATCTATTTTAGTTATTGACTAGGCCACCAGCAAGAATACCAGAATTTCAAGAACTGTGGTTGACAGCTGTGGTTGACACTGTGGTTTGGGAGGCCTGTGAGGGGCATTGCAGGTATTGGTTATTAGCTTGTTAGACATTAGTATGACTGTGCTCCACAAATATGTTAAGAATGCAGCCAAACAAAAGGCTCATGTATCTCTGTGCAAAGGACACTTTGAGGAGCAGTTCCTGGTCTCCCGGGCTCTCAATATTAGAAACAAAAAGAATGTAAATTAAACTACTAGAGAGAACAATATTCAAAATCAAAATGGGAGTCCTTTTTCTCTGAGTGCCCAACACAAGGTGATGTTCCTGCCCTACAATGTCATTGAGGCCAGTAGTCCAACAGGAATTTAGCAAGCAAATATTGACTGCCACACTTCACAGCTGCCTGCTCCACGCTGTGCTGCAGGTCTTTGCAATAAAATCCAATGCATAAAATCTGCTTCAGGATAAAGTCTGGGGTGGTTTCAGACTAAATGGCTTGGGTATTTCTAAGAGTATGGCAAAGGACAAGCGCCTCCCTTTTTTTGCCTTATTTTATGTGCAAAATGTCCACAATTCAACTTACCCCACTTGCTCCATGCTGTGAGCCTCAAAGCTGCAAACCTGCTGAGGAGAAACCAAAGAGAAGTCAGGTATTTGATCTCCTGATTTCTTATAATCACTTCATGAAAGCACGCAGAAGCAAACACTAGTTAAAGCAAACGGTTAAGATTGCAAAATAAAGCATCCCAAATTAGGACATGAATCTGGATGTTTTATGTGCATACGTATTGGATATGGACAGTAACTGCAGGATCTCATGTCTGTGCCCCATGGGAGCCTTGCCTCTTGCAGATCAAAAGAGGGATGGATTGGGTGGCTCATGGAAGAAAGCTGATGTGGATGCCCAAAGCTGAACTGGTCACAGTCAGCTGTCTTTACAAAAGAGATGTCTCTATGAAAAAGTTCCAGGCTGTAAAGAGCCCATCTTCCCATGGTGCTGTCTACTGGAGTGCCTTGGGAATATCTGTCGCTCCAACAGTCTGCCAAGCCACTCCACTGAAGTCTCACAGATGCAGGTGTTCCCTTCACATATTCAGATATTCAGATATTCAAAGTCCTGTGATTTGACTCCTGTCCTTGGTGTGTAATGGTAGGTGCCGCTACTGGGAAGTTTGAAAAATTTAGAGGGCTTCAGGACCAGAAGAAGAATTTCCAACATGTGTCTGTTTTGGGTTGTGAAAGAACACTGGGAATTCTGACACACTTTTTGCTGAGCTGAAAGTGGATCCCTAGATCAGCTCAGTCAGGGAAGCTGGGGTTGTCTAAGGGGCCGTGGGTGCCCACAGGGACATCCTGCTCCCCCCTCCAGCACCCTGACATCTCTGCTGTGCATTGCGTGTCTGTTTTGTGCCTTGCAGCAGAGGTGCTAATGTGTAGCTTGACTGAGGAACAGGTGGAAAAGGAACCGTAAGAAGAGGGGAAAAAGTGGAAATTTGGCAATTTCCAGTGAAGACAGACACTGTGAGTCTGCTCTGCAATTTTCCAAGTAAATCTACTAGCTCTCCCCTTAGCATAGTCAGATCACAGTTTTACAGCATAAATCAGGTTGGAAGAGCAATAGCAAAGCAAAAGCTTGAAATGGATCTCTGCTACAAGGCTTCCCCCAAAAGCACTGTTCATAGTGTTTGTGGTGGCAACACAGCGCACACCCCATAACCCCAAACCTTCCCCTGCCCTGGTGCCTTTCAAGGTTTTCAAGTTCTCTCAGCTTCCACTGGAGGGAGAGAAGTAATTTTAGAGTGAAGCAGAGTAACTATATTTCAATCACGGGTATGGGCAATCTGGCACTGAGCTACAGGGTAGTTACTCTAAATTTAGTTCTAAATGCAAAAAGAGGCAAGTCACCTTAGAGGCTGCTGCAGCAAGAGAAATGGTTATAGTAATACTTCCAGTGAACCATGAAAAACACCCCTCTAGAACAAATGGGTAGAGAAGGTGGATTGAGTTCAACCCATGTTTCAACCCATGCTGAAGTAATATCTGAATATTTCCATGTTTATAAGGGCATTAGAGGGAGAAAAAAAAAATTCAGAAATAGATTCCTTAAGCCTACAGAAGCAGTAGAAGTTGAGCCCTCACACAATCTTACAGTGTACTTTGGACTACTGCTCGGAGATACTGAGATATAGAAGCATCCGGTATTCCAGCAGGGCAGTGAGGACAAATCTGCCCAGCAGCTGGCCCAGGAGCAGGAGCTTTCTTGTACTGCTCCTTGGATTCTACTTGAAATCAGCCTCAAAGATGCTTGAAGACCCACAGACACTCTCTTCCTAAAGAAGCTGAGCTTTGCTAAGCTTATCCAGGCCTTTCTATCACCCTGAAGCTATGTTTAGGCATATGGTAGCACTTCACTCTCACTCATGTAGGCATACCTGAACTGGGTGAAGAAAACATCTTTATGTTATCAGCACTGTTTCGAGCACAAATCCAAAACATAGCCCCAATACAAGCTACTATCAAGAATTTTTTTTCCAGCCAAAACCACTGCAATGCAGTACTACATGTTAGAGAAAAGGTACCTCTTGCCTCTGCTCTTGTTCACTTTGTGAAGCAAGTCATGCTGGTTTGATTTGGTTTAATCTTTATTTTTTTTCCTGCATCTTTCTTTTTCTATCCTTCCTTTTCTTATACTTACGCACAAGTAGTTTCAGGCAACATTTGGCTTGATGTTGTTTTACTGCCTGAAGCTTACATTTCCTCATTACTGAAACACCAACCCTTAGGGCAGAGAATGGTCATAAATCATGCTAGATTGTCTGAATATTATTTAACCTCTTTCTCTTTCCTATATATCCTTACAAAAATGTGTATATAAAGTTTCTGCTTATAAACTGCAGTTAAAGACTGCTAAGTTTGCAGGACTTGATGAAATACATCCTGGACTCAAAGAAGCAACCTCTGACTCTTTTCAGAGACCTGGACTCAGTCTTGCTGAGTGTGAAAGGATTTACTTTATTTTTAACTGAAAGAGAAAGAGAACCAAGGGAATATGAGACTAATTTAACACTTCTATGTAAATTTTAGCACCTTTAAGACAATAAAGAGATAAGCAAGGTTGAACCAGACTTTTATAGGAACAAATTGTACCCAACTGATAAAATGTTCTCTTTGACAGAGTAACTAGCCCAGGGTAGACCCAAAGTAGATGTGAAATTTTCTAATGATGATGATGCTAGAGTGCAAGAATAGGTAGCCAACAGCATTCTAAAATCTCCTTGGGACTCCTAAAGAGCAAGTTATATAGTCTTATATGTAGTGGGTGGCTGGACTGGTGCCCAGAAAAAGGGCACAGCATCCGTGCCCCAACTTCTGCCTGTTCCCTTGATCCCTGTATTTTCTTGCTTTGGGGAGCCAATATTGGATGCAAGCCTTTAGATGCAGACCTACAAGCAGGGAGCAGAAGGGAGCCATCCGCTCTTGTCCTGCTGGCTCTTGCAGCTGTTGGCCTTCATTGCTGCCAGGGCACACTGCTGGCTCATTGGCAGCTTGTGCCCACCAGCCCCATTTCTCCAGAGCAGGATCACCTTCTCCCCAGCTGGAACTCAGCCCACACTGTGGCATGGGGTTGGTGCCTCCCAGGAGCACAGACTTGCTCTAATGTCCTATATTAACAGATTGGCATACCGGATCACAGCCAAACAGTAATGTTAATATGACTAATCTTTATCAATTACTGTTCTTAACGGTCAAACTGCATGGGGCATGCACTTTGGCTTTCACAGTGTCAGTTGATTTGCTGTGCTACATCAGGACATTGTCCCATCTAGGTGCAGTACAGAGCCTACAACCCCAACACTGCAGTGAACTAGGGTGCAGGAAATTACGCTGTGTTTATCACCCTGTTATCACTGAGAACTTCCAAACTGCACAATGTCGTTATGTTTCAGGGAGAACTTTGACTTTCATAAAGCCAACATGACATAACAATGGGAATGTATTCCTTCAGAGATTTTCTGTAGCAGCAAAGAAAATGTCACTGCTTCCTGGTGTAAAATTCCTGTTAGCCACACTTCCTCACACTTCCTCCTGCTTGTTCAGGGGTTCTGAAGATCAAGTCCTGAATTAGGAGAGCAGAGCATGAGAAAACCTACCCCCAGAGGAGAAGTGCACCATTTCTTTGATGTAATACATATCTCTTGAGGGGTGTCTGTGAGTGAATTGCGTGTCTGACAGAGCTTTTGGAATTGAAGAAAATTAAATACTGCACAGTTGCTGCATTTTTAATGGCCTTGTTTGAGGACAAGTTGAGATTTCAGTTAACATGAAAACTTGTGTGGAAACTTTCCACCTCAGTTTACTTTACATGTTTTCCAACAATAGAACTAATTGATTTTACAGCTGTCTAAGAAATAGAAAATACTTGTAGTTTTTGGCTTGATTTTTATTGCAAAGCTGAAAATGTAACTGGGAGCTTAAAACAAATGAAAGAGGAGTGTTTTTGCTTTACATGTGAAAATTAACTGGCACTTTATGATCAACTCTGATATTAATGCTTATAAAGAACTTTAAATTGGAATGATACATTGAGCACAGAAAAAGGGAAACAACAATCATATCTTTCTAATTCTCATTGCAAAGACCTTGAATTATAGGCACTGGACAATTTTATCCAGCAGTGAATCATTTTTTGCATAACCTTCCAGACTTTTTCCCACAAACAAACCAGGCTTTCATATACTGCACTGGCTTCATCCATAATCTCCTTTCTATTAAGTCACAGATTTTCACAAGTGTAATGTGCAGGGAACAGAATTTTACAGGGTACAACAAGTTACTGATATGCAAAGCCACTCACTGCTATTGCAAAATTACTGCTACCCAGAGAAAGTCACATGGAAGGAAATTGGAGGGAAGGACATCAGACACAGACCTCCCACTGTCTTTCTGCAAAACAAACTTGATATATCAAGTTAAGCAAACTGATGACTAAAGGGAGGTTCATCTCTGCCTCCTTTGAGGGGCAGCAATACCGTTGTGTCCCAGGGATGCCCAGGGCAGGACCCAATTAAAT
This sequence comes from Phylloscopus whistleri, assembly GCA_017589585.1. Lineage (NCBI taxonomy): Eukaryota > Metazoa > Chordata > Aves > Passeriformes > Phylloscopidae > Phylloscopus > Phylloscopus whistleri. The sequence goes on along the minus strand of JADMLD010000680.1, from coordinate 281,625 downwards.
AGCCTGAGATGCCCAAGTTCTTCAGGCGTCTGGAGGCCCTCCTTCATTAATGGGGTGACCTTTTTTCTCATAAGCTTTAACTGTATCAAAATTAGATGTTTAGTGTAGGTCACCTGTGTCCCCTCTCAGCTTAGCATAAGGCAGCACTAGAGCTGGCCATTGGAGGGCAATCCTTGACTCCACCTTGTGAGAGGATGAGTGACCCTCTCAATTTGCCAGACTTTCTGCATGTCCCATAGAGCCCAGAAGACAAGTTTTCTATGAGACCTGCTAAACCAGATGTCCATCCCTGATAGCTGCAGTAAGTCCTGCAATGATTGCTTGCTTTCTCTGTGTAGTAAAAGCAGAGGCATTAATCCTTGAAGGCCCCAAGGAAGATTGCCTTGGCCTTGGTGAATGCATGTAAGACAGGCAGATAGAATCTCCTGGATGCTTATTTTCAAAGACACCTGCCGACCACACAGGGAATTTGGATAGTTGCTTTAGGATGGCTTCTCTAGGTGCCTAATGTTTAAATGCAAAGCAGTATCACTCCCTCAGGTGAGGCAGCTGGATTCCACCTCACACACAATTCACTGCCAGGAGCAGGGTGCTGGCTGTTTAACCATGGTATGTGGCAATGTCTTCAGCATATAATGGTTTAGCTTGGATGAGTGCCTTTTTCTGGGCTCACCAGGTGGTGTGAGAGAACCTGAATGTGTTCTGTCACTAGCACCAGGTGTGATGCCCTTTGTAGGGTCTGCGACTCTGATCTTCTCTTTGGCTTGAAAATGCTTCAAGCTCCCCAACCCCTTCTTGCCTACGTGTGCTCCTTTAGAGCTCCAACTGGCATAGGAATGTCCCGACTGCTTAACTCTCCTGCTAGCACCTGGGAGCCACAGATCTTTGTAAAATACCTGCACAAGAGAGCACATACCAGGTTCCTGATATGCTTTGTCCTGCCTTTTCAATGAATCCAAGGTATGCTGCTATTTTGCATCTGGCCCAGTTTCACTCACCTTCTTTCCTGCTTATCCTACATATTTATGCAGAAGCTCAAGCAGAGATCATTGACTTGCTGTAGCTTTCTCTGCACTTCTCATCTTGCTTTACTGCTTGAGTGATAAGAAGTTTTCTATGCAGAGCAGTAAGCTGAGCAGTCTGGAAAGCAGTACAGTGCCCTGCTTTGAACAAGGATCCAAAACAAAATGCCATCCCTGTCTCTTTCTGAATACACTTTGCCCTGCCTCTCACAAAGAGAGGAGTATACCAAAAGGATTTACCAAAGAGAGGAGGAATAATCTGACATGTGTTTTCCTAATTACAGCTTTGCAAAGGTACAAGACACTGATGGCCACCATCCAATCCTTGAATGGAATGTGGTAGGTATTTTAGTTCTGTTTTCTCAAGTCAGATCCAGTGTTATAGTCTGTCTAGATTGATAATCTTGATGTGTACAAATAAACATGTGTGCAGAGGTACATACGTACAATTTCAATGTTTAATGCAAGAAAATATTCAGCATTTCAAAGAAATGGAACGTTCTACTTCTCTCTAACACAGCTCTGTTGTCTATGCAGCCATATTGCCCTCTGCTGACTTCAGCCTGTGCCTGCAGCTTTCCTCTGGCTCCGAATCAGAGCTGACTCTTATTCTCAGAGCAAATAACCATGATGCAGGTTTTTTCCTGACACAGAATAGCAGAATGGTTGGAAGGGACCTCTGGAGGTATCTGATCCAACCCTCTTCTCAAGCAGAGAAGAGCCTAGAGCTGGTGTCCCAGCATTATGTCTGGATGACTTCTGAGATGCTCCAAGGAGAGAGACTCCACAACCTCTCTGGGCAGCCTGTACCAGTGCTCAGTCACCCTCACAGGAAATTAGGTGTTTGGAAGGAACCTCCTGTGTTTCACTTTGTGCTCACTATTTCTGGTTCTGTTCCTGGGCACCATTAAGGAGAGCGCAGCTCCATCCTCTGTGCACCCTCCCTTCAGGTATCTGTATACCTTGATGAGATCCCCCTGAGCCTCCTCTTCTCCAGGCTGAACAGTTCCAGCTCACTCAGCCTTTCCTTACAAGAGAGGTGCTCCAGCCCCTCTTCATCTCCATGGCTCTTTGCTAGACTATCTCCAGTATGTCTGTGTCTCCCCTGTAATGAAGAGCCCAGAGCCAGACACAGAACCCCAACTATGTTTCTGCAGGCAAGATTCCTCCTCATGCAGCTGGAATCCTGGGAGCCTGCTTTGCTGCGAGGGGACATTCCATGAGTACTCATGGATGCAATAAAAATGGAAATGTAAACAGGTACTGTAACCTCAGCGTTCATGAAAGGAGTGCCACAACCAAAGCAAGGTGAGGTAGAGTTATGCCAGGAGGAAGGAAATAAAAAGTACTCAGGTGTCCATGATTTACAAGTACCACAGTTCTACAGGCAATACACTGTCTTCATGATCTTTATTACTCAGAGATATAAAACCTCAAAAAAGAATTTTAACAACCTCTAAACTTCAGCAGAATACCCAGGAAGCCTCAGAACATTTGTCCCACCCACCATGATTCCAAGGGACATGCAGTTAATGGGCAAGGCTGTTCAGAGATGACTACCAGGGTTGAGGTGAACGGGATGGAGGGATCTAACCCTGCTTTCCCTGTGTGCCCCTTTGCCTTCCCACTGTCCCCATCAACTAATACGCATTTTAATGCTTCCTGCATTCCCCCAGGCCCCCTACACCATCTTGCCTGGGTGCTGAAGCAATAACCACACAAGCTGCCTTCCCATTGGTGGCCACAGTAACTGGAGGCATCATTCAGAGCCTCCAGTCATTTCTTGTCGCAGGAGATGGTCTTGTTCATTGCTTGCAGTAACAACATTCTCATGGCATTCAGATTTGTGTCAAAAAACCCTGTAATTTCCCTAGAGATACCCATGTAATGCCTGTGCAGGGGGGAGAGCTCCAGTACCCCAATGTGCACCAAGGCTGAGAGGCCATGAAGAATTAAAAGTCTTGGCTGTGTACTTTCAGTCAGATACAGCTGGAGCAGTTTTGGATTTCATTCTCTTTGGTTGCCTCATTAGTGAGGGTGGTAGGAAATGATGGGGACATGATACTATCCCCGCAACCATCAGGATAATTCTGGGATGTGTTCTCATTAGAATCACAGAATATTCTAAGCTGGAAGGGACCCAAAAGTATCAAGTCCACCTTGAGTGAATGGCCCATACGGGGATCAAACCCACAACCTCGGCATTTTTAGCACCACGCTCTGACCAACAGGGGTTTAAATATAAAAATATTGGGCACATACAGTCTCCAGCATTGCTGAAGGGCTGATCAGAGAAATCCTTATAGAAAAAGATAGAAGAGGAATTCTGCCTGATGAATGGGGCTTTCCTTTTTCCCTGGCTGTGTGGGAAATAACAAAACGCCACCCCAGATGGAAGCACTGACATAGGCAAGAAATTAGTACATCTAGAAAACTTGAGAACTCTTTTTGACAGAAAATATTTTCAATTTCAGGCAAGGTGGGAAATCAATAGTATGTTGCATATCACTTACCAAAAAAGGTGTTTTTAGCATAAATTGAACAGAATATTATGTATATCCTAAATTAGGTAGAATTCACTATAGAAGGAAAATTATTTTGGCCCATTGCTCTTCTCCTACAGGCAATGAAGGATTTAAGTTTTAAAATACTGATGTACTAAAGTGCAAATTACAGAGGAATGCAGGGTGTGCAATCTATTATTCTAGAAGAAAATACAATCTACTTTCCAGAAGAAAATCTAAATTCTGGAAAAATATACAGAGCATTATTAAATTGAACCATGCTAATTATAAAAATGTATCAACATTCTAGTTCAATTATTTTCTTGGTTAAATAAATTGGGAACAATTATTCCAAGACACTTGAAATCATCTTTCCAAAACTAAATCTTTTAGATTTTGTATTTTCGAATATTTTAAAAATTGAGTTTACGTGCATTTCACAGCCACAGAGTCACAGAATCAGTCAGATTGGAAGGGACCACAGTGGGTTGTCCAGTCCAAACTCCCTGCTCAAGCAGGGTCATCCCAGAGCACATTGCATAGGATTGCATCCAGAAGGTTCTCAAATATCTCCAGTGAGAGAGACTCCAAAACCTCTCTGGGCACTCTGTTACAGTGCACAGTCACCTGCACAGTAAAGATGTTCTTCCTCATATTCAAGTGGAACTTCTTGTGCATCACTTTCTGCCCATTGCCTCTTGTCCTATTGCTTGGAACCATTTGAGGACAGCCTGGCTCCAATTTCTTGGCACTCCCCTTTAGATACTTGTATGCACAGATGAGGTCCTCTCTCAGTCACCTCTTCTCAAGAAGAAGAGAATTTTCTAGCTTGAGAATATTCTCAAGAATATTCTAGTTCAATTTTTTCCTGATTAAATAAATTTAAAACTATTATTCCAAGTCTTTCCAAAATTATCTTAGATCTTACATTGTTTAATATTTTAAAAATGTATGGGCATTTGACTGTCAATTAGACAGAAGAGGTTTCCATCTGAAACATGTAATTCCCCTTTCTCTGCTTGTGCCCAGGTGTTGTTCTGATGCAGTCAGTCTGGGTCTGGGGGCTGCTTTGCTCACCCCAGGGCTCACTTTGGTGCCAGGTGGGTCCATGACTTCCCAAGCACCAGCACAGACTGAGGTCTGACCTACTTGAGAGCAGCTGTACTGAGAAGGACTGGTGAGTTTTGGTGGGTGACAATTGATTATGATCTGGCAGTGCCCTTGTGGCCAGGATGACTGCCCAGTGGTATCCTGGAGTGCATCAGGAACAGTGTGGCCAGCAGGTCCAGGGAGGTGGCCCTCCTCCTTTATTTGGCCCTAGTGAGGCCACATCTGTAGTACTGTGTCCAGTCCAGGCTCCTCTTGTACTTGTTCAGTGCAAGAAAAAGAAGGAGCTGCTGGAGAGGGTCCAGTGGAAGCCACAAAGATTATTATGGGATGCAAGATGAGAGACTGAGGGAGATGGGCCTGCTTAGTCGAGAGAAGACTGGGAAGGGATCTCATCAATACATACAAATGGGAAGTTGAATACGAATCAGCAGTGCCCTGGCAGCCAGGAGAGCCAACCATGTCCTGGGGGGCATTGTCAGCTGGGCAAGGGAGGGGATTGTCCCACCCTGCTCTGGCTGGGGTGGCCTCACTTCAAATCCTGGGAGCAGTTTTGGGCATCACAATATAAAAAAGACATTGAGTTATTAGGAAGCATCCAAAGGAGGCTGTGAGGATGGTGAGGGGTCTGAAGGAGAAGCCTTATGAGGAGAAGAATTATGAGGCCTTATGATGTCACTTGGTCTGTTCAGCCTGGAGGAGACTGAGGGGAGACCTTATTGTGGTCTTGCACATCCTCATGAGGGGAAGTAGTCAGGCAGGTGCCAATCTCTTCATTCTCATGATCAGTGACAGGACTCAAGGAAACATCATGAAGCTGAGTCAGGGGAGGTTTAGATTGGATATTCGAAAAAGTTTCTTCACCCGGACGGGTTTGGGCACTGGAATAGGCTCCCCAGGGAAGTGAGCACAGCACCAGCCTGACAGAGTTCTAGGGGTGTTTGGACAATGCTCTCAGGCGCAGGGTGTGACTCTTGGGGTGTCCTGTGCAGAGCCAGGAGTTGGATCCTGATGGGCCCCTTCCAACTCAGCATATTATATGATTCTCTGATTCTATAAGTATCTCAAAGGCCGGTGCCAAGCGGATGTGCCAGACACTTTTCAGCGGTGCCGGCGACAGGAAGAGGAGCAGTGGCCATTAACTGAAACACAAGAAGTTCCACCTCAACATGAGGAAGAACTCCTTTACGTTGAGCGTAGCGGAGCACTGGAACAGCTGCCTAGGGCGGTCGCGGAGTCTCCCTCTCCGGAGACATTCCAAGCCCGCCTAGATGTGCTCCCGTGTCACCTGCCGCAGGTGCCCCAGCGCAGGCAGCCTGGCCATACCCACAGCTCGCTCCCAGCCCTGAGGCCTCCGTGCCCGCCTGGCCCCGCCCCGCGCCGCCCCGGCCCGCCCGGCACTGCGCCTGCGCGCGTCCGCGGAGTCCTTGAGCGGCCGGGGCGCGGCGGCACCGCGGACATGCAGCGTTGGGGCCGTGTCTCCTGCGCGCTCGCTCGGGTACGGCACCGGCGGGGCGAGGGCAAGGGAGGGGACAGGGACGGAAGCCGCGCCGGGCAGCTCGGGCCTGGGCTTTCTTCAGACCCCTCAGCCTGCCGGGGGCGTGCGTGAGGGCGGGCGGGGCCGGAGCGGCGCCTTGAGGCGGGCGCGGGCCTTGGCCGCGCTCCCCTCCCTGCTCCGCTGTCCCCTTCCCTCCCCGCTCGGCCGGGCGGAGGGGACGCGGAGGCTGCGGCGGACCTCAGGGACCGGCCTCCCTGCTGCCGTAAGCGTTGTCGGTGCTTGTCCCCCGGTGTCCCGGCCCGCAGGAGGCCGCGGCCGTGGGGGCTGCAAAAAGCGCCGCCGTCAGCCGGTCCCGGATTTTGGGCTGCGGTGCTGGGGACTTCGCAAATGCTTCCAGGGACACGCTGTAATCAGTTACAGGGCGGTCGGGCCTTGATGTGTTTGTAGCAGCTGTTCTGTGCTGTCCCATTACTTTTTCATAAAGGTTAACAAACTTGCCCTCCCGAACCTCCTATGAGATACAGCTGCCTGTTCATAGGAATTGGCTGAAGGGGTTGGTTACAGAATAAGACTCTTTATAAACTCCTGTGGATGTCTCATTTATGTCATTGTGTGGTTTGAGAGCCCCATATAAAGAGTTGAAAGTTTTGTAGTTGGAGGCAGCCTGAGGTGAGGCTGACCTGGGAACAGGTGTGATGACAGACTGAGGTGACAGAGCAGGCATGTGGCAGAGCAACTTCTGCCTCTCGTTCCAGTCAGTGCCTGCTTTGCTTCAGTGCTGCTGTTCCTGTTTTGGTTAACTGGTGACAGTAACTGTGTGTTCTCTGTGTGTGACTGAATGCTTATTTTCCCTCAAGGATAGACATAAACTTGTAAAATTAAGGAGTTCTTTTTATATTCTTTCTAGAGAAGCCGGTTTGATCGGATTCATCATGGTCTTCAGGGAGTTTGTGCAGTGCCACAAAGGTCCTATGCCGATCAAGGTAACTTCTTGTGAGAAACCTTTTTGGGACAAACCCACCAACCCACCCCCCCCCCCCCCCCCAAAAAAAACAATACTTCAAACTCAGAAATCAGTCTTCCAGATGAAACCATGCCATGGTGCAGATTTAGATGAAAATTGTGGTTTATTTGCTTAATTTGATTTCAAGCTAAAGCTGTAAATAAAAGTTGAACTTCACCATCACTGTTCTAATGTTAATTAATATTCTAAAAGAGATTGTGGTTACAAGATACGAACTAGGTACAAAGTTCATGACTTCCACTGCTTCATAGTCAACAGAGGTTGCACAGATACCTATTGCAGTCATGTTTTCCCCTTTATAAATTTGTGGCATTCAGTAAGCATTAATGTTTTGTGCTAAACATCAATAGAAGCTGTGTTGAAAAAAATGTTACAGTAAACTATCGAGACATCTTGGGTTGAGTTCTTAAAGGCTTTAGAACCAGAGGGATGGGAAATTCAGTTTCTTGACGTCATTTTACATTATTTTCCTTGTGAAATTTAAGACTGGTTGTTTTTCTTGTGGAATGAATACCTTTACACAACCTTTCCCCATGTCCAGAAAGTTACTTTCAGGTACGAGGTGTAGTTTCCTTATCTAATTCTATTTCATTAACTTGCATAATTCTTAGTATGCAGTTATTTTGCTGAAAAAACAATAACTGAGCTGTTCTCTGTTTCAGTTGATGCCGATGTCACAGTTATTGGCTCTGGGCCTGGAGGATATGTTGCTGCTATCAAAGCAGCTCAGCTTGGATTTAAGGTGAGACCTCACTCAGATGAGCAGAATACTCATCCCAATGAACTTGAAAGGTGTCTGTGTGATACCGAATTCTTCTGACACATCTTGGGCCACCAGATGCTGTTGACATCTTTTGCTAACCTTTTCTTACCTTGCTTACCCAGATTATGCAGAATTTCAAATGGAACTTTGACTGTATTACTCTGTATAGCCCTACTGATAGAGCTGCTTAGGACAGCTTACCTTTGGTTGGAACTGATAATTGAGGTGGGCTTATACTTTTGTGAAAGAGAAGGTGGGAAAACAGGGCTAGGAAGGAAATTTTCTCTTAACAGAGGGAAAAAATAAAGAGATAATGACTGACAAAAAGACCACTGGAAAACTATTCTGAAGAACAGACTGAGAGAACTCAGAAGGGGAAAAAGCCACATTCAACTCATATGCTTTTTGGATGTGATTAGCTGAATTCTACTGCCACGTGAGAATTTTAGAGGCAAAATATGTGCCTAGAAATACTGTAGTATGTTAGTTACATTTATTTATGCAATCTCTGTTGTTCTGCCTGTTGTCTTTGAGCACCTTTTGGAAGAGGCAGTTTGGGTCTGATGTGTACCAGTGGTGTGTCATTTAATTAAATATTGTGAGAGTTGTATGTGTATAATATATTTCAGATGTTTTTAAACTTGCAAAAATATGGAATGTGACTTCAGGATATTTTTTGCCTTCACTTCTTAATCTGAGACCGACTGACACTCTTGGCACTGCATTATTGTTCTCATAATTATCTGAAACTCTGAGAAGGTGGTGCTAGCAGTCTTGAGCATGTTTCTGCTGTTTGATATGTCACAATGTTTCTGAATTACCAAAAACAGACTTCATGACCAAAATGAGCTGGTTTTACCACCTGGTGAGGATAAGAACTCCTGGTGATGAGTTCCAGTGAAGCACAGGAATGGGGACCCATGTAGTCTTCATCTTTCAGGATTTTCAGAACTTGGCTGTGCAAGGCCCTGAGCCACCTGATACATCATAGAACCACAGAATGGATTGGTTGGAGGGGATGTTAAAGCTGGCCTTGTTCCAATTCCTCTGCCATGGGCAGGGACACCTTCCACTAGACCGTGTCACTCAGAGACCCATCCAGCCTGGCCTTGAACGTTCAGGGGTGGGGCATCTGCAGCTCTGGGCAGCCTGTTCTGTGCCTTGCCACCCTCCCAGTAAAGAATGCCCTCCTAAGAGCTGATCTGAATCTGCCCTTCAGCTTAAGGCTGTTTCTGTCACTAAATGTCCTTGTGAGAAGTCCCTCTCCAGCCTTCTTGCAAGCTCCCTTTAGATGCTGGAAGGCTGCTGTAAGGTCTCCCAGAGCCTTCTCAGCCTGTCTTCATAGGAGAGCTGCTCCAGCACTGTGATCAACTTGGTGGCCTCCCCTGGACTCACTCCAGCAGGTCCACATCTGTCTTGTGTTGGGGCCCCAGAGCTGGACACAGTACTCCAGGTGGGGTCTCACGAGAGCAGAGTAGAGGGGGAGAATCACCTCCCTCAGTGTCTTTGATGTTGACTGTTTGGAGAAGGAGGTTTGACTAGATGGCCTCCAGAGGAAGTACTTTCAAAACTGAATTTTTCTGTAATTCTGAGTGTTGTTCCTCATTGATCAGTATTCCCACAACTGGGTGTCAGTAACATCTTTTAGGGTATCTTTTAGCCCTCTAATCTGTAACTGTACCAAAATATAAATGTTTGAGATTTCATGAAGTTGTACATCTGCCTGTAACCTAGTGCAAAATAATTGAGTTGCCTTTCCACATCTTTGTGAATTACTATTTTGTCATAAGTACTCTTGCTTCTGGATGTATGTGGTTACTTAGCTAGTAACCTGAGAAGAAAAGGTGCTCAGTGCTGCAGGTTTTAATTAAGACTGTGGCCTTCTGCCATGTGAGTTCATGTTTGATTATTCTAAAGCTATTCTTGTGGCTGGCTATAAAGCAGCTTTTCTTGGAATAGTACTGTCCTTGAGTCCTTCATATGTGTGATTAACAATAGGATGCCATACACAAGGGGGTTAAAAAGTGCCCTTGATTCTGTTTTTCATCATAGTAAAAAATAGTTTTGTTACACTGTTTCACAGCTAGTTAGGAAAGGGAAAATGCTTGGACATACTTAGGTTTGTCACTATTATCATTGAATAAACATGTAGAATGTTTTTGGTGTCCTTAAAGAATGTAAGGAGATATTTTTAGCAGACTGGCAAAAAGATTGTATAGTTACACCATCCATGGAAGAACCTGATTCTGCTCTACTGAATTACTTTAATTTTAGTGCTATTTCTGCTAGCACAAGCTTTGAGTCCTTGTATCACCACCACAGCATCCCATGTTATTGTCAGTAGTGTTCTCTGGGTATTGGCTTTCCAGAAGCTTTGCTTGGCCTTGTCAGTGAAGTTTATGTAAAATGGATGAGGCAGAACATCCTTATTGAGTAAAGGTAGGAGCAGTCTGGTGCTGTTTGATCCATGGTGCAGCTTTTAAAGCCCTTGTGTTGTGTTTCATGTTTTCATATGCTTAAAACAAGAGGAAGGGGAGGTAGGGGATAAGCATGTCTCAGAATGTTCCTGTGATTTGATTTGGTGACTTCTGTTCTTCATGTTACCATCACCCCTACCTTAGCACAAAAGTGACAATTTCTTGAAATTGTGAAAGGCTTTCACCTAGGTAGTTGTCTCTCAGTGGACTGGAACTCTGAAGAGTGTAAACCAAGGAACAATTATTTTGCATATGTCCATGCCTTCCAAAGAAGGAGGCACCAGTTCCTTTGCTTCTACAAAAATGGTTTAGGATACTCTCTCCCCAACTCTCTCTCCCAGTAATCTGTTTTATATGAAGTTTTGGCAGTTGTTTTTGTCCTTTGCACACTTTGATTTTGTCAGCTTAATGAGAGGAAGATGAAATATTTTCCATCCCAGTTGGTATTGTCCTTGTTTTTGTTTGGTTTTGCGTTACTTGATTTTTGGTTTTTCTTTCTTTATAGGTGTTGGTACAACTTTATAGTGGGAGGAAATGTTTGTGGCTTGGGGGTTCTGTTGTGTTTTGTTTTCTTGAAGAAAAGATTGCTTCATGGGATTTTAATCTATGCTAGTTCACTTACCAGTTGTTTCCTTGTTTTTATAAATCTTCACATGATTTACATGTTTTGCTTTTTGCAGGTTTTTTTCTGTAATTCTTAGGGGCACATCTTTCACTGGACTGAGTATTGTACTTATTAATTACTTTGTACATTTTTGTAGTAGGACAGCACTTGTATGACAGTATGAGTGGTGCAGTGACTGTTGTTTGGTAGAGAATTTGGTTGCAAAGAGCTATTTTGTGGGTTCTAATTTAACAAAAAAATGAAGGAAGGTAAATATGAGCTGTAAAATGAATCTAGGAATGAAATTAATGGGATATTTGTAGAGGTAGAAATACTAGACAAGTAGAAAAATACCCTTGTCATCAATTCTAAATTGTGAGGTAGCCTATAAGGAAATGGTGGCATAGTATTACTAAAAAATTCTTTTTTTTTTCCTCTGTTCTTTTTCCTCAGACCGTCTGTGTAGAAAAAAATGCAACATTAGGGGGAACCTGTTTGAATGTTGGATGTATTCCATCCAAGGTAAGTATGTGTAGTTTGTCATAGCTTTATTAAAAACAGCTGACATGATGTGCTTCGCTTGGAAGGAGATTAGGAAGGAGTTTCTCAAGATGCATGTGCATGTACAGAATGGCCTGGAGGGTGAGGCTGGAGTGCTTGTGTGGAGTAATGCAGATGATGAGAGAGAGCTGAGTCCAACACATGCACTCTGAAAGGAGAAGCAAGAAGAAATTAAGAACTTCATATTTGACATTGCCAATCTAGTTTAAAGTCATTTCAGACCTCGGCCTTTGTTAGAACAGTGCTGTTGCTGGGAAATCTGTCTCAATAGCACCCAGCAGGTGCTAATGCCAGGTTTGTGTTGGCTCTAGTAACAGACATAATGTTCTTAACAAGATCCCTCCTAGCTGTGTTGCTGGTTTTATTCCTTTTGCTCAAGAGGTTCTATTAGCATGGGAGAAGAAAATACAGTATAAATACTACAATTTTTAAAAAATTATGTTAGTTTTTCTAAACATTTAGTAATTGTTTTAATGACGTTCAGAGTATCTTAAGATATTGAAGCAACACTCAAAAATGGTGATCCACACAATGTTATCTTGAAAGTTTGCAACTTTGCTAGGATCTATTTAACTAACTTCTCAAGTCCCTTTTTTTTATCCTTTAGAGTTCCTATGAAAATACTACTGAACTCGTGGCTAAACTTGAATGCTATCTAGAATTTGTTTGAATGGCAATAAACTAAAGCAGTGGATATGTAGGCTGTGTACACCAAGGCAATAACAAATGATTCAAATACTTTCCAGAAAACCACCCAAAATAATACACTGGGCATGGATTTTTTTTTCCTTTCTACTTGCTGAAGTCTTAAGCCATGATTGCATCTTTTAAGTAATGTGGATGTTACAGATTCAGGTCTGTGACAGTTATGTGAAATAGAGAAATTACTTTTAAAGACAGTTGATAAAAATTACAAAAATGGAATTATCATATGTTGATAGTATTAGTTTTACTCAAACATATGTAGATAAGGCAAGTATTTCAAAATGAAACCTTTGAATCTTTTACTGAGCCTGCTTTAGATTTAAGTCTTAATTATTTAAGATAATTTCATATTTGGGGTGGTTATAATAAAAGAATCTATTTTCTTGGTAAGATCCTGCCTTAACTATATTGTTATTTCTAATCAAAATACAGTTATTGAGGTTCTGAATTTGAAGGTACCAATCTATAGCCATCCATATAAGAACTATTCTGATTATATCTATGAATCTGGAAGATCCATGTACCTGAGCTAGCACCAAGCTATTCAGTTTCAGCTCAGCTGGCTTTGCAGTTATAGAAACTTCAGCACAAAACCTCAAAATATAACTCGTATGTGTCTACACAGGCTAAAGTCTTAACAGGCATTTTAGTGTAGATATTCCTCATCCAGTTTTTCTGTATCTTTTCTTTGGCCATCAGTCAGAATTATCTTTCTTTTCCTCTACTTGGTCTGTTCCTTCAATTTTTAAAAAAAAACCTCTGTGGAGTAATTACCAATTTCTGTGTTGAAATGAGGAAAAAAGGATAGGTATGGATTTAACTGTTTTCTATTTCTATGTAAAATATGTAACTTTATTGGATTTTTCAATAGGAGCTACTGTACAATGTCTGTGATTGAAATACACCTTTTCAAATACATATATATCAAACTTAATAGTGAGAACATTTTGGAAATAGTATAATTCTTTTTCTGTATAATAAATAACTTATTCTTGTGAATGTATGTTCAAATTCACATTTTTCTGTCTGTTTTAGGCCTTGCTGAACAACTCACATCTGTATCACTTGGCCCATGGAAAAGATTTTGCTAATAGAGGAATTGAAAGTGAGTGAAGAGCTATCAGTGCCTGTTACATAAGTGGTTTCCACCAAGAAGTAAATTTAATCTTTCAAATCTGATTAGTGGTCAGAAAATTTTTATAGTTATAAATAATATTCTTTATCTGTTGTTTGGAGGCATAGGGATTTGTGTGCTCTTTGAACTCTGAATAATGATAGATAAGTTATAGTTGAAAAGTACAGTCCTGATTTTCAGCGTAGCAGTTATTGAATGTAACCTTTAGCATTTCATTCAACACATCTTTCTGTGCCAGCTGTTAAGTGTGTTGAGGTTAGCTCCTTTAACATTAACACACTGCCATGCCTGATGTAAGTTGTTTTTGTTGTTTTGTTTTAACCTTAGTTACAGGAATCCGTTTGAATCTAGAGAAGATGATGGAACAGAAGAGTAGTGCAGTAAAGGCCCTAACAGGTGGAATTGCTCATTTATTTAAACAAAACAAGGTTAGTGTGGCTTATATACTGAGCTATATCCATTTTTCTGATCTGAATTTCTTACTTTTTACATTTTCCTATTGTCACATACATTAGAGTGGCAGATATGACAAGGGCAGAATTTGAATGCTTCACTTCCAGAGAACTTTTAAATGCTCAGTGCCTTCATTCTTAATCTGCTTAAAGGAATAGTATACAGTGTACTTTGTGATTTGTACCAGGTAGTGATGCAGAGAGATGTTTTAGCAGCATCTCTAAGCATTAGTGAGATTCAGGTGAAATGTAGCCCAACTTACCTGACTTTACTGTGCTCTGATTGCTAAAGGTTGTACATGTATCTGGGTTTGGAAAAATAACTGGCAAGAACCAAGTCACTGCAACTAAAGAAGATGGCAGCACACAAGTTATCAATACAAAGAACATACTCATAGCCACAGGCTCAGAAGTTGCTCCCTTCCCTGGCATTACTGTACGTATTTGAACTTAATTGTACTTCCTTTTGTGTCTCATAGCCACACAATTTAATGTGTAATAATGCTTTGCACCTGATTGCACTTCATGTTCTCTGTGTTTTGTGTATAATATGTAAAAGAGATTGTAAACCTCCCTTTGTGCATTTATTTGTCATTAGATTGATGAAGATAACATTGTGTCATCCACTGGTGCGCTGTCGCTGAAAAAAGTTCCTGAAAAGATGGTTGTCATTGGTGCAGGAGTCATTGGTGTGGAACTGGTGAGAGGATATTTAAACCACTTCACCTTTAATTTGTAAAGGAAAAACGTGTTATTTTTGTTGTATTTAATGGTTTTGCTGTGATTTAACAGTTCAGGGAGTTGTAGTGAATCTGTTCAGACTTCATAGCCTGCTAGCTCCATTTTTTACCAGAAAACCTGGGGTGTTTGTTGGGTCAGTACTTCTGCAGCTGGTTAGATAAGCAGAGAGATCAGAGAGGAACATACAGGGCCTTGCATATTTATTTTTCTCTTTTGGAGGAGTAGGCATGTGAGGGAATGCCAGGATAGTCAGGATGAATTCTTGTGTTTAGCAGTTAATCTTAAGAGATGTTTAATGTGATCTGATAGAATATGTACTATCAACCAAAAGTGTGGAGACTTTGTATTTCATCATGGTCTGAGTCCTTTTGCCTCACACCTACACATTTCAAAAAGAATTTATATTTCCTGGCCTTGCAGCTGCTTGAAGTTATGCCCATCTGCTGACCATTAGGTGGGGAAGGAGTAAGCAAAGTGAAATTCTGTGTTGGGTGGATGTGGGTAACTGCAGGTAAATAGGGTGAACATGGATTTTGTTGGAGAAGCTGATGATCATGGTTAAGGTTATGAATACAGACAGGACCAGCAGTGGCTCCATTTTGTTGCATGAAATTTCCTTAATGTGGTATAGTTTTGATGAATTAGTAGTGGTATTAGAGCACCACAAGCAGTTCCCTTTGGGTTTTCCTTTCAGATTCTTTGATTTTGAACTTCTTCTATACCTATACCTATAGTATAAAACATATATATTTAGTTATTTCATTAGCTATTTCTTTAAAAGCCTAATTCCCTGAATTTGGTCCTGGAAGTTTCGAGTCTGCAAATAAACAATGATAAATCTTTTCATGGAAAGGCTGGGGAAAGTTGAACTTGTGGGAAAGTTGAACTTGCTTTATTTTACACTGTTTCATATGTAGAAACTGATCAGTTTGCTGTTACATGTTATCCTGCTTTAGAAGAGTTTAGGGTCTGTTGTAAATATTAGAATAAAAGTATCTGAAGTTTGCTTTTCAAAAAACTCTTTTACCTGTTTTGTTGTGACTGCAGGGTTCAGTCTGGCAGCGCCTTGGTGCAGATGTGACAGCTGTTGAATTCATGGGCCATGTGGGCGGAATGGGAATTGACATGGAGATTTCTAAAAACTTCCAACGTATTCTTCAGAAGCAGGGATTCAAGTTTAAACTGAACACCAAAGTTACTGGTGCTACCAAGAGACCAGATGGAAAAATAGATGTAGCGTAAGTGTTTAATGTAAAACTAAAGGAATGCAAAATACATTCTTCTGCCCAATCCAGCAAACCTGTTTAAAAATACAGTCGGATCTTATTTTTTAAAAAGGAATGAAAATTAATTCTTTAGTGCAGTTAAGTGTTTATCCTCCTTTGTAACTTAGAGAGCTCATAATTTTGGGTTTCTTAAGTCCTGCTTATACAGGAGAGGTTCCATTGACTTGAGTTGAGGGCTTACAGGCATAAAACCACTCTTATAATGAGATCAGTAAAAAAAACCTGAACTCTAAATCATTCTTTTCATGGAAGATATTTGCTTCTGGTATAATTAGCATAAATACTGTGATTGTTCATACAGTCATTTTCAAGCCACTAATTCTTGGCTACATACTGGAAGGTTGTTTTGTCTTATTGTAAGCGTGGCAGAGATATTATTGTTCTTGAACAGAAATAAATAAAACTACCTGAAGAGTCTATTTTAATAGTCACACTCAAGACCTCTGAAGTTTTTTACATGAACAGTTAATATAGAAACACATAAAGCAAATTTGCTTTGTAAATGTCCATAAGTATGCACTAGTTCTGTTTGTGTTAATGGATTCTCTATGCAGAAACTGTAGTTTAAAAAAATGCTTGATGTTACTTCACAAAAATAAGCTTAAATATTTTTTCACTGGAGACTTAATATGGTGACTTTTATTTGCTGTATCACTGTAGCTTGGGATAGTCTATTTTCACTGTAAAGGTCCAGGATTTGGGCTTCTTTACATGCCCTGCTCATGCAGGTTGGATTTCTCGTGTAGTCTGTTCCTACTTTGAGAGTATCATTTTGGTTCAGAGTATGCTTTTGAAAACACACTTCCAATTAGCCTCACTTCCCATGCTTTGACTCTTGTGCTCTCAGAGTACATGAAGTGAACCAGTTCTGGGTGCAGTAAAACACAAGATGCACTTGCAGGATGCATGGGATGCACAGCAGCTGCTAACAGGTGTTTGGTTCCTGGGCCAGAAGGAAGCTTGCTCAGAATACATGGCCCTGCAAGGACTCAGCAGCAATTACATTGCTGTATGGTTTTGATCCTATCAGGTCATGCTATTTGCTATTGAAAATACATCCTGAATTTCTCTCTAACAACTGTTAAGAAATGTAGTGAGAGGTGTTGCCTCCTTCTACTGCTGAACTCTTTGCAGGGAGGAAGCATTGGGCAAGCTGAATGAAGTGCTTTGAGTGCCAAACCCAGTGAGGGGGTCACCATCTGGGGTCATATTAGTTACTAGCCAGAGAGAGATCAGGCTGCAAGTTTACAGGTTAGCATTTTTGCTTCTTATTTTCCTGCAGTGTTGAAGCTGCTGCTGGTGGAAAGGCAGAAGTAATAACTTGTGATGTGCTCCTAGTTTGCATCGGTAGGCGCCCTTTTACAAAAAATCTAGGTCTTGAGGAACTTGGAATTGAACTTGATAAGAAGGGTAGAATTCCAGTCAACAACAGATTCCAAACCAAGATTCCAAAGTAAGTAAGACTAATTTTTGTTTCCTTTTTTTACGCAGAACACTTATTTTTGAGGTTTAACTTACTAAAGCACTTCTGGTTTTTAATAACAGCACATATTTTCCTTTTCTGAAAGGAAAACTCAAGATATATGTGTCATTTCAGTAGCTAAAATTTTTAGTCAGCCTTTGAAGTTTTGTAATTTAAAAGCCACTGTCTATTTTATGTCACTAAGTACCTCTTTAAAGTGTGGTCATTCTGTCAAAACTGCTAAAATGAAGTATTTTAATCTGTTTTGATTAGAGTGTTCAGTAACGTGTTTCAAACAGACTGTTATGTAAGGTAGCCCAGGTGTGCTAGGATGTTTTTAAACGGTGTCTTATTCTGTTTCATTGGTCTGATAGCATCTATGCTATTGGTGATGTAGTTGCTGGACCTATGCTGGCCCACAAAGCTGAGGATGAAGGCATTCTTTGTGTAGAAGGCATGGCTGGGGGAGCAGTTCACATTGACTATAACTGCGTTCCCTCCGTTATCTACACTCACCCTGAAGTGGCCTGGGTTGGCAAGTCAGAAGAACAGCTGAAAGAAGAGGTACTGGTTGTTTTCTTTTCTGACAAAAACTGGTTTTCCACCTTGGGCTGGTTTCATTCTCTAGTTGTTTATCTAGCTACTTTATCCAAATTTCTGCATTTGAATTTATTGCTTAAGGGGGTATGAGTGAATGATGCTCTTGTGCATGCCAGTCTCCCAAGAACCACAGTTCTCTTATTGATTTGCATTTTGTGACATTAATATTGTTTATTTGCAAATTAAACCTTTTCAGTACACTCTTACACCACTTTTGCTGGTTGTTCAAGTACATTCCTCTGTGTCTCCTATTTTAGTTCTGTATTGCTTCTCCTCATGTAAGTAACAGTTGGTTACATTGTTCTTGTTGGTCATTAACTCAGTAACACATCTGTTTTGCAGGGTGTTGAATACAAAGTTGGGAAATTTCCATTTGCTGCAAACAGTAGAGCAAAGACAAATGCTGACACAGATGGCATGGTGAAGATACTTAGTCACAAGTCAACAGACAGGATGTTGGGTGCTCACATTTTAGGTTCAGTAAGTATCATAAATTGTGCTATCTTGGCCTTGTAATGTACTTTTTATTTAGTGTTGCATAGTTGTTGAGTTAGAAAGGGTAAACAGGAAGGTTTGAGTTCACCGTATTTTTTTTTACGATTCTTTTCTGCACCCCTGCCCTCCTTCCCACTTTTTAGTTACTTTGGTGTAACTAAAAAAAAGCCGAGCTGTTTTTATTCCTCTTGAATTGCTATGGTTATTTGGTGTCTTTGACCAGTTTTGTGTAGTGAGGTTTTTTTGGTGGTGGTGTTTGTTGTGGGGTTTTTTTCATTTTGTTTTTACAAATACTGCCAAATACAGCAGAAATTGTTGATTCAACTTTTGGAAGTTGAGGGAGCTGAAAAGACTGTGGCTTTTTCATTGGTGTTTTCTTTTTTCCCTTCTCTTCAACTAAAGACTTCAGCAAAGGTGGTAATCTTATGCTGCAGTCACTAAATCTGGGTCAGTAATTTATAGAATGTAGAGTAAAAAACCTTTGGGATTTCTGCTGTTTAGGGGGTTTGGGGATTTTTTTTGGTCAAAGTTAGACCCTAATTTTCTCTGTTTTGTTTCTTAGCTGTAAGTATTTTTCTTTTTCAAAATATGTTTGCAGAAACACTTCCATACATTTTTTTGTGTACAGCTGTCTTTAAGAGAAACACTAAACTGTTCTCAATAAGATTCTGTGCTAGTTACTTTCTCTTGCAATTGCAGTAATTTAGAAACCAGCCTGCCTTAAAGGAGGCACAACTTTGTCTCACACCAGCAAATCTAATTTTCTTCATTGGGAGAAGCACTGTGGGGAAATCTTGTGGCTGTGGATCTGAGTGCTAAAAATGTGCGAGGAGATTTAACTATTTTGGACTCCTCAGAGATATAGTCTCTTAGTAAATATGCATAAATACAGAAAAAAATGAGGGTGTAAGGGTAGTAACATGCCTTTTTGTAAATCTCGTTACCTGTTTAACTTTTCAGGGAAGCATTGAAGTTTTGGGTAGCTTTCCTTTGATGGAAAAATGCCCAGCTTTTGCACAACTCTCAGGGAGTTCTCAGGAGGAGAATGAATACTCTCATTAATGTTTAGATGTATGCTAGGTTTGAGCACAGTCACCAGATAGATTAAGTAGATATGACTTATATTAGTACACAGATGAAGTGCTGGTTAAAACATAACTCTTCTTTTTGAGCAGAAAATGCTTATTTATAAGCTGTTACTGATTCAGCAGAACCTGGACAACTGCATAAGGATTTGTGCTAATTGCAAGTACCATTAAATTACAGGGTGCTGGTGAAATGGTGAATGAAGCTGCCCTTGCTATGGAATATGGAGCATCATGTGAAGATGTAGCCAGAGTTTGCCATGCCCATCCAGTAAGTGTTTTCTAAAGGGGTTGTTGAACACCATTACACAGACATGCTGTTACTCCATGTAGCTATTAATGATTTGTAACTTTTTGTGTTTGCTCCCTACAGACAGTGTCAGAAGCCTTCAGGGAAGCAAACCTAGCAGCATCCTTTGGCAAAGCTATCAACTTCTAAAAGGAAAGAGCAGATCTTTGTACATATATAGTACATCTCTGAAAATGGACTGTGGGCCCTTATGGAAGGCTGAGTCTGAGGATTTTAGGACTGACTTAAGTCAATATCTTAATTTTAAACATCAGATATTTAAACAAGTAGAGTTTGGAACAAGTGGAATTATCCAGTCTCTGTAAATTAAATACTTAAAATTACATGTTTATTTACACAATGAATGTTGCAGAAAAGCAGCCTGACAGAACTCTTTTCTTTTTCAAAACCAAACATTTTGCTGCTGCATGGGATTATCAGGTGTGCTGGTTAGAACTCTGGATAATTGTCCAGCATACCTTGTGTTTTCTTATTTGAAGTAGTGACACAATAAACCAGTTGAATGCTGGCACTTCAAATGCCACTGGCACTTAAAATGCCACTGTCACTTCCGCACAAAAATGTGTTTCCTTCTGAAGGGATGAACTTTGGTATTTAACCTTCTTCTTACATATGAGTACCAAAACTTGTTTTGACCTAGTAGTGTTGGGATGTTGGGAGAAGAGGGGCTCATGTAGATCAATTAAAATTATATTCACTTTTTAAAGAGAAAATTACTCTCTGTGTGATTCTCCATGTCATGTTTTCATATTGAAAACTCATAAGGGGAAAAACTGAGTGCTGATTGAGAAATGAAAGATTGAAGACTAGTTCATTGTATTGATACCTAATCTTTTTTGGTTTTAAAGCTTCCATTCCAGCTCTCTTAAACTTAAAATGCTAAAACTGAGTAATGAAGCAGCATTTGCTGTTAAGTGCTATGACATGAGGGTTACTCTGCACCTTCCACACATAAGGGCTGCAGTGTCAGCTCTCCACACAATTAAGACATACTTTCTTCTGTTTTCTATTTTGTTCTTTCTTTCTGTCTCTTCTGTAGCAAGAGAGCTTAATAAATATTTGACATGGCTGGAGGGTCTTCTTGGATTTTGTTGGCTGATTGGATCCTTGTAGTGTCTAGGTTGTTGATTATGTGAGGAAACTCACAAACAGATGGCATCTTTGGAAGATCTTTAATGTGTATATGGAGCATGCCCAAATCCAGTAGTTCATTTTAACTTCTTTTCCAAGGTGCCATTTCTTCTTTTTTTTGCCAAGCTCTTTTGTCTTGAAGAAAACCTTAATACCTGCTGGTGTTGTGCATGTCCTTTTTCATTATGCCAATGGTTTTGTGTATAGACAAGATGGTTATATATTTCTAGCTTGCTTTATGGCTTCTTATTCAAGTACTGTTCCATTATCCATAGTGAGTGATGGAGATGGATGCCAGCATTACCATACCAGTTAATCAGCAAAACACCAGTGATACTCTTCTTCATTGTGATTTATTTTCTTAACTCCTACTTTTAATGTAGATGTGGTTAAACCACGACACCTCATTAAGCTTATCACCATCTGATTCATGGGTAAGCTGGGTTAGTGAATTAATGTGGATCTGCTTTCAGGTGTTGGTAGGAAGCTGCTGAATGGAAAGCAAAGGTGGGACAACAGGGCAGAAAAGCTTGATTCTTCCAATAGATCTTGGCATTTCAGGATCACTTCCAGCTTAACACAGGTAAATACTAAGTGCTAATCATGTGATTTGCAAGTTCTTCCCAGAAGCCTTGGTCTTTCAGAAACAGTTTTGTGTCCACTCCTGAATACTTGTAGCAGTCTTACTGCTCAATTCATTCTTGAGGTTCATCAGTTACAAAAGTTTGTATCTCATTTTATGTTAAATGAAGTTTGAAAAGCCAGGGAAACTTACAACTAGTAATAGTACTAAGTCTGTACTGGGGACTATAGTTTTCCAGACACTTAAGAATAAAAATCAAGGCCTTAAAATTATTTTTGTTTTCTTGCTTTCATTCTAGTTCTATTTAAGTGTACAAAAAAAGTGTTTGTAAAAGTAAAATGAGCTGCTGAGCCACCTGTCAATGTTCTCATGGCAGTTAGGCCTGAGTGCTGCCAAATTGGCACTTTCTAGCAATTGGCACTTGCTGCTGAGTGTACTGGCAGTAAACAGTGCATGCTGCTGCTGTGATGATCAATTCCTTCAAAGGACTTTTTTTTTGTTGTGGTGTTTGTAACCTCTGGAGCTATGGGGTAATTATTTATTTAACCATAATGCCCTTCAGTTTGCTTAGCTGGTGCTGTATCCTGCCATAGTTGTCCTGATTTTGAATATGTTGGTTAGGTAAGGTGTCAATCAAAACATACACAGACAGAATCCTGGGGTCAGAGTTAGGAGTCAGGATGTGCAAACACATTGCAGTTTGGGTGCTGACTTGTGTAGTTGATGAAAGTTTGTAGCTGTAAATCAGTTTGTGCCATACTGTACAGCTCTCTGAAGATGCACTGTAATACAGGTAACTTTGAGCTGAAGTTATGGTGAACTGGATGCTACTCTTGCACATCATTTGTGTTAAGTACAGGCTGTTCTTAGAGCTGTCTGTGTAACTCCTTAACTGATTCACATTATGTGCCATGTGAACTTTTGTAGCTCTTTCCCAGAAAGGTCTGATCTTCCTGAAATGTTTCTACGCTAATGCATGTAGCATGAGGAACCCACAAGAGGAGTTTGAGGCTTTGTCCCAGTCCCATAGATTTGATGTCATTGGTGTAAGTTCTGTGAGTGGCATGCCTGTTGGATGGTCAGGAGGATAGGGAAGGCAGAAGAGGCAGAGGGGTGGCACTGTGTGTAATAGAAGGTTAGAATGTTGGCAGTGGCACAGTTAAGAGCCTCTGGGTAAGAATCAAGGGGCAAACAAATAATGCAATGACAAAACAAGATGTCATTGTGGGAGCCTACTATAAACTTCCCAGCGAGGATGATGATGCAGATGAATTACTCTGTGAGGAACTAAGGGATGCTTCCCAATCAACTCTCCTTGACCTTCCTTGAACTCCAACTTGTCAGAAGTTAACTGGGAGCATCATACCTGGGCCAGAAGATTCCTAAAAACCTGGGTGACAACTTTATGGGACAGGTTCCAAGGGAGATGACTTGTAAGAATGCCCTCCTTGATCTACTGCATGTCAACAGAGTGGATCTCATAAGAGAAGTCAAGAGTGGCAGCAGTCTTGGCCACAGCAACTATGATGGGATTGAGTTTAAAATCCCTGGTGACATGAGGAAAAGTGCCAGCAAAACCTCAGCTCTGGACATGAAGAGAGCAGAACTTCAGGCTGCTCAGGGAATTAGCAAGGTCCCCTGGGACAATGGTTTCTCAGGTGCTGGGGTCTATCAGTGCTGGTCACTTTTTAAACATCCCCTCCTAAGGGCACAGGAATAGGCAGTTCCCAGTTTTTGGAAGTCAAGCAGGTGAAGTAGAAGGCCAGCTTGGCTGAACAGGAATCTTCTCTTGGAAACAAGATTTAAAAAAAATGTATGCCCAGTGGAAGCATGGTGAGGTGCCAGGGGAAGAATACAGAGATGCTGCTGGCCACTGTAGGGAGAAAATTCATGTGGCCAAAGCTCAACTGGAATTGAAGTTGCCAGAACTGTGGAGGACAACAAAAAGAGGTTTTTTCAAATACATTAATAGCAAAACACGTAACATTGTCCCATTACAGGATGAGAATGGTCATGTCACAAACAGGGTCAGGGACAAGGCAGAGGTGTTTAACATGACCTTTGCCTCTGTCTTCAACACAGATGATGGACCAAGGGGATCTCAGTGCCCTGAGCTGGAGGACTGTGAATTGTGTAGGATCTGCTCCAGCTGGATCCCTACAAAATCTGTGGGGCCTGATGGGATTCATTCAAGAATCCTCAGGGAACTGCTGATGTCATCACAAAATGCCTGTTGATTTTTTTTTTATTTTTTTTTTAGCAGTCTTGGGAATCGGAAGTCTCAGCTGACTGGAAACTGGTGAAAGTTGTCCCTGATTTTCAAGAATGGCAAGGGGGACCCCAGAAACTGCCAGTTAGGGGCCTGTCAGTCTCACTTTAATGCCTGGTAGAGTTATAGAGAAGATTATTCTGGGAGGTATCAAAAAACACCTGAAAGACAACACAGCCATTGGTCACAGCAAGCATGCCTTCATGAGAGGAAAGTCCTACTTATCAAACCTGATTTCCTTTTATGACAAGATAACCCACATAGCTGGTCAAGGGAAGCCAGTTGATATACCTTTTTTGGATTTCAGCAAAGCTTTTGGTGCCGTCTCTCACAGGATCCTTCTGGACAGGATGTCCAGCACGCAGCTGGCTAAACATCATTGACTCACAGGTCAGGCACAAAGGGTTACAGTGCATGGGGTGACATCAGAGTGGTGACTTGTCACTAGTGAGCTTCCACAGGGCTCCATCTTCAGCCCTGTGCTCTTCATCTTCATTAGTGACTTGGAGGCAGGACAGGAAGGGATACTAAGCAAGCTTGCAGATGATATGAAACAGGGAGTAGCTGTTGACTTCCTCGAAGGCAGAGAGGCCCTGCACAGAGACTTTGACAAATTATAGAGCTGGGTAATCACCAACCATTGAAAGTTCAGCAAGGAAAAGTGCCAGAATCTGCACCTGGATGTATGGACAGACTGGGGAATGAGAGGCTGGAAAGCAACACTGTGGAAAGGGACCTGGTGGTCCTGGATGATGGAAAGTTGAATGTGAGTCAGCAGTGCCCTGGCAGCCAGGAGTGTCCTGGGGGCATCAGGCACAGCATCACCAGCCGGGCAAGGGAGGGGATTGTCCCACTCTGCTCTGCACTGAGACAGCCTCATCTTGAGTGCTGGGGGCAACTTGGGCCCCACAATATAAAAACTACTAAACTATTAGAGAGTGTCCCAAAGGAGGGTGACAGAGATGGTGAAGGGCCTTGAGGAGAAGCCGTGTGAAGAGTGGCTGAGGTCACTTGGTCTGTTCAGCCTGGAGGAGACTGAGGGGAGCCCCCACTGCAGTTACAACTTCCTCATGAAGGGAAGAGGAGGGACAGACGCTGATCTCTGGTGATCAGTGCTGAGGAAGTGTCCTGAAGTTATGTAAGGGGAAGTTGATGTTGGATATTAGAAAAAGGTTCTTCACCAAAGAGGGTGGTTGGGCACTGGAATAGGCTCACCAGGGAAGTGGTCACAGCACCAGCCTGACAAAGTTCAAGGAGTCTTTGGACAGTACTCTCAGGCACATGGTGTGACTCTTGGGTTGTCCTGTGCTGGGCCAGGAGTTGGACTCAGTGACCCTTGTGGGTCCCTTCCAACTCTGCTGATTTTGTGATTCTGAGCTTGGTTTATCATAGCAATTTGGTGCATTCATACTTTCAGTGCTGACCTCTGTTTTCATTCTACATATTAAGTGTTTCATAATCAGTGACATGAAAGTAGTCTTAAGCCTAAATGGGTATCTTGCAGGGGGCACACAATCCTTTTTGAGTACTGTGGCATAGCTAACTACATATGGATGGTATTTCTTCATGCACTGGTAATTTGGTCTGAGTCACCATACTATATTTCATAGTAATAGGAACCCTTCTTTAAAATTACATAGTTCAAGCCAAGATTTTATTAGATCTCTAACCAGTTTAAGAACAAGACTTGCTAAAGGTTTAACTGATCTACCATTGCAGCTACTGAAAATAGGAAGGAACCTAATGACTCATACTAGGTACATACAGTGATACAAAAGTATTGTTTATTTTCAACATCAAAAAGTTACTTTTCTTTGGTTCTGTGGCTTTAAAGTCAATATAAAACCTGTTCACCTTATCAGGTCTTAGTGTAATGTCAAAAAGAACTAGTATAATACTTGTAAAACCCATCCTGAACACAAGCACTTCCTGCTGCTGTTTATAAGCAGGTGCTGTAAACGGCAACCTTCTGGCTGATTGTCTGTAGGAGGGAGCGAACCGTCTCTTCCAGCTCCACCAACTGCTTGGCTTTGTCTTCCAGAACTTTTTGATTGTTTTCATATGTATTTTCTAAATCTGTAAGCAAAGGAAGGTAAAAAAAAAAACCAAAAAACCCCAGCTTAATTGGTGGTGTTTTAATGCATGTAAATCATTATAGTTACAGATAAACTACTATTCAAATTTATTTCTCTTATTGCTGAAAGAGATATTCTGATTGGGGAAAAAACCCAAAAAGAAACAAACAAACCCTCCCCCCCCCCCAAAAAAAAAATCAACAAAGGCTGGAATGGCACCTTTTTTTTCCTTAACATAGGGGTGTAAAGGAACAAGGAAGTTATTTTCCACAGGTGAAAATCCAAAAGTATATTTTGAGGGTTAAAATAATTGTTCTTCTTTGCTCTATGGTGGCTTTTACAGAACAGTGAAATGTTTTAGCTTGTCATGAATAAGACTACTCAGCAAGTCACAGTAACTGTGCAGGAGTAACAAAGAGGGGAAGAATGAGTTCCTGGCCTGGCAAAACCAGAGGGACAATTTAATTCTGTCTCTGGTAGCACCATGGGGCAGACCGCCTTGTCATGGGTCAATCAACTTTGTCAACAGTAAAGATTAAATTAATCTGTAAACTGGAACTCCTGTGTCCCAATTAGCTTTTGTTTTAAGAGCTTTCCAGGATGGAATGAGTGGTCTTGCTGGAACAGATGGGTCTTCATCCTGAGCAGAGTAGTTTTGTTCTTTCCCTGTGGTGGTTCTGGGGGCAGTGAGAGGTGCCCTACCAGAAATTTGTGTCTCACCTGTAAGTTTCAGCTTATTCTACAGAAATCTTTGCTTCAAAAGACTGTATTATGTCCATAAGAATAAGGAAAGCAGATCAAGCCTCAGAAACAACAAATACCTTTTCTTTTCCCCTTCTGCTGATGAATACCTGGTTTAACAGTGTGAAATTGCTTCACGTTCTAAGGTGTCAAATTACCTTCTCAGAACAGCCTTACCTTTGAGCAGCTGGAGTTTGCTGTTTGCTTGAGCCAACAAGGCTTTAGCTTCATCTTGCAAGACGCTTGCTTTCCTCTGGCCTCGGCCGACTCCTCTGTCTTCTTGGCAATGAGCTCTTCCACAGTCCTGTACTTGCCGCTCAGCTCGTTGTTGAGGACCTGTTCCCAAAGCAAGCACAAGATGGAGCTCGTGCAGCGGGAGTTGGCATTTCCTCCCTCTGTCCTTCACTAATCCGCGTGCAAGGAGAGACAATGCCGGGAGCTCAGTTAACAAAAGCAGAAAAAGCGTCAGGGTATTTCCTATTTCCTGTCCAAGACAAAGCTATGGTGAAGACTCATCGGCTGCTCTTTTGCAGATCTGTGTGGCTGTTGTGGCTGTTTTACAGCTTCAGTGCTGGCACTTGCTAGAGATTTATGGGATTCAGTTACAGGGTTCTGTAACTAATGGAAGCCATGGCCCCTAGAATCACTGGAAAGCTACACCTGGCACTGCTCCTGGCTGAGTAATTGCATCTGGGGAGGAATACCCTTGCTACCCTTTCAGCAACAAGAACTGAACTAGCTGTGCAGTTGGTGTGAGTGAAGGTGTTGGCAAAGTCGTGAGGTTGGTTTCTCAGCTGTGCTTTTTGTTGTGAGGTTAAGATTAAGAAGTCCTATGGCCCAACTAAATTCAACCATTGAGCAAGATAACAAACCATAGCAGCACTGGAATTCTCTTGTGTTTACTTGACAGCACCTGCAATACCACTTAGTGTTTGGATATTGTTGAGTTGATGGATAATGCAGCTCTCCTGTCAGAAAACAGCTCTCTTGAGATTGGTTTGCTAACTACAGACAAGAGATGGGAGCAATGAAACTTCCTTTGGCAGATTGGTCAATTGTTTTGTTAATGAACATTCTTTTGCTATTACAAAAGTGTGTAGCAAACATTGGGAGTAATGCCATATGTTCACAGAGAAAATCTTGCATTTCTGATATTTAGCAATTACTTCAGTTTTTTAAGATAATTATTTTTCCTGTTGTTTGGTTCTATATATGCCAAATTCTAGTTTGTTTGTCCTGAACTTATCATTGTCATAGAACCATAAATACTCTGTACAAATGGAAAAAAAATTCCAGTTCTCCTGTGACAGTAAAGCTGAGGAACAGAAACCTATCTGTGAAAGGCTGACAGGTTTTCTGCAGCTATTTAAGAACCTGAAAACTTCCCAATACATCTCTCTCAGGATCTGATACCAAAGTAAAAAGTAATGCTCTTTGGTAAGAGCATAAATGTTGGAGTATTTTCTACCCCCAGAATATGAACAATAAATGTGATGGATCATATGTATCCACGGATCTCCCTTTAGCCAAACCTGTGGGAGTTTTGCCAGCTTCTCTTTAGAATTGTTCCTGAACTTCTCACCTTTTTAACGTCTTCAGCATTTTGTTTTGCGCTAATAATTTTGTCTTCTATATTTCCCACATTCCCTGAATTTGTAGCAGCCTTTTGCCTAAGGTCTTCAACACTCCTCTCTAGCTCAAACAGACGTAAGGTAGCATTGTTCAGCGTTTCTGCAGATGCTGCATTTTCAGATTCAATCTAAGAGAAAGAAGAATGAGTTAGACTTTCAAAAGGCAGTGGATATAATGCTAAACTTTCTCCATTAACTCTGCCCAACTAACTAGTTTGTGTCCCCAGATCTGAATTAAAAACAGTGTTTTAGTTTAGCTAAAAGTGTCCCATTGCAATCAGGGTAAAAAAAACCTCAGTGCTTGAGAATGGTACATATGGGGCTGCAAAAGCATTAAGGAACCTGGTTAAAAAGTATTTGATTGCATTATACACACAAGAGTTGACTAATCTGTTGACAAAACTTCAGACATTTGACTCCATCATGTGATAAAGGACTTGTGAAGCTTCTAAACTGGCCAAGCTTCCTATATATAGGAAGCACTGTGGTCTCATGAGAGCTTTGAGATGAAGTCTGCAAATACTTTATCTGACAAGATTGCAGCACTTGGCACTTCAATCCAGCATTTGTTTATTTTAGTCTGGTGCTGCAGTGGTGGATAACACTGAGCACACCAATTCACAACCAGTGTGCCTGACACGTGTGTCTTGCCAAGGGTCTTGTCAGGCCTGCTGTGTTAGAGGGCTACAGTCCTGCTCATTTAACTTGGCTGGTGCAGGATATGGG
Organism: Phylloscopus whistleri; assembly: GCA_017589585.1. Classification (NCBI taxonomy): domain Eukaryota; kingdom Metazoa; phylum Chordata; class Aves; order Passeriformes; family Phylloscopidae; genus Phylloscopus; species Phylloscopus whistleri. The sequence continues at coordinate 252,638 of JADMLD010000680.1, read as the reverse complement.
GATATGAGAAAAGCCTTTTGGTGGTGTTGTTGTTGTCTAGTTTGGTTTGTTCATGAGGAAATAGTCCCCTAGCATCTGTCCCACTCACTCAAAAGTTGAAGTGAAGGCAGGAATGGATTAGATGCATTTTAACTGCAGCCTTTGGTTTGCAGTACCCAAGGGCTTTTCCTAGACAGGTTCACATCAGTTTCTAAGCATCAGACTTGGAGCTGTTTCTATTATCTTAAGAAATACTCATAAAGGACTCACTGAAGTCAGCAGATCTTGAGTTCCTTTAATATCTTCATCAGCTTGTTTGATGGCTTTTTCAGCTGCATTTTGAGCTTTTTCAGCTTCTTCTAGTGCGGCTTTCACCATGTCTGCAGTGACTTTAACATCTGTTGCACCTTTGCTGTGGAGCAAGACTGTTAATGCTAAAAATGCTCTTACTTTGGAACTGGAAAAAGAATATATCCTGCAACGGCCTGGTTTTGCCCCTTACTGAGAGAATGAGAATTTACATCAGGGAAAGGTTAACTGCATTTTCTGATACAATGAGATGAAACAGGGCTGCATACCTTGCTCTCTTAGCTTCCTCCAGCAGCATTTCTGCCCTGGCAATGTCTCCAGCACTCTGCTGCAGAATGACCTCAACATCAGAGAGGCTTTCTACACGCTCACGAATATCTTCTGTCAGGGCCTGCAGCTGCTGGGGAGTGCTTGGCATCTCCATGTTCAGCACTTCATTAGCTACTGCCTCAATGCTATCCAGGTCAGCACTGTCCTCTAGCAGATGGACACAAATGACAAAGATGTGAGTAAAAGCTTCCCTCTGTCACATCTCAGCGCTAAAATTCTTGTTCAGCTGTTTCCTTAAGAAGGAAAATCATGGGAAAACCTCCTTCCCCAGGTTTATGGAAAATCAAGGTATAAAAACTACTTCCCAAGGTGAAAGTTCCCTCTCAGGAGAGGCCCAGCAGGTGTATAGGCCCTGCTGGCACAGCTCTCTTGGAAGCCATTTGAATGAAGATCGTGGTGCTCAGCTGCACCACTCTGGGGGAGACACAAGCCCACAGGAAACAAAATCAACAGCTGCACATAGATGTATTTGTGCTCCCAGCATAGTCAGCCCTGAGCAAACAGGCAAGGAACAGGCTGCTGGCAAACAAGGCTCTCATTTAACCTTTACCTGCTTTCCTACAGAGAGAAAAATATAGTTTCTGACTTCCTTTCTCTTTAATACTACTTTGTCTTTCTAGCCAGAACTTACAGACATACTTGGCAAAGTAGAGCAGTACAACAACCTCGGCTGAAATGCACACAAGAACATGTCACAGTTTGCTCTCACTTTCTTATTATCTTGGTTTTCTCTTAGTTTTTCTCATGCTTCCAGATTTCATCATACACACTGTCTGTCTAGGGGAGGTGAAGGGAATGATGAAACTGTTGGACTAACCCTTGGAAAATAACACAGATGTAAAGCTAGTTTTCACAAACACAGAATTAAAATATAATTAAAATGTAACGTTCTTACGCATTAGGAAGTCTCTAATCTGTTTAATAAGATTTCTCAGATCTTCATTGCTTCTGTCCACTTGTTCTTTTGTAGCATTGGTTTTGAGCAAAACTGCTTGTGCATTTTGTTTTGCTTCATCTGCTCTCTGTTTTGCCTCAGAAACCTAAAGAGAGGAAAATGGAAGGTTTGCTTGCTTATCTTCTTATGCTTTAGGGCTTGTTTTAAAACAATTCATCTGGAGTCAGAAGTAATAGTAACAAGGAATGCTTTTTCTCATAAAGCTCACAGAACACTTGGAAGCTGGCCCTGTTCCATACCACCAGTGCTAGTTTAAACAACTCAGGCTGATGTTTAGTTATCCATGAAGCTTCACTTTAGCAAGCTCCCTTTCTGAAGGTATTTACAAGCATGATGAAGTTACACAACTCAAAAGAAGTATTTTCTGCAGAAAACCAGCACATACTTTGCCAATTAGCATCTGTGCTACAACAGACAGATTTGTTTTCTTTTTTACTATCTTAACAATTGATTTGGCATATTACCATTTTGGAGAGTTGCTCAACTTCTGCTAATGCACTGAGGATGTCTCTGTCAAAATCCATAGCCTTCTGCCAGGCATTGTGAGCCACGGTCACCAGCCCGTCGCAGCCGGGGCCTCCACACTTCTTCTTCCCTTCATCCGTGCGGCAGTTCAAACCCCCACACTCGGACTCGGCACAGGAGGCTCCCGGGGCAGTGCCACACGTCTGCAGGGACACAGGAGACAAGGGAAGCACTCACAGCCTGATTTCCATTGCTAGGCTGTGTGGGGGCTGGAGTAAGACACTATTCTAGCACAAAATTACAGAGTAAATTTTTTTTTTTTTAAGAAGTGAAACTATTTCTATCAGCAGCATCGCGCTGAGAATTATGCACGACTTGGTCAATTGTTTGGTAATGAAATAACACAGGACTTGGTTTAACCAGAGGGAAAATTAGAAAATTCCCTGTTCTTGTGAGGTTTTTTTATCTTTTCATGCCCTCCCCCCACTCTCTTTTTGGCAAATGATAGTCACTAACTCAGGTTTTGCAGCCAAAAAACCTCCCTGGGAAAACCTAGGGGCTGAGCCAAGTTAGCTGCAGCTGTCTCCTGTGAAGTGTAAATGAATCCCTCTTACCTGTTTGGCATGTAACCCAGCAGTAGCTAGAAAGCAGAAAGAGATGTGTGTGTGTGTGTCATGATTACACCTCCAAGCAACTGAGTATTTACTGCCTTGATAAACATCTACCCAAGATTTCAGTTCTTAACAGTCAGGGCAGGAATGTAGGGGAAGGGAAACTAAACAAAAGCATGTCTCTTTCTTCCCTCCAGAGAAAAAAGGAGGGCTGAGGGAGTGGGAGGGATGACTAGTTGTAAAGGACAAGGGACAATCAGCATGTGAAGAACTCTCCACCACAGGCCTGGCCGGCCCAAGGGAGTTAATGAGCGATGCCCTGCAGCCTGCCTTCACCCGGGGTTGTTCAGGGATTGTTCACTGAATGCAGCTGGCCAACTTCAAAGAGAAACTGAGGGAACACCCAGACTATCCCAAGAAAAAGCCATCCTTAATCATATTTACAGATGAGCAGGCACCTTCAACAGAGAAAATGCCCTTTTGACTCCAGCTCCCAGTAAATTCTGCTTTGTCTGGAGCAGGAGGTTGAGCCTGGGGTGATGCTGAAGCCTGTGGGTGTGAGCAGGAGTGCAGCCTGGCCAGGCACTGTACAGGCACAGAGTGTACCCAATGGAGATGCAGAAGGGGAGAGGGGAGCCTAGGGAAAGCAAGCACTGAACTAGGGATAGGCTTAGGAGGATGGCTGTCAGCCCAGCAGATTTGCCACGCTTTTCGGCACATGGGAACTCCGTCCCTAGCAAAGAACATTGGATTAGAACAGGGGTGATGCAAAAACAGGTGCTCTATTGGGGCTGGGAAGAGTAGGAGGGAGACGAAGATGAAAGGCTGGTCTTTGAAAGCCAGTAGTGTCAGAGCCCACCAGTTAAACAATCCAGTTGTAGCCCACAAAACTGAGGGGTTGCTCAACCAAGCAAGGTGCATTTTTCATGAACCCACCGCACATCTCACACTGTCACACCCTACAGTTCCTCTGTGCCCGTCGCTTCATCATAAACCCGACTCTATTCTTGCTGTGGGTTTTATCCCAGATTCTCAGCTGTGTACCTTCTCAGCCACCTCCGAGAGATCCAGGCTCTGCAGCTTTCCAGCGAGTTCATCCAGAAGGCGCGACTGCTCCTCCTGTTTAGCCTTGAACTGGGCCTCCTTCTCATTGATTAAGTCTTCCACTTCCTGCCGCGTTTGTGCTGACAGCTCCACGGCGCTATCAGGATCAACAGTGGAGGCATTGACCCTCTCCTCTGCCTCCAGGGACATCTGGAAATACTTGGTGATACTATCCAAGGCTCCTGCAGAAATCAGATGAGATTCTTGATGAGAAGTCTGTTAAGTAACCCAAAGTAATGTATATTATAGATGTTAGGGGATGACACATCAGGGTTAGTGATATATCATGTCACATTAAATGAAAGGCTGGCCTTGGCAGCTGTGTTCAGTGCCATTGCAAGGATGACAGAATTGGCCTCTTGTAGAAAAAAAAAGGGTTGCTTTTATGCTTGGTGGACAGTGTGTCAAGCTGGACTTTGAAGTTAAGCCTTTCTCTGACCCTAGTGACTGAATTGTGCTTGCCCTAAGGGCAAAAGGAATACTGCCTTTTTAAGGTTTTTAGGGGAACAGTCTGTTTTCTAAGGATTCCCTTATCTCATTAATTCTTACTGCTTGCCCTGGGATGTCTGGCTTATGGAGTCACTGCTTGGAAACTAGTCAGAGCTTTCCTAAGAAACAACTGCTTGATGAAAGATGCTGATTTAGGGAACTGTTGATTTTGCACAACTCCTGGAGAGGCCTCGTGTGGGTGTGAGGGACCCTATGGGGGTGGCTATACTCTGCACCTCAGGGTAGCTTTCCTTTGCAGAATGCCAAAAGTCAGGGACTCCCCTGTTCTGCACGCTACTCGCCTCACTCTGAAATCTCCCATGTTCACTAGAAACAATCTCAGACTTTCTGCAAACCAGGAAAGTTTTAAGAAATATTAAAAATACTTTCTTTGAAGTCAGCTTTTTAAATCTCCAAATAATTTGGTGACATTCCTCTTTCTCCAGCAAATTTTGATTCTTGGCCCATTTCAGTGTACCAATGGACATGCAAGGCTTGGGTGGCTCAGAAGAACTGGCCCCTTTACCATGAGCTCTTTTTTCTCACCCAGAAACAGCAGTTTAACAGACTGAGGGGAGCAAGGGGGATGTCCAGGAATATCTTGAAATCTGTGGTGCACTTTCTTCTGTTATGTCTCATCTACAATGTGTCCAGCATGACACCTTAAGACAATTCTGTGCCTCGAGAATTTGAGCCAGCTTTGCAATGTGCAGAGGAAGAGAGACAGGGTGAGGGGCAAAAATTCCTGCTGCATCAGCAACTCTGCTAATGCACAGAAAGAACCTGTCCCTGAGGAACTGTGTTTTATTACAAGTTAAAAGATTAATCTGGTACTTAAACCCATGCACTAATTAAATCTTTGGCCACCCTGCTGCTTTCTCCCCCTCCCTGTGAAACTCACCCCGAACATCAGAGATCTTGATGAACTCTAGCTGCTCTGCAAGTTCTTTCACGACGTGGTCAAGGCTTTTGGCATCTGTCTCCAGCGCGCTCAGGTCCATGTCTGTGCTATTGCTCTTTGCTGCTAAGGCTGATAGGTTTTCCTCTATGTCAGCTATCTTAACTGTAACATCTGCTGTCAGCTTTCTGTAAAACAGGCACGGGACTCAATATGGGGAGGAAAAAGGGTCAAATGCCTCGTACTTCACTGGAGCGTGGTGGCTAGAGCTGTGTGCAGCTTCTCCCATGGCAGGACCCGTCCTCCCTCAGTGGTGCTTCAAGTGATTTGTAACAACATGCCTACCTAGAATACTGTTTTGTTTCCTTTGTTGTACAAAACTACTTTTTAATCTACAGCACATTTATAAAGCACCAAAGCACCAAATTGCTCAGAAAACAGCTGCTTTGTGTAAGATTAACTGGAGGCAGATTCCAGAGGACTGGTGTAATGCTCTTGTATCATGGCAACTGCATAGGTCAGAGTTGACTACTATGATCCATACATAATTCGTTTCCCATCCCACACAGCTCAAATGTAGTTTTGATTACTACGAGCTCATCGGACAGATTTGAACTGCAGGAAGCAGGGAGGGGGGAGCCTTAGTTTTAACACAATGGATTCTTTAAACTCTTCTGTAAAGATCCCTCCTCGCCAGGGTTTTGAAGGAAAACCTCCTGCTCTAAGCATTCACTCAGTGAGCCATGGAGCAGGCTTTAGCTAGTGGGATAACCCTAAAAGGAAAAGCAAGTGAGTATTACATGTCAAGGCTGCTGTGGAACAGAAGTGGGCATAGGAATCCATTCCCATCCATGGTGATCCCATCAAGCCCAGCATTTCCTCATTCTGAAAGAATCAAGGCAGTGTGTAAGATCTAAGATCAATTTACAGCTGTCTCAATAGCCCAATAGCCTGCTGTTTTCCAGGACTCCTCCAAAGCCCAGTACTTTTCTATACAGCCAGAGAAGAGCAAAAACAGACACACAGAAGGTATGTTAGTGAAAAGCAGCTCCTCAGCTGCTCTGACCTCCCTCAATGCACACAGAGTCCAGAACCTCCAGCAGGAGGGAGGGGAGCTGTAAGACACAAACTATTCCTAATTGAGATATCTATGCTTTAATCCTCACCCCTTCACTTTGTGCAGTTCCCTTTACAATGCACAAGCAAGTTGGAGCAGTTGCAGAAAGGGCTAGAAAGCCTCTATAATCCTACTTAATGTTAGACTGCCCCATCTCCAGACTACCATCTTTTGTATGCTTAGCCCTAAAAGAAAATACAAGACTTCTACCCTGACAAAACCAGAAAAAATCCTTGTTATAAACCTGGTGCTTCCCCCCACACGTGCTCAGAGTGTGGAAAGGAGCCCAAGTTTCCAACTCATCAGCTACACCCGGAAATCCAGGAATTTAATCTCTCCCCCTCTTCATTCTCTCACATAATAGCAGCATTTGTCCTTTGCCCTGGGGCAGCACAAGGCAAGCATGAGTGGCTCCCTGGTAATTAGCTGCCTGGAGAGCAGTGGGAGCAGGACAACCCCAGCCCAGCACGTGGCAGCTGTGCTGTTCCTGCCTGCCCTGGCCAGGTTTCTGATGGGCACTCACTGCCAGTGCTGAGCATGGTGAGGTGCTCCAGCAGCCCAGGAGCCACAGCACCTATGCCCAGCCAGAGGAGCTGGAGTGCCCTCAGCCCAGCATGGGGACATCAGTCACTCAAGTAAATCGCAGCTCACTGGAACTCCCACTCCTTCCCACAACAGACTCGTTCATGTAACTTGTTCATGTACTCACTCTGCTTCCTCAAAGAGATTCCCAATGTTCTTCAGGGGCTCAGCTGCTGGATTTTGAGCAATGATGGTTTTAATTTCAGTGAGCTTCTCCTCCAGTGTGCTGAGCGTCTTCTGGTAGGGGCCGGTGACTCCAGTGATTTTGAGGGTATTAGCCCTGTCCAAGAACTGCTGGGTCCTGTTAGCCAGCTCGCTGATGATCACATCCCAGAGGGCAAAGCACTGGTGGCACGGCACGCAGTCAGGGAAGAAGCCTGAGTAGCCCCGGGAGCACTTGTCACAGTGCAGCCCTTCCACCCCCTCGTTGCAGATGCACTGCCCGGTGGCACGGTCACACTGCGGCGTCTGAATGCCACGAGGGTTGCAATCACATGCTGGGAGGAGAAAAAGGCAAATGTGAAGGCTATGGAGAGGGAAATGACTGTGATGTTGGCAGGGTGGAAAGAAAATCAGTTATAATAAAGTGGTGAAATGAACACAGATGTGGTCAGTGTCTGAATTATAAAAAGCCAGTTACGGATGTATCACTTGTGTATGGAGGAAGCAAGTGTGAGTGAGAAAGGGGAGAGGGGTGGGAAATAACTCTAGGGGATACCAGGATTTGCACATCTTGGAAATAGGAACAATAATGGAGCAAGGATGGACATCACTTGTTGCAATGTTGAGATGTCAGCTGGATAGCAACTGAAAACAAAGATCCCAGTTTCTCTCCTGCAATGAAGACTGAAAAGAGCAAAGCTCTCGGGACAGGAAAAGAAATGGCAGGCAGGCACATAGGAGAGGATTTAAGAGCAAACCATGAATGAAAAAGGAAAATTGAACTAGGAACAACCATTTCCTGTCTCCTCCAGCAGAGGAGTAACAGTCAAGTGAGGAATCCTGCAGATCAAAACCCAACCACCTTCCCCTGCACCTCCCACAAACAGCACACTCAAAGGAGGTAACTGATTACACAGCACTTGGTTAAGTGGAGGAGCTCTTCCATAAGGTGCTGTGGGTGCTAAAAGCTGAATTGGCTTCCAACGACAGGACAAATCCATGGGGCAAAAGCTCTTGTGAGATCTAGGGAGAGGTACAGGGACTGGCTCAGAACGTGCTCCTGCCATGGATAGTGGGAAAATATTCACAACACACATTGAGGAGGCTGGTACTGGGCTGACATTTTGGGTACACAGAAAATCAGAAAAAATCTGGCAGTGAAAAGTTGAATAGAACAAAGAATGTGGTCATGGGCAGCCCTGTAGTGTTTGAGGTGTTAATGACCAAGAGCCTACACGCTGCTCATCATCCTTAATGTCACCCTCAGTGGAAATGAGGACACTTAACAGGTTTATAATTTTTTTTTAATTATTTCACACTTTGAGCACCAACTTCGGAGTTAATATTCACACCTTCATGAAATGCACTTCTTTGGCACTAACCCACCACAGAGAGAAGTTAGTCAATTAACTTAATGATGCACTGTCACTGCTGAAAGCACAGACACGCTTTGTACACAATAACGCTATCAGGAGAAATGTTTCCATGCAGCGAGGCTGCCACTTGACCTCCTTAATTACACAGGAGGCAGCAGCAGCAGAGGACACCACCAACATGCAAAGCTTTTAATAAAGAGATGGCAGCAAGCAACAAAAAGAGAGGCTGTGAAAATATGAACATCATCTACCTATCATTGTGGCAGAGTGCACCCGGAACGGGTCAAGCGCATGTTCCTTAAACAGGAAAAGGAATGACATACCTGATAAACCCCCTCACTTACATATCCATTTACCAGGCATTCTTGAAGGAGGTTAAATGGCTCAAAAGGGCCCATAAATCAATTCACACACCCAAAGCAAATGCCCCCTTAAAAATGGGACAAAACACAAAGCTGTTTTCAAGACTGCATTGTTTGCTTCAATGCCAGAACACAGTGGTGGTCTTCAGTCCAAAAATTACACAAAGAGCCTCAGCAGAACAAATCGCTCCTCAACAAAACTAGTTTCTTCTACAATGTGAATATGATAGGCAAGAGACAAAAATAACTTCTGCCGCCTGCACAATTGAGCAAAACGGTCCTTTGTTCTTTGAATTATACCCTGACACAAGAGATTGTTTTTACTTTACATCGAAAGTGCTTAAGTAGTCAACTCTCCATGGAATATGTTCCCTGCAGGCAAACCGTTGAGGTCCTGTTTGAAGGTCAGTTAACCCTTCTGTCAACTAATAAGGCCCTTGGTATAATGATGAATTGTCCAAATTCCTCTGTATAGAAAGAGGCTAAATGGCATGTGGTTTTGCTCAAAGATCCTAAGGTCTGATCAAGTTACATGAATACTTGCTGCTGGCAAATCAGATCACTATATTTACTTGCAGATTTAAAAGGCTTAATGTGAAAAAAAAAACCAAATAACCCCATGCTGGTAATTCTACTCCTGAATACCTGCATGTTCAGGAAAAGCAGATGACATGGTTTTAGTAGCATTTACATGGTAAAGTGGATTCCAAAATCTCTGGAACCAGAAAATACTAGGGAGGAAGAGAAAATAATTTAGGTACTAACATACTGTTTGCAAAGTGCAAACCCAAACTCCATAGCTGGCTGTTGGGGGCTGATAAGAGCAAAGAAGTAATTTATTCTAGATGCAACACAACGGTTGGAAGAATCCAGTCCTACAAAACTCCCAAACTGAGCTTTGCAGGACCATGAGAAAATTGTACAAGGCAGCTAGAAACATTACTGTGTGTTATTTCTCATTTTAAGATTTTGCATAAAGCCCAGAAGCAGGCAATCCTGGCTCTGCATTAGCTCAGTCCCCTGAATGAAATGTATATAAAATGGCTTTCAAATGTGCTGGTTTCATATTGCTCTTCCTCTTCTTCATTATCTTCCCAAGACATTAAACATATACAGGACCACACCAGCTTTCACCCTTAACCATCTTTAACACCTCTAGTGGATGAGTCCTGTACCTGTGCCCTGCACACCACCACCAGGCATTTTACACCCCAGCAAGGAGCACGTTCAAGGCCCCTGAAGAAGAGCATCTTCCCTTTATGCCATGGTGCGGATCAAACCCTCTACTCACTTCACTTCACTGTGGCCAGTTCTCAAGCCCAAGCCAAGATCATGGAAAGCCTTCTAGGTAGTGAGGAGCACCCTGAACACTGCAGTCCACCAGGCAAAGAGCTCAGTGCCAGCTTTCACCTCTGCCCCAGGCAATGCCTGCCTGCCAAGAACCCACTGGCTTCAGTCTCTTTGACTGAAGGGCATGACTTCATCCTAAAGGAACAAAAGCATAGTGACAGTGGCAGGATGTATGTGAAAGGAGAGGAGGATCTCCAAACTGGCACAGACTGGAAAAGACTGGCATGGGATTGGCAAATAGCTCATGGAAGAACAAGTGAGTTATGCATCCATCATTCACGATGGTGGGTGCACACACACCAAAAAAAATCCTGAGATACTCAATTATCACTGCCAATGAACTGTGATGTGAATACCAGAGATACCTTGATTCCTATCACCTGCTAGAAACAGAGCAAACACCATGTCAGAATGATCCAGCACCTCGTGCACAGTATTGTGTTTGACCAAAGTACCCCACCATCACTTCTAGCCACAGCAGAGTTCTTGCTCTCCAACACCTCCCTTGTTATGTCCAACTATTCCTATGGCCATTGTGTGACTCAGAAGCAGTCCAGTACTGAGACTGCTGTTACAGCAGTTTTGCTTCTGCTGTACTTAAACAGGCTAACTCAAACACAACCTTCAAAGTATTGCTTTGCTCAGGAGATTTTGGCTTGAACCAGCACACTCCTCAGTCTGATGTATGACCTGAGTAATACAACACATCCAGTGTTAGTGTATGTCTGGTTAATTTGAACTTTTTCAAGAACAAGAAACACACCGGCACATCTAGGGATGCAGAAATGTTTCAGACGTGGCTCAGTAGCTACCAACAGCTTTATATAGTATATGTGGTATAGGGAAAGACAAAGTCCTGTAAACTCCTTTTATGTGGCTTCCCTATGCTTACATGACAAGAAACTGGGAAAGTAGTTCATTTTGCACTGCAAAATCAAACAGATGTTGAGTTTACTTCAAGATACTTGGATGCCTTGACCACTTTGAGTTGGAAATGCCTTCAAGACAAATGGTTGATTAGTCTCCCTTCATGCAGACAGATGGCCCAAAGCCAAGGTGAAGGGCTGAAAGTTAATGCAGACACGGCTGCTTGCAGTGTTAGATAGGCTTCAAATCTGCAAGCAGAGCAGGACATTGCAGAACCTCACATGGAAAACACAGTGGAGGAAAAGAAGTCTTTTGAAATCATTGGCCCAAGATTTAAGGGTTTTCAAAGGAGCATTTACTAAATTAAACAATAGGTTTCTGTTTTGAAATGTCATTTTGGAACTGGGCGTATTGTTTTCTTTAATTGAGTGTGTAACTCAATCAGCTATTTTTCTGTGGCATTCAACTTCAGAGAAATCATATTTTTGACAGGAAAAGTTTTAGCCAAATTCTTTAGTCAGGATCTGCTGATTAGAAGATTATGAGTATAAAGGATTGTATTTGTTCACAAATGCATGTGCACGTATGTGCATGCACACATTGAATATCCATGGGTAATTTTTGTATCAACTTTATCAGTGCATTTCTCTTCCTCCTTTTTCCTGATCCTAAAGATAGAAGTAACACTCAAATATGTATACCAAATGCAGTCATGTAAAAACCTAAGAGGAGAAATCCAAAACAAGCAAATAAATAGCTTGAGAGGTTTCATTTAAGCTCAAAAGGATCTATGAATTGCTTTATCTTTCACCTACTCTGACAGCTCTATCTTTTCCTCTGATTTTAAATATTTAGAACTCACTTCCATTTAAACTACCATAATTCAATATGCAGTATATTTGCACATCACTTAATTTAAACTCAAGTGTGTCAGAGCACTTGATACTACAGCAGAGGTGATAGAATGGATACTGAATGGGGTGTATGAAGACCAGTATCAGTGCTCAATTCCTCACTGGGGGATGCCAGGGAAAAACAAGTGCTATACATCATCCTACACCAAATAGAAATAATTTTTCCAGAAATATTTTTTTACTGCTTGAGACTGAGGGCAGTGAGCATCAAATGTTTAACTCCTCCACAGAAAAAACACAAAGGTTTTGTTCAAACATGATTTCCTGGCATCCTTTCCCAGCAGTAGTGAGGCACTGTGATAAGAAAACCATTCAACAATTTGTAAGGTTGAAAGTTTTGCAGAGCTAGCAAATTTCTTCTGAATAATCAGCTATTGATTCAAGCTACCCTGCAAGCATAGTGCTAACTGCTCAGCATTATGATTTTTAGTAGGAATGTTAAGATAAGGTCCCAGCCTAAAATTACTGGAATTTTGCTACATCTTAACATGCTAGCAGACTATGGATAGTTTTCTGGAAACAATCAATACACATTACAGTATTTTATTGGCCTAGATCAATTAAAATTATGAAACTCAAAGTGAAGATTATATTTTCTTTAGTATAGAATTTGTCTGATTTCCTTCAGACAGTTCTCACAGAAGGATACAAGACATCTGGTAGCCTTCTCTCAACACCAAAAGCACCTCCTATAAAAGCAGCCTGTGTGACTAGTTTAAGACCCAGGTGTTAAATTTTAAGACTAGATTTTTTAATGGCAATAGGGTAATTTTCAATGAACAGCTGTTTCTGCACCAGCCACATAACAAAGACTAAAAGCTGAGAAAAACAACATTCTTGTGAAAGTATGCAGTGTGTATTTGACAAAAAACATGACTTTTTTTCATTATAGTTCAATTGAATTCTATGATTTTACAATAGGATTTGATTCTCATGTCCAACACAGGACATGCTTCTTGTGAAGGGGCTACAGCAACACCACCTAACTTCCAAACTCACACAGTACTTCTTACTAACTGCACTCTGGTCTGCTTGTTCAATTTACTACAACAGTAATGACAGTAAGATTGTCATCTCCTTCATATTAGATGAAACATAAACTTTAAAGTATCTACTGTGCAAAGGCATTGCTTGAGCTGCATCTGCAGCCACTCCACATCTCAGGCTTCCCAGGAGCCTGGAGCCTTCTGCTGGAGATGTGCTTTGTGGGCTGAAGCTGGTGCAGAACTCAGCATGCTGAGTCCTGCACTTTAGTTTGCAGGCTTTGGAAAAGGTCCAGCAGAATGCCTGGAAGACCTGAATTTGATGAACTCTGTAGTCTATTATTTACTACCTTAGGAAGGATTTTTATGCACACACACACTCTCATGCAGAACTGCAGACAGCTCGAGGCTGGAGCAATGGCAAGAGCCCTGCCAAGGGCCTGGCACTGCCCCCGGAGCAGGTGATGCTCACAGCACAGCTGCTGCCCACTGTAACCCTCCCAGGGACCTGCATGAGGCCAAGAGAGAAATGCTGGGCTCTTCCCCATCCTCTATGCCTCTGCTGTGCTTGTTTCAGGCATTATGTTAAATTCAGTGAGAGAATGTTGTGCTTTTTCAAAGCACGGGGAATAAGCAGTCTCTGAAGACCCAGCCCACAGTCTCTCTGTGGATATTTGTGGGTGCTGAAGTGCACCCAGTGCTTTGGGTTCAAGATGCTGTCCAAATACAGGCCCCCACCTCAGCCTGCCCCAGCGGTGCCAGTGGTGCCAGTGTGATCTCTGTGGACACGCAGAGAGGAGACATTGGATGACACCTTCTCTCTACAGCAGGGAGCACAGACTGTAAATCAAAGCACCCAGACCAGGTACAAAAACCTGCCTTCCCTGGCTTCTGCTTCACCATGTCTGACCTTACCAAGGTTTCTAGAAAAGACGCCACAGGCAGCAGCTGGCAAAATGGGGATGGCAGGGAAGAGTGCCCTGGAGCCTGGTTTCCAGTGGAGTGTACTGGGACCCTGGGCCAAATCCACAACTCACTGCTGCTGCAAGTGCCTGAGAACCCACGGAGAGCTGCAGCCCCCAGCCTGTCCTAGATGGGCCATTTTGCACACCTCCACACAGCTATGTCCAGAGCTTGTTTGCAGGCATTTTTTTAGTATTGTAGAAGTTGTCAAAGCAACATGAGCAGCATGGTTCCTATTTCTCATCAGGAGCTTGTGTTTCTTGATGCCAAAAACCTGAAGACCTCTTGTGAAGAGATCACACATCAGCATCCTTGGAGTAATTGATTCACCCTGTGGTTTCCAACCTTGAGCAGGAGCTACTTGCCCTAGAGTGGAGGATCCCATGCTGGAGTCCTTGGGAGCAACGTCCACACGTCTGCATCAGCTCGGTGACAACTGTGTCCACACTCACATGGTTCAGAGTTTTACTCTTCCCCATCCAGAATTGGTTTCTATTTTGCTCCTGAATGCAACACAAAATGTGGCCATACTGGCTGCTTGGGCCAGCAAGAACACGCCAGGTGGCAAATGCCATGGCAGGAGTCCACATGTTCCTTGCAACTGGAGCAGATGTCTTTGTGACAAAGCCTTGTCTCAGTTCCAGCTTCACTTTGGCTGCAGGCCAGATCTCAGCTATTTTCCAGGGACACTGCTCCTTAAACAGCAGAGTTTTCCAGTTCACTTGCAGCCTTCTTACCCCTGAGAACTGCTACCTGCCCACGCAGCAGCTGCAGGTCTGCCAGCCTGAACATCACCACTCACTCCCTGGGGCTAAATGAGGGCTGAGAAGCCAATTGTCTTCTTGCCAAGGAAAGATAGGAGACAGGCAGGAGGCACTGACCCCACCACACCAGGGTGAGTCTGCAGCAGCACCCAGCTGGATGTGTTCCATAAGCAAGCACACGCTTGGAGCCTGTCCAGAGCAGGCTGCCACTGCTCAGTCCTGGGCAGCAGCTCTCCCCAGCTGCCACAGAGACCTCCTGTTGGATGCAATCATGAAGGTAAAATCTGCCTTTCCACCCAAGGGAGTCTCCTCTATCACTGGGGCACAGAAGGGATGGCAGGCTGGAAGGGAGTGTAGATCTTACATGGTAAGAACAGGCTCTGATGAATATATTCTCTCTTTACTTCAGAAACATTAAAACAGGTTTTCACATGTTCAAAAGACAGCAGAAACTCCACAAGAGATCAGAAATGATGGTATGCTGCAAAATCCTGCTGATAAGGTATGCAGATGGACTCCATCAACAAACCCTGATGGAGACAGCTGATACCAAGAGACAATCCCTGCCCTGGAGCCAGCAGGGTCAGCACACCCCCTTTACCGTGTCAGAACACACACAGCCTCTGGAAAGGCAGCCTTTCCCCCAAGAAACCCAATATGTACTCAGGAACTGGGACAATTCCCCAGTCCTTTCATCTGCTGCAGTAACCAAGTAGCTGTGACCTGCCTATCTACCAAGATAATGGGCTCTAAGGTATCTCTATTGTAAGGGACTTATTAAAGACCACAGCAAGCACATTCCTCCCTGCAGGAAAAAATACCTTAATCTATTGCAAACCCTCCTGGCAAAGGCTCCTATTTGAACAGATCAGAGATACAAGTTTGTTCTGGTCTGGACAATGTTTGAAGTTTCTTTTCCAGCTAATGAACGGACTTGTTTATAATGAAAGGACAGAGGCCATCCAGTTTTCTAAACAACCTACTTCATGGTGCTCTGTTTTGCAGCATGTAGCTGTGGCTAACCCACTGCATAGTCTCTGTTTTTTCCTTTATTTTCATCTGAAGTATAAGGAAAGTCTGCTACTAAACAAAAAACCTCCAGTCTCTGTAAGAAGACACAAGAGACAGTGGTCTTCAGCTACATACAATTGAAAGACAAAGGAAACTGGTTTCCAGACCAATTGTCAAACTCAAATGCTTGTCATATATTTTCTCTAATCATGCTGGCTTACCTGACAGCATTGCAACCTTACCCTTAAGAAAGAGTTGCTTCTAAACAGAGGGGTTTGTTTCTAAACAAAGGTCAGACAAGAAAAACAGAGACAAGCACAGGGCTGGGCTCCTGCCACACGTCCCATCCCCAAGGCACCAAAACCAAAGGGCAGACCCCACCATGCCTCTTTCCCTCTTTTCCAAGGCTCTAGTGGGCTGTTCCTGGCAGGGGTGTCCCAGTGATGGTGTGCCCAGCCACACAGACATTTCCAAAAGGAGCAGGTGGAGCAGGCACCAGGGTTGGACTCACCTAAGCACTCCACGCTCGGGTCACCCCAGAAGAGCTCCTGGCACTCCCGGCAGGTCCGGCCTCCGAAACCTGGCATGCAGTGGCACTGCCCTGTGAACTGCCAAAGCCAAAACACAACCCCATCAGGAGGTGCGAGCCCCTCAGCAGCTCAACCCTGCCCCAGAGCAGAGGCCGAGCCCCGGGCCCGTGCCCGCGCTCCCTCACCTCGTTGCAGGCAGGGCCCAGGGAGCGCGCGGGGTCGCAGTCGCAGCGCTCGCAGCCGGTGCCGCTGGCCAGCCGCCACGTGTGGGGGGCACAGCGGTCACAGGTCAGCCCCACCACGTTGGGGAGGCAGCGGCACTGCCCCGTGGCCGCCTCGCAGCGGCAGCTCTCCGAGCCCTCGCAGTCCTCCCGGACAGTGCCCAGGTAGTTGCAGACGCACTCTGTGAGGGAAAGAGCGTGGCACCTCCGTGTCACCCTGCCCCCGCTGCCAGACTGCCCCGACTCCACATCTAGTTTGTTTTCTGAGTCTGCAGAGGTGTGGGCAGGTGCTGGCACGTCCCAATGCCAGTGGCCAGGCCTGGCTGACCCAACACTGCTCAAGAGCCCTCCCCATACGCCATGGCTGGCCACCTCTGCAGCTTCTGCCCCAGCATGCAGAAGGCCACAGGGGGTCCCTCAGTCAAGCAGCCCAGCCCTCCCTGCTCTTTTCTATTCCTCCCTCTGTAACACCAAAGCCCAGCTCTGCCCAGCTCTTGTCAGTCAGCTATGGTGGCAGATCTGCTTGAAGTGGCCAACTAGTCAACAGCGAGCTCACCTGCTCAGTGACCCACCCATCCTGATGGGCTGTGCCTGATGCCACAGGAGAGGTGGGTCTGCCCCCCGCCCACCCATTTCAGCTTCCTCTCATGGCCCTCATTCCCATTGCCCAACCACACCTGCAGGAACCTGGGGTAAACAAAAGCCAAACCCTCCCCCCACCACCTTCTCTGGAGAAGAGATTGAGACCAGTTTCAAGAGGGTAAGTAGCCCCTCTCCTGCAAAATCCTCCTCCTTTCAGCAAATGTAAATGCTGTCCTCACTCTCAAATGTCAAGAGCCCTCCTCCTGGCCAGGAGCCCCACACAGCTGCAGGCAACCCCAGCTGGAATAATTAGGTTTTTCCTCCACCCCAAATGCTCCCAGGTAAAAAGTGTTTAGGTGTCCACTGCTGCCCCCGACAAGGCTGGTGCTGGGGCTGCAGCTGTGTCCCACTCACTTCTGCAGTCTTGCTGCAGGGCACTCCCGTAGTAGCCCTCTCTGCAGAGGTGGCAGTTTTCACCCTCGGTGTGATACAGGCACTTCACACAGGCTCCGGTCCTCTTGTCGCAGGCCTCTGGGTCAGTGGTGTCGATGTTGTTGTTGCACTGGCACGGCTGGCAGGCGCCGCCAACCTCATCGGGGCTCCCAAAGAAGCCAGACGCACATTCATCACATCGACTGCCTGTTTGAACAAACAGGCACAGTGGGAATGGCCAGCACGGCTCCCTAGTGCACAGCCCCGTAATGGGCAAGGCAATAAGGACCATTACTGGGGGAGCATTAACTGGATCATGTTTAAAGAAACAGAGACAGTACGTGGTGAGACTGTGGCAACTTGGTGCAGAGCATGGATGGGACCACCCAGGGCACCAAGGCATGGTGCTCATCCCCTCGGTTCCAGTGCTGTCCTGTCCACCCTTTGCTGAGCACCCGTCATCCCTCACCACACTGCTGGAGATGAGGTTCATGGTTGTGCTGGCATCACCCACACAAGCTGCTCTGCGCCCTGGCACCTTCCAAGTGAGGCAACCCTCAGCAACAACAAACTGATGCTGGTGCTGTGGTCACATCTAACCCATATAAACATACCCTCTCCCTGAGAAGTTCAACCCAACCAGCCACCCCTCCATACCCCCACCAAGTACCTATGTATCCCACGCTACAGACACAGACGACTTGCAGTGTGACTGGATCCTGGTAACAGCCGCTGGCAAACTGGCGTCCACTCTCGGGGCCGTCAGGGCAAGGGCAGGGGCGGCAGTGATCACCTGATCCCAGGATGGGGTCTCCATAGTAGCCAGCCTGGCACCTGCACAACAGGGCACACAGCATGCAGGGACTGCAGGCAAACAGACTGCAGCCTTGCTGTAAACTAAGCTCAGATTTTCTACCACTGTGAAGAAGCAAAGGGCAGAAACATCCTTATGGCTCTCCCTTACCACTCACGCTCCTAGCAGCTGTGTCCACAGACACAAATTTGCCTGGTTTACACCAGCATAGGAGCAGGACACCCAAGGTTGGATGTCAGCCCTGCCACTGCAAGGCCTCTCAGAAGGCTTGCAATGGCTTGCTAAAGGCCTGGGGTCCTGCAATGTGCTCTTGGTCACTTATGCAAGCACTGCTGGGAGGTGCAAGGCTGCAGGCAGGGAAGGGGAGATCCCCACTCCCATCAATCTCCAGGACCACAAGTGCTTCTCTGACTCCCTGAGCCCAGGGACTTTCCCTGTGGCTTAACATCTGCCCGAGCTCCAGCACCAGAGGGAACAGCTGCCATGCCCACCCTGCAGTGGGGCAGGAGAGGGGGCAGGGAAAGGGCACACGTGCCATACCTCTCACAGTTGTGTCCGGCCGTGTGGTCCCGGCAGCTCAGGCACTCCCCGGTGTAGGGGTTGCAGTCATCAGCGTGGCCATTGCAGTGGCAGGGCTGGCAGCTGGGGAAGCCCCAGAAGCTGGGCAGGCAGCGGTCGCACTGCCGCCCGTACACCCCGGGGAAGCAGTGGCACTGGCCCGTCTCCACGTCGCAGAAGGCGTTGTAGGAGCCTCGGAGGTGGCACTCGCAGGCTGCAAGGAGAGTGGGAGAGGGGCTGAGTTTCCATGACAAGCCATAAACTCAGGGCCCCAACCACAGCACAGCCCAGAGCCAAGGGTTGAACATACGTCGGCATCCACTGGGCCCAAACCCAAAGGTGCCGGGGGCACATCTGTCACACTGTCTTCCAACAACGTTGGGACGACACTGGCACTGTCCTCCATTGGGGTCACACACCGAACTCAGGGAGCCCTGTGGGTCACACTGGCATGCTGAGCAGAGAAGAACATTGGAGAGAGTGAGCACTGTGGCACAAGACAGGAATCCCCTGCCTCATCCCATGTAAATGCCTCCCCCATGCAAACGCTCTGCCTGCAAGCCCCATCCAGCTCCCAGGCACAGTTTGCCCCACAAGTAGATGGTTACGTACATAACGCAGTCTCATGCAGTAGTGCAGAAATGCTGAATATTATGTTCTTGCAGACATCTGTCATGGGGGTTTTCACAACACTCCTGCTGTTCTCCAAACACCGGTATCTTTGGAAAGTTTCCCAAGCACTGTTCGTGACCACGTCTTCGCCCGAGCCCCCCACTGTGAATATGTCCAGCGATTTGCAGTATGGCATGAGAACAAGCTACAAAACAATTTTGCAATGAGAAAGTGTCACTACTTATAAATAGCCTCCACCAAAACTGTGAAAATTCAGTATTATCCCAGTTTCTAACCTTTTCTTGGCTAAAAAGCAAACAGCCAGACCAGAATTTGGAAGGTAAATGACAGTATTTCTCTAGTTTTGGTGAATACTTCTGGTATCTGACAAATTCTTACCAAATTCTATCCATTCTAAAGAAGATTGACATTGATTTTCATGACCTACATGACACACTTTAGCCTCCCCAAAGAAACTATAGGTCTGTGGACTAGCTACAGTCCTGCAAAATACCTCAAAAACCTCTTAGCAGAAAAACAATGCGCATACTTTGAGGAACTTTTGAAGAAACCTACGTGGCATTACATTGTTCAGTTGAAATCTGACTTCAGCTGTAAGGAACAATGCTGTAAAATACCACTTTGAATTTACACAGACACACGCCAGGGGAGATGCAAGTTTCCAGGCTTTTAAAGCATCCCTGAAATAAATTCTGCTCACAGAGTCAATGAGTGTGTAGGGGTTCTCTGTCTCTGTATCCACAGAGGAGTACTGGGGCAGCTCCAGGCGGATGGTGTAATTCAGCCCCTTCTCGAAGCACACGGGCCGCGGGAGAACAACGTATCTGAAAGAGGAACAGGAAACACTCCTTACTTCAACCACACGGCACCACAAAGTGTTTCAGGTGCCCCTATAAAGCAATCAAGGTAACGGAAAGCAGCCAAGACCCAACAGAACAAAAGCTGCCATGTGAGAGAGGCGGTTGGAGGCTTGTGGGAGTCAGAACCGGAAAAGGTTATCAGCAAGGTAAAGAGTCAAACAGTGTTCACTCACAGGCTGTGCAAACACCTCCCCCTCCCTCTACCCAGTGAACAAACTGTATCAGAAAATGAGAATAAACTTAAAAGCTTTGAGTCTACAGACATACCTGGGTTTTTATAACCCACTGGAAATTAATTTTCATGTATTTTAATGGAGGTTACAGCAAACTGAAAATGTGACATTATTGTACTTCAATTTTTAATTTATTTTTTTTTCTCTGCTTTTGCCCATCCAGTTATACCAACCTGGATCCAGGTGACAGTGAGACCACTTGATTATCATCATCAGGAACTGTGTTGCCACACCGGCTCCCTGTGGAAATCTTGCCTGGGCGCGAGACATTGATCACAGCTTTTTCCCACTGATCAGGCAACTAGGGGAAAAAAAGGCTCATTGATATCAAGTAAGAATCATAAACTCCTGGAAGCATCCGAGCTCAGGCCAGGTGGTCACTGTGCCTCAGGGAGGATGGGGCTACAGCTGCAGCATCAATGGGGCATCTACCAGCTGCAGGTGTGGGCTGAGAGCAAGGAGCAGATGGCCAGCAGCCCCATCAGCATTATGGCATCACCAGGGGGTTTGGTGACCTCCTCTCCCCTCACCTCTGGGTCCTGTATCTGAGTATTCACTGCACTTAGTTGCTGCCAAACTCTAGTCAAGGAGATGGAGGGATTTTACTCTTTCCCTTCACTCTGAAAATTATCAAAGCCAACTGCTTGCAAACTCTTGGCTGCAGGCATTCAACATCCAAGATGGGTAATTAGCTTCCTAGGGTGCACAATGCCAGTCTGGCCAGTAACAAATTGTCTAATCTGTCCTGATGGGACTTGTTGCTTTTAAATTTGCTCATTAAACAGATGCTGAAGCAATGCAATAGTAAAATATACTCTAAAGCAAATTGTACTAGAAATAGTCAACAACATTTTGGATTTTCACACAACTCAGACATTTAACTGAGCACCTGTCCTTGTCTTTGAGCCCTGATGACTCCTTAAAGTGCCAGGCTCACGCCAGTTGTGCACCAGGACAGGCAGCACCTGCTGGGAGGCAGCAATGCCCATACTCACAGACCCACCTGCGGCTCGTAGCGGATCAGAACATCATACTCCATGGAGTAGGGGATGTTGTCAACGTGGAATTCCAGGTACCCCCCCTCAGGGACTCTCACAAATCCTATGCCTGTCCATGACGGCGTGCGGTCTGGCGTGTACTGCCGCTCTATTATGTTCACTCCCTACAAAACAGGGAACAGACAGTTCAGTACTGATCCACTAAATTTGCAGGTCCCATGGGAGCACATGAAGTGCAGGGTTCTGCTGATGGATGACTTCAGGATTGCAGTATCCACTGTTTGCATCCCAGACAACACAAATCCCCTTTAAAATCCATATATGTGCATGCCATTGCTCTTTCACTTAACAACATAACAAATGCAAGAGAGATAAAGCAAAACAAACTGCACAACACTTCATTTATTTCTCTGCTATGGTGCAGAATTAAATTTAAAAACTTGCTGTGAGTAACTAATACACCAGCTATGACATCTCATTCACCATACAGATTTCCACATTGCACTTGTGTCAGTAGGATTTACTGCAGTGGCACATCACTGTTCCCCTAACCACCCAAGCCTGAGTGCTAATTGCTTCCTGGCTGTTTCAAACCAAACTGCTGCTCAAAATAACACTGGAAAAGCAGATCATGGCTTTAATGAGCAGGGTGTCACTAAAGAACAGAGATCCTAATCATTGATAGATATTTAACAGCCAAATCAACATGTGGTCACCCTTTTCAGTCTGAGGTGTCAGGTTTTTAATCTGTTTTTTATATAAAGCAAAGAAGAGGAAAAAGGTAACAAAATAGAAACATGGTGCTCAAATTTCCTGTTTCAAATGTATCTGAATCCACAAATAGTTCTCTCCATAGAACAACATCCTGTGCATTCCTAAGGAAGCTGCTTCAGTAGAAAGGGATAAAATGCAAGGAAATATATACGTATCACTTCAGGATGTCCCCTCATGTATTCTCACACTCTTTGAATAGAGCCTGGCTGTAAGTTATTAGCCTTTGGCTTTGCACAAAGATCAGAGCTCCCCAGGAACAGCAGGCAGGACATGAGCAAGGGCGTGCAGCTGTGGGAGCACAGGGGCTTGGCACTGCCTGTCAATCCCTGCAACTCTGTGCTACTGCATTTTGTCTTGTGTTAGGCCCCTACCTGTGAATTCAGAGTTTTATTCTATCATCAGATTTGTGAAAAAGCTATTCAATATTGGGTGGTTTTTTTAATTGCTTGTTCTGAAGGTTTCAAAAGGCAAAACAGCAGAACATCCCCTTGCTCTGTTTGGCAGGGTGGATTTTTGTGCTGGGCTCCTCCATCCCTGAGCCTTGGAAGGGCCTCAGGTACCACCTCTCCACTTGGGTACACACAAATGCACCAAAAACCCTGTGCCAGCTCATGTGCCCTCTCTCATGTGCTCATGTGCTGTGGCACAACTTCTCCTCTGTGCTCTCTTCCCTTTCTGCAGTTATCTGAGAGCAAAACCCCTTTGCCTTGGCTGAAACTGCTAAGTGGCTGCATTTTGCTCAAAATAAATAAATTATGGCACCAAGTGCCCTGATTGTAGGCAGAAAAAGATCTGCTGCTTTAGAGAAACCATTATTTCCATCTCTCTGACTCCTTGCTGGAGGCAAAAGTGGTATCATCACCTAAGTGCTGTTAATGAATTGAAAGCAAGGCTGTGTGATGGACAACAGAAAGAGCCAGAGACCTGTTGTACCATGCTGGCAGGCAAAACAAGCTAGAGGCAACTTACAAAAACAGTTTTGTGCACAACCAATATGGTTTTAGTCATAAATAAAAGATGTGTTACTGATGTACAGAAACTATAAAAACTGTGCTTAAATGTGTGCTTTGTTCACTCCTAGTGAAGTGGCACCAAAGAGAAGAGCTTTGTGTGTCTGTGTCTCACCTCTCTTGAGATAAGAGAAGTGGATGTGGTGGGTACATATGCAGTGGGGTACAGAGAGGGATGGTGACAGAAAACTAACTGTACAGTCATGATCAAAAAAAGGTATAAAAAGAAAAATTGCAATTCCCCCCTCCCTTACTCCATTTTTGATTGATACGAAGATTGAAAAGCTACAGGTTAATGGTTTTCTCATACATTTCAGTTTTGTGTTTTCCACACTTTAATTGCAAAACACACAGGGTATAAAAGACACTTCCAAGAGTCAACTGGTGAAACAACTTTCCCATACCTCTCCAGACACTCTAGACCACTAAAACTGCTACTCACAGGACCCAAGCTGGCTTCCTCTGCCTCGTAGATGTAATGATCCAGTGAAATGAAGTAATAGCCAGGCTCCACCTGGTTGCACTGACGTCCAAACATGTGGGGCCGGCATTCACACTGGCCAGATTCACTTGAGCAGCTAAAATGGAAGAACAATGGATTTACAACAGATCTCGGCTATGCTGAGACAGTATTGGAGCAATCTTCTGCTTGACATTTTAAATGACACGGGAGGAGAAGCACTTCTGAACACATCAGACAGGAGAAGCTCCTGGCCTCTGCAGCTGGGCCACCTGCACTACTAACATGGCAGCACAGTAGCAGTACAGACCTGGTTCAAGTCAACTATCACTCTGCAAAACAACATCTAGGCTCAGGCTGGAAGCAAGCACGCTTCCATGACCATTTCCAGCAGGCAGTTTCAAGTAGTTTCCTCTGTTTGGACGGCAAGAGGATTTCATGCTATGGATGCAGTGGTTCCCTGGGACACAGGAGTTCTGGGAGCTTTACTTGCTACCAGACACAGCCAACAGGCACATCTGCCCTGAAGCCGAGGGCAGCCTTTGGCTCCAAGCTTGCAAACACACAGGCAGCACATCTGTTTGTATGGTCTCAGGCAGAGCAAGAACATGCATGACCCTACATGCCCCAGGATGCTGAGCTGCTCTCACTTGCTGCAAAGCATCCAGACAGGTCACCATCAGCAGCTACACGGGGAAAACCATCCCTGGCTGCTTTAGAGTAGGACAGACACAACCAGTGACAAGGTTATCAGGGCCATCACCAGAAGGTCTGTCCAGAGTGACACACAGATTTCACCCAAACACCCTTCTTTCATAAAGAGCCATTTCCTTGACTCAATACAGCTCTATGCCCAAATTGCCTCTGGCTGTTTTATTGTCCCCCAAGCGTCTGCCCTGCATCATGAAGAACCCTTGAGCACACCGGAATTTTGCACACACCCGATCACACTTTTTCAAAGTAAGGTGATTTGGTCCAACAAAATACACCTCCTTCTTTAAATTTGAGTGAGATTTAGAAACATTTTCTAAAGGTAAATGCCTCTGGTTTCCATGAACAATTTTCAGACTCCTCAAGCCTCCAGACAAAGAGTAGTTTTTAACTTAAACTGTTTCTGAAGTTGCAGACATTCACTTAAATTTTCACCCTGAGATGCCAGAAGTGCCTTAGCTGTTCCAGAAGAGGAGCAGGGAAGTTTCCCCTCCAGGGAGGCAATAACTCCACCACCTGGGTTATACCACAGGGATGAATTCTGGGCGAGGCACAGCATCCCACACCCTGAGTGGGAGCCAGAGAGCAGCAATCGAGCAGCTGAGGAGAGGAGCCCCAAGGAGGGCAAAGCTCTCCCTTCCCGATGACGTGAGAGAGCGAAGCCAGGAGCCAGAGCTGGGCTCTGCGGCTCTGCTGCGGTTGGGGGAAAGCACAGCTGCTGCCTGCCCGTGCCAGGATGCTGCACGTCCCCTCCCCACACGGTGTTGCAATCACTGGGCTCAGTGCATGGGAAACAGGCTGGGCTGTGGCTGGGCTGTTACCCCAAAGCCCTGGAAGCAGCTGTGCTGGGGGAGCTGTTCTGAGCTGTGTGGTGTAACCCATCTGTGCACAGGGAGCAAGCACGGGGGAGTAAATAATCCCTAACATCCACACTGCTGTCTGCCAAGGGCTAATAATTCACTCGGGAGCAGACAGGAGAGACAGCCCGTGGGACATTCCCACGGCAAGCCCTGATGCAGATGGGGTGTCCGTAGGCTGTGATGACCTATGGGAGTCACACCAAGACGAGTCCCACACTCCCCCAGCGTGGTCCCATGGGCTTCAGTGGGAAACAGCTCTTTGAGCCCCTTGGGAAACTTCTGTGGCTTTAGACAAAAGCATGACATTTCAAAGGCTTTGTGGAAGGAAGGGGAGAGGGAAAAAAAAAAAAAAGCAAAAGAACATGCTGCTGTTGACAAGCCAGGGGTTGAATACACACCTAGCACACAGAGAACTGTTCTGGTCAGAGGAGCAATCTGGCTGCCCAGCACCCCACTGACAGGGCATCTAAGCTACAACTTTCCATGCTGATACTGATGGATGCATATTCAAAACCTATAGTTTTCTCTAAAAAATGTCTATCTCCCCACTGGGCACTTTGAGGGCCACATCCCACCTCATGCAGCACCACTGGGGCAACAGAGCAGTACTGTGCAGCTAGCGTGCTTCCCCTGGCACCAGTGGGCAGATAGATTGGCCAAGGAATGATTTGGGAGCAAAGCAGGACCAGCCTGTCCATGTCACTGCCCGATTCCTGCTTTCATCCTGTAACAGCAAAGCTTTGACATGGACCATACCTCACGTTACAGCCAAGGCAGAGCTTAATCCACATCTGGTTCCTACCCTGGCTGACAAAGGCAGAGCTACACTAAAAACAACGTGTTACATGTTCACTTGCACCAGTGGCACAAGCAGAGGTTGTTCAGCACAAAAAAGACATGGATGCCCCTGTCACCCTTACTGCAATCAAGATCTACCACCTTCTGAAGCAGAAAGATGGGTATCAAACATCCTCCCCCAGAGCAGATTGAGCCCTGGATGCTGTGGCTGCAGAAACATGGAACTGGGTGAACAATTACAGGAGAGCAACTGTGCTGAGACTCACTTGTTGTTCAGCGCTCCTCCCTGGTCGCAGTCGCAGGGCCGACATCCATCCATGTCATTGCTCAGGCCCCAGTGCTCAGGCTGCAGGAGAAAACATCACCAGCACTGTAACCTGGTGCAGACTTAATTCCATCTAACACAAAGGCACATTTCTAAACACTCAGAACAAGCTATCCCAGACTGCCTCACAACTCATGACTCCTGCTCCCCTGGTCGTGGGTCTACCCCACAAGCACCAACACCACCTCCCTACCTGTTCTCCTCCCACCTTGTTGACCATTTCAAGGGCAAGAGAGCCACACATGGGGCAGTAGGTATTTGTGTAGGGCATTGCCCTTGCAGAGCTGCTACTCTGCAACTTGCTTGCTGGATAGACAGACAGACAGAGACAGACAGACTTGTTTGGTTTTTCCATGCAGTTCACTGCTAGATAAGAGTTTCTCAGTGTTTGTACAAACACATCCAGTTATCTGACAGTGTGTTTCTATAACACTCCAGCACGCATAAACACTACATGGAAATGTATGTGTATGTAATAATCCTTGCCTAAAATAATGGCCTGTTTAGAAAGCAATTTTTTTGGTAACAGTTTCCCTGACCATTTTGTCTTTCACCCCAGCAAGGACTTCAGCAGAACTGCCCTAGATCCCTCATTTTCAGAGCAACCACAGGTATGCTAATGTCTCACTCCTTATGGTCCCAGGAATTAGACTGGATGCTCCTGCCCGCCTTGACATGCATCCCAGCTCCCCAAAACACAGCACACCTCATGGCTCCTTGACATCCCAAGGTGCCCTTTACAGCCTGAATGCCAGGCATGGGCTAGTAGGCAGTCAGAGACAGTGGCCAGCACCTTGCTCCATGCTTCCCCCACCCCAGCCTCCCTCACACCAGTGTCTCCTAATTTATTTTATGGTGAGCTACTTGCCAGGCACTGATTGCACTGCTTTCCTGTCACCAGACGCTTACAATAGCAGTTTCCTGTCTCCGAATCACAAGGATTCCCCCCGGGGTGGGTACCCAGAGGATTACACGCACAAGCTAGATTGGGAAATACAAACAGGCAGGTCAAAAGCAGGACTGGAGTTGTATTTTAGACAGTGTTCAACTTAAATATAGACATTAAAGTTTCCCCTAAATTTCCCATTACAGAAATTAATTTCATTCTTTGCCCACCACCCATCCCAGTAAAACTTCCCTGGCCTAGAGACTTATAATTGAAAAGAGATATGGAGGATTATGCTGTTTCCACTGAACGCACTAGAAGGATCAAATGGCGAACTGCATTTTAAGGGCTGGTGGACTCCAAGCTACATCAAATCTACAGTAATGTTTTCCCTTTAGCCAAAACATTAAAAAAAGGGAAAAAAAAATCCATCCCACAAACCAAGCTCTCCTGGCACTAACAGCTCCTCAAAGAGCTTTTGATCACACATAAAGGAACATATGCTTTTACTCACACTGACAGCCCGCTGGGTCATCGGCACTCAGGCCAAAGAAACCTTCTTTGCAGAGGTCACAGCGCTCCCCCTCCACAAATAATTTACAACGGCACTGTCCGGCAATGAGGCCGGTGGAGAAATCGGTGTAGCGGTCGCAGATCCCACCATTCTGGGAGCCAGCTGGGTCACAGTCGCAAGCTAAGAAGGAAGCATCACACGTGTTTTATTAACTGCTACAAAATGAAAGGCCAAGTCTCACACTGAATTACTGAAACTCAGCTGCTGTGTAGAAAGACTGTCACTCCTGCAAGTATGAGATATGACGTGGGTTGGACACACAAGGACCAGGTAAATTCCCAGATTCTCAAAGAAAAAACAAAACCTGGCCAGGCTGACTCAAGACCTCCAAGACAACCACCTCTCCTCAGGGATCCCGAGGCCATTCCCAGGCTGCGGAGTGGGGCTGCACTTACGCTCACAGACGTCGGGGTCCCGCAGGTCCCTCTCGGGGTGCTGGAAGTAGAAGGGCTTGCACTGCTCGCAGTTGCGTCCCATGGTGTTGTGCTGGCAGTCGTCGCACACGCCCCCGCTGGTGTTCCCCGTCGTCATGTACACTGCCATGTCAAAGTGGCACTGGCTGGAGTGGCCATTGCAGTTGCACTCTGTGACAAAGACAGAAAGAGTCAGAGTCCTGGGGGAAGTGCAGCTCTGCAGAAAAGACACACCGGTGTCAACCAAAGAACATGAAGGATGTTACACACAAGCCCAAGTAACAGCATGTGACACTCAGGGCACCCAGCTCTGCATTTTACTCCAACTCACTTTTGCACGCGTTGCTGTTGCGACCTTCAGCGGGGCGCCAGGGTAAGTCATGGTAGAAATCCAAACACTGCTCACAGTTTAATCCTTTGGTATTATGTCTGCACATGCAGTGACCATGAACCTGTAATTGAAAAAAAAAGGAGGGAAAAAGAAAGAATTAAAAAAAGAGTTGGTTATAAACAAAAAAGGAAAAAAATCCAAACCATTCTACAATGAATGCAAAATAAAGCTAGCACATAATGGACATACACTTTTTAAGGCTTTAATCCATGTAACTTAATCCATGCATTTAGAAAAGGCATAAAGGGCCACAGAATGTCCTTCACCTGTCCAGGTGTCCTCATACAAATTTGTCCTTCTTTCCTTACTGGAACTAGTGCCTGAATAAATGCTTCCAGAAATAAACAAGGAGAGCACAGTTCCGCCCCAATAATCACAGAAGCCTCTTGGAACTAAAAGTTAGCTGTTTATTAGCTGTTAATTAGCTATTAACATGCATCTATTTATATCACCAAGTCACTAGCCCAATGGCCTCTTTCCAGCCCTGCCTTGGTTCTCAAAGCAAAGATAACAGCCACTTTGGATAGCATTTATCTATCAGCCCCAGGCTTTGCCTTTGCCTTGTACACTGAACAAGCACCAAGCAGACCAATGTGGTTGTGTGATGGCTGCTGCCATAGACCACCAGCACTACCAGCACTGTAGCCATGACATTAAAGGCAAAGCTTGGGTGAAGACACTGACCCAAACACAAGGCAATGGAGCATACCCAGCTCAATGGCATCCTGCAGCCCTGGACAACCCACACAACCATCCCACATGCTTCCACATCTCCAATCAGTTAATAACTCACCCATTAACAGGGTGCTATTACTGCTTGTCATGCAAAAATCATGGGGAAAAGCAAGACCCCAGAAGGGATGTGACACTTGTGCAGCAGCATACCATGGAGGCAATCAGGGTTTTCCTTCAGGGCCTATGTTTATTAGGGCTACAACCTCCACTTCTCAGCTGGTAACAACTAATATAAACACAGGTTAAGTTTGATTCACAGGTGTTTCAGCCTTTGATGCCTCTATTCCATTTCAGTTTTAAGGTAACTCAGACATTGGTCTCTCACCTAGTAAGGTTACACCTCCTTTCTTCATTCCTACCTTTCAGTTTCATCAGCTCTTTAACATAATTAGAAAAGGAATGTTAAAACAATTATCACCTAATCTGGGATCTGTGTTTGATTAATACCAATAATGACAGATACGTTTTCCAAGGAGGAATAATTATAACAGTTTTGTTGTTTGAAAATCAAGCAGAGGTGAGGAACAGTGTCATCTTTACATTTGTGTTCAAATCACTTAAAAGAGGCACAGACAAGAAGAGCTCTATGCAGGAAAGTGTGAGTATTTACCATTCCTTCCACCTCCTCCTCCAAGCCCTCCACGGGCGCGCACTCGCTGGCGTGTCCGTAGCAGAAGCAGTTCCCGCGCACCACCATGTCGTAGATGGCGTAGTAGTACTTCTCCCGGATCTCCATCCTCGAGTCCAGGAGGTTATCTCCCAGCGTGTGCAGCTTGACAAATTTGACTCTCAGATTTGTGATCTTCAATAGGTCTGCAGGGGATACACACAAAATAGCTAACCAGCAAGCCTGGTTTGGAATTATTTACCAGATAATACGTTGAATGGGAGGAAGTCAGGAGTGACTTCCTAAGCGTGCTTCCTATGGGCAGATTAGATCAGATTTAATTTCAGCACCTACACATCACTTCATACTCCCCAAATTAAAAAAAAAGGAAATTACATTCTTTTACTACAGGTTGATAACTGTATAAGTAAGTTTAAGCATAATTTAAAATAATAGTCTATTTTATTGTAGACATGCACAGGCACATACACAAACCTTAAAGGCAAGGAGAAAAGCACCACCTAAAAGACACTAGTTCTTTGGGGTTTTAAAATATAAGATGGGTAAGGACTTGGTATCAAGAAACTGCTGCCAAGTGGACCAGGAGACATGAGAGTTACGAGGTTTTTTGAAAAAGTCTTAGCTGGAAACAAAGACAAATAATTCTTCTTTTGTAAACGCCCAACTTTCCTAGCAAATATAATTAGTTACATTTTGTGGAAAGAAGTAACACCCCATAACTGACCAAATACAAAGTTCTTGAGGGACAATCCATGAGAATACAGCATTGCAGTAATTAATACCATCCAGGCATTTACTTTGATATTGTGAATCCTATGTAATTTCTTATAGCCTTGAACTAGGCTTGACAAAGCACTTCAAGCCCATGAAAGCAGTTTCTCCTTTAAAATGTTGAGTAAATAAAAAACCCATCATTAAACTCATAGCAAACAGCAGACACTCCTCCACTTCACATATTTCCTTTTGCTCCAAGTAGCTTTACACTGAGGGACATGAACCCAACCTGAGAATGCACATTAAATCAGAGGTCAGCTTCAGGCTGAGCACTGCAGTTCCCTCAGGCCAAATGCCCCACAAGGTTTCTCTTTAAGCCATGCTGAGCAACAGGTCTCTCTACCTCTGCATTCATGGATCGCCATGACCATGCACAAACACTACAGCAAGTTGTGCTTTATGACCACATCTGTGTGGTCCAGCCATGCAGTGCTACCATGGCCAACTGTTTCAAAGTCATTACTTAGTTCTGAAAAATAAAACATGACCCCATTGATTTTAGCTAGAAATGCACAATGAAATAAATACCTTTACAGCTCTGTTTATTTGCTTTCTGAATACTGTACAATTGCAGGATCACATTCCAAGGTTTCTCTTGGCAACTGCATGTATTTTGGGGAAAGGGGGTCTTTAATGAAAATAAATCCCTGATCAATTAAGAAAAGGACCAGTTCCAATGAAGTGTGCAAGAGCAATACCTTGAGTTCACAACAGGATCTTTATCTCCCAGCACATCAGTGTCTGAGTCAGGAAAACGAGCTGTACACAAGGGTATTCATATGACTTCAAAACTGCTATTAGGGCTACTGATGGCTTTGTTAGTGGATTACTGGTTTTTGTAAGCAAGTAAATACTGAAATGCTCTCAAATCAGCCTGAAAGGTAACTGCATACATACTCTGAATCCTTGGACTGTATGGATCTTCAATTCGAAAAGCAGGATCTAGAACACGATATATTACCTGGAAGAAAAATCAAACAACAGAAGACTCAGCTTCAAAAATAAGTGAATCTGAATTTGTAAGGAAGTCTACACAATAAACATATTAGAAAAAAATGTCTCTGACCTCTCCCTCTGTTGAAGGTTCAATGTCAGAGTATCGGGAATCACAAATTATATCATCCACTCTCTTCATGGGTCCAGTTGAAATCCCAGGAAATGAGCTCTCACAGTCATATGCAAAATACCTGTAAACTTGCCAAGTCTGTCCAAAGTCAGATGATCTTTCAATCAACATTGCAGCAGGACGGAATGTCTAATAGTAAGAAAAACAAGAGATTTCATTTGGTTAATTATTACTTGCATTTACATTGAGTCTTATCAGTGTGAACAATCCACATGTCTGGATTTTAATCTCTCTCCCTGCACCGACTATTTCCAATATGTGGAAATATTGGAAGTACTTTTCTGATGATATTCCACTTTCTTCTCAGGGGCAGATACATGAAATAACACACATCAAACCACATACCACCCATCTTCAAAAGAGGGCACTCAGTAGCCAAGTGCTTAAACACACTTAAAATAAGCAAGAAAACTTCTAAGATTTTTTGATTCCAAACCCTTTTCAGAAAAGTGGGGGTTAAAGTAGGGCTTTACAAAGACAAAAGGATTTTTTCCCACAGCTTGTGGAAAGCAGCAGAGCCTTCTTCCTTGATGTACTTCTTTGCCTGATCTTTTACAAAGGACCTAATGGGCCTCCTCTCCTACTGTAGGGAGCAGGAGGCCACTGTCAGTGCTTCCCATTCAGCTCTAATGCCCCGAAGTTACTGCTGACCAGGTACCTCGGATGCTCAGAGAAGCCCAAGCATTTCCTCTCTTTGTCTGACCACAAGACCTTTTGCAGCATCTCTGACGTTCAGTGCCAGCTGTCCTCTGTGCTGCCTTGAGAAAACTTCCTTTATGGAGACTCAGAGGTTCAGCTTCATCCACTCATGCTGCATTTGACTTGCCCAGTTCCCACTGACCCTCCTCCAGCTGGCCTTGCCCAGACTCTGCCAGGCTGCATTTGCTTCACACAAACCAGTGTCCTTCTTACCTACACGTATTCAATTCTAGAACAACGAACGAATTAAGTTTTGAAAAGATTTTTAACCCTCCGACCAAAAAAAAAAAGTTTTAATTTTTGTGCTGCCTTTCAAAAACCAGGTGTTTATTTAACCCTGGCTTATACCTACCAAGAAATGCCAACAATCTCTTCCTTAGTTTTATTCAGAGAAGGACCTTCCAGAGCCAAGCACAAAAGCATTTCAGCCACAGCTGGAAAGAAATTTTCTCTCTGCTTCCTGGCTGAAAATATCACCCAACTTAGAAACTAGTATCTCACCCAACAAAAAAATTTAGCAACCCAGAAGTAAGGCAGCTCAACTGTCTATCACACAAACTCCACAAAGGATCATTAAAACTCTCTTTCCCCTGCAGTCTTCCTCCTGACAGCAGACCAAGCCGCAGCGCTGGGGTACAATGGCTGCAGCACCCACATCACGTCAGGGGTCTTTTGGGGGTCCCTCACTGCTGGCTTCAGTAGAAATGATCACCTTCCACCTCAGCCACCATCTCAAGGCACAGGGAGAAACCCTAGCTGACACCACAGGAAAGAGGAACCAGCTGTCCTAGAAAGCTGATGCGTAAAAATGAAGAGATTAATTTGTGCACATGGAGAGATCATTTAGGATGTACAGGACATAAGCTACCATTCCAAGACATCTGTTTGTAAAAAAACAAAGACACTTTGTGTACAGATGTTCCTTCTTCCTGAAGACCTTTCCAATTGCCAAATGAAAACTGATACCATGGCCAACATTTTTCAGGAAAAAAACCCTTGCTACTACACGACTTAGCTAATGATCTTCTAGACTACAACCACTAGAGACACACCAACACAAAACCCAGCCTCAGCATGACTCCTTCAGGAGCCTCACTGGAGTTCAAACACAAGTCAGAACTCAGCCTTTCTGCATGACTTCAGCACTGGTAAATGGTTGGCAGCTCAAAAAAATTCAGGCCAAGCAGTTCAGACAAAGCCCAAATCCCAAATATCAAATAGATGTGAAGGACCATGAGACCTCTCGTTTCCTCATGGTTTAGGGTTTGGGGTAAGGCTGTGGCTTCCTTACCTTGAAGGTCATAATGAGATGAGTGAAGTGAAACTCAGCCTCCAGGTCCAGCTGGATAGTCACATTTTCCAGACCTGCAGGGACAGAGAAAAGAAGGTGTTCAGCAAACACCTGCCAGTCTCTCTAAATTCTGTCAAATTCACTCTGTCATTCTTCATTCTGTTGGCATAAGACTATTTCCCTTAACACTTGGTTCTGTTGTTAAAGAGGAACATGATGGTTCAGTGCGTGCCTGATGTACAGGGGGAGACACCAAGAACCTGCTGAAGAGTATCAGGCATGGGATTCCTGTGCATGATCAGCACCAAACACGCCACACCCAGAGTGTGAGCCTGCAGTGCTGTTTGAGACAGAACCATGGCTGGCACCACTGGATTTGGGGCAAGGACAGGACCACCACAAGCTGGGTCCTGGCACCAAAGCCACCAGTACAGCTGGGGATGCTGAGCCCAGACCTGTGTGGTGGCCACAGGCTGTTCTCCCACACGCCAGCCTCTCTGGTAGCAGCAGCAGCAGCAGCAGAAGCTTCTGCAGCCCTAACACCCCCAGTCTCATTGATGTCTGATGGGGGCCACTCCCCACAATTTTTCACTCACTCTGGACTCTCCTGTCCACAAGAACAGGAGAGTTCTTCCTCTCCTTTATAACCTGGTTTGGAGGCACTCCTAAAGCAACTATCACAGCCCTGCTTTGTAATCCTGAGGGTTAAGAAAATGGTGAGAGGCAAAAGATTTTCCAAACTGCTGTATGAATACCTGTGGTCAAGGACTCTACACAGAAAGGAAGAAAAACAGCTAGAAATATTATTTTGCCTTGTGAAAAGAGCTCTCGAAACAGCTGGATACTAATTATACTGTAGTTAGAAATAAAAAATAAAATCAAGATTTACAGAGCAAAGAAAGGGTAAGAAATGAAAATAATAAAACAATAAGACACTTAAAATTTTGACCAGCTGTAACCTTCTGTGAAGCATGCAGCAATGGTCCCTTATGCTGTATGCCTGAATAGACGAAAACATGAATTGGACAGAAAGAATCATTTGTTTTTTATTGTTGAAGGACATTTTCATGACCTTATGAGCTAAGAAACTTTTCTGTGTGAATGCTGCCAAGCCTGTTGCAAAAAACATGAATTATCTGGAATGCTGGAAGAGAACTGCTGGAGGCAAGCAGCTTGCTAGGCTGATCTAAATGGTTAAAAAGGATTTAGAGAAAACCTTTCTTTAATAGGCAGCAGAACTGTTACAAATATTACCTTTTTTCATATACAATAAGGCAGCTACTGCCAATGCATTTGCAGAAATCCCATCCTGTCCAGCTGGCTTTAAGGCTTCAGGGTAGGACTGCTGTTTGAGAAATCCTCACTGCCTTGTTTTGTGTATGAAGGCATGCCAGAAACATAACCAGAAAAGTAGAACAGGCAGAGGAAGGATTAAAAGAAAAAACAAAACCCCCACCAAACTAATATGCAATTTTTGTTTTTAACTTGCTCCTTGCTTCTTCAGTTCGTTTTATTGTTTGGCAAATGGTACAGAAATTCAGGGAGCTCAGGAGGAAGAAACCAGCTTGTAGGGTAAGAGATACCCGTGGATTTACTGTCCTGAGGTAAGAAAAGGAAATTGGAGGTCTGCAGGCAGGGCAATAGCCCCCAGCTCTGTGCCCAAGCCCCCTCCTTCACAGCCTCCGGGTGGGGAAGCCCTGTTGTGCTGCCTTGGCAGCATCACCCTGGGATGTTTACTCCTGGAAGGCTGCTCCACTCCTGCTGCCCAAATATGAGGGAGATCTGAGCCCAGTGTGGAAAACTCTTCTCTTTAGGAAAGGATTCTTGCAGAGTGCTTGGACAGCTGTCTCCAACACTCCTGGAGGACTCAGGGGGTTTTGTTACAGATTAAGGACCGCTCCAGGGCACACAAAGGCAGCCAGTTTTACTCATGGCTCCTCACACAGCGTGATCCTTCACAGGGCAGTAATCACCAGGCCAGAGATAACAGCAAACCCGCAGGTACCCTTAAACAAAAGGAGGGAAAACAGCTCCCAGCCCCGGAAATTGCTCTGGACAAACCGCATACCATTTTCCGACTGCCACCAGAGCTTCAGGCGATTTGGAGCGAAGGTGGTGACGACATTTTCAATGCGATGACTGTCGGGATTGAGAGTATCGTGGAAGGGATCCTCAGAGTCACATGTGAAACATTTTTTGTCCTCCTGAAACAACACGATAATCAGCATTACTGATTTTATCCATGGGGCAATAGTTGCTTCCTGCAGATAAGAGTATTTTCCATCCATATCACATTCCACTCATTTTGCCTGCAGGAGTCATCAAAGACTTTTTTTTGTTGAAATGGTAACTGTTTCTACCGTTATGAATTAATGCAAATTGCCAAACGGAAAATATGCCAGGAATTCCATAAACTTCATCTTTAGGGGAAGCATGTTTTCAATGAAAGCTGAGTTTCAGGAAATCTCTTCCAGTGCACGCATTCTCCAGCAGAATTCAAAACCAATGGCAGCATCTACAGAAAATTGCTGAATTGCTTCTGTAAAAATGCACACGTGCAAAACTGCATCTTAACAACTTGTGGGAAATAACTCTGGCTTTTGGAAGCTGGCTTGGAGATGGAAGTTGCCTGCATTAGGGGTACCTCCTCTGAGGCTCAGTGCACATCAAGGGGTCCACAGTGATTTAGCCCTTTTCTCTGAATTCAGCTTGTCAAACTCCTACTCAAACCTCACATCTTCAGCTGGTATTGCAACCCCAAACTGTACATAAAGTCCATTTGCACACATTACAAGGTCTGCCCAAGCAAAACCAGCTCAGAGCAAGTCTGGCGCGTGCTGCTTGGGAAAACTGGAAACTTTTTCACCAGAGGGGGAAAAAAAAACCCCATCATGGCTATTACCACAAACAATGCTATTTTTGCATTGTCCTTCTGCCTAAACCCACCACTTTCTGATTGGATGGTAGGGTGCAAACTGAACCAAAAGAGAGGGTTCCTACCCAGACCAACAGGACAGGGCAGATGAGGGAGAGGAACTCATTGGATGGCAGTGAAGGAGCCCCAAGGCACCAGCAACTCATCCCTGTTGAGAGCTACACAGGCACCATTCCTCTAGCACGTTTATGGAGACAAACACAATTCTTTATCAGCCAAGAATGTGAGTGCTGGCAGGTCTGCCCCACACAGGCTTTCCATTTCACCAGTTCTGGCTCCAGTGGCTCCTCCCAAGCTCAGGGCTTCACCTCCCACGAGCCCTCAAACACTCCTCCAGCAGAAAGAATGGCAAGAGCAGGGGTCCCAGGGAAGACATTCCCTACTGTCTGCTCCAGGCTTCTCTCCTCCTGAACTTCATGCCACAACCTGCTCCTTCTCTGACCAAAACTGACTCCTAGAAGACCTCATTCTGGCAAGCACTCAGTGTGGCCATGCCCCATGTTACTAAGAGGATACTGGCACCTTCCACAATTTCTTCAATACCACACACTATGGTTCAGAATAACCAGGGACATCCCAAATGCTGAACCAGGGCTGGGAGATCAGGAATATGGGCACATGAGAGCTTCTGAAGTGATGCTTTTTACAACGGCACTTCAACATTTTTTGAGACAAGAAAATGTAACAAAGTACCTTTGTTATTTTGTTCTGCCAGAGATGCTTATATTGCTGAAGTCAATCCTAACATACACTGAAAATGTTCAGTGAAGCTAAACCCCGTCAGATAAAGTGTTAACTCTATTAGACAGAACTTACACGGTAAAACTAAAGGTGGGGAAAGGATGAGGGAAGCCTTGGTAACTTCAGGGCACAAATGGGGCAAGGGCTACACCCCCTCCTGCTTCCCGTGGTTTTCCTTCCAAGTGCCAGAATCCAGCCCTATTGTCTCCACAATAATTCGTCCAGAGATTATCCCTTTACTTTCAATTCAACCGAGTTCCACGTATAACTGATAGTTTATTCTTCTCCACCATCCTTTCTGTCTCAGAGATTTTAAGTTTGGTGAGCTGCTTTTGGCTCTAAAAAGCAACAGCTCACCAGATGTGCTGAGACAACCTCATTTGCACCCTCTCACTCCGAGACCATACACACGTAATTACACTGTGAGGACTATGGAAAAAAACATTGCCGGGACCTACAGCCCACTCTCCATTAGGAAGCCGTCTAGACGGCTCCGAGCAAGCCTGGAAATAAAGCATTAACTGAACTTACTGAGGCACGTTCTTCCTTATTGGCCTCGATCAGGGAAGGGGGGTCGGGAGCCGAAAGCCGCGGGGGGTTCCCCGGGCCCGGGGTGTGTGTCCCGCAGCTGGCACGATGCTGCTGCTGCTGCTGCCCCAGCGGAGACCGCGGCCCGCGGGCGCGCACCCCGCGCAGGAGGCACCCAGCGGTGCCCGGGAGCGCTGCCCGCCCGCGCTCACCTGGAGGTGGCTGACGATGCAGTAGGGCTCGGGCTGGCGGAGGCCGCAGGTGGAGGAGGCGGAGAGGCGGGAGGCGCGGCCGATGAGCAGGTCACCGGTGGCGGGGTAGCAGCTGCCCTCGGCGCAGCCATAGCTGTACTCGGGCTCCTGTGCCGCCGCGGGCCACAGCGCTGCGCGGCCGCGGAGGGAGAGAAGGGGACAGAGGGTGAGAGAGGAAAGCGGGAGCCCGGCCGGGCTGGGCGCCCCGAGCCGCCCCGGCGGGCGCTGCAGAGGCGCGCCCAGCCCGCCGTGCCCCGACGGCGGCCGGAGCGGAGCGGAGCGGGAGTTACCGAGGCAGCAGCAGAGGTACAGCGGGAGGCGGCCCATGGCGGGCGGCGGGACGGGACGGGACAGAATGGGACACGACGGACGGGACGGGACGGGACGCGGCTGCCCCTCCACGCGCCGCCGAGAGCCGCTGCTCCCGCTGCTCCCGCTGCTCCCGCCGCTCCACGCAGGCGCCGCCGTCCCCGACCGCGGCCCCGCGCCGCCGGGTGCCCCCCGGCCCTCCTCCTCCTCCTCCTCCTCCGCCCCTCGCATCCGCGGGGCTGGGCCGAGCCCCTCCCGCCCGGCCCTCAGCCGGGGCAGGGAGC
This sequence comes from Phylloscopus whistleri, assembly GCA_017589585.1. Classification (NCBI taxonomy): domain Eukaryota; kingdom Metazoa; phylum Chordata; class Aves; order Passeriformes; family Phylloscopidae; genus Phylloscopus; species Phylloscopus whistleri. Next base: position 213,683 of record JADMLD010000680.1, on the reverse strand, counting down.
GCAGCCGTCGAGGAAGGGCAGCTCAGTCAGCGTGGGAGGCAAGGGGAGAGCGGGCTGGGGAGCTCCTGTCCCGCTGCAGCCAGGGAGCCCCCAGGGGGGCACCGGGGACTCCAGCGCCCCGGCCCGCAGGCTGTGCCCTTCCCGCTGCTCCCCAGCGTCGGGAGCGGGCTCTGGGCAGGTGCGGCAGTCGGAAGGGGAAGGCGGATAGGTGAGGGGAATCACCAGTCGAGCGTCCCCCGTCTCTCCCCGTCGGTGGAGAAACAATGAAGGAATGGGGTTATTGACCTAATCCTGCCTTCTGCCGGTAGTGTGGATGGAGCCGGGCCCCTGCGAGGAAAGGATGGATGGATGGATGGATGGATGGATGGATGGATGGATGGACAGACAGTGGTGCATGCTTGTGTGGTAAGGCCCAAAACCCAGCAAAGAACCAGGAGGTTGGCAACTGTCACACGCAAGGCTCAGTAGCCCCGCTCTGCCTGGTGCTGTGGTGCCAGCACAGGAGGCTCACGAGTGCCATTCCTGGGGGTGGTGGCTGTGCTGCCGAGGCTCACGAGTGCCATTCCTGGGGGTGGTGGCCGTGCTGCCGTACACGGCCAGGTCTGGCCCTGGCACAGGCAGAGAGGCCCAACAAGCCCAGACCAGCCGCTGTCAGCTGTGTCACGTTCGCTGGGAGCGCACGGCGCTGCTGCCTTCCCAGGGGCACTGGGGCAGCTGCAAGGAAGGAATGGCTGTGCTGGAGCTGCCCCTGTACACCAGCCTCCCACATCAGTTCCCTGGCCTCTGCTGGGGAGTGTGGGGGCTTCACTGGCTGGTGGCAGAGTCCCCTCAGCACCCAGGGAAAAGGTTTCCTGGTAGATAAACACCTAGGAGTCTGTATGAAGGATGGATAGGGCTGGGACAAATGCCTGGGTTTATATACCCAGGTTTTGCTTGTGCACGTGTAACGTGTTACTTGTGTAAATCTTTACCAGGTACCAGTGTCCCTCAAGAACACTTTGCCCTCACTATCTGCAGTGCCAAAATGAAAACACACCATGGTCTGTCTGGCCCAGCAAACCCTGCCGAGGTAGGTAAATATGTTCATTCTCATTTTACAGATGGATAAGCAGAAACAGAGAGATACCAAGTGACTTGCCCTAAAGGTTAAACACCAGGTTTGAAACATAACCCAAGGCTCTGGATTAAAGAACTTGTGGAGCTGTTTCATTAAATATATCCATAAAATTAAATAATTCTAAACTTTCAGGGCAGGAATTGTAATATTTTAAACTTCTTCTGCAATGTGATCTTCTAAATTCACAAAACAAATTCAGTTTCATAACCCTGTTATATTTTTTAAGCTTCAGTACAACAAACATTTTTGTCTCCCCACTAACAGAAAATGTTTTACTTTGTGTTAGAGCCTCCTCTGGTCCACGGCAGATGGGCAGCAGCATCACCCCAAGTCCAACTGTTTCATTGCCACTGGAATTTTTCTGTCCTGTATTTTTTCAACTTTTGTTAAGTTTTCTCATTTTGTTTCTTTCCTGTTTCATAGCCTTGTAAAAGTCCTGTCCTCCCCTGTAGGCTCCTTTGTGCCTTGCCACAGACAGCATGAAAACAGGCTTTGTTCCAGCCTGGGGGTGACCCTGCCGTGTGACATCAGGGACTGAGCTGGAGCTTCAGCCACAGACTGGAGTGGCCACCACCACCCATAACTGTGGTACTCTTTCAGATGTAACCAAAACCACCACATTTACTGTGTCAGTAATTAGGAACAGGGAATTTGTGTCCCTCTCTCTCTCTGCAGTGCTTGTGACAAATAGTGAGTGGGAGTATTTTAATTTGATTCTTCAAATGATAAAAATTCAGTTTTGTGTCATGCCCTATCCTTGTGGTTGGTGAACCACCTTTACAACCCTGGAGTGTCTGTGTTTGTGCGTGGTTGGAAGTCTTCTCAAAAAACAAACTTTCAGAATTTGACCCCAGTGGGACCCACTTGATCATCCCTTTTCATAAAACACTGCAGTGGTCGAATGCCTGGTAGACAGAGTTGATGATATGAATTTGATTAAATACATCTTTGATTATAAGTCAGTTTGGTTGTGTTTGCATTTTGATTGATGCCATTGAAGTCAAAATGCTCTACAGCAAGAAACTTATTTCAATTCTTTTTCAGGAAACAGTTTTCTGAAGCCATTTCTGCCCACAAGGAGGAGGTCCAGGGGAACTACAAATAGGTACTTTTTATCTAGAGACAGCATTTCCCCCACAAATTAACTTTGAAAAAACACTTTGAAAGTTTTTGCGTCACTTCCAACGAGAAATGCTGCACAGTTGTGTCCCTTAAAAGCTGTCACAGGATGGATTTGGAGTTCTGTGGTCACTGGTCCCATCGGATCTGCCTCCTTTGTGTGTCTGAGCATGCTTGGAGGCAGGCAGGGGAGGTTAGACTGTGCTGACTTTCTTGTTCCTGCTTCCGCTTTCCTCCCAGCGATTTCTGTTTCCCCCCATGGATACATCTCCTCTCCAGGCCTGTTTAACTGCCTTGTGTTTACAGATTTCTCATCCATGCAGCTTGTGGAAAGCCACACAGCAATTCTCATAGTCAACAGTGAATTTTAGGAGGAAGTTCTCTTTCAACTTCTTGCTTGTGAATTCCTATTTTTAAAGACATGAATGAAATAAGTTTGGTTTATATGCAATTGGGAATTTCTGTCTAAGAGCTTCAGTTTGCCTCTTCTAGGTGCAGTCCAGCAGAGATGCACTGAAACCTGCAGAAAATCCTTCACCTCCTGGAGACCCACATGTGAACAGCTTGGTATGTGCTCTGAGTAAAACAGAGATGTTTGATTTCATGACGTCAAAGTCAGTCTAAATACAATCGTCTGATTACAGCCTAGTAACTTAGAGGCCTCACACCGCACAGAGGATTTTTTGAAAGTGCTAAAACTCAGAAAATGCTAACCCACAAATTCCGTGCATTCCTTCGTTCAGGTGGCTTTGTTAGATTATATCAAAATTACAATTTGATTTCATTATTTTCACAATAGAATGTGTCACAGTGTAATGCGTGTTGCACATTGCCCTGCAGCACAGCTGGTTTGAGTTAGAGGAGTATCTCTGAAATCTCATCCGCCAGCAATTCCCACCCAAGCCCCCAGCGCATACCAGTGCAACTTTAGCTCTTGTAACCACAGGGTGATAACTGCAGTGTTTATCTCCCTTGCATCGATAAGGGTTGTTTCAGGGGTGTTGCTGGCATGGGTAAATGCTAAGAGCCCTGTGTTCCCGCAGAGCATTCCTCGTTTTACAGATGTGGTCTGGGCTGCATCCGAGCTCTGAAGCAGCACCGTGCTGAGTGGAGTCCCTCGCTGGGGGACAATCCAGCCAGGAATGACACGGCTGGTTTTGACTGAGGAAAACCCCTCATCAGGCTGCTCTGCGTCCTGCAGGAGTATGTATACCAAGGGTGGGACTTTGAAACTGAGGTGTAGCTCACTTCAGTCTTTTTAAAAATCTGGCATGTCTATAACATTTGCTTAACCACAGATTCCTTCTTTATTTATATTTGAAAAAAAAAAAAGAATGACAGCCTAAAATTTAGGCCAATTCACGTGTTCTTGATGGCTAAAAGAAATTGCTGAGTGAACCCTGACTTCTGTGAAGTCCTGCATTGTGGGGGAAGAGCCTGGAGAAACTGGTTTTCAACATTCCTGGCCCTTTAGGCTCACTGCTTAAACCTAAGAGCTGGAGTTATTCTCCAGTTGTTGGTTGCATTAATGAAAAATGTGTGAAACCCCTTATAAGCATAAGACAAACGGGCACGGCAGGAGCCTTTAAAAAAAGATTTTTAAGTTGCTGTCGGCGTTAAGCATCTGAGCACTGCCATCCAGTGGGCACTGGGGAATCGGCTCTGCCGCCCGCCGCTGGTGGCCCGGCGCTGCATTTGCAGTGAGCTCAGCGGGACCCTCACATCGTCAGGGCTCCTGGCCAGGGAACCCTGCCCTGCCGCAGTGCAGAGATGGGCTTGGAGCAGTGGCACTGCCTGGGGATGCTGCTGGCTGTCAGCAGGGATGGCTGCAGGAGCCAGCAGGGTTTCATCTGCACCGCCCCCTCCGAGTCTGGGCAGCCCCGTGCAGGGTCATGGCACAAACACGTTTTTTAGGGTTTGGCAGAAGACAGGGGGTGTTGGGAGTCTGTCTTTGAGACAGCTGCCAGCATCTCTCTGAGCAGTCCTCTTTTTGCATTTCCACCCCCCCCCAACCACAAGAAGCTCTAGACTGTGCACAGGAGTGTATTGTAGAGCTCCCTCAAAGACTACACCTGATGACTAAATCAGATGGTTTATTACAAGGCATTTCCTATTTCCATATAAACTCCACTGGACAAAAGAAGAAAAAGAAAAAAAGATAAAATAACATTATTCACTAGGGCATTTCAGATGTATTTCCAGAGGACAGTGGCCTGTGCCAGGATGCCCAGGACGTGGTAATCATGGTGATTTCAGCTTCATTTTACCTGATGGGCTGTTCAGACTCTAACTCTTGCATGTTGCATACTTGCTTTCCTGCTCCATGATTTCGTTTTTAATGGCTATCACTTGTTCCTCTAGTTGTCTCAGTTGCTCTGCCTTATTTTGTTTGGTTTGATTCAGTTCCTGAAGCTTCTTCTCCAAATCTGGAAGAGCAGAGACACGCAATGATGCTCACATTTGTTGTGTAAGTAAAATCCAGGGATTAGCAGTGTTTCTTTTCCCAGAAGTTTTAGAGGCAATAAGCCTATTTTGAATGGGGAATGTTATATGTGCAACTGAATGGAAAAGTCTAACTTCTGGATAGCAAGAGGAGCATGACAGCCTTGAAGAAATTAATTTCTCAGCATGTGCTTTTGTCCATCAGCTAGGATGGGGCAGGACATGGAGCTCTTAAAGGACTCGGTTCAAGTTCAAACACTCAGAGGAACAGTGTGTCCACTGATGTGTGTAAAGCCTAGACAATTCGGGTGTGATGGGCTTAGGTCTTCCTCACTTGTGTAATTGTTTTCTGCTGGTTCCTATGAAGCTACACCAATGTAATGAGTAGCTTATATTGGTAATGAGTTAAATCCACAGGATTCACTGTCTATTTCTAATGTCCTTATCATCTGGGCATTTGGTGTGACTGGAATGATCTTAACACCTTTCCTCAAGGTATGTGCTCAAAATATTTATTTGGATCCTGTCCTGAAGAGTTTTCTCCTGGGATAAGTTTCTGCTTCAGTTCTGCTGATGTTACATGGTATTTTCTGATACTGAGCCTGGCAGGATCCTAGGCCTAAGGGTTCCCAGTGGGAATGCCCAGACCTTCACTACAAGGAGAATTAGGTTCCCTGTGTGCAGGGGCATGAGATGTGCTCTTTGTTTTTGGTGGCCCTCTAAGCCTGTGTGAGCAGAGGTGCTGGTACAGCCACAGCAGCTACTGCTGCCCACGACCCCTCTGCCTGACAGTCATGGCCCCACAGACTCAGGGCACGTCAGCTTCAGCCTCCACAGGCTGGGAATTGTACCTGGTGTGTTCTGCCATTGCTCAGAGATAATGTCTGAAGGGGAACAAGTATGGACTGATGGAAAACAGCTGCCCTACAGCTCTATCACACAGGTCCTCACCTGGGTGATGTGGGGAAAGACAGAGCGTAGAGGAAGGATCAAAGGTCCAAGTGCCCAAAGCAAATGTATAAATCAGGGCCTCCAGATAAATCTGCAGCCAGGTTTTATGCAGGTTTTGCTCTTGCCCTGTTTTTAAACTGAAGAAAATCACTGCAGGTCCCTGTGTGGACAGTTCTTAACCTGTCCACACCTTAACCTTTCTATTTAAGTCAGAAAAAGTGTGTAAGCCAAATCAATTCAACTACTTTTAAAATGAGTAGCTTCAGGCAGGGATTTTCACCAGGTAAATTGTTTCAAACCTAGTTTTGGGTGAACTTAGTGTGTTAGTGTCTGTGGGCAGGGACTTCAGCTTTGAATTCATGACTATCACAGTGCTTGCCACTCACTGTGGAAGTGAGAACATCACCTGTTATTCTTTTTATCTTCTTTTCAGTCTCTTCAGCCAGTTTTTCTGCTTCTTCTTTCAACTGCTTCACTTTTTCTAGTGTTACTTTTGGAGGTCCTTGGGTTTTTAGCTTTTCCTGAAGAATGGTGTACTTTCTTTTAACATCAGTAAATTCCTGTAAAGAAATGCCATTACTTAGTTTAAGAGTCATTAATTATTCTTAGTTTAAGAGATAATTAATCTGGTGTACAAAAGGAAGTTTTAACACTTCTTTTTAACATCCTCTTTGAACCAAAGTTTAGAATTCTCATTCTCTTAAATATTAAAAAAATACTATAGTTTGTAGACATTGAAAATGCTTTGCAAAAAGCAATAGACATCAATTAAAATAAACTGCCAGTGCAGTAATCTAAAGGAGAGGGAAGGGCAAGGAAATAAAGAAAATATTATTTAAGATATTTTAAGTTTATGCTGGTTTTACTTCTGTTGATAGGGCTTTTCTGTAAATTTCATTTTGCCTTAAGGCTTAATTCAAATTTAATGAATTATCTATAGCAACACTGGGGCTTTTGCATTTTCAGTAGCAATAATATTTACTGGCTAATCTGTTCCCTGCTGATCTAGGTTGCTGTTGAGGCTGCAGTTTAGATTTTGCCTATGGTTCTTGTAACTTGGAAGTATGGCCACGTTCCAAGCTTATGCTGTGGGTACTTGGTTCTTGCTATTTTAGCAAATTTCCAGCTGCATTTTCAAAAAACTGAACTACTGGAAGGTACCAAGCCAACCAAAAACTCGAAGTGACTCCCACAGCAATTTTCTCTGAAGGAGAACAGCACAGGATGAATTGTCAGGTTGCTTCCATCACTCATGTATTTTAATATCTGGTTTGGGGATTTGTTCTGTTGTGTTTATTGGTGCCCATGGTGACTACAAGTCTTATACACAGTGCAAGAAAAAATGCCATGAAGTAGCCAGAGAAATGTGTATGCTTCCTTTCATTCAAGCAAACAGAAGTGTATGCCAGAAACCTTAAAATAAAACACAAATTCTTCTTAACCTGTGACATTTTACACTGCATGGCATAAGGAAAATGTTAGTTTTGATGACAGCAGGGCAATGCTTCTGAAGCAAAAATATTATTGAACATGGAAGAGGGTTTTTTTCTCTTAACATGTGACAGAAGGGCTTACATTATCAATATTCTGGGCTTGCTTGTGAGCTGCTTCTGCCTCTGCTCTTGCCTTTGTAGCTTGGTTCTTGTTCATCAGCATTTTTGCCTGCCATGTGGCACTTTCACCTTCCATCTCAGTCTGTCTGGCTGACAAGTCATTTAGTTTATTGTTTGTCTTGTTCACTTGGTTCTCAGCCTAAAACAGAGCAATTCAAGGCTGTGATTTCTTATGTAACATCCATCCAGCTTGCAGAGCGTGGTAATGAGGGACTGTCAATGGATTAAGAGACCTTCAAGCAGTATCAAATTGGTGTCACATCTGTGCCACATTCTGGTTTTATTTATTTAAGTTTATGTTAAGGAAACTTCAGAATGAAGTAGCTCTTTGTAATAAATACAGCAAATAAATTAAAATATTTGCAACAAGATACCTGAGAGATTTGTGTTCTGATGCCTCGTATCTCCTCATTTAACTTTATGATGGTGGTTTTGGAGTGCCCTTGGGACTTCACAACATTTTTTAGTTTATTATTAATTTCATCCACTGGCAGAAGAGCTTTAGCTGCTTTGCTAAAATGGAGAAAAGGAAGAGTGTGTAGTATCATGGTGTGGTGAGCAAAGCAAGAACATGTTTCAAATGCACCCATGCTGTCATGCAGGAATGTTTCCTCAACAACAACCATTAAAATTGTGGTAAAGGAAAACCTCAGAAAAGGGCTTTGTGGGGAGCACCTGAGTTGCTGTACTCAGGGTGAGGTTGGATGCTGCTGGCTGCCTGGTGGTGCACTGCTAGTGGGGAAGACTCATGGGTGAACATGTATTTTCTCTTGTTGGGTCTTTCTCACCCTTATTCAAACCACCCAGCGAGCCAGATGTAATGCTCCACCAGGCCCAAGGTGGAATTAAGGAGCTGCTTTGGCCTCTCTGGCTCAGCAGGCAGAGGAGCCAGGAGCTGTCAGGAGCTGCTTCCTTTCAGCATGTTGGCTCCTGCAGCCTGAGCAGCGATGGCTCTTCCTGCTGGAGAGGCCCTGTGGAAAAGGCAAGGTGAAATCTCCATCTGAACCCTCCTTCCAGTGTCAGTGGGGTACTGCCAGGGGTATGGAGCAGTCCTACTGTGCACAGTGCCACCCCAGCTGGAGCTGGCACACCAGTATGAGAATACTCTACTTACTCAGCTTCTTGTGCCTCCACCAGCAGTGTCTGAGCATCCTCCAGTTTTATGTTTCTCTTATTATTCAGTTTGTACTTCTCACAGTGGTTCATAATGCCTTGGAGTTTGTCAAGCATGCCTGTGAACTCTTGTGGAGTCAGAGGAAGGTTTATTTGAAGAACATAATTTGCCACCTTCTCAATGTCTTCTGGAGGTGCACTCTCATCTGCAACAGAAATGGAGCTGAGAGTATCCTGAAGTAGCTCCTTCCTCCCCGCAAATGGTCATTATGGCTGCCTACCCTTTGAGTTATGGGGGAGAATAAAGCTGACAGGCACAGCAAGGGGGTAAGAGAATTATCTCTAACATTTTGTAATTCAATATTATGTTTCCAGGTACTGCTGTTAGTGTTGTCAGAACTGGCTGAAATGAGGATTTGAACCCACTTTGAACTGAGTTATTAAAATTCTGATGTAGGACAGAGCTCTTGAAGGGTTTTAAATCAGTTCCCAGCACAGCTAGATGTGTCAGAGCCCATTTCTCCCTTGGCCCACAGATCAAAGAGGTGCTGGCAAGGCTGGGGTGTGAATGGAGATTTCCAAGCTGGCCAGTGGGTGTAATCCCTTCCCTGGAGTTGCCACAATATTGAGAAAGTGGTTCCTTTGCTGGTTAATGAGAAAGGCTAAGCTGCAGAGGGAACTTGGGTCAGACTTGCATAGAATGGCAATTTACAATAGAAAAAAACATATTTTGACAATTCCCATTACAAATGAGCTTGTCCTGGCTCTTTGCTAAAAGGCAGAGGCACACACTACATTGACAGAGTAGTCAATGCCTTGAGAAGTCACATCATCAGTTTTGTTTTCTGCTCACTTCCATCTATAGACAAGACCTTGTGTGATAAAGCAGTTGGGATGTATTAAATGGTTGTGCTAATCTCCAAAGTCAGCAATAATTAAATAGAAGACATTTAGTGTGCAAACAGTAATGCATTCCTGAGAGCTATTTTCTGTAGAAATATATTAATCCAAAATTCACATCAATGTTGAGTACAGCAGATTTAATATAACTGTATGCTTTTCAGCTTCTCCTGTTCTTAAACTTCAATTAACAAAACAAAGGTTTGAAAAAATTATTTTATAATTGTTAATAAATGCTGTCTGTCTACTAAGAGACATAAAAGAAGAGTAAAAAGATGGAATTTTCAGTGGCAATCAATAAAAATCTGAGGCTCTTAAGGAATTGAATAGATCTAAATCTTCCAATTCAATAAAATAATGCAAATTTTTCCAAACAAAAGAAGTCCTCTGTCCTCTGCCCTTGCTCCCATTTGGATGTAGAGGTATGAGTGCCAAAAGACTGCAATCCATAGAAATTTATCAGATCAGCTACATTGAAGAGATTAAAGAGAATCCTGCCACATTTGAACCCTTTGATGTGCATCTGGTAAAAAAAGTTTAGGATCTGTTTCCTACGGCATTTTTCTGCAGTCCCGAGAGTGGAAAATTTTTAGGGTATATACGGTTGTTTTGTTATTTTTTTTTTTATGAAAGCTGTGAAGTTCTACCAGAACCCTTTGATTCCTCGAGTTACAGCTTCATGGAGACGATGGAGTGGGATGTGTCCTAATTCCCACGCTCCCTACTGAGAGCCTCTATTTACGGGCCGGGAAGAAGGGAGTGGAAAAACAATTTGAGGATGCATTGGACATGCCTTGCCATTATATATTGTATGAAATTATCTTAGTAGTCCTTTACTCAGATAAACCAGGAACAGAGGGAGTTACTTCAAATTAAACACAGTAATAAAGGATGAGAATCAGAATGTAACAGATATATTGTAAAATTGATACAAAGTACTGTACCTGGGAGAAAGAAGCACTAGAAAAAAGGGATGGAAAAGGTTTGCACAGCTCAGGAAGTAGATGAGAAATTTCATGCATACACAGCTAGATCATCTTCTGGCTGTCTATTATTCTGTATTATATTGGAATATTTTTATGAAAAATGAGTCAAAAAGAACGTTGCATGTTTACCTAACAAGAAGTCTTTCACTTTTTTGATTAACTCCTTGGTGATCTCTCCATCAACATCAATTTGATTCACAGCCATCTCCAGTTGCCCATTAAACCGTGAGCCTTTCAGTTTGCTGTCTTCTGCCATTTTTCTAATGCTTTCAACCTGGAAATATTATTAGAAACAGCAGTGCCATTTTCTGGAGGTTATCTGTCATTGCTTTGCAAGTTGGGCTCTGACACAAAGGTAATTTTGATCCAAGCCTCAGCTGGAATCACTTGATGTGGCTTTGAAAAGTAGTACCCTTTGGGGAACTTCAGAAGCTGCTACGCCTTGATCTTCATCTGGCCTCAGAAAAAAGCCTAAATCAAGCATTTTTTTGTCTCTGCAGCCACTGCTAAACCACAGCCCCCTTCTGTTCCTAAAAAGGAGTACTGACAGTTATTGCAGTACTGTGGCTTGTCAGTGATCAGATTCAGATCTAAGCAGATCTTACCAGATTCAGATCTGACTACAGAAAATGTAATTGCATTTGTCATTTCATATTGGACTTGTTGTTAAAAAAACACTTAAAGAGGATACAAGGAAGGTACAGTTCAAGGCTTGTCTCTAAAAGTTACATTTCACCACTAAACTAGCATTCTTGATAATTTAAATGAGAACTTTAGATTAATCATCAAATTCCAACAGTATTTTGCTTTGGTAGGGGCTTTGCCTTCAAGAACGGCCCGGGCACATCTGTGGTCTGCAGAGGCAAGAGATCTGGCCTTTCCCCATGCAATGAGAGAAATGCTGATGTTTTTATTTCTGAAATGTCCCAGAACAGCTCACCCCTATTACCCCGGCGGTGCCCGAGGTCAGTGCCCCGGGGCGATGTCCGGCAGCCCGGCCGGCGCTCCCCGGCCCCGCGAGTGCCTTGGGGCCCCGGGCGGTGCCCCGGCTGCTCATGGCCGAGCCCGCTGGCCGGGAGGGAGGCAGCGCCTCGTGCGCTTTAAAAAGAGGGAATGGATGCCCAGGCATCCTGCAGGGACAGCACAAAGCCACAGCAGAATGTAATTCCTGCTGGAAAATGTGCTTTGCCTATAACTGTAACAGGCATCATCTCTGACTGTTAATAAGAACAAACTCTTTACTGGTGCTTTGGGATTTATTTTGGGGTTTTGTTTCCTTGGCATATGTTTCTTTGGCCACACTTGGCTTGAATTGTTTTTCACTGCTACTGTGCAGTATAGTCGACTAATTGATGTCCTCCTAAACATTACTGGGGGCAGAAAAGCTTCATCTTGAAATTATTTTCAAAAGTAATTTATTGGCAAACGTAAGAGTAGTATGCAGTTGTATAAATAGAGCTTACTGCCATGCACAGCAGTAATCCCATTGCAATAAGCACGTCAAGCTACTGACAAATGGTGCCATTTGAATCTTTCCCAGTAAAAATATAGACAATACTAGCCTGAAACCACCCACTCCCATAGACATGGGGCACCATGACTTTTGAAATCTTAGCAGCTGTGAGGAAGAAGATCCAGATAAGGCCAATCTCTTGGTGGGGCTGGCAGGTGGCACTGAATCATGATAGGTCTATGATGCTGGGACAGAGTCCATCACTACATCACTGCTCTTTGTCCAAAGAGCAGGTGAGTTTTTGTAGATTTGTGACCTCCCAAATCTCATCCTCCATCCATTTCACTGAACAAATGTAGGTTTGATATACAGCACCTGATTCTCAGGCTCCTGTAGCTGAGTAGTCAGGTTATTGAGCAACACAGCAGTCTCCTCAGCTTTCCTGAAGGCCTCAGCGGAGACAGGAAGAGCTCCAGTGCAGTCTGGGCCACCACACTGCCTTAGTCCATGACCGTCCTGGCACAAAGCTCCCCCACAGGCTGCTGTGGCACATGGCTGGTCTCCTGGAGTACCACAGATCTGCAATAAGGAAGATGTTTATGTTAGGACTCCTCTGGTAGCCTGAGATACATTCCTGAGGGAAGGAAGATGTTTAACACCATATGAACATTGAATATAGGATGGGATTTTCCCTAAGACACAGCACCTGGTCTTTATAAAGATGGGTATCACTGCCAGTTACAGGTGCCTCTCCCCTGATTTGAAGGATGCAATGGCAGCCTGTGGCTCTGAGCATCCTTGCAGGAGCCATTTGTTGCTCCATGTGTTGCACTAAGACCCTTGCTTCACTCTTCTTTAGCAAAAGGGCTCAAACTGTTCCCTAACTATATCCAGCCCATGGGTCAATGTCTTCTTCTAAAGGATCCAGACAACCTCTAACAGAACAAGGTGCCATGCCTAGTCCTCCATGTATTTTGACACAGATATGGAACCTAAAGGCTTAGATGGATGATCTCTTCCAGATTTGTCATGAATTGGTATTATCAGGAATTTACTTCTGCCCTGCAGAAGCACAGAAATCCCCTTCTTTCCCAGAGGTGACACAAAGGATATGTGAGCACTCCCCACCCACTCCAGGACAGAGTCACTTTGCTTAGTTTAACTTACTCATGGACGAGGTTTGTGTTAATCTTTCCAAAATTACTCTGATGTCCTCTTGAGACTAGAGAATGCTTAAATAGTTCCTTGTACTGGGAACAATGGCTTCCAAAAGGTTGGAAATAACTACAGCTGAAAAATGCAGCTGTTTCTGATGTGATTGCATGGCTGTGGCAAGGAAGGGCCATTTTCCAGACTTAAAAATGCATGTCAACACCCTTTTAAAATAAAACCTACTAGAACATCAGAAAAAGAGATTTTTTTTTTTTTTTTTTTTTTTTTAGCTTTCATTCAAAACCCACAGCACCTACCTTTTCATTCAAGTTTTGGATGTCAGGGCTTTTGATCATTCTGAGCTGTTGCAGCACACTGCTTGCATTTAAGACCTGACGGTCCAACACAGCGAGTGCGTCGTTCCTGGTGTACTCTGAGTGTCTAACAATAGGGGTTGTCCCCCTGGTCTTCTGTTCTGCCAGCAAGGATACTTCAGAGTGTTTCTTAATGTTGCTGATGGCCTCTGTACCAACAGAATAGGGTTTAGTACCAACTGCATTTGGTTGCATTCAGTTTGTGCATTTACTTGAATTCTGGACAATTGCTGAGTGACAGGTGATTCACTGGTGTTTGATTTGGGGCAGGACAGGAACTGCCATTTCCTCAGCCAAGCTTTTCCATCCTCTACTTATCCAGTTTCCAAATAGAAATAGTTATTGATGCTCATAAAACCTGCTAAAGTAGATGAATATATGGTGGATCCTATGTCATCCATAGGATGCCAAGGTGTTTGAGAAGGCAACAGAACTGACAAAAGTATGAAGGAGATCCCATTATTGACACTAACTGCTACTGATCTGCATTCATCAGTAGCTCATGCATTGCTGCCATTGTTGATTGGATAAAAGCTCCTGACATTTACTATGTTTTAGGCAGGAAAACTGTTTCTGCCAGTTGTCATGAAATGATCAGCTCCATGACTGTGAGTCAGGAAAGCATCTGTTCTTTCTCTTCAGCATAACACCCAAGAGTCAAGTGGTCTGCTAGACTGAGACCAAAATTGACATTACAAATGGGAATATATGAGAGCTTTTTTGTCTCTGGAAAATCCAGTTTCAGGACTGATGCTTTTTTAAAAAAAGCACTTCCACGATAAGCTCATAGGCCAGGCAAAAAATGCTTTCCAGCAAGAGTCTTGTTTGGTTAGTGAAAGCTTTTCCTTAAGTAGGCTCAAAAGGGTTGGAGAATATTACATTTTTTGTGGATTAATAGCCTGAGAAAAGGATTCAGGCCCTTTGCAACACACATAATTTAAAGCTGTTACTGCTGGTGTTGAGGTTTCCCAGATCTCCAGAGAGCCCAGATTTGTCCCCACATTCCTAGGCAGAAATATGTCCAGAGCCAGAATTGATGTGAAAGCAAAAATGCATTGGAGGTCTCTGATAAACATCTCTCTTTGTGCTGGTAACTGACTCAGTTACTAGTGGAAGTCAAAGACAAGACACTTAAGTCCTGTGTGCTTTGCTTCAGGCTCTAAAGCCCTGGACTGTGCTTTGATTGAAGCTGAACAATGTTTAGTTATCATGTGGAACCAGGGCTATTTATTTATCTTGTAATTCTTGGAAAAAATATACAGTTTAAAGTTAGCTCTTAATACAAAATACCTGGCAAAAGACTGCTGTAACTCCTCATCTAAGCCAGAGACTTTTTTCTGTGCAACAATTCCATTGCAGGAATATTTCACAGTGGTTCAGCTCTCCATTAAGTGGCCTAAATGCATTTTCCACATTTGGTTTTTGATGGAGTTGTAGAGATTCCAAGATCCTTTACATTAAACACAGTGTCTTAGCCCAGGCTTGATTTACAGCCTAGGAAGCTTCTCTCACTGCATTACTGTACCTCAGCAGCTGCAAAGCCAGGGGCCACTGCTGGAAAGCCATAATTTAATGAGATCTCATAGACTGCAAACATTCTTTTAAGGACACTTGTGTCTTGTTTTTTCCAATGGTTTTAATTTATCATTAGATATTGATGTTTCCAGGTCATCCAGCCAAATGTATACCTGTGAGGAAAACTCTGACCCTGATTCTCTGCAAAGAGACATAGGCAGGAGCTCATTCTCCATGTGTGTCCAGGGCACAAGTGCCAGATGTGCCCCAGATGATGTATGTGGCCATATCCTGCTCTACCCCAGCAAAAAGGAGAGGAAAAAACAGACAGAGCCATATATGCTGCTGGTCCAAAAGGAAGATGGAGTAAGGAGCCAGTCTCTCTCCTGGGTATCAGAAAAGCTGGTTATCTTGAGGGAAATGTTATTTTTGTGCTATTAGATGCTTGGTAGCAGAACCAATGAATATTTGTGGCCTTGATAGGAAATTCATCTTAAATTCAAGGTCTTCCCCTCCCCAGACTCCCACGTGCTTTTTATAGGGCTGTTTATCTGTCTCCAGAGGCCAAGAGATGAAGTGGGCTTGGAATGTGACCAGAGAGCACCACGGATGCTTCAGCTCTACGTCCACTGACCTCCCTGGGATTTATTGTTTCTTTGCCTTTCTGCCTTTCTCAGTCTGTGCAAGGCTCAGCTGAACTGAGAAGCAGAGCCTGGGAGAGCTGTGCTGGCTGCTTGCAGAGGGACACTGCCCCAGGGGGCTGCCAAGTACAACAGGGCACGGGAGCCCTAAATCTTAGTTAATCCCCCTTTTCCCCTCTTTCATTCCCTCCACTTTGCATTGTGTTGACTTTTCCCTTTTTAAGCAAACAAACAAACTAACTAACTTGCCTGGGCCAAGTTTTTCTTGCCTGAATGAAACACAGAGGAACTGTAAGTGGGAGTGCATTGCTTGTAGCTTGTGTCTTCTCTGGTGAGCACCCTATCCTCTGGGGATTCATATCGTGGCAGCCATCTCTTTGGAGAGGATTCTGCTGACCATCTCCTGCCATTGTGGGTGGTCTAGCATGTGTTCAAGATCCCTGCCTGATACATCCCCATTTTACTCCAGAAGCCAGTGTAAGACATCATCATTACAGCTATTAGCAGCTGATGGAGACTAACTATACTTAGCCTAAGCACAGAGGATGTAATTCTTCCAAAAATGCCAAGGAGTTCAGTTCTGCTTTCACATTTCTGGATGATGGAGAGCTACTTCTGTCCCACATAAAGTCAAGAATTTTCCCATGGGAACACTAAGAAGCTGCACTATAACACTACACTTTAATTAAACAAACCAGTCCTGTACAAGATTCTTTAAGTATTCCTATGAGCAAGAGGAGTCAAATGGGGAAGGGGGGGGGGGAATCCTTTGCTGTTCTATTGCACGTGAGTCTGTACTGTGAAACTGTTTTTTATATCCTGATGTAAACATTTTGATTTATGAGACTTCTGACTGATGTGACCCTGGCACACGCATCTGAAATTTGGGATACTAGAAATGACAGCATTTTAAGATAAAAGAGATTTTGGAAAGTTGGTATAAAATGTTGTTAGTGTCAATGTTTTTGTGCTACCATAGGAAGCTAAAATCTAGGGGTCTTTGAAATGTTGTATGGTTTAATGATGAGACAGCATCTCAAAATTTCAGGGAAAATGTCCACCCATTTTAATTCATTGCTGGCTTACCTTTGAAGTTCAAGTACTGAAAACTTTGATGCAGATGTATTTTCCCTTGTAGAAGTTCAAACACTAGGTTGGCTTCTTCTCCAATATCTTCTATGTTCTTGTTAAGGTCAGGAAACTCAAAGGGAGAACTGTGAAGGGGATCCATCTGTGCAACCTTTTGTCTGAAGGGGAGAAAACAGTTATGCAGAAGTCAGACCAGATTGTTCTTAAACTAGAACTGAGTTACACAATATTTTAGAGGGCAAGAGATACATTTATAAATAAGCAGAAACATTTAATTGTATGGCTTTTTTAGAAAACCCTTAGTATGAACTAGAAAATTCATATTAAGTATATATTAATATATTAAGTATATATTAATATATTTAAGTATATGTCTGTAGGGTTAGGCATATATTAAGGATGAATTTGTTACAGATCTGTTGAAAACAGTGACTTAGTAGACCAGCATCTGTGTGCTGATCAGAAGTGGGACTTGATACGTAGGGATGGCTGGTGGAGTCTGGGGAAGACAGTTTCTTAGCTAAGGGATTTTTTCAGGAGCAACCTAGCCCTTACTGAAGGTAGCCCTGAAAATCCCTGATGCCTGAAAGTGCCTCCAGTGAAAGGACAGGATGTCTCAAAATGCGTTCTGTTTCAGAAATGGCATCTTCAAAGGCTTTGAAGCGCATGTCACAGCTGGGCATTCGTCCTCCTTTATCTTCCAGCTTTGCTGCAAACCTCATTAACCCCTTCACGGTCTGAGCCAGAGCAGCAATTTCAGTGTCCCACTGGTCAAAACAAAGGTGACACTGATGGCAGGAGGGAAAGTCCTTCTCAAAGCCGCGGCCGCACTGGTCGCAGAGCCGGCCGGTGACACCAGCGCGGCAGTTACAGGCACCGGTGGCTTTGTCACACCTGGGCTGGTGGGTCCCCTCCAGGTTACACTCACATGCTGCAGGAAAGAAACAGCAGGTTACAGCCAGTTGTTCCTTTTCTGTGGGATCAATGCATGAAAAAGGCACATTTCAAGATACTAAAAGCAAACCAGTGTTTGAGTTGGAGCAAGGTGGAGTGCACAGTAGTGACTCTTCTTCATCTCTGACTTCCATCTTAACCATTGAAATAACAATACAGACAAATAATATAAACACTTGTCCATCTCATACACACAAACATACGGAAGGCTGTTTTCTACATGTATGCCCTGTCTCCCCTGTGAATATAAAAGGTAAGCATTTATGTTGAGGCAGTTTCTAATCCAGTTGTCCCACTCAATAATACTTACAAACACAATGCATCTGGGGATTGCCAAAGTAGTTTTCCTCACATTCATTACAGCACCTTCCACTGTAACCTGGCTTACATGAGCACTGGCCTGTAAGCTGTAAAGACAGATAGGATTGAATAACTTCCAGCTGAGCCATAGGGCTGGATATACATTATTTCAGCTGCACAAGGACTGCAGCAACACTGCTTGCCCACAGTCTTTGAACACCATGGCTTACACAGTATTGGCCCAACTTTCCTGTCTTCCTTCTGAAGGTCCTGAAAACAAAATGCACTCTGAGAAATGGCTTTACTTCACTAATGTCAGAGATTCTGTATGATCCAGTCTACTGATGTTGTTTGAGAACTCATCCTCTGACTACGATCAGAGAGGATTCTTTTCCTTTGCAAAACAGACTTATTTTTTATTTTTGCTGGATCTAAGAACTCATCTTAACATTTCAACTTTAAACTACATGATATATCAACTGTAACTGAAAACCTTAAGGGTCTATTATGCACATTGCCCTAGAAAAATTATTTTGTAATTCAGCTATTAAATTGACCTCCAGGGAATTACAACTTTGATAACTGCTAGTAGTTCTTTGAGGTCAAGGACTAAATTTGCTATAAAAAACAATAAATCTACTGAATAAACTGGAACAAACAGAGAGTATATTGAAAGAAAAATATGCAAATACATCAGCAAGACTTTAGGATAAGCTCCTGGTGCTCTGAAGTCAATGGCAAAATTGCTGTTGACTCCATGGTACAATTTCACCTCTCTATTCTGAAACGTTGTTTAATTTTTTCTACATTCTAGCCCTAAAATATGCACAGGAATTAAAGATGAGGAAAGGTACTCTAGCAGTATGATAGATGTTGAATGATTAATGTAATGGCCACAGCTGCTACTTTATGAAAATAAAAACTTAAAAAATACTCATAAGACTTGGGTCCAAGCTTAGATTTCCTTCTTCCCTATATGCATATTTATGAGGCAGGTTTTTTTCTTCTCTGTCTCCACTTGACAGAGAAACAACATGGAAAGAGAAATTGCTGACCAACATGCAAAGCCACATTATCAGAACAACACTTTTGATTTCATGCTCACAGTGTGATTGCACAACTACAAACTTCCAAAGAATTTTTTCTTTTCAGAGAATATAACAAAAAAGCAATCCTCATTTATAAGAAGGTCCCCACTTTGCCATGTCAAAACACCAGCACCCTGATTCCTGGAAAGCAGAGTCATTTTCTTGCCTGGTTGCACTGGTTGCTTTGGGAGTTTTTTGGATCACAGTCACAGGTCTGACATCCTTTCCCACTAGCCAGGTCCCAGTAGCCAGGGGCACACTGGTCACAGGTGGCACCCAGCACATTGGGCAGGCAGGGACAAGCTCCTGTGGCTGGGTCACACAGGCAGGCTGCATCCCCCCCTGGGCACATGGTAGGGTGAACACCTGCCAGATTGCACCTGCAGCCTGGAAAAAGAGGGACAATTACTACAGCAGGCAGTAATACAGACAGCTGATGGACAACCAGAGCTGGATATAAAACCCACACTGTAGGTTTACTTTTAGTGACCTTGACTGTGTTTAAACTCATAGACATCACCTGTCTGTCAGTAATAACTTATATATGGCTTTGAGAAAACTTACTGTGGATGTTCAACACTTTTAATACAGGCACAAAAAATGAAGGCTCAGTGAATTTTGAATCTTATTAGAATGCAATGTAAAGCATGTTGGGTAGGAATAAGTTGATTTACAGTAGGCATTATCCAGCATGGGAATCCCCAGTAAGCCAAGTAAGATAAGAAGCCTTCCTTGTGAGGAGCCAAAAGTTCTTGCTTAATGATTTCTAACAGACATCTTCCAAGAATGAACAAGGGATGGGCTTGGACTGTATTTTAGAGATTCCCAGAAAAACAGTTTCTTGACTATACTTAAAATTATTTTGGCCATAAAAATTAAATCCTCAATCAGGCCCATCTGTGAAAATGAGTATAGAGAAAAATTGGGAAGAAGCCTTCCTTGCTTTTCCTCACACTCCTACTCTTCTGTTCAAAGTGCTGAGTTACTGACGTGTCCTCATGGAATATATTAAATTACCTGAATGCTCTCACTCTAGCCACTTAACGAAAACAACTGGTAAGGCAGGAAGTTCAGCAAGGGATCATCTGGTTAACTGAGCTCTAACTGAGCTTAGCTGGCATCAGCCAGCAACATGGATAAACAATTATTACTGATTCCTTTACTTTAGATTCCTTCCTGAATAAGCTGAATGCACATTTATTTTTCTAACAGACAGTACTGCTTTCACTTCACAAATGAGAGTGATACTCAGTATGAGATTTAGTGAGACTTGGATGACAAAGAATTTAATACATGCAATGTTAAGTCATTTGTATCACTGATATATTTATATTTAGTAAATAAATATATTTGTGATTCTTATATTTTTCTCTATTTACCTGCTTTAGTTTCGTCCTCCCTCCAAGGTCTATTTTTTTCCCTATAGCCTATTTTTAAAAAACATTTCCTTGGTAGTAAAGCACAGTTGCAGTGCTGTTACTTACTTTGACAGCTTTGATTGAGGGCTGAGCCAAAATAACCTGGTTTGCAGAACTGGCAGTTTGCTCCATGGGTGTTGTGTAAACACTTGGTGCATTCCCCCGTGACCCTGTCACAGGACTCTGGGTCTGTCAAATCAATGTTGTTATTGCAGGGACATGGTGCACAGTCAAGCCCAGGGCTGCTGGGTTTTTGTAGAACCCACTAGGACACTCGTCACACTGATTGCCTGCCAGAGGAAGGTAAAAATATTGCTGGCTGATGGGAATTCAAGTGAAACATGTAATTTCCAGTAATATTATTACAAGATTCAGACTGTCTGTTCAAATGCACATTTCCAATGGAAAATATCTACCTGTTTGAAACCATTGCCCTTTAATCCTCTGATCACTTTAAATTTTATCTTCCCCACTGAAATCTGATGGAAATACACCCTCCTCATCCCAAGCTGTTTATACCAAGGAAGTCCTCTCAGTAAGAGCAAATGGGTTCCCCATCATACAACATGTCCAAGCATCTTTTTCCATCAAAGTCCATTCAATGGCAGTAGTCAGGGTTAGCCATACTTGCAGGATTTTCCTCAGCCCTTCACTCCTACAGCAGCACTGGAGAGTGGGGGGTACCCAGGAGGTCAGATGAACTCTAGTGCTCTGTCCTTGCTTGCTGGCATTACAACTATTTCTGCATTTCATCTCAATGCCTGCCCTGATCTGGGTGTGAACTCTGCATCTCAGAAACCATTCTGGGCAGACTGGTGTTTCTGGAACCACATCCACTAGTTCATCCTCAGCCAGGGACTCTGTTCCTTCACTATGCTCCTCAGGACCCAGAGCCTCTCTCAGTCTCTGAGAAAGTGAGACCACTGCTACAAAGGTGACCAAGAGTCTTCCTGGAAAGAAGCAGGAGCAATAAAGTCCAAAACTGAGGAGTGCAGTGATTTGTGAGGACAAAAGTCCTCTGGGTGAGCACCAAAATGAATCATTTTGGTCCTACAGCAATTACTGAAGCAAAACCACTCTTGACGTACAAAGGAACCTTGCCTAAGTAAAGATGACAGCATTGGTTTAATTTTCAGCAATGCTTCCCATTAAGCTTTTCTTCCCTCAGAGGAGATCTTTCTAATGCCCAAGGGAAGGGAAATATCTTCAGCTTTCCCTTCAGGAATTCAAGTCAACAAGATCTTAGGAAATGAGAAATCAGTTTGCTGCAAAAATATCTCCATTTGAGACAGCTGAGAATAGAAACCCAATTTCTAAAGTGACTATTTGAACCATGAAGCAGTCACTTTAAGGCATAATGTCAAAGAGTTTCCCCTATATGGAGAAAGACTTTCTCTGATTAGGAAATCTTATCAGCTCTTTTTCATGACCTAATCATTCCCATTTGGGCTTGCAATGCTTCTTTTTCAGAGGCAACAAGACTGCAGTTCTCCTCCCCCTCTCCCCACCAGATTAATGTAGTGCCCCTGGAAAGGAGGAGATTTTCAGAGTGACATCAGAATAACTAATGACTTCACTGTATCCACAGAGGTGAATCCCTTTTTAAAACACTAACTGCACAATTCCCATTCTTCCTAGTCAGAACTTACCCACATAATTTCAGTAAACTTGAGTGCTAACTCTTCTTAGCTGCTTTATTAGCATTACCTCATTGTTATTTCTGAACATGACAGGTGGAGGATATTTTTTTTTCTTACATTAATTTTAGTAGTATCAAAACCAGTCCTTATTTTGCTTTATACCTGAATATCCTTCGAGACAATTACAGACAAGCTGTGCAGACTGGGAGTCCTGGTAACAGGAACGTGCAAAATACCTATTGCTTGTAGGTGGCCCTGGGCACATGCATGGGTGGCAGGGTTCTCCATCCAGAGGGTTTCCATAATAGCCATCCATGCACCTGCCAAAGCAGTCGACACAAACAGGACAAATTGTCAAGTGCTTCATGCAGGTGAATCAATTTATATGTATCTCCATCAATTGGTAGAGACATATCAAGCTTCAAAGATGTTCTAAAACAGAAAATCAGAGCTGCATTCTCAAAATTTGGAGTAAAAAGAAAACGACATGTTTTTCTTTCAAGAAATGTTTGTGAAGATTTTCACCAACTCTGGAAGAATTTTATTCTAAATTATTAAGATATGGCATATCACACCTGCTCTGCACAGGCATTTAAAAGCTGCCATATAAAAATTCTGTATATTTATCTATCAGCACATATGTTCACCTATTTCCATACAGACTCACACAGAGTGGTTGGCATGATAGTAAAAATTGCTGGCACATGCAAAAAAAGCAATGATTCCTTAAGAGTACTCAGGGAATACTGCATATTTTAGATGCAACATATGTATTGATCCATGCTCTGTCTGACATGTTCTTCAAACCTGGGGTAATGGCTCTTTGGAGGTGCTGGTGGCTGTGCTATTAGCTGAACTGGTGGGGGCTTTTGGGGCTCCCTGGGGGCTCAGCCACCCTGCCCAACACTGCTGCCTCTGCATCCCAACCCCCTGCAGTCCTGCAGCTGCAGCAACAGCAATGCAGAGGCTTCTGAACCATCCTCAGTCTTTGATCTGCTTTACTATGACAAATGGGAACACAGTTCTCCATATGTATACAGGTAAGGCTAAAAGACTTAAGACTATCTGATTATCCTCCCCCTGGGGTCTGGAGATCCTGCAAAGCCACAGGGCAAGAAGGGCAAGAAGTGTTTCAGTCTTCCATTTTTAATCTGCTTGCCATCTACAAGTAGAACAGCCAAAGACTGCATTGCCTAAAAGCACTGCAGGAAAAGCTGAACAGGTTTCATGAGGAAATCCTCTTAAGAATGAATGACAAGGTACAGTCCAGACAAACCAAACTAAACAAACTTAATTTCAATGTCCATGTTGAACTGGGTCACTGCTGCCAGTGTACAAAATAAAAAAAGAGGAGCAGTGGAGCAGTGGAATGGAGCTGGAACACGTGGGAAAAGCAATTTGCTGGTGATACAGAACTAATATGACCAGCAAAGTGGGCATGTTTACTTAGTAAACTCATTAGAGGTAATTGCAGGTATTAAAGTGAGTATTCAGCACAACATTCAGCCTCTTGGCTTGCCTCATGCTGAATTTTAAATTTGAAAGCTGGCAGTTTGGAACCTGGGAGGAGTCAGTTTATCCCACAGATAGTGCTTTGTGCATGTCTCCAAGTACATGGTGCCATGGTGTCCATGCCTCAAATGCCTTCTCGCAGGTAGCCCACTGCAATGCTGGGTCCATGCCCTGCCCGCAGTCCACCCACAGGCATTGCATGCACATTCCCACACGCATTTGCCAAAGAAATAGGTACTTGGCATTCAGCATCCAGGCCCAGTTCATCCTGGTTTAGGCACATGTTTCCTGTTAAGGTCACTGATGCATTTGCAGGCCCGCAGCCACAGAGGAATTTGGAGACCCGCAGTGTCCGGTGGGGTTAGCAGCACTGCCCACCCACTGACCTTTCACAGCGGCTTCCAGCGGTGAACCCGCGGCAGTGGAGGCATTCTCCGGTCAGAGGGTGGCACAGCTCCGTGTGGCCATTGCAGGGGCAGGGCCGGCAGAGGGGAAATCCGAAGAAGCCGGGCAGGCAGCGGCTGCAGCGCTGGCCGGCCACCTCCGGGCGGCAGGAGCACTGCCCCGTCACCTGGTCACACAGCCTGCTCAGCGAGCCTTGCGGGTGGCACTCGCACGCTGGAAAACACCGACAGCAAGGCTGTGTCCTTAAAGCATTCCTGCCAGCCCATCCCAGCGCTGACGCTGCTCAAAGGCAGCGAGGACGGAAAATTTGTTTTTCGTGGAAACGTTTTTTATATCGCTTCACACATAATCTTTTCACACAAACGTTTGAATACAAACATATCCAAAGCCCTAAACACTGGGGTATGTGTGAGGAGCCAGCTAGTGGTACTTTTGTGGAGGAAGGGCAGCGAAGCCACGTACAAGAAGGAACAAGGGATGACAGAAGTCACGTCCGAAGAAGAACAAAGGATGCTAACAAGCTTCAGAGTGTGAGAATCGGATAGAAGCCAAATGAAGGACTGCATAAAGCTGCTGTATGTGCAAAACCATCAACCAATCCGGGCTAAAAGGCTAATGTGTGCTTTTAGGGAATATCCAATTGCAAAGCAGCATGTAACGCATGATAGAAGCTGAAATCTGTACAAAAGGTACTGTCACTTTGCAATAAATGGCTCAGTTTGGTCATATTGATCATGGAGTAATGTCCCACTCTTAATTCCCCCGCACACCGGGAGTGTGCTGGCTGCCAGGCACTCACCGTAGCAGCCATGGAAGCCGAAGCCATAGCTGCCCGCAGAGCAGGTGTCACAGCAGCGTCCCACGACGTTGGCTTTGCACGGACACTGACCCCCCAGCTTACTGCAGCTGGCATTCAGCGACCCTTGGGGATTGCACTTACATGCTGGCAAGGGGAAAGAAAATCAAAACCGCTTTGGTTGTCAAGGAGTTTTACTGCTCTCATCAGCTTGCAGGTTTCACAGTTTAAAACAGGGAGAAAATAGCTTGGTTATTCTTCTCAGGGATTCGCTAACCTGATGATGGCCATAGTTTAGATCATTTGATGGTGTAGCATCAACAGGGATGGTATATCAGGCACCAACATAAGTCTTGGTGTTGCAGTTGCCACATTCAAGGCACTGCCCCATTCGGCATGCATTTAGGGTGGGACAGAAAGGGAGTAGCAAAGTGTAGATCCAAATAGAGACATCTTGAAGTCTAGAAAGGTTTGCTATAAATCTGCATCTAGCTGGAGCACTGGACATAACCTGCAAACTGTATTTAGTCTGCATCTCTGTACTGTTGTTTCCTTCTGGACATCTTGGACTAACTTGTTGAGTGAAGAAGCTCTGCTAACCCACAGAGGATGTTTGCCTAGGATGCTCTGAAAAGCACTAGAAAACCAAAGTTTTTGTCATTTTTGCCACATATCATTGCAGGAATCTCATCGCTTTAGGCACCAGGCCAGTGGAGAGTTAGCACAGCCCAAGCTTAAATGAGGGGTTCACTGCTTGCACAGCTGTGACCTCATCACCTGATGCTAGAGTGAGGCATCAATCCTAAAAATTGCCCAATCCATGCAGAAGCTATCACTTTGGAGGCATTGCTGCTAGGCTCCCTGAAACAAGCTGGCCACCAAAGTTGTCCAGAAATGCCTCTCCTGTTACTGGAAGTGCAGAGAAGTTCCATTTCTCTGGGCCAAATACCTGGGAAATTCCCTGAGCCCAGCTAATCTTTCCATGGCGGGTCCAGGAGGCTGCCTAGGAATTTCAAACCCCACCTGCCACTGCCTTCTTGCTGGAATATCATCAAGGTTTTCTTGGTGAATCTCTTCCAGTACACCAACTTATGTACCACCATGTCTGGAATCTTACCAAGGCATTCAGCTGGCCTACAGCATCTAGAGAGAAGGCTTAGAAATTCTCTGTCATTTTACAGCAGCCTACATAAGTAGGAAAGTTACTGTCTTGGCCATATAGTAAAGGCATCTGATTCAAATGCTTTTCAGAAGACACAAAATTGGTGCCATGGTCCCTGTCATGCTGCCCCATGAAGCCCATCAGGAGAGCTGAACTCTGAGATCCATGCCACCAAGAGGTGTTTGCAGCACACAGAGGGTTCAGCGGGATATACCCTGCACATCCATGGATATCACATGCTGACCAGCTTCACCTCTGCATCACTGCGGGCTGAGAGCTCTGCTGTCAACACATCCTACAAACTCCAGGGAAAAGCAGCAGCTGCCCAGAGGAGCTGGCTGTGCAGGCTGGGCCTTACCGACGGCGCCGTGGTGGATCCGGGCTGACAGGCTGGCTATCAGCCGCGCGCACACCTCGGGCAGCACCTGAGGCCCAACTTCAGATGCAATTTCAATGCAGTGATACTTCTGGTACTCATCTAAATCCTTTTCGCTGCACAAATTCTCCACAGAGCTGATTCTGGGAATAAGTCCAAGCTTTGTCGTTAAGAGAGAAAAGAAAATATTTTTGTTTAGATATATGGAATACCAGAATTTCCCACATTCTCTTAATGTGCTTTCCATTGCAATGACAGAGGCCTGGAGCACTGGTTTTCCAAATCTACAGTTGTGCCATTCTGTCATCTAAATTCACATTTATTCTGAAGGTCTAAACATTCCCTGAGTTCTTCAAATAAGAGAGATTGTGTTTACAAAAATAAAATTATAGTAAGACCTCTGATATATGCTCAGAACTGGTCTTGCTGTGCTGTGTTAGTGACTCCAAAAGCAGTGTCTGGCCAAAATTTTTACTTGTATTACTGTGATAGAGAAAAATAAGATGAAGGTTCTATGTCCAAGTATAGCCAGTCCTTGCCAGGTCCAGTTCTACAGGAATAATTAGAGAAATAGACCAAAAAATATTTTTCTCAAGAGAAGAATCCAAAACTAACACCCAGTTCCTGGCTTGATGGAAGCTTGGGAAATATCTGGACTTGATTCCCAGGAAGTAAATGACTAATTTTACTTTTCCAATATCATCTTTAAAAATATCCATGATCCTGACAAATTAGAGATATTTTAAAAAACCTAAGTGAGGAGGAGCTGCACAAATTTATATCCATAGCCACAGCACCTTATCAGTATATATATATGGACTGTGTTCATAATCAATGAGCAAAGATAGAGATATATGCAATACATGCAACAAGTATGACTTGTTGTATTGCTCCAAGAAAATTTAACCAGATACAATTCTGCCTTTCCATACAAAAATATGCAAACAGTGCCAATGGAGATAAACAGAAGCTGAATTTCTATTAAAACAAACTATGAATTATTTAAAAATATTTCTAATAAGTCTGTAAAAACACTGCGTATAAATACAACTTCAAGGGACTTGTGACAGAACTACTCACTGAGTCAATCAAGATGAATGATTTTGCCTTTTCGTCAGAGGCAGAGAGCTGAGAAAAATACACATCCAAAAAATATTCTGTTCCCGGCTCCAGGCAGACTGGAGTTTGCAGAATTGCAATCCTGTTTAGCAGAAATGAAGCACAGTTATAGCCAGGAGTCAGGACAAGGCAAGTTTACTGGATATTGTGAGCTCTCCCTTCCCTCTGTGCCTGCAAACTGATGCCTGCAGCCTGGAGCAAGCCCTGCTGCTGTGAGGAGCACACCCAGCCCCATGCCTGCAGGCTCTGGGGAAGATGCAGGACTTCTGCCAGACGGTTCACCAAGCACAATTTAAACCTGGGGAGATTAAACTGAAAATGGCAGGTTTTACTACTTCAGGCCAAGGGGGTTTGCAACTCACTGTTCATACTCATCCTTTCCTGTCCCTATTTGATCAACACATTGGTCACATGCTCTTAGCTTCTATCTATTCTTTACATAGGTCCAAGCTGAACAACTGGTTTTGAAAATAGACTAGGACAGTGACTTTAAGTCAGTATTTCCTTTCTATACTGAAGCAGCTGCAGTTGGATCTTCAGCAGAGCAACAGCCAACCCCAGCTGGATCTCAGCCTGTGCCCCTGGGTTTGGCAAACCTTTACCAGACTAAAGACTGGGGCATCAGACTCTTCCTTAGAGCCTATGCAGTACTGTGGTGTGCCAGCAACAGAAAAGGCCACACATGTGTTTCTGATACTCCCACTCTCCCACACATGTGTTGCTCTGCAGTGCTTCAGTAAATGATTTGTACACAGAAGATCTACAGGCAAAAAGACAGCAAGAGTCAGACCTCTTTGTAGCTGGGAGAGGCAACTCATGTGGCTCCTGTGAAAGGACTTTGTTTTTGCAGTGTTGACCTGACAAGATACCAGCAGGCTGGATGGCAACACTTGCAAGCCAGTCTTCCAAGGACTATAAAAAAAAGACAAAAAATATGGCTATATTTTGTATCTGAAAAACCTGCTTTTTCTTTGCAAGGGTTAACGAAAGCCATCTGAATGATTGCACACTGCAGTGACAAAAGAGATTTTCCCTTTATTCTTTACAGCACTGAAAAACTATGTTATTTGTGAAAAATTCATTGTATTTGCAATGGCTAATGAAAAGCAGAGACGGAAATGGGACCTCAGCTGGTTCAAATAGAAACAGCTCTGTTAGAGTCATTGGAGATGTTTCTTTTCTTAGCACAGTGTTATTCTGGAGATATCCTTCATTAGCTGCCTTCTCACACATCTAATAAGAAATAATAAACATAAAAGACTTTGAAATGTATGTATTTAAAATCCAACTCTTCAATCCTTAGACAGAAAAAGCTACCTCTAACCAGCCCACTGAAAAATTGTTCCCATGTTTTAAGACACTGTGAGATTGTTTTGCCTCTCTCAGAGAGCAGAATACCATAGACAGCAGGAAAATCTTGAGTTGTGGGACCGTCCCAGAGAATTGCAAAAGAGTAAGGCATATACAAAAGCTGGTACCAATAAAACATTTGCTTGTGTTTTTTAAGACATGGGTGAGAACCTGAGTTTAATCAGATCTGGATTAACAGATTTCTCTAGACATGTCATCATCATCGAGAAATCTTCTCCAAGCAAAAAATAGTAATTTGGCTATTTTCCTACAATTTTCACACATTTCAGAGTCCAGCTGGAACAACTGGGAAGCAGGATGCCTGCAAAAGGCCTGGATAAATACCTATGCAGACCACTCCTGCCTGTGCACATTTTACTGCCCAAAAAATCCCAGCTAGGAATACAGGATTCCTTGTCTAAAAGGAACTGCACTTTCCATGTGTTTGATTTTTGAGTAAAAGTCCAGACCAAGTAAAGTGCCAAAAGAGAAACATTCAGAAGATGAAATCTTGGTTGATGCTTATAAAACACTTCTAGTGCTGATTTTTTGTATTTGAGTGGAAAGGGGGTCAGTGGAGGACATACTTGATTGGTAAGACAACTTCTTACTGGTTGAAAAGGTAGGCAATTTTAATTTTAAAGTATAGGACAAGTTGCTCATCCTATTATTCCCAAAATAGACCCTGCACCTATCACACCATCACAAGACACGCAGGACATCACAAGTACCTCAGGCTCGTAACGAACTGTGATATCAAAGTCCATGGCAAAGGGAACGTTGCTGATGGCAAACCTCAGGCCGGCCCCGCTGGGCACGCGGGCGAAGCCGTGCCCTGTCCAGGTGACGGCCCGGCCCGCGCTGGGCTGCCGGAACACCACCGCTGCATCCCAGGGCTGCCCAAACTGCACTGCCCCCTGCAAGGACACACTGACATGTTCAACAGCACACAGAGTCAGATTATGGAAAAAAAACAAACTCGGAAAAAAAGAAAGGAAATGTTTGTGCCACGTTGTTTACTTATTTAAGCCATCAGTCTCATTTTCTGAACAAGCTCGAGATCGACAATCTAAGAGTTCTCCCAAAGGCAGGATATTTAAGGTCACATGTAAAGAAAAGCTTCCTGTAACTTTGCAGCAATAGCAATAAGAGGGACTAGAATAATTCACTCACCTCTGAATATTTGGCATCTCCAAACATTCACATTGCAAACCTTAAAGGGAGTAAGCCTGATTTCATACATGGCTGGACCTTTCACTATACGGTGGATACATAAATATCAATTCTTAAAATGGCCACATTTAAGTGCAGGAGGTACCATGCTAATATCTTAGTAAACTTGTTAGAAATGTCTTGCAACCAAAAAAAAAAAATTATCTTTCATAAGGACTTTTCCAAAAATTCATGGAACTTGTGACTACAAAGGCACTGGACATAGCAGAGCAAGCCTGTCAGTGTGAATAATAAAATGTCCAACCCAGCTGCGTACCAAAAAATTGATCTGTGTCAGGATTGTAATGTCTAAGACTGTGAATCCCATGTGCTCATTGTTACAAAATAAAATTTTATTATTTGGTGTAAACATAAGTAACTACTCAAGTACATTTACCTGTTCCAGTCCAGATTTTCTTACAGTTCGTTTCTTGTTCCTGTTTAACACAATCTTTCCATTTTCAATCATGAACTCATAGCCTTTCTTCTGGAAGTAGATGTCACACCTTGGAAGAGTGCTTGGCTGAACCTATGAAGTAATAAAAGAGGAGCACCACTGTCTCAACAATGTTGAAGGGTGGTAAGCAACTAAATGAAAATCCACATTCTTAAAACAAGATCTATTCTCTGATGGGAGAAACTCTAAACTGTGGCCCAGCAGCTGCTGGAAACCTTTTTCCCTCACTCCCTTAAAATTAACTTGCATTTTTCTCCCTCATAAGCTATGTCCCAGACATCTGTTTTCCATTTAATTATTGGACTGTAGGATAATTACTGATTGTGATTATAGCTAAATACTTGTGGATGCGACCTGAAAATAAACATTTTTTTTACTCCTTATCTATAGTTTCTGTACAATATGCCAGAGAAAAAATGTTTGCAAAAGCCTAGACAGAGGAAGGGATGCATTCCAGGCTTGCACTCAGCATGGGGAACAACTATTCCCATGTTGAAGGAGGAAAAAAAAATTAATTTTTCTAAAAACATTACAGATGGATGCCAAATTCTTGAGGAAATTAGGTTACAATCAATGCCTTTATATAAGGCAGCAGGAATTAGTCCAATGGAGCAGAGAGTAATTTGATTCTTCCCTTGTTGGAGATTCCCAGAAATAAAACATTTCATGAGAGCTATTGGCAACTCAAACACTTTCCTCTAATTTAAATAATTAAATTAATTTCTCTAATTCACGCTAGACCAGCCTGCACTTGGGAAGCAGCAAGGGCAGCTTTGCAGGTCATACCACACTGTAGTGACTGTCCCTTTTTAACAGCCACAGTCATAGAACAGTCATGTCCATGAAAAACAAAGACAAACTGATGATGGTCAAGGGACTTGCTTTGCATTTTCCTGCTAGAGAGCTGCTCCCCAAGCAAGGGATCTCCTCCTCAGCCTAGGCTCCTGTGTCACCACCGCAGTGATCCCCTCTCAGTACAACACCTAAAAAGCCAAATACCTACCAAGGGTGCAGAGCCAGAAAGGGGCTTTGCGTGCTCAGCCTCATAAATATAATAATCCAGGGGTAGGAAGAAGTGTCCTGGAGCTGGCTCGTTGCACTGGCGGCTCACGATGTTGGGCAGACACTGGCACTGACCGTCCTGCAGCGAGCACCTACAGGAGCAGTTGGTAAAGGGAGGGCATCACTGTGGCACAGCTGGGTCCTCACAGCCTGACAACAGCTCAGACCCACCCTCCTTCCACCTTTGCTTAATTTCTCCCATTGCTGGATTACCTCCATTACTAAACTTGTTCCTATCACCCACCTCCTCTGTTTCTGATGCTGCATTTATTCAATGCTACTTTTCCATGACTTCAGAGCCCACAACCTGCTTTGTCTTTGTCCATTCCATACCTGAAGCACTGATCCTTTTCTTTCCTGAGCATCTGTTACTATCTATTCCTGTATCATTTCTTGTATCTTTTTTCTATAAGAATCACTATATCATGATTCTTAATAATCTGTCATCCACAATTATGGAGGCAGGACATGAGATGAGAAGGACCTTTGATGTGATATGGAATGTTTGCATATACTCACACGCATATTTAACACACCAGGTGCTTTGCCTGCACACAAGGAGCTGCTCTACAGCATGGGACTGTGTGCTCCTCTGTCTGAGTTCTAACAGCAGTAGTGAAGACCCCTGCCCAACAGATTTTTGGAGGAGCTCAACTGAAACCTTGTTTCTAAAATAATATATTTTAAATAGGAGCCAGAAAAAAATTCTAGCATTTAATGTAGATGTAGGAAGCTAGGTTAAAAATGTCACCTCTAACTTATTTCTAATTTCTAATAATATTAGGACCTCTGGTTCTCTCAAGGCATATGTTTTATATTTCATATTAAACACATCTCGGTTCAACCTGATTCAAAGTTGGCTTCAAAGGAAATATATAAATCCCCTTACCACAAATAAATTTCCAAGATCTTTACCCAACTTTACACTGTTTGTATATGACGAAATTACATCTACATTCTATTTTCTTACCTGTACTGTGACTGTATTAACCTAACCAGGAAATCTAGCCTAATAGTTTATAAAAATTAAAACCAAGAAAGAACTTGGAGAACTTTAACTTACAAGTTATTCTGGGCTCCACCAATATCACAGTCACAAGGAGAACAGCCGTACAGGCTGTTGCCAAGACCCCAGTATCCTGCCTGGTATAAAGAGAAAGGTTCTTTTGTGGCAAATATTTAAGCATGCAAAGCAAAACAAAACTCGTTCTGCTGGATGAACAATGCTCTGGAGCACTACTGTGCTTGGCCATGGGAGATTGCTGCTCTTTCTGGATAGCAGGGGTGCTCAGCCACTGCAAGAGCCAGATATTTACCCAGTTGTACAAGCAAATTGCTCTGAAAACAAAGATGGATCAAGGACATAATTTTGCATTTAGTTTCTCTCCCGGGAGTGCTCCTCCCCCTGCAATTTGATTGTACGAATGTTTGGGAGCAGTGAAAGAGAAGCAGATGTGTCAATGCAAAATGGGAGCATACAGCTATAAAATTCTTTTGAATTTTGACTGATTGTTTACTATTCTGGCAATGAAAAGGTGTGAGATGGGTGAGAAGTCTTCCAAAACCACATGCAGAAGCAAAACCAAAACCTGAGTACGTACAAGGCATTTTTCACAGCGTTGCCCTGTGGTGAACCTCTGGCAGAGGCACTCTCCCGTGGCAGGATCACAGATGGAGAAGGGCAAACTGCCCAAGGGATCACAGTTGCAGGCTGCAGGGACAGAAAAGTGCAGTTACCTCTGCAGGCCCCAGTGACAGCAGCAGGACTGACATTTACCTTAGATGTGGCATCAGCATGACAGGCATGTCCATCCTCCACATGGACACTCTGCAGATGAATGTGCCCAGGCACCCTCCAGCCCTCAGACTGCCCTTGGAAATGGACAATTTCCTTGGTGGATCCCTCTGCAGGGAGCAGAGGCACTGGCAGAAGGCCTCTGCAGTGGTTTGCCCAGTGCTGTGTGCTGATCTGCACTGCAGCCCTTGTGTGTGGCTGAGCACAAGATGCTCACAAACCCACAGTGCACCTGGGCAGGGGTGGGATGTGTTTTCACCAAGCCTTTCTCAGAGGAATGGTTGGCTGGAAGTTCTCTTGGCAAGGCAGCAGCTCCTGTCATCTCAATATCCCCTTTCAATCAAATTGCATATTTCATAACCCTTCTACTAACAATAGCCTGATCGGTTAGATTATACTATGCATCCTGAGAGTGATTTTGCATTGTTTCAGTCTTGGATGCTGCACCAGAAACCTTGAATTACGTTGACATTAAATTACAGTAGGCAACCGGGTATTTTGTGGCTCAAGTGGAGCATTAGTGCGTGGATCTGTGCACTCAGATACCTCCACACCTTAAGAATGCTTCGGGAAGGAGACCAGAAGGGGAGGTTTACTCACGCTGGCAGCCCAGGGGGTCGCTGCTGCTCAGCCCGTAGTAGTTTGCCCTGCACTTGTCGCAGCGAGCGCCCTCCACGTTCTCCTTGCAGGGGCAGCGCCCCGCCACCGTCCCCAGCGCGGGCTGGGTGCGGCTCTCGCACACGGCCCCGGGCAAGGTGCCCGCCGGGTCACAGCTGCAGGCTGCGGGCAGGGGCAGCGAGAGGCATGAAAAAAGCACATGTAGATGTTAGCATGGAAATGCAACGACAGAGCTGCTGCCCTTGGCTCCCGAAGGACTTTTCATGCCAATCAGTTGCTACAGTTAAATAACACCCAGAGCATTCTCTTCATCCTATAATAATAATGAATTTAGGTCATCTTCCAGAAGGGCTTTCATGTCTGAAAGATTATTTTTCTTGCATATGGGAGGTACCTAGCAAAAGTTATTTACGCCTCCCATCATTTTGGAGCTTCTTCTGTAAATGCTGAAGGTCACAGAAGCAAAATCACTACTGCTATTCAGATTCATATTGACCTTGTTCAAGAAAAATTATAGCTTTGCTGGATTTCTAAGCTCTGTTTAGCAAGGAGTTGGAATATGCAGCTCTTTTTACAATGCTGGTTGAAGGATACTGTCACACAGCTACTTAATAAGGCAGTTTGGATGTTACAGGTTTGGTAATATTTTTACAACCACGTGGACATTTAAGCATGGGGATGGCCATAGGGCTCAGAGCAAAGGCAGCCAGAACAACCCTGTTTAGAGACATTCTTAGAGAAGTGAAAAAGGGAAGCTTACGGAGGCAGGCCCGAGGATCTGAGATGGCTTTGAGTGGATCCTGGTAGAAGGAGGGTTTGCACTGGTGGCAGTGCTGGCCGGTGGTGTTGTCCTGGCAATCCTCACAAACGCCACCGCTGACCCCGCCGCTGGCCCGGTACACGGCCATGTCAAAGTGGCATCTGCTGGAGTGGCTGTTGCAGTTACAACCTGACACCAAAACAGACAGAGGGGTATTCCACACCATGTCAGTCTTGTGGTCTGGCCACATTGCTGTCTACATTCAACACAGGGTTACTGGTTACTTGTATGAGTTCAGTGCCCAGCAAGGTTATGTCCAGGCCTTGTGTGTTACAGCTGGGGGAAAAAATTGGAGTCTTCAGACAGAACTGTATCCTAAACTTGGAAATGCAGGTGAGTGTGCCTGATATGCAGTGGGGAGCACTGCACTGCTGAAGAAATCTCTAGCTGAATATTTGTTACAGACCCTAGTATGTTATTCTTGTGTATACTACATTACTCATTATTGTGGAAATAAATAATTTAGCCTTGTCTAAATTCTTTCACTCACATGAAAAACACTGTGTAAACCAGTGAACGATTTTTTTTTTTTTTTTTGCATTAACTGCTTTTTTCTCTCTTTATTGGTTTTGGGTTTTTTTGTTTTGGTTTGGTTTGGTTTTGTTTTCTCTCTATTTGAAGAATAAGAACATGAAACAGCTCATCCTCTTTTAGGATAACACAGCACTTATGGATGCAGGAATCTGTTTTTCTGGATAAGGCATGAAAATTCCCCCTCCCAGAAACCTGGCCATCCCATTATGGATTGGACTAGGATTATGCCACACCCGTATTAAGGAAAATATGTTTGAGTTACGTTTGCAAGCATTATCTTGTGTTCCTTCAGCTGGCCTCCAGGGAGCATCATTGTAGAAATCTTTACATCTTTCACAAGACAAACCTTCAGTGTTATGGTGGCAGATACATCTCCCATGGACCTGTAATGTGGTGAGAACAGAGAGAGGAGAGGAGAGGAGAGGAGAGGAGAGGAGAGGAGAGGAGAGGAGAGGAGAGGAGAGGAGAGGAGAGGAGAGGAGAGGAGAGGAGAGGAGAGGAGAGGAGAGGAGAGGAGAGGAGAGGAGAGGAGAGGAGAGGAGAGGAGAGGAGAGGAGAGGAGAGGAGAGGAGAGGAGAGGAGAGGAGAGGAGAGGAGAGGAGAGGAGAGGAGAGGAGAGGAGAGGAGAGGAGAGGAGAGGAGAGGTGTCATGTTAACCTATGACAATCTGCTTAAGGTATGTCAGCAAGATCAGGAAAATTTGAAGCTCTTTGGCTCCCTCAGCTGACATAATTTTCAATTATTTGAGTAAAAGGTCTAGAGAATACTGCAAACTTTAACCAAATAATTTTAAAGCCACTGAGCAATATTTAGAAAAAAATTACTTGTAGCGATATCAAAAGAGGCTTCAACATTTTAGATTCTCTCTCTCTCTCCCCTACATGTTTTCATATTGAGATTCATATTTTCCAGGAGAAAAAACTCTCGTTCCCAGAGGGAAAGAACTTGCAATCACATTCCTGTAATTTTTAATAATCCATTTTTCATGGGTTAGCTTTGCATTATCAACTATTATTCTTTGTGCCAATGCCTCCTCTCCCACTGCAGAGCCTCCAGGCCCAGCTGGAGTGTGGAATGCACCCAACAAGTGGCCATTCAAGTCTGCACACGCCATAGGCTACTTACTGCATTACATCTGCACCATTACAGCTCTGGAATTTTGCTGCTATTATCTACATGTCCTGTCCCAGTTGTTTTTCAAACATCACAGTAGTGCCAACAAAGACAGCTTCTGTGCATTCCAACCCAGAGTTTTAAAGGAAGAGTCTGCATTGAAACATTTAACAACTAGAGTTGCAAATGGTCAATCCAAAGATTATCAGAGATCTTCCTTCCGCTCCCTCCCTCCATCTCTTCCTTCTCCCAAAATACCAATGGAGACTGTGCAGTGAGGACACACCATCCCAGAGTGATGGAAAACATCTCCCCTCAAGTTCTGCATGGAATCACACTGGCTGGCATGGCCATTGCAAAAGCAGCTGCCCCGCACAACCATCTCATAGATGGCATAGTAGTACTTCTCAAGGGGATCGCCGTGCCTCCTCCCAAGCAGAGCATCTCCAAGGGTGTGGAGTTTAGTAAAATTAATCCTTAGGTTTGTCATTGTAATGAGATCTGGAAGGAAAGAAGAGAGATCAGGAACCTGAGTTCAGTCTAAAATGAACAGTATGAAATCTTCATCTTGGATGAATCGGTCATCCAAGAATTTTCCCATAGTGAAGAAATAATGAAAATGATTCACTATTGGCCAAGATCAGTAATGCCTACAGTGGCAGTGCAGGTACTCCTGGCACACAGCTTTAGCATCCTGCTTGATATGGCTCTGCATTTTCCCAGCCACTATCTTCATGGGCTCATGTGTACCTCTGGGACAGCTCTCAAAAAGCAGATTGGGCCTGAATCCAGAGAGAAAGACAGTTTAGCTTCATGGATGTGCTCTGCAGAGCTTTGCTGCTTGCCCCCAGGGCTAGAGAACAAGACTGGCTCATTTAATTTATTAACACAATGTGTCCCTAAGATCTTTAGGTGCCTAAATTTCAATATCATTGACTTACACCAGCTGAGCTGTTAACTCTTTCAGTGTACCAAACAAAAATACCAGCAAAGTGTCTCTGGACAAAACATGTAGTGTCCATACCTTGGATATATGGCACATATGGATTTTCTATTTCAAAGCTGGGATCCAAAGCTTTTAAAACAACCTGCAAAACAAATCAATAAAGCTCTAGAGATGGAATGACCAGCCACAAAAGGGATCAAAGGACAGGCCTCTGCTTTTAGCAGACAGAGAC
This sequence comes from Phylloscopus whistleri, assembly GCA_017589585.1. Taxonomy (NCBI): domain Eukaryota; kingdom Metazoa; phylum Chordata; class Aves; order Passeriformes; family Phylloscopidae; genus Phylloscopus; species Phylloscopus whistleri. The sequence goes on along the minus strand of JADMLD010000680.1, from coordinate 176,309 downwards.
AAGGCCCTTCAGTTCCACATATGATTTGAACTTATACAAACAGACACTTGACAGTACCTCGCCTTCAGTGGAGGGCTCGATGTCTGAATATCTTGAATCACAAACAACATCTCCAACACTTCTTGCTGGACCAGAAGAGATGTTGGGAAAAGAAGCTGCACAGTCGTGTGCAAAATATCTAAACACTTTCCAGGTCTGACCAAAATCGGTGGAGCGCTCAACCAGCATTGCTGCAGGCCGAAATGTCTGCAAGAAACATTTCAAGAATTGCCTAGGCAGGCATTAATAAGACACCTCAGGGGTTGTTATGTTGATATTCCTCTTTGGAGGATGTTAAAATTTTGTATTTGAGAGCTTATAGGCTCATTACAACTACTGTGATGGTTACAGAGGTCTCTGAAAAAGCTCATTAGAACCTCTCTCTAGCAAAAGGGAAAGGTAATATATCATATAGATATGTGATTACTTTCCAAGTAAGGAAATTTACCATAACAATAGGAATTCTGTACAAATAAGAAATTGTAATCATCTGAATCATAATAGATATGCATGAGCTGAACAAAATTGAAAGAGCAACTGCAGTTCAGATATGTCCTACATTTTTAGATTTTAATTTTGTGAAGTATTTTTTCAGTTTTAAATTTTGGATTTATAGAAAGTAGGACCAGAAGGCACATGAATAGGAAGCTGTTCAGTCTATCCTCCTCCCCTAAGGCAGGATCAACTATAATTTAACCATACTTGACAGGTGTTTATCTAATCTGTTCTTACAAACCTCTAAAGATGGAGCTTTCATTGCCTCTCTAAGCAATTTATTCCTGTGGTTAAGTAATTAGTGTATAACATTACATAAAAGCTCTGGTAAAAGATGTACCTTAAAGGTCAGGATGAGATGGCTGAACTGGAATAAAGTTTCTAGGTCCAATCTAATGCTGACATGGTCAATGCCTGAAAAGAGAATGAAAATGAAGTGCACAATGTGTACATTGAAGGGATTGCTGAGACAGTTTTCTCATGGGGGATTTAAAGATGCCTTTTCCAGCAGAGCAGCTAGACCCTTTAGAGTGTCCCCCATGCACAAACCCGTGCAGCTGGACCGCTCCCTCTGGGGCAATATGATGTGCTGCCTTCCTGGCACTGTCACCAGCAGTGCTGCAGGTCACTGAGGCTGCAGGAGGTGGCTGAAGGTCCTGCTCACATAATTCAGGCTGTTAATTATGGTCATGGTAGGGTTCTGGGTTTGTGTGTTTCCAGATCTGGTTAGGTTTATTTTTTTAAAATCCATTCAAATAATTTACTTGTTGCTAAGAAAGAAAAAGAGAACTAATAAAATGAGGTGTTTCTTCATGCTAAATAGTACTGTTAAATGCTCCTAAACTTCAAAATATGAAATTTGTCATGAGCAGAGCTACTGCACCAGGCATCTTCCAAAACTGCAATAAATATGGAAAACCTCCAGAAGTCACACATTCTTTGTAGAGAGTTGCAGGAGCTCAGCTGATATCCCCATTGTTCACATCTGCATGCACCATCTCAGGACTCCTGCTGACCAGGCTGTGAATGACATCTCATCCCAGAAGAATGATAGGGAAAACAAGGAAACCTCCTCTTACAGCTGGCCCACAGCTTTATTGGCAGTGCTGTCCAAACCCAGTGACAGATCCTTGCTAAACTCCATGAAAAAACAAGGCTTATGCCTTTTCACTTGGATACTCAAAATAGAAGTAACATATTATCTTATTTTCCATGCCTTAATTTCCAACCAGTCAAATGTTTTCCACATAATCACTGTATGTCCAATAAGACAGAGTAAATGTTATTCCTCCTAGCATGTCTTCCCAGAGAAGCTCTAAGGATACTATCTTCATCAATTCTGGGATCCCACACATCCTCAGCAAGTTGCAGAGGACACCAAACCTAGTGGTGTTGTTGACACATGTGAAGGATCAGTGACCATCTAGAGGGACTTGGAAAAGTTTGAGATGTGGGCCCATGGGAGTCTGATGAGATTTGTCAAGACCAAGTCCAAGGTGCTGCACCTGGGTCAGGACAACCCCCAGTATCAATATAAACTGGGGGATGAACAGATCAAGAATAGCTCTGCAGAAAAGGATCTTGGGAGTATCAGAATAAGGGAACTGATAGCCAAGCTTTATTCAATTTTTTCCTAAACTGTTCAGCCTTTAAAAATATTTTTGAATGGGTATTGCTATTTTACACACTTTTTTTTTACATTACATCTGTAGGCAAATGTATATTTTGCCTCAAATGAAAATTTTCAGAAAATTCACAGGGCAGACACCCTGTGGAAAATATATGTCTTTCATGTATAACCCAGCATTGCCACAGGTCCTCTGGTCAGCTCTTGGAGGTGCTGAATTTAAAGCTTGTCCATAGAAAAACAAACTTTGTGAAATCTTATCTTTCTACACACAAATTGGTTAAATCATTCAATATTACCTAATCAAAGAACAGATGCAGTTTATTTTTTTTTTCATCTTTTCATGAAGGTAACTTTGTGAAAGGCAATTACATAAAGAAATCTCCCAGTAACATTTTGCAGTAATATTTTCCTAAAGAAACTTACCATTTTCTGACTGCCACCACTTCTTTTTCCTTTCGGGCTCAAACATTGTGATAACATTTTCTACCATGTGACTGTTGTGCTGGGTGTAGGGATTATATGGGTACCTGGAATCACAGAGAAAGCACTTCTCTTCAGCCTAGAAAACAAAATGAGCAGAATAAAACTTAATTTGGATTCTTCACTGAAAATTATGTGGATGTACATATATTTAGGCCATTGCAAGGCTTGAACCTGTCTTGTTGCTTTGGATGCCTGTGCTTTTAATCACTCAGGCTTTTTCTATGCAAACCCAAGAGAGCCATCATATGCACAAAGCATGCACATAGTGAGTGTTGGTCATGGTCCTTCCCAGGTACTTTATAAAAATTACACTTTTTCAGTTGTGGAGAAGGGGTCTCAGTAAGACCAGGTACAAGGTAAGTAGTTGGTTTGGGATGGCCCCATCACCCTGACTGCTGTCAGTGTCTTTTGAAGCACAGGGGAAATGGGAAAGTTTAAAACCAATGCAAAGAAGTGAAATCAGGATATCAATAGGATACAAGGGTCTTGTTTGAAAATACTACAAGCAGAAGATTAAGGTAGTAATGATTAACCTATATCTCAGTTCTGAATGAGAGGCTTTGATAGTGAGGGCAAGGAGTTCCTGTTTAAGGTGATAAGGTGGGGACTGAGCAGGAGACCAAGAAGAGGTGACAAGGTAAACATGCTGGGCTGAGAAATGACCTGTGCTGAGCCACGTGGAGAGCCTGAGCAGCCATCACAGCCAGCAGGGCCCTGGGGAAGTGTTCAGCAGGGTGGGCAGGGGTGGACACACTGCACAGGCTGACTCCAGGAGATTTGGGCAGAGCCTGAGTGTGAGGATGTGGAAATAAGCCAGAGCAGAAGGTGATGCCCAAGCTGTGCACCTGGCTGGTGGGACAGTGGCAGGAAGAAGAGGGAATGACACAGCACCCCAGAGGGAGCTGAAGGAGGAGGAATGAGTTCAGTGCCCATGGCTGGGAGGCTGGAAATGACTCAGAAGGAGATGGGTGGAGAGGCACCCCACTTGGCACACTCAGGAACCACAGAGAAGAATTGGGAATGGTTTTAAGAATTTTGCAGTATGAAATCACCTGGGAATTATTTGCATTTAAATAAATGAAGAGATATAGGTTTACAGGTATGGTGTAATTAATGTATTTTAAACCTGGTAAATATGTATTGTATTCAGTAATTCTATACTACACTTGACAAGTGTGTGAATGCACATTTCAGAAGATGAGAGAGAAATAAAAAAAAAATACTCTGTCCTCTCATTTCACAAAGCTCTTGTAAGGAGAGCTCAGATCGTTGAAGCAGTTGGAAGGACCATGCACACTCACTCTGGTTTGTATAGACATACAATATGACACTTATGTTTAAGGTTGCTCTGTAAAAACCTGCTCCAAGGACAAGCATGTGCATGTCTGTGTCTGGCAGATCCTGTTTGCCTGTGAATTGTGCAGCTTTATACTCTCCTCAATACTGAGTGCCCTGTCTTTTCCTTTCAAAACATGTGTAAGTAGTAAATCCAATCACTGAGCTAAAACCCACTTAACCTATATTTTAAAAACAAGAAGACATATGAAAGACTAAAAATTATTTGTAGTGCTTCTTTCCAAACACAAAGCAGTTGAATCCTATTTTTTCCACATCTGAATCCCAGCTAAATCCTGCTCTTGGTAGCTTGCCATGTTCACTAATACCCACTTTCATGAATAAGGTTTGCTCTTATGAAATCTGACACAGGTCATCAGGAGGGGAACTGGGACAGGAAGAACTTTGGTTTACAAGCTGCAAGATGCAAAACTTCCTGGTCTGCCTCCAGCAAAGCATTCAAAATGTGCTGGTGAGAAAACAGATTGGAGTGAAGTGGGACTCTGATGCACTGTAGGTGACAACACATTTTAGGCAAGATGATGGAACAGAACACATTGCCAGAGTGTCTTTTTCTCTCAAGCTCTGCAAAGCAGCAGTTTGTAGTTTTCACCCGATTCAGGAGATAGCCACCAGGAGTCAAGAGATGTTGAAGCAGCATTAAATCACAGGGATTATTGTGGAACAGCTGCTCCTTCTCATGCGTCTGTATTTACACAATTCAAAGGATAAGTACAGGCAAATGAAAATATTCATTTTTTTATTGCTCTGTGATCTTCTCCTAAAAGGCAAGAATAAAAGGCAATCATCCAGCTTCAGGGCCAGAAAGATGACTCAGGCTATTTCAGAAAAGGAAAGAGATATTTACATTTTGCAGAAGACTGTGGATACAATGTGCAACTTGAGCAGTGCTTGGTTCCGTGTCCATACTTTACTCTGCAAATGTGTCACAACATTAAGCTAGAAGGTCATAAACTGTAATTATTTTTTCAATTGATTATAAATCAGCTGTGTTTTAATTTCCTCTTCAGCTAGGCTGTTATTTAGTGAAAATATTTCTATTTGTGACAATTTGTTAGCTCAGTGGGGCCAAGCTCTCCAGGATGTAGAACAGGGGAATCCTCATTTCTTCATACCTTCCATATACCCAGTGGTTCCTCCTCATCACTGAAGCCAGGGATTGAGAGGCATCCCTCTGGTCAGACACATTTTGGATCTGCTGACCCACCCACACGGCCAAAGCCTGGACCACAGCATTAGGTCTTCCCTTTTCAGAGGCAGCTTTCTGCTTTCAGCAGCATTGGCCTCATTTCAGATCAAAAGAGAGGAGAGCATGGTGTGAACCCCTTAACAGGCTGCCTCAGGTCTCAGCACCACACGGACACGTCCTCCAGAGAAGGTCCCTCAGCCTGTGGGACCCCACTCCCCCTGCTCACACACAGACTGTGGGCTTCACCTCTGGGGTCTGAGTGGGAAGAGGACTTGTGGAGCAAAGCTCCCTCAGAAATCCCTGTGCTCACTCCCCATGCATCTCAGGGACGTTTCTCCCCCTTGAGAAGACACACATTGCTGTGGGGGCTGTTTGCTGCCAAGCCCCCCATATGTGCTGCAGTGAGGCACAGCCTTCCCCCAGACTCAGTGTCAGACTGCCTGATAGTTATTCAGATAACTCCCACAGGAACTTCCTAGTCTGGGCAAATTCCCTATACAGATGAGAATATGGTTAGTAAGAAGAGTTCAGTTTCTGAAACAAGAAAGAGCAAACCAACCTCTAGGTAGCCTACAATGCAGTACTTCTGAGGGCTGCTCATCCCACAGGTTGACGAGGCTGTCAGCTGCTTGCTGCGGCCCTGGAGAAGGTCCCCAAGGGCAGGGTGGCAGGACCCAGCATCACAATCATGCTGTGCATGCTGGGGTCTCATCAGCACTGAGCGTAAAAGAAGATCAAAGAAAGATTATATTGTTTTGTATAGCCAGCAGTATTCTCCAGACAAAATCTGTTAAATCCCAACACAAGCAGAAAACTCAGTTATCCTGTGCCTGTACCCCTTTTGTCTTAGTTATAGATTTTTTAAAGAACTTCAGTATATGAACACACCTGCTTCAAAATAATCATAAAAATATAGCTAGCACATTGCAAATCTATGCTAAACCTTAATTTTTCAGCACATTATTTTTCAGTAAAAATGCCAATCTGCCATGAGCAATAATTTATTATGCTTCCCACCCTGACACACCCATTGCCAGCAATCCTACAAAAGAACTGTGAGCATTCCAATTGACTCTGTGAACAGAGACAGATTTGAATTAATTCCACTTATTTCTGTTGATTTCCAAGTTATAATGGTGGAAATGAGACCAGGATTGAGACCAGGATTGACATCAGGGGTCCCTCAGATTTTTTTTAAATTTGCAATGAATCCCTAGTCCAGTGTCAGAACCCTCTCAGACCCCATGAAGTGGTCATTAATGAATAAACAGAGTAATTCTGAATGCTCTGAATAATTGCAGGACTTTTTGTTTGTTTTGCCTGAAACAACTTTCAGTATTTTCCCCATTATATTAAGAGTTCCCTTACAGGGCTTTTCCTTTAAAACAAGTTCTGTCCTGAAACTCTGAAAAGGAATGGGTACCTTGGAGGCTATATCCATTCAGCTTTACTTGGCTCAACTTGTTAGAGAAGGTGCAGCTAAAAAACCCCAACAACTGACACTTGAAGATCCCACAGAACACCAGAAATACAACTACAACAGTAAAAATACAGCATTTTATAGCCAGATTTCAGTCTACAGCTCAGGCTATAATTCAGAGGAGTGACACTTGACTGTTTTAGTTGTAAAGCAGTGCCTATGTTTAGTTAGCCTCCTCTTTTTAGTTGCACAAATCCATGCTTATTATTCATTAGCAGATGTTGATTGCCCCTTTCAGGATCTGAATTAGACCCAAATACAACACGTATGTTTTCTTTGTACTTAACTGTTTCATATCACTCGTAGGTCCCTCACTGGCAGGAGAGTGGGGAATAAGGATTCACTGTCACAGGTTTCTCAATAGCATTTTCTCAAAAGAAGTGCTTTAACAAAATCTTGGAGAGGTATGTAAATCACACGATAATATTTCAAAGTTGGCCTGAGTAACTGTAGCATCTGTACTTACTGAGGTGTAACAGGATGGCCAGCCCCAGCCTCATGTCTCCCCATCAAACTCTGGCTGGTACTGCTGCAAGAGAAAAACTGGTCCATCACTTGGTGCTCTCTCTCACCAGGGAACACAGGTGTACCCAGAACCAGCCTTTGGTAAAGTGACAGAGATGTAATAAAAATATAAAGACTAAAAGGAAACTCTGGTTTTGATTTAGTTGTAGAAAAAAAAATCTCATAATGGAAACTTTGGCACTGAAACTGGGATGAAAGCAGAGGAGCACTTCACAAAGGCTTTCAGAGAAGAACATGAAAACATATTCACACTTAGTGTAAAATACAACCAGAATGCTATCAGCTAAAATACTGTGGTATTCAAATAAAAACTTAATTTTAAGTGGATTCAGCAGGGCTGTTTGCAGAGATTTAACTCTTTCCCTGGAGGTTCTTGTTTGTTTTCATTAACTTAAAACATAGTCAGAGGTCCTAATGAAGATGCCACTGAGAAATGCATGAAGTCAGGTGCTATGATTTTGTCAGACATAAGTGCATCCTAAGCTGTAGTGAAGAAAACCAGGTAATGTCAGCATCAATGCAAAAAACTTGTACAGGGGAACCTCAGCATGAGTCCAAGAGAGGTTGATTGTGGCATTGTGGCATCCTTCCTCTTCCTATTTACCTGGAGGAAAGTGAGACTTGCCAACACAAAACTTCTGTTGGAAAAACAAAAGGCAGCCATGGGTATAAAAAGACAATCCAGCATCCTGCCACCAAGTAGAGCTCCCAAACCTGCCACCATCTTTGCATCTTCCACCTCTTTCTCCTGTAAGAATCAGTGAGGCTGGTGAGAACTGAAACAGTTCCAGCTGCTGGGGCAACCCTGTATGAACATGCCCCAAGTGCCACTTCCCAGCTGTGTTCTTGTTCCTCACCTTCACACAGCCACCACTGCACTGAGTGAGCTTAAATGAAGTTGCACCCCCAGAGTAGTGGGAACATAAACAAAAGCACTTCAGATGTTACAGGCTCCATGTGGGCTTGGTACACAGCTCTATACAGCACATGACACAATTGCTGTACCTAGATGAGTACTTCAGCAACCACAGGCAGGGAAAGATAGCAAGGGTCACCAGGCTTTCATGCTGCTGCAGCTGCTCTCACCTGCCACAACACAGAGAGCCTGGCATGTGACAGAGAGATGATGCTGGGGAGCATCCATGCAGTTGTGCCTGGCTCCCTGGCTACAGAGAGACCTTTGCCACTGTCTGAGGCAAAACTGAGCAAATATTTTCCTCCTGTGTTGGACTTTAAATTTTATACTCTGTCAGAATAATGGACAGACTCAGAGATGATTTAAGCTGCAACAACTGTGACAGCACTGTAGTGAAATAAAGGTGCCCATGGTGAGCAATCTTGGCAGGTACACATCCCATTCCTACTCTAACACTGTGACATGTAATACCAGTGATACTCTCTAAACCTGACTCCCTTTAACAGAGAAACAAGGACCAGACAACCCCAACATACTTTGGTTCCATGCTTAAGAGGAAAATGAAATACTGAAGAGTCTTACCTGGGTTCCAGGCAGCCAAGTGTCGCAGCTGGGAATGAGCAGAGCTGAGTGAGGGAAGCAAGCAAAGGCATAGCTGTGCACTTCAGCTGGAGAAGACAGCACGTCCCCCGAGGCACCAAGGTGTAGGTGAGAATGAGACCTAGCCTGCAACCTGTCAAAAGCTTGATTTGTGAACTCTTTCTGCTTCTGGCATCAGCGAATATATTCATTGAAAGACGATTGTGACAGGTTAAGTTCATGGCAGAAAAAGTTCATGCAACTGAAAACAGAAGGCTGGGATTCTTAAAGTGCTGGCAAACAACACCTTGTCTGTTGTTTAATTAAACATCTGTTCAGTTGGTCAGTTTGAAACCAAACATCAAAGTCTTTCTAGCTAGCTAACATCAGAAGTCTAGTGGCTCTGGATTATCTGAGCAGGGCTAAAAAGGATAACTCCTCACAGCAGGAGTGTGAATGGTCTGGAGGGCTGTTTGGGGTTCTGAGGTGACTGGAAACATTCCTGCCAGACAGCTGTGATTGCACTTGTGTGGACATATTGAGCCAAATCTGAAACAGTTCAAACTCTGGATCATCAGTGTGAGCACTAGGTTTTTCTCATTTTAAAGCTGAAGACAGCAGGGCAACTTGAGTCATGGCTTTGCATTTCACCACAAGTTTTGCCTGTGACTGTCCCCAGTGGCAAGCACAGGGCAGGGATTGATGTGTGGGGTACAGCACTGGTCACAGGCAGCACGGTAATGGAGCAGCTCTGAAATGGTGCTCAACAGCTCATGCCCAGAACTGGCCACTGTTTTCTGGTGTCTTTGTTGAAACCTGTGGCACTGTGATTCCAGTTTTCACAATGGCAGGTTGCCCTGATACACAATTTTAGAGCTGACATTTGTTAATCAAATCAAAAACTGATTTGTTATCAGTTCTCCTCTGACTGTAAGGCTTAATTCATGATAGTCTGTCAAGTGTCATCACACACCTTTAAACAGAAGGATTTCTATATGAACAAAATATATTTTATAAATTAATCACTGCCTTTTCTTTTGGTTGTTCCTATTCTTTAAGAAAAAAAAAAAGTGTGTTCTTTAATCCTACTGCAGTGCTCAGTACTAAGTGTGCTTTGCCATTATTGTGATTGTTAACTCTAGCAGAAATAATTCTTATACTTAATTTTTTTGAAATTATTTTCCTCAAATGCATGTGGAAATTACTTGTGAGAGACTTTTTTCAGGCCGATTTAATCTGCATTTGGTTTGCACTCATGCATGATTAATTATTGTGCAGATGGTTTATACTTAGTGGGTTGTGGTATTAGGAAAAAGACTAAATGATATATTAAGATACTAATTTTATTTTTTATGTGCAAGCAGTATGTCAAATGTTGCCTGAAAGAGACACATATAACTGAAGAAAGTATTATTACTATGATGCTACTAAATTATAAAATGGTTGACATTCTATTAGCATATTTCATGGGGAATTCATAATTTGTTACAGAGAGGTTACGTGAGAAGTAAATATCAAGGAAGATTTATTTGCAGAATATAGCCAGTTCTGTGTTCTGATTTATGTAGGACCCCAAGCAAGAAGGAGGTTTTAAACTGCTTGAGGCAGGGATTAAGAAACTTCTTTCTTGCTTCTTTAATCTCTGCACTGGTAAAGGATCTGGATTTATAATGCATCACTCGTCCCATGCTGGCTGGAGGGTAGATAGCACTGGTGTGTGATTTTTCAAGTCATCACAGGTCCGAGGGTTGTCATTGCTTAGGCCCAAGGCATATCCTCAGTACACACAAAGGATGAGAATTGCTAGCACTGCAGCTTATATTCCCTTCACAGACACCAACCAGCAGTGAGGGAAGGGGCAGGAGTAGAGCCACCACTTTAAATTTTCAATAAGAAATAAAATTATGTCAGCCTAGGATTATTCTTGCTGTGTGAAAAGTAAGTATTTAATCTAAACAAATCACTTGGGCTTCCTTCATGTCAGTGGAGAAAGACAGAACCCTACAGAATTCATCCCACCACCCTCTTTAGAAACCTTAAAGGGATAAAACCTCTTTTGGAGGTATCTGCTGCTTTCCTTTGGTTAGGAGCAGCCCAGCTACTTAGTTTAGGACAGATGCTTTTATTTTAAGCAACTAAAATGTACTGAGATGAATCCCATCCATGGCCAAAACCTTAAACAAAATCTAATGGTCTGAAAATCAAAATGACCTTTCTACATTCTCTCTCCCCTCTTTTGTTTCTGCCGTCATTTCTTCAAGACTATCTTATGCCTGAAGTACAATTTCTCAAAGGCAAAAACTGAGGGGTTTTTTGTGGTTTTACATATTGGGAGAACGTAGCACTGAATAATAAAACCAGAATGAATTGTAAGTTTACAATCAGGTAAGAGAAGGGTTTGGGTTTTTTGTTTGGTTTTGGTTTTGGTTTTGGTTTTTTTGTTGTTGTTTTTTTTTTTTTTGGTTTTTTTTTGGTTTTTTTTTTTTATAAATCTCATCAAGAGAGACCGAAGGACAGTAGAGGGATAGGCTACAGAACTCAGACACGATGGGAGAGAAAGGCTACCCTACCCCTCAGCCTCCTCCTCGCCTCCATATCCCACTGCCTGGCTGCTCCTCCATATTGTGCACCCTGAAGGAAACAGCTACTTTTAAACTTTTATTTAATAAATGCTTTAAAGAGCTTTTTCACAATTCAAAAGGATGTCAAATCTATTTGTAATTTGTGAGATGTTTCTTCTCTTTCTTATAGTCACAGCACCCCACAGTGCCTTTCACCTTTAGTGGGCAAGTTTGATTTTTGCCCAAGAAATGCAGCTTCAACTCGAAGATTATCTCCCTGGCAGGCACAGCGTTGATAGTAGTAATCAACACTAAAGACAGTCCTGGTTTTCAGCCAGACAGGTTAATTTTTTGCAGTAGCTGAGAGGGTACATGGCCAGGGCCCTGATACTATTCAATACCAGCTCAGGTTGCTGCCAGGGACAGGAGGTGGGACTCCCTTCAGTGGGGTAAACACAGCAGGAGGAATCCCTCTGGCATTGTTTATTTATCAATGGGGTTCATGGGGAGCATTTTTGCAGGTGAATCACTCCCTCTTTTGTACACTTCTGTTGTTAATATTGTTGCTCTTACAGTTAGTTTTCTTATCTCATTGCTGTTTCCAGTATATTATTCTTATCTCAACCTGTGACCTTGCCTTTTGTGCCTCCAGTTGGAGGGGTGGGGAGGGGAAAGCAGCAGTGTGGTTTTAGCAGGAGTACTAAACTGGAGAATAACATTCCTGAAGCACAACAAAGAAAAAGACAGTGTGTTTATTTTAAAATGCCAGTGTGATTTTAAAAGTGCTAGTCAAGCTATATTATTCAAGATAAAATGTTTCATGCTATTTCCTAAGGTCCTAACATCTCCCTGCTGGCAGTAGGCCTGGGAGGATAAGAAATCTGTCACATACCTTGTTGCAGTCTCATATTAAGTTTTCTCAGTGAGTTCATGCAGTATGACTGGAAAAAGACTCTTTCTAGGAACCTTCTCATATCAATAAACAAGGGCTTGATTTTTTTTTTTAGTTTTTCATTGCTTTGCTGGCCTATCAATCAGAAATAGTTATTCTCCCTAAATTTAAGAGGAAAAATGGATTATGCACATGAAAGCATAGCAGAAAAAAATAGAAAGAAAAAGGGAATATGCTACTGCAATCTTAAATATGAAGCTTCTCACTGGAAAGCTTTTTTGGACCACAGTATCTGTTAACAGGGCATAACAGTGCACTTATTCTGCTAATGGTCTCTGTACTGCTGAAAATGCTAAGAAAAGATTGTCCTATTTTTATCTGTCCAAATTTGTGGCCATGTCCTGTTTTATGTCCCTATTATTAGATTTTCCATACATGTCAGCCTAAATTGTCCTAAGTATTTTTCTCTAGGTTAAGGTAAATTCTTCTGCAAAGGTTAAATTGATGTTGTTTAGACATTATCTTGAGTTCAGAAAATCTCTCTGGCCTTGAGGAAGTCCTAGCCCACTGGCTTAGAAACATTTTCTTACCAACACAGAAAACTTTCATACTATGGTCTGTTTGGGAAGTCAGATGTATGTTTGGGGGGTTTTATTGGCCGGGGTGGAGGAGAAGTGAATAAACAAAAATCAGAAGCCAAAAGACCACAATTTAAAAATTAATCAAAGGAAAAACAGTAAATTCCACAAGCTCCACCAAAAAACCCTAGGAAACTGAGATCATCAGGTGGAGAACCTGACAGACAGAAGGATGACAGCTTCAGTTTGAGAAGTACAAACAGCAGAGAGATCAAGTCCATTGGAGGACAAGAGCAGTGACAGCAGCAGCAAAAGCATTCACTGCAGAGCTACCAGAGCTCAGTTGTTAGAGTTCCCATGGCAGCCACTGATTCTGGTCCTCCAGTCAAAAGGACAAAGTGAAATCAGCTTTTCCACCCTCCTGAAGCACCTGAACTACTGGTCTCTGAAATGAAAGAACTCGTAATTTTTTTACAAGGACTTCAAAATTAAATATGATGTTTCAGACTGACATGGAATAAAACATTTTTGGTTCATTTACATTCATTTTGGTTAGTAAAAGTGAAATGGACTGAAATCACTTTTCTTTCTCCTTACTTCATTGGCTGGAAGAAATGGTTTCTTTCTCATATAATTGGAAAAATAAAAGTAGCACGTATCACTAGAAGACAGAAAAAGCACATTTAGGCTGAAATGAATAATCTTCAGAAAGATGAAGTAGCACCAGAAAGATCTGTCTGCATGGAGAAATAACTGATAAATCTGATGTTACCAACACCTGTGACAGGCATGGTGTCTAGCTGTGCAACACTACAGCATCCTCACACAGCCCCCCTCCTGTGGTCACCCATGGGGTTCCTGGTTGCAGAAGACAGTGAGAACAGAGCAGACAGGAGACAGATGATCCTGAGCTCTTGGCAATATAAACAGCTAAACTGACATTTTGGAGATTTCTTCATTTTCAGTCCCAAATAAACTTTGATACAAAGGCTCCAGTGCTATCAATTGCTGGGAGCATGGTGCTGATAATGCCAAGGTTGTGGGTTCAATCTCCATACAGGCCAGTCCAAAAGCTGGACTTGATGATCATTCTGGGTCCCTTCCAACTCAGACTATTCTGAGACTCTGTGAAATCTACCAACATATGTATGCTAACTACCCAAAAGCAGGACAGAATGATGGCTGGCTGACTATCAGTTTTAACTGTGTCTATCCTGTAACATCCAGAATCTGTACAAACACAGGAGGCATCACACAGAAGTCACACATAAGTGAGAAGAATAGATTTTGTCATGGACCCTAATGATATAACCAGCATAACAGTAGCACAGGCAGAACACTGCATGCTAGTAAGTTGGGAACTTGTGGATAGATTCATATATCTTCCCCAGGATCAAGAATACATAAGCTCTGCTTTCTCTCAAGTATTTAATTATACCAGATGGAAGAAAGCAGAAAAAAATTTATCTTACTTCACTTTGCTGATCTTGTCTTGTCAAATGGAAGGAAAGTGTTGTCACCACCAGGAAGGAACAGCTGAGTATGATGGAAACCCAGCCAAGCACAGAAAATGCCAGCAGCAAAGCTGGAGAAGGAAATGCCTCTTGCTTTCAAAAGCCATTATTGAGGCAGTTCCTTTTTGTCAAAAGGCAGGAAGCAATCTTTCCCCTGCTGACCACCTATGTGGAGGATATTTCAACAACAACTGGTTTGCTCATGCTTCCTGTCCTTTCTCACCAGGTAGTTTGTGACCATTACCCCAAGGTGCTGGCAGCAGGGTCAAGGGAGTAGGTCTGTGAACCCTGAGCCAGATGGCACTTCAGGGTCTCTACTGTATCTCACAGGGTAAGTAGCCTGCAACAGAAAACAGAAAAGGACTAGAGCTTTGGGGAAGTGAGGATCAATTTGAAGTTGGGAAGAGAGGCAGCTGATTCAGGTACCCTGGCAGCAAAAAGATTCAATGTTTTGAGAAGGTCCACAGGTAGTAATAGAGACATAGACTGGGCAAGGAAGATGTGAGGAGAGCTGAGCAGGGGATTACAGACAATATGTTCAAAGTTGTAGCTGAAAGTTGTGGTTTAGACAGATGGGCATGAAAGAAGTGCCATGTGTTAGCAGCTCATAAAAAAGTATTGCCATGCAGGAACAGAGGCTAAAAATGCACCAGGGCAATCCACCCACATGGCTACAGGGTCTCCATTTCCAGAGTGGGGAAGTCAGAAATACAGTGGCTATTTGGAGAGTTAGAATACATTGGGCCTACTGAGGTCCATGATGAAGTGCTCACCTAATAGTATCCTGACCCCTTGAGACTGCCTTGCAGAAGTGTCCTGAAAATCAATTGAAACCCTAGTGATTGCCAGATTATGCTTTGACTAGATAAAGCTTAATAACCAGTTCTTATTTTTGCAAGGTTCAGCTCTCACCAATCATATTCCAATTGTTACAGACAGGAACAAGCATGAAAAAATAAATTTAGAAATCCCTCAGCAATATATGGAGTTCATGTTCTTTATTATTAAAATCAAAATCATATTCTTATAAAGCAAAACCTTCATACCAATTTGCCAAGAGTTCCTTATAATCTGTTTGGCCTGCTGGAACATCACGGGAATAACTTACAAGAAAACTCAAAAGTCTGATTTCTTATATGTTGGAATAAATCAGCCAAAACTCTATTTTCTTCAGGCAGAAAGCCAATTCTTTATTCACAAAGCTCATATTTACAGGAAATACCAGGAGGCACTGCGTTAAACCTAATTGGTCAGCAATATAGTGAAACAGTTCATTGATCAGTAAGGGCTATTGTATGTCTATCAAATTTTCTGTCTCTAGATGTGTTTACATTTTTCCTTTGTGGGTTCTCATGGGACAAATCTTATTGTTCACACAGGTGCATTTGTTTTTCACTCTCAGAAGAGATTGTTGTGTTAAAGGAACTTCTCATTCTCAGAACAGCTTCACATGGGAACTTGCAAATTGCTTGTTAGCTGCACTTAGAAGAAATGACAGGCCAGCTTTGGCAATTTTAGCAGAGCAAGGCCTGATTTTATAAGGACTTCCTTTTATAATTCTACCTGTCTATGGCATCTCACCCTTTTTGTCAATTTAAAAAAGGCTGATATGTTCTGATGTTAAAACAGCTTGCTCCTGTGAGGGTTTTATCTCATTAAGGGTTATCACTGGTTATCTATTAGATATGGGATAAGACACATAAAAGATCAATTACAATCAACAAAATACATCAAATTCTATCATGTCATTGACACAGGGTTTCCCAGCATGAGAAAACAAAAGAATAATGTCCTATGTCTCTTAGGGAAATGGAAATAAATGACCATAGTTTTTAAGTCCAAATGGTTGAGACTCGGGAGAGTTCATCAGCTGAAAATGGTGATCTTTGACATCACTGAATGTCCTCCTGGATCCTGGAACAGGGAACAACTGAAGAAGGTTAGTAGGAACATGATACCATGATGATGACATAAGGTTTTTGTTGGCAAATTGCCTGTGTAGTTGGCAGACACAGCTATGTCTTGGCAGTCCTACTTCTGTTCCTGTTCTGGCCACAAAGGCTGCATGGTGATTAGGTTATTTCTCTTTCCACTGGGCATCATTTACCCAGAGGCCAACAGGTGACCTCTTTGAACCTGCTGATGATAGAACACAAGCACAGCCTCTCTTCAAGTCAATGAATCAATTAGGCTTTGTTGTTGCACATTCAATTGGGATTTAGATTTGATGATATTTTTTCCAAATTTCTAATGTAAATATTGTATTATTCAAAATTATTTGTTGTCTAAATTTCTAATGTACATATTACATTTTTTGGATGTTATTAAGGCACTAAATTCTCCTTCTTTTAATTTTTTTAAAATGAGATGCATGTCTTTAGTTATGAGCATGAAGAAACATCAAGGCAAAACAATACATGCAGTGAACAAGAAACTGACAGCAATCAGGAATAAGTCAGCAACAATTAAGAATACTTCAGATAATACACATAATTAATAATACATGTGAAATTAGGTAATTAGGAACCTCTGAAATACTGAACCATCATTCCAGAGTCTGCGAACAGCTGACAAACCTCAATTTAGTGAGGGCTTGGACAATTATTTCCACATAATAATTCTCAAGGTCACTCTAAAAATAGGTTCAGGTATCATATATAAAGGGTCAAATTGCCAAGTAACTTCAAAGTGACTTGAATCTAGTTTTGATGCAGAAAACATCTGGGTTTATTGGTAAATTCTCCATCCAGGTAGAGCCAGGGCCTGGCCACCACCCAAGCTCCAACTGGGAAGGAATTCCCTAAACACATTTTAAAACAAGGCTCTTAAGAATAGCAGTTATGAGTAAAGGCCTTGGGATTAAAGACTAATCAAACCATCTAGTAGTTGGATCCCTCTGAAGTTTCCTTCAGGATAGAGATGCTTCAAATACAGCAAACTGCTGGAGTGTTTCTGTAATAATAACTGGGGAGAACCACAAGAATAGAAGTTTGGAGGAGGCTTTCAATGAAGCTCAGATATCTCTTCTTGGAACTCTGAAAAATACTTAAAAGTATGACAGAGCATTGGGTCAAACCATAGAGCCAGTGCAGGGACTAGCCAGAGAGCTAACCTGGTCTAAGAGATGCATAAGCTGCTAGAGAACAAAAAAGAAGGATCCTGAAATGACCCGTGTCTTTTAGATAATTACACAGAGATGTTAAAGCATATAAGAAGCTGGCTATAAATACAGTAGTAACATCTTATGAATAATGCCTATTATAAAATCAGCAAATTCACATCATGTAATCAATATATCAGCAGCAACCATCTTAGGAATTTGAGATAACACCTTTCTAAACAGTCATGTACCTAGGACAGTAAAATGAAACAAAGGAAAACACTAAAACAGCTTACAATCAATAACAGCCATAATGTAGAATCATCAGAATCATCGCTGACTCTTCTGTGTTGTCTATGGAAGATAAAACAGCAGAGATGGTAACGAAACAAAATCAAGGGTGAACACACTTCTGTAGCTTTTTTATCCACAATCAGGTGTTTATCAGTGTTTCATCACAACTGTTTTAGTCAGAGTAGTCTTATCTTTGCAAAGAAAAGTCATCTCTTAAAAGAAAACAACTATACATATCTTACAATGTAGAAAAGTATTATTTAGCTGTCTTAGATTGTAATACAAGATGTAACCAGAAGTATGTACTTATCACCATCTGTTAAAACCAGGAGAGGCAGTGTTCTTTATCTCTTCTATGACTCATAAGTCTGGGGGGAAGGGGAGGGAGTGGGTGTCTTTCTGTTAATGAGCCAGCTGTTGAAACCAGGTGGGGCAGTGTCCTTTATCTCTTCCACAAGCCAACCTCCCTGTGGGGGATATCTTCTGTTAATGGGCCCTTGAGTCTCACTGCATTACTGATAAAATTACATCATCCCATTGTGAGATGCTCCACCCAGGGGGGGAGCCCAGCATTCCTACCTGGATATAATCTGAGACCTGGAACACCACAGGCAGTCTTTTTCCACTGGATTCCCAGAGGAAGACCAGACCCCTCTATGCCACCACCACTTGACATTTAGAGGAAATCTCCATCCTTCTACAGGAAGGATGCATCTTTCTCTGCATCCTTCACTGCTTCAACAGATCCACATCTGTCACTCCAGAAGGACTGCAGCCACCATTTATTTGGACTGCTACCAACACCCTGACCGACAGGGTGTCAGCTTATATTCTGACTTTGTCTGCTTGAGCAGTAATTTCTTCTTTTTTTTTTTTTTTAATTAATTGCTGCAAATAATCTTGGGAGGAGAGCTGTGGGCTGGGCATGGGAGACGGCTGGACAAGATGGCAGTGATGGCCAAACTGATCCCCCGACCCCCCCTTGTCCTCGGCATTGTCCCCAGCCTGTCCCCGTTGTCTTGTAAATAAAAGGTGGCGTTCCCACCGAAAAAAAAAAAAAAAAAAAAAAAAGGACAGAGCTGGCGCGGGGGAAGGCCGGCCGCGCCGCCCCATCGCCACGAGAGGTCTCTTAGACCAACACCAATTAAATATAGATCAGTTGGTCGTAAGTGACGGGCAGGCGCCGCCCTGTGAGGGGAAGGGGCGGGGAGAGCCCCGCTGCCAAACCAGGGAAGGGAAAACTCGGCGGCACCGTCCTGCGGCCGCGAACCGAGCCCGCCGGGCCGCACCGCATCACATCCGCAGGGATGGGATTGTTAACTCCGGAGTGACCGGACTGCGGTGGCGATGGAATCCGTACGGACCCATCGCGGCACCGCCCTGCCCCGCTGCTCCTCTGCTTTCCCCCCGCTAAAGTACTTGCGGTTGAAAAAACAGGGGAGGGAAAGGCAATAAAAAACAAACCCTAAAAAATGCATGCCGTCAGAGGAAATTGTAACAAAAGACAAACGTAGGAAAGGCTAGAAAGGCACAATGCGCCCGCGGCTCTCTTCTGTTCAGGAGTGTGCGAGTTCCGCGGGGCACCGCCGACCCACGGGCCCAGCCCCGCGGGAGCCATAGGGTGCGGAAAGAAGCTTTGCTACAAAAATACTGCCCGGCCACCGCCAGTGCCGCAGCTTACGAGTTCCGCACCGAGCCGCTGCGCTCAGCGCCCACGGGGCTCGGGGGATTTCTGGAGGGCGAGACCCAGACCCGCCCTGGCGGCCGCCACGCCACCACCACCGGCCCTCCGCAGTCGCCACGGTTCCCCAGAGAGCGGAACGCGGCCGGCCCCGCGCTGCCTGGGGTCCGGGGTGGGTAACTTAATCGCGCCGGAGGTAATTTTGCAAGGCATGCAGCTAAGTCGCGGTTCCGGGCTCCTGGTTCTTTGTTTGTTTCTCCACGCGGTTTGCCTCTGGCCGCCCCCACCGCCGCCTCCCGCCTCGGGATAGAAGGGAAAGTGACCGACACGGGGGCCGCGCGTCCCCGAGCGTCCGCAGGCAGGGACACACACAGGCGCTGTCCCGGAACCGCAGTGTAGGCTCGGGCTCCACTAAATATATTTGCCGAATCGGGGACCAGCCCCTGGACCACACAACACAGTAACAAAAGGTATCAATATATACTTCTCGTACTTTTTGTCTCCTTTTCCCAACATGTTTTGCCTCTTTTAACTCAGAGTTTGCCTTTCTTTCCGTGACGCGTGTCATTTCCACGTCGCGGTTCCATTCTGCGGCTTGTTTCCCCACGCCTTAGCACACGCAATGTATTTTCCCGTTCTTGACCGCTCACTTTTAGGCTGCCTCACGTTCCGCGTCTCTCTTTCGGCCGCGTATCCTCCGCGGTTCAGGACCGCGTATCTCCCGCTGTTCGGGGAGGGCGTTTGCGTTCTGCGCTGGCAGTTTTGTTCTCCCTGGGTGCACGCTTTCTCCCGGGAGCTGTGCTCGTTTCTGTGCGTTCCACGCCGTTCTGCCACCCCGTGCGCTCGCCGCCCGCCGTCCGCTTCACCGGCTGGCTCTTGTCTTTGCTTGTTCACACACAGAATCACACAGAATTTCTAAGTTGGAAGAGACCTCTAAGATCATCCAATCCATCCCAGCCCTAATACTTCAGCTAAACCATGGCACCAAGTGCCACATCCAGTCTTTCTTTAAACATATCCACGGATGGTGACTCCATCACCTCCCCAGGCAGACCATTCCAATACTTTATCACCCTTTCTGTAAAAAAACTTTCCTAATAGCCAACCTATATTTCTCTTGGTGCAGCTTAAGACTGTGTCCTCTCGTTCTGTCAGTTGCTGCCTGGAGAAAGAGACCAACTCCCACCTGGCTACAACCACCTTTCAGGAAGTTGTAGAGAGTGATAAGATCACCTCTGAGTTATCTCTTCTCCAGGCTAAACAGCTCCAGCTCCCTCAGACGTTCCTCACAGGGCTTCCTCACAAGCCCCTCACCAGTCTCGTTGCCTCCTCTGGATGTGCTCAAGTGTCTTCCTAAACGGAGGGGCCCAGAACTGGACACAATATTCAGGGTGCAGCCTCATCAGTGCTGAATGCAGGGGAAGAATGACCTCCCTGGTCCTCCTGAACACACTGATATTCCTGATCCAGGCCAGGATGCCGTTTGCCCTCTTGGCCACCAGGGCACACTGCTGGCTCATGTCCAGCTGCTGTCACCAGTATCCCCAGGTCCCTCTCTGCCTGGGCACTGTCCAGCCACACCTGTTTCCAGCCTATAATGCTGCAGGGGATTATTGTGGCCAAAATGTAGGACTCAGCACTTGGACTTATTAAACATCATCTTATTGGACTCTGCCCATCCATCCAACCTTTCCAGGTCTCTCTGCAGAGCCCTCCTACCTTCCAACAGATTGACACGCATTCCCAGCTTAGTGTCATCTGCAAATTTACTAATGAAAGACTCAATACCCTCATCCATATCATCAATAAAAATATTGAACAGAATTGGCCCCAGCACAGATCCCTGAGGGGCACCACGCTGGATTAGAACAAAAAGAAATTCAAGCAGCGAATGTACAAAGTAGCAAAAGGCTAAGGCTACAATCAGCCGCAGGATCAGCAAGGAACTTACTCTATAAGCAGCTATGGAGAATATTTCAGGATTGCCAGGCTTTGTTCAGCCTTGATCCTACAGCCAGCAGTGCTGCCGGTGGTTGTGATCCGCTGCAGGCTGCTGTTCACTATCGTCTCAGCTGTACTTGTGGCCAGCTACAATCTTCCTTTCATGACTTTGTATCGTCCGTCTCTAAGTCCCCTTTCACTGCCCACTCTTGCGGTCGGCTGGGCTCGTTTCACCTCCTTTCGTGACAGGCTGTTCATCTTGTGTCAGTCACGTCTTTGGGATCACCATATGTTGGAATAAATCAGCCAAGACTCCATTTTCTTCATGCAGAAAGCCAATTCTTTATTCACAAAGCTCATGTTTATAGGAAATATCAGAAGGCACTGCGTTAAACCTAATTGGTCGGCAATATAGTGAAACAGTTCATTGATCAGTAAGGGCTATTGTATGTCTATCAAATTTTCTCTAGCTGTGTTTACATTTTTCCTTTGTGGGTTCTCATGGGACAAATCTTATTGTTTACACATATCTTATTGCATTTGTTTTTCACCCTCAGAATAGATTGTTGTGTTAAAGGAACTTCTCGTTCTCAGAACAGCTTCACATGGGAACTTGCAAATTGCTTGTTAGCTGCACTTAGAAGAAATGACAGGCCAGCTTTTGCAATTTTAGCAGAGTGAGTCCCAATTTAACAAGGCCTTTCTTTTATAATTCGTCTGTCTACAACACTTACAGAGCCCAAACAATCAAACGCACATACTACACAGAGTTTACAATAACTTTGGGGAAATACGCTGATTTCTGCTGACTAAGCATCACCTTATATGCATACTACTAGTATAATTCTAACCCCACAAGTGTCACAACAACTTGAATTTTTTCGATAAAATACCAGTAAGACTATGTCATACTCTTTATGGAAATCCTGGTATCACCATCACCTCACATACAGCTTATTCAGACCTCTCCCAAACCCTGAGAAAGTCTTTAGTGTCTTTAATGCAGTTAACAAGTAGCAATGTCTTTTCCTCTATCAAGGCAAATGGTTCTTGTCCCTCCACTATGCCAACTAACACCATTCTCAACCAGGTAACCCTGCAGAAGGCCAAATACCTCCTACCATTCATGTTTTTAAGACTAGTGATATTTTTCAAGACTAAGTTTTATGCTGGGACTGAGCAAACTTGTAGCAAAGGAGTAAAATATAGTATATTTGTGAATACAGCTTAAAAAAAAGTTTCAGAAACCTGTTTCTTAACAGTCATGTGTTTTTTCAGGAAAACCGTGTGCCAAAGAACAGAAAATAAAACATTAAAATAAAAGAAATACTGAAGGTCACAACATACACTAGTGTGTCTTTGTCTCCTCATATGGCCTTGTGTTGTGTTTAGAGAATTCAAGAATATTATGTGAAAGGATTAGTGTTTTTATGTAACTTGATCAATTATCAAAATATTTCTGTTCTGTAATTATGATCTAATTACTAAAAACAGCCAAGTAGTGAAAGAGCAGGCTTTATTACCAACCTGACATTTGTAATCTGCACAGGAATTCAGTTCAGTGAGTGGTGCTCTTTTCCTCCCCACAGATACCATACAATCTATCAGCAACATACAGCAAATCTCTGCTGAATGAAAGGATACAACTTCCAGTCGGCTATCTGTCTGCACCAAACCATTTAAACTCTGAGGAAAAGGACAAAAAACCCAGGAAGATTGCACTGTAACGTTTCTCAACCACAGCTTGTGCAGTCCTTCACTGCAGTACAACACAGTTCTTACCTCAGCTGCCTTGTGAGCTCCCCACGAGCTTCAGGAAACAGCTGTATAAATTACAACGTTGGCTAAGTCACAGAAATATTCAATATAAGAATTAGGATTGATATATTGTTTAAAAATTTGTAGTGGTAAGTAATTATGTATGAAAACAGTGGTGACTATGTAGAACAAAGCTATTCTGATTGCACGATAAGTTTATGGGAAATGGGGTTGCTTCTGGTTGCCTCAGTAGTTTTAACATTGTCCTCCCTTCAGTGAGCAGGACGGTTCTTCTTTTGAGACCCTATGACAAGAAATCTCCCGTAGGATATTTTAAAAAAGGATCTCTCAGAAGACCAGAAGTAGGGTTGAGTTGGAAAACTGATGTTAAAGATTAGAGAGACCAGGTGTTTCATCAACAGCTTATTTTTATTGACACCAGCTACATACAGACATACCGAGGAAATGGCAGCCCGTGAGCAAACCCCGCGGCAGTGACCACCTGCAGTACCGCGGCACGGCCGCGGGGAGCGGGCGTGCCCCGGCCTCTCCCAGCACCTCCTCCCGGTGCTTCCTCCCGGTGCCTGGAGCGTGGATCCTCCTCATTGGCCGAGGGCGCTCCCGCCCCAACCCGCTCCAAGGCGGCGGGGCCCGCGCCCCTCAGGGCCGCCCTCAGACACTACGGCCGCCGCTGCTGCTCCCTCACGCTATATACTTTCCGATCTTCCCAGTCCTCACCCCTCAACCTCCAGGACTTTCTTCTCCTCCACCCCCTTTCCAGCCACTCCCACCGTTCATCTCCATATTCGCTCTTTTGCACCTGTTTCCTCTGCTCCTCCTTCTTCCTAAATGCCACCTCGATGCCTCCACGTTCTGGTAAAGCAGCTGCTCTCTCTGAATCCCTGCCTCGCCTCACCCCCTGCAGGCGCTCCTGGCCGATCCCACTCCTGCTATCCAGCCTTTCCCTCCCCTTTTCGCGCTAGCAAAATGCTTTTTCAGCTGTCATGAACCACCTGTGCAGGCGACGGTAGCAGCAGTAAACAATGAGTTTGTGTTTAGTCTCGACATGCTTTATCCTGTTTTTTATTTTAGTTTGTATATCCCGCACACGGTTTCCAGCTTTTTAACTAATGCTGCAGTATGTTGAAGCACAGGTGGGCAATATCTGTGCATGTTTACATTTCTTTCTCTTGTTTGGTCTCCTACCATCCTTTTTGTTATTGTCATTGATATCAGTGTTCTTCATAGCCCATACTCCTGGGAATTTTTTTCCGCCCTACATAATTTGTGGTTTGCTAAACGGATATGAGATGTGGTTTCCTCTCTTTGCACACATCAAGGGACTTCATAAATCACCAGTGTTAAGATGGGCTGAGGTTTTTGAGAAGACAGTTGTATTTTTGCATAGGTGGCTGCATTTATGTCTGGGGGTGCTTTGGGATCTTGTTAAACACTGAACTAAACAAACGTGTAAAGCAGCAGCTGAGGGGCTTACCTGCATAGTTTGCTCTTGGCAGCTGGATTTCTTCCTCCCCATCAAGCTCTCTGCGGTTATTTGGCAGATACCTATCAGCTGCCACGACTTAGGTGTGATCAGGAGAGCAGAAAACAAACGGGTGTAAGGAAAGGAGCAGAGTTTGAATTGGAGTAGGGTGGTACTTGATGAGTGCAGTACAATCACTGTCATGTCTCTATAGCACAGTGCAGTTAAATAGATAATACTAGTGTAATGGACAGTGTTATCACTATGATTTTTCTCAGATTTTCCTAAATTCTGAAAATTTTTCCTGTGTTTTCCCTCATAAAATCTCATGGAGACATCTGTAGTTATAAATAAGACTGTAGTGGTGCAAAGCTATAAGCAGTTTTATCTATGCCACTTCTCTGTAAGAGGCATCTCAGTGTGATGTTGAGCACCAAGGCTGAGCCCATGTTTGTTTGTGAGCAGATGAGATTGTTTGCCTGTGAAAACATCTGTTGAGCATCCCTGCTTCACAGCTAATAACTAGATCTGTCAGTTTCTCCTTCCAAGCCTCAGTGCCAAGAGCATTTCAAGGGAAAATAGGGGCTTAGCCAGAAAAATCCCTGGCTGCTGAATCCTAGGACCTAGCCATGTCAAAGTAAGAGCTTTATGTGCTGGACCTAAAGCTGCCTGCTCTTTCTGAGATGAGGGAACAAATGTACAATAACATTTTTAGCCTGGTTATTTATCTCTTGCAATATCATATTTCCCCCCTCCCCTTTTTTTGACTGTCTGATCCAGCTGTTATTATAGTTGCTTAAATGATGGAAACAGACTGATCACACTTCAGTGAGAACACTGGCACGTGCTGCATGTTTGTTTCCTTCCTTCCTGCTATCCCTAAAAAGCAAAAAATACTCTGAATCTGTTCATATTCCTTTCTTATTTCAGGCTCCTTTTATTCTCAGATGCTGTAGATACCCAAAGAGTTGTTTAATTCAAATTGTGTATACTTTGGCATGCTATTGAAACTCCTTTGTCATGGATCTAATTTTTCCTCTAAACCATTAAAATGAGCAAATCTGAATTAATGGTGCAGAATTCACACATTATCTGTGATTCTAGGGTATGGGTTTTATTTGCTTGCCTCATTATAAAAAATACTGGAGTCTTCAGTGTCTTTTTTTTTTTTTTTCAGATCTATGAATATAAATGTCTGGTATAATTTTTTTAAACCTTATATGGAGCATTCTTTTCTGAATAATTTTGATATCATCTAAGATGTTAGTACTCCCTGGAAGATATTGAGAAAGCTCCCTTTTTGGCAGTAAGGTGTCTAGGTTGGGTCAGCTACTTGTGGGCAGGGTGGCAGTAACATGCTGAGAGTTGCTAGGATTGTAAAGAGAACTCTGGATATAAACTAACGCTGCAGTTACTAAGGCATAAAGCTTGTCGAGAGGCAGTGCCTATTAGTTACTTCCACTAGTGCAGAGAAAAGGACTGAGATTTGGGGTATACATGAGCCCTCTTACATTTTTTACTTTAAGGCTGAAGGCTGGCTTGTGAGCTTAAAATCTTCCCCTCTATTAGTGCCCCTGTCCTAAAGCCTTTTCCTTCATAGCTAATCCAAGATGCTGCCTCTTTTCAAACGCTGCCTGCTTCTATGTCCATAGTGACCAAACCAGTATTAACGCTGCAAGCCGCGTGACAGCCTTTAATCGGTTTGCTTTGGAAGGTACTTGACATCCATCGCTTTAGAAGATCACTAAGTACCTCGCAGGGTCACAGATCCTCCGGAGCAGCCCGTCCCTTCTGTCACGGCGCGGGTGGGTGGCACTGCCATGCCCGCGAGCCCACGCGCCTGCGGGACCGGCTGCGAGGCCGTGCAGGGAGCCTTGCCAGCGGCGTGGAGCCGCACTGCCAGCGGTGTGGAGCCGCACTCCCCGCGGCTCCGGAGGCTCAGCCCGCGGTGCTCCCGGCGCCCGGCGCGGTACGGCCCCCGCTGTGTCCATGTGCGCCGGCTCCCGCTGGCCCCAGCCCGCCCCGGGCCGCGGCGGCCGGCGCATGCCCGAGGGGCTGCGAGCATGCGCGCAGGGGCGGGCGGGGCGCTCCGCCGCTCCCGTCGGCCCGCGGCTCCCGCCGGGCGTCGGCGGCGGAGCGAGCCCGCCCCGGCCGGCGGTGCCATGCTCAGCGGGGCGGGCGCCGGGCAGCGCGTTGCGGCTCGTCTCCTCCGTCTCCCCCGTCTGGCATCGCCCGCGGCGCTGGGCAGCGGCGGCAGAAGCGAGAGGTAGGGGAGGGCGACGGGAGGGCGGGGGCGCGGCCTGTCCCGTCCCGTCCCGCGGCTGCCCGGTGCGTGGCGGCGGCGGGGAGCGCCCGCGGCCCGCACAGGTGTGCGGGCTCCGAGCTGGGGGCCGGGACCTCCCTCGGCATGGGAAGCCGGGCCCGAGCCCCCGGCAGGGGGTTTAGACGTGGGGCCGCTCCGCGCCCATGGGAGCCGTGTTGGGACGCGCCGGTAGCGGCTTCGCTGCCAAGTTGTCTGAGGAAGGGAAAACTGCCCGAGCCCCTCAGCTGGCTCGGAGCTGCCGTGGCTTCGAACGGGCCTCTGGTCTTGAGTGGTATTTGTGCTGTGCTCTGTCCCTTATCTATTGTGAATAATAATAATAATAATAATAGTTTCCGAACGCAATTGGTTCTTGGATTCATATTACCTTACTTTCGTAGCAATGGACTCCAGGTTTGTTGGTGTGTCTGTAGTACACGTGTGGGGATGGGCAGGGATGGGAAGTGGTGAGGGATCAGTTCTCCATCTGGGTTTGTAGCTGAAAGTGACTCTGTCTGTGTGGGATTAAAGAAACCAATGAACAGATTGCATATTTCTAGCTGGATTACAAAAAACCACATACTTACTGATGCAGGGTGATTTAGAAAGTTTTTTAGTGAAGTGCTCTTAAATTCCCTGTGTTTATCTTGTGCCTCTGTGCGGTGTGCTTTTACACATATGATGGCAGGGAAGATATGCAAAAAATTAAAGGATGCTATGTTGGCTTAATTGTACAAGTAGGATAGCAGGCAAGCCCTGCTGGTGTTTCCTCTGCTAATGAATGTTATGACTTCAGTTGTGTCCAAGCAGCTGCTTTGCCATATCTGTGCACTGAAGTTTTCCAACTTGTCCTTGAGCTACTCTGACTTAAATCTTTAAAACAGTTATGTGGTGTAGTAAGGACAGAACCTTGCTTCCTGATTATTTTTTTTATGCTGTATAAACAAACCCCTGCTCCAGCACTTACCTCCTCTGCCCACTCCAACTGGGGTTTCTTTGAATCCTGAGCAACACACATGGTACCATTTTGTTGATCTCTGCAGCCTGGCCGAGTGCAGAGTCTGTATCTGAAGTCAATTTGTGTAATGAGAAAGTTGCAGGCATAGATGATTTTCTTATGTGAGCCTTAATTTCCAGTAGAGCCTACTGCTTTGTTACTGCATGGTGTGAAGCCTGCTCAGCACCAGAAGGGTGCGGGGCAGGGAAAAGATCTTGAGTAATTTCACTAGGACCTGCCAGAGACTTGATGTTCTCTTGAAACAGGGTAAGATGAGTTCACAGATTTTTCTACAAGATGTTGATGAGAGCTGTCTCATGTGTTGGCAGTGTAGATTAGCTTGCCCACCCTATAGTATTTAAATAAGGACAAATAATATATTCTCAGAATACAGTAAATGCGTGGTGGTTTTCATAACTTCAGAAATTCAGGATGAAGTTCAGCAGTTCCCCAGAAGAAAAAAACCAGTGCCAACTTGTTAAAACTTGCAGTGTATTGGCAGGACCAGGCTGTGAGCATGTTTGCATGATTTGGAAATGGTTTAAGACAGTATTTCCGGGGCAAGCTGCTTTTCTCAGCATCTTGATGCTTAACATGACTCCAAGCAGAGATCGTGTCACGTACAGAAACTGTTCTGAAGGATGGAATTAGGATTTGATTCATAACTTGCTTTGGGAGGTATTTTTTAGAGGAAAAAAAAGGTCATTTTACGATCATAATATTCTACACCTGTAAAAATGTGAAATGCACCTTTTATCTCCTTTAAGGTGTAGTTTGTGCCCACACTGGCCGAATGTAGGAGCCCAGAGCAGTCTGATGTCCTCTGAAGTTCATGCAGCCTATTAGATATTTCCTCCTAAGTCAGTGCCTTCCATGCACTGTCAGGTCTGTTTAGCAAATTTACTTCAGGACTGAGTTTGAATTTATTTATTTTTTTTTTTAATTAAAGATGTGATATATTCACTACCAATAAGAACTTAATTGAGAAAGAAATTAATCATAATAATTAAATGGTGAATGTGCTGGATGTGGCTGGACTGTAAGCAGCCAATGTGTGACCAGGCCAATCTTAACAGTTTTCTTGAAGCAAGAGTGACCAGTTGTCTAGCATGTGTTTCTTGAAAACGTATTTCTGGGGTTTGAATGGCCTTATTATTGCTTCATGTTAAAGCCAGTCAGTTTGAGCAGTATTGCTTGTGTCTTTTATTCACAACAATTTATTCTCAAATTAGAGAGAATATATGAAGGAGGAGGTGGAGGAGTCTGCTGAAGATGAGGCGACTGAATCGGAAGAAGACCTTGAATTTGATGAAAGAATTGGATGCCTTTCCAAAGGTTCCTGAAAGCTATGTGGAGACTTCAGCGAGTGGAGGCACAGGTAGGCCTTGTTAAGATGCTGATATTGGTAGAAATTTCCACATGAGGAAAACAGGCATTTGTGTTCACTTGAAACTAGCCAAAATTGGGTTCTTGAATTCTTTGGTGGACTGAGTTCATCCCCTTCAAGTATAGTATCAAAGTACCATAGTATCTTATCCAAGCAGATGCATCCATCACTCATCTGAAGGGAGATTTTTGTATGAAGCTGGTGACACTCAACCCAATGGAAAGGTTAAAAATAAAAATTTCTAACCAGTCACAACTGAAAGTGCACTGTGCCAGGGCTGTAATAGAACTTTCTCATTTGTTGTCCCGCCAAGCTCTTCTTGGTGTCAGGTTTCTGGGTGAGTCTGAGTGGGCATGACCTGAAATGATGGTGGGGTTCTCTGCTTTTGCAAAAGTAGAACCATATTCTCCAGAGACAGATAAGTTGAGCATCAGGATTAAGAGCAGTTTTCTAAAGCTTTTCTCTTGAAGGTGTACTTGGTTTTAAGAATAAGGAAAACCCTTTGAAGAACTAAACACTTAAATCCAGGACATGTGCTTGTACTGTCCCTATTAGTCACTTGAGCTTCTCTGAGAAAGCTGGAGCTCTAAAAAAGATCTTTCGTTATGTATCTGATCATAAAATTGTGTCTTTAAATTGAGCTGAGTCAGAGGTAGCCTGATCTGAAAATAGAGACTTCATCTCTTGGACTGTTGGAATTATTTGCAGATAAGAAACTGCTAGCACTTGGAAGTGGAGGACAAATATTTCTCATGTGTGATTATGCCTGAAACTCAGTTGAATAAAAAGTTCAGGAAGCAATTGCAACCTACAGATAAGCCTTTGAAGTTGTTAGGCCACTTACAGAGGAGAAATAATTATCAGAAGGTTCTATATTACCTTGCTGTTTCCTCAAGTGCACTGTTAATATTTAAAGGATTATTGCATATAAAATAATCTCTAAGAAGTGTTTAAATAATTCTTTGTTAATGTTAGTCCCAGTCCCTGAGGAAACAAGTGTGTTGTTCCTATGTTGTAACTTGCATAAAAACACCAAATGCTTAAGAATGCTTTTTGTAGTACAGCACCATCCTTTATGAGACCTTTGCTTTGGTGAATGGTGCCTTAAAGATTTCTCAACACCAGAGGTTACTTTAACATTCTTTGGTTTTATCCCAGTAACCTTATAAATGACAATATAGGATTGTCTTTTTCTGTGCCATTATGAAATCTGAATATAGTATTCCTGTTTCATTCAGGATTAAAGTGTCAGGCTTACTTTCTGATGTGATAAGGATCTAAAATATACCAAGACTCTATTCTCACACTTTCATGGCCTTGAAACCCATTGCAAAAGAAATACTGGTCTCTCAGACAGGCTGAGACTCCAGCTCTGGGGCTGGGAGACCCTTCAGGAAAGAAAATTCTCTAAGACTTTATTTTCCTGTTCAGATCCACACGTAAGTTTGCTCAGAATTAT
Organism: Phylloscopus whistleri; assembly: GCA_017589585.1. Taxonomy (NCBI): domain Eukaryota; kingdom Metazoa; phylum Chordata; class Aves; order Passeriformes; family Phylloscopidae; genus Phylloscopus; species Phylloscopus whistleri. The sequence goes on along the minus strand of JADMLD010000680.1, from coordinate 145,673 downwards.
CCAGAAAGCAGCTGTAGCTCTAATTGTGTTTGTGTGGCTCTAGATAGCTGACATGGCTCAAGCTTTCCTATTGTTGCACATCCAAGGTGAGCCTGGCCTGCTGGTTCCAGAAGGAAATTAGAAGGAGAGCCAGAATAATTAACTCATTAAATGAGTGCAGTTGACATGAAGGGTTTTGTAGGTGTGATTGTTACATAGTGTCAGCTGAAAGCCAGAACTGGCTGATGGATACAACAGTCAATAACTTCTTCTCTGATCCCCAAGGACAGTGCCTTTACTCTCTGCTCCCACCTCTGGCTTGTGGATCACTGCGTAGTGAGTTGAAGCCTATCAGCAATGAGCTTGTTTTTTCTCAAGTTGCCCTTCATGGATTCCATAGAGATATTCCACAGAATGTAAATGAACAAGCCTAGTGCCAGTAAGCTGTACAAATTGTTACTGTGCTCCATAACTGAAGTGTTTTCAAGCTTACAAAAGTCATGATTTAATAAAAGGGGTGTAGCAGGTGCTTCTGTGCATCTGTTACTGTGTTTCTGACTGTGCAGCAGGGTGATGTTCCCCTTGCATTGTACAACTTTGCAAGTGTGATGAGTAGGCTGCCTTGGAGATAAGTGAAGCACATCTACCACTAAAATACACCAATTAGTTTTCATCCTAAAAATAATTTCACATTCTTCACTTATTGGTAGAATGGATAGCTGCCTGTTGCTTGTTGCCAGAGGGAGACTTGTTTGAAATATTGGGGTGGGAGTCATGACTATGCAACTACACAGAAGTAATCTAAAGCATCTTATTTCTGTTATCTGCTAGCTTCTTGAGTCTAAAACTTGATATAAAAAATTGTTATAAAAAGTTAACTTGTAGATAAGTGGAGGCTTGAAGGGTTTTCAAAGTGAACTTCCTCCTTCTTTCATGTTGGAAGTTAGGATTGAGTTTTCCTAGACCATCTCTGACAGTGATTTTTGTGTGTTTCATATGTGGAGGAAGATCTATCCTGTTCTTAAATTTTCCATACAGGGATTTCACGACCTCCTAATCATTCCAGTATTTGACTGTACCTAAAAAGCACTTTCTTGATGCAAAAGTAGGACTTACTCTTTTCCAATCCTGTCTAAAAACAAATACTGTCAGTATGAAAATAGCTCTCCAAGACCAGCTTTTGGATTTATAAATTAAAGATACCAGTGTTGTACTGGTAATGCTCAACTTCTAGAATTGTTTGAATTTTGTTCTGCTTATGTTTCTGAATAATTTTTCTCACAGTCTGAATTTCTGCTTTCTTTTCTTCTGACCAGTTTCTCTGATAGCATTTACAACAATAGCTTTCCTGACTATAATGGAGTTCATGGTGTACCAGGACACATGGATGAAGTATGAATATGAAGTAGACAAGGATTTTACTAGGTAACATTATTCGTTAGAATTCTTTTTAAAATGTTACTTGCCTGCATTTCAGGAAAGAATAGATTTAAAATGTTCATGTGACTTGAAAGCAATTTATAATTGAAATTACAAATTAAATACTACAGGGATTTGATTTTTCATTGTTGATTGTTTTGAGGCTTTTTCTTCTATGTAATCTATGAAGAAGATAAATTGAGATTGATTCATTTCTGCAATGAAGTCAAAATAGTATAGGTTTGTTATTAAATAAGCTCCCTTAAGAATTACTTGCTAACAGTTCAGAGAACATTGTAAGATGTAACTCAGCATCAGGGAGGTAAACCCCCCATTTTGGCTGGAGGCTTTCTCTAGTTCATACAGCTGGTGTGTTGCCATTATACTTTGTGCTGCTTGAGGTGAACCTGAAGCGCTCACAACTTGACTGCATTATTAGAGGTTGGCACTGGTTTTGTCTCCAGATACAGCCCTCCTGAAGCTTTGTTTGCTGAGGGTTTCATGTGCCTGTCAGGACTGTGTTTACCTTTTTTCCAGAGCTGCTCAGGCACCCATGAATCCCTGTGAAGTTAATGCAGGTTTTGTGCCCTGAACACCTTTAAATGTCATGTGTCAGCTTGACACTGGCCCATCGCCAGGCACCCACGAACTGAACTGAACTAACTTTAAAAGCTATTTGGGTAGTTGCTGTGGTAACAAGCTAAAGATACATATATTAATTGGTTGTCTTGAACATCAGAAATAATGAAGGTTTCTGTAATGAAAAAAAAAAAAGGAAAAATTTAAAGGAGATGCATCAAAAGCACGAATGATAGTAAATCCATTCAGACAGCTGGGATTTCACATTTAGGTCTTTGTTAAAGTAGGTTATATCCCAAGTGAAGCTATCACACAGGAAGGGTGGTCTATCAGTTAAGAGACTGTTACAGGATTTGGAGTATGTCCTACTGCAGATTCCCCAGTTTGATTGTGGGCTAATCACTCAGCCTGTGGTTCTTGACAATTTGAACCTATGGAGACTAGTATGATTTTAACTGTTTCTCTCCTCTCTACTGACCCTGTCTGACTCCAAGTTGAGCCACTGTTGAATCCCTTGCTTATGTGATTTTCTTGTGGTCACCTAAGTCCCAGAGGAAGCTCCCTGAGAACAGAACCCTGTGACTATAGTGAGGGGGTTTATTCCTTATAGTTCAAATGACTTTTGTGAAACTAACAGGAAAACCAATAGGAAATGCCCAAAATATTGGGAAATGCCACACAATCAGACTTTTGGTGTGATGGAGGTTATCTCTTCAGTTACAAGTGCTTTAATGTGCTCTAAAAATCTATGTTACTTTACCCAAATTTTAAAGAGCTTTATATTTATTTGTATAAATTTTGATACTTGACTGTATTTCTGCAAGTAGTTTGAGGTTTTTTTCTTGATACTTGTACTCAGGGTTACTTAATGGATTTTTGCTTTTTTTTCTTTCCAGTAAATTAAGGATCAATATTGATATTACAGTTGCCATGAGGTGTCAATGTAAGTATTCCATCAATGAAAGTGTTTAAATACTTTAAAACCTCTTCAGAGAGCAATTATATAGCTCACAATATAGTTGGATATTGTTCAGAATATTTTACCAGTGTCATTTCTTCTAATCTTAATGGCATGTAGTGATCTTGATGGCATATGACTCATTGAAGGAATTAGTAAGAAATGTAAAGAAGAATATCTGTGCCATCTCACTCACATCTCACAGAACCTTGCCTTGCCTGTCAGCAGGAGCAGGATCTGTTTTTCAGTCTCTCATTAGCTGAAATATTGTAAAAGCTCATTGTGAGACACAACTCAGCAGCAGGAATTTATAACAATTTCTATTTATTTATGAACTTGGGATATCTTAAGCTGGTCTACTGTTTAACAGCACTGAAACCATCACATAATTTCATCCTCCTTGTGAACATAAGAGGGATGCCTTCCTTATTAAAGGCAATACTTAGTATTATTTTGACATCGTTTAGGTGATAAACCTTTATTGTGTTCAGTCTTGCTTGTCCTGGACTGAGAGAAGAGAGAATACTACTTCCACCAGGAATGCAAAAAAATTTTCAGGGTTCACTTTTTTTAGCTAGCTCAAACCTTGCACTAATTGTATCAGTGGGTGGTCGGTTGGTTGGTTTTTTTGCAGATAAACTTTTATCCTCTGTTTTGACTTGTCTTGATCTCTATTCAGTGCTTGTAAAACAGCAGAAAATATTTATGCACAGCAGATACTATAAAGCTTGTATGTGTGGTTCATACCACTTCTCTCTAGGTGTTAAATCAGTGAGAAAATACTTCAGATCTGAAGAGTTTTCGGTCAGTGTCCATCAACTGTTGTTGAAGGTTAAATAGGTTGAAGGAACAATAACATATGCTCAAGTTTATCACTGTACTGTGGAACTTCATTTCAACTTGAAATTTTTTGCTTGTCCTTGATCATGTGTGTGACTTAATGTTTCTCCATGTTTAAAATAGATGTGGGGGCTGATGTTCTGGATTTAGCAGAAACAATGGTCGCCTCTGCAGATGGGTTAATCTATGAACCAGTAAGTTGATTCTTACCTTTTTATTCCTCTTGGTGCAAAGCACTACTGGGCTGGTTTGCTTGCATCTTTTTTTCCTCACCAATCTCTTAGAGAAACATTCTGTAGTCGATCTCTTTGGGCCATAGCTTCTGGGTACATTTGAGCATTAATTACAATTGAATTTACTGAGTACATTTGTGTTAACAAATATTTAGGTTTGAACTTGGTGAACAGATGTTACTAGTGATCTTCTAATGCTGATGAAGTATAGCAGGTCTGGTAGCTTGTCTTTATTGCTTCATGAGGGGTGAGCCTAGAAATAAGCAATCTGCACCTGGACCCTTGTCTTTCAAAGATTGCTCCTTTGCAATGCTGGGTGGAAAAGGACAGAAATTTTTATATTTGAGCACAAAATGTAGTATTTAAACTACAAAGTTCTTTCATAAACTACTATGTGGTACCAAGTGTGAAGTTGGTTTTAACTCTATACCCACACCCCAGTTCTCTTCTAGGTTTCATGGAAGAGATGTTTTCTGTATGTTTTATTAGATGTATTATTTTTGTTTCAGGTACCATTTGAGCTCACCCCACAACAAAAAGAATTGCAAAGGTAAAGCATTGAGAAGCATGATTATGGTTTGTATTATTTGTTCTGGAAGTGACTCTGAAGTACACCAGAGCTACATGACACAACTATGTCTTGAGTCTAACAGCTTCTGCTTGTAATTTAAGAATGGAAACCTGCAAAAAGATATTAAGTTACTTTGCTTTCCTCTTTATTTAACATCTCTGTTATGGAAAAAGAAAATTTGCTTTGGACTTACCTGTTCAATGGGGTCATGCAATTGCAAGCCAAGATTCACTCAGCTTCTGCTTCCAAATGAATGCTTGGTAGCACAAATTAAAATCATGGAATCAAGTGTGTAAAATAGATATCTAAATGTCAAAACTGAGCCATTGTAACAAATTGGCACATTCTTGCAAAAACTAATTATTTCTTATAACTTAATTGACACAGTGTTTATCACTTCAATATCTTGGTGGTGTGCATGCCCACTATACTGGTAGTCTTGTAATAGTACTGAAGCTTATTTGGGGGTCTGGCTAGTTTTGGTATTCAGGTAACACACTGGTGTGAACACCTGAGCTTTAAATTCTGTATAAAATATTATTCCCAAAGTTTAATGTAATGCTTTATTGCTGTCATGAACTCTGCTAAGTTCCTGATTTGCAACCTGCAGTTGAAGCCAATAATGAGTTGTGAAGCTAGATTTTGTTTTACTGTTGCATGCGTTCACACTTGTCTCTAATCTTTAGGATGCTGCAAATAATTCAGAGTAGGCTGCAGGAGGAACACTCTCTTCAAGATGTGATATTCAAAAGTGCATTTAAAAGTGCGTCTACAGCACTGCCACCACGGTAAAAAAACTGGGATTTTGTGTCATTATTCCCCTTTCCTCCAACCCTGTGAATTAACATTTTACTGTGGTTATGAGTCCACACCACCCCCAGAAGACAAGGCTGTAAGAAAAGATCTCACTGCTTTTTAATGAATTTTAAAGTAGTGTACTTGATACTTGCTTTGGAGAGCTGTTGTGTTACGAAAACCTCTGGGGTTTCTAAACTGGAGGTTTTGTGTGTGTGCTTACACAGACATATACAGACAGGAGTAAATATATGCACACACCTTTTTATTCCATGGGGTTTGATGCCTCCTTCTTAATGGGAATTAGTAATGTCACAGCAATACTAAACAAGAGTCTTTTATTTAAAACTACTTTTCTGTCCAGCAGCTTTTAAAAGCAGTGCTGCTGTTACCTGCGTCATAATGCTTCATAATTTTAAGAGAGTCAACCTTTGAATACACAAATTCCTGTGTCTAAGATAGCACTGTTAAAGATTTTATGGAGAAACCTTACTGTTTTCACTTAATTCCAGCTACTCAGAAATGTTAAGAGATTAGTGCATAGAATGTTTGGTCTGCTGAATCTGGATGCTATGTGATTTTATATTTCCCCCCAAAGGAAAAACACTTTCTACATGAAAGCTGAAATTCTCTCCACTTAGAAACAACAACAAAAAAAACCCCAAAACAAACACCAGAGCTGCCATACACAGTTCCTGTGTTGTAATCTCCCTGTCTGAGGATCAAATAGATTTTTTTCTTCATAAAAGAAGCCTAAAGATGGCTCAAAAAAATCTTTTTTTCTCATTTGCTTGATGTCTTCAGATTAATTAAGTCCTTCTGTGCCTTTGTGTTGCTTGTTAGTGCAGTATTTGAAATGGTATTTATGCTTGAGATGTGTTGAAAAAAATTTGGTTTTCATCTCCCTCTAAGGAGCAAATTTTAGAAATAGATTCTTTGTGGACATCACAACATGAGTGAGGAGTGGAAGCTTTTGTAAAAAGTATAGTTGAAAGCTCTTCTTGCTACAGTGTTGTTAGTGTGACCAAAATGTATTTGGTTCTGTTCATTGTAGGATTAAAATTTTCCCACTGAGCCCTTTTTGGTAGAAGGAAGTGGGAAAATAAAAATCCCTGGGGCAGATATACTGCAGTTATTTCTGCTATACACTGAATATTCTCAAGTACTTTCAATGTTGTTTTTATTTAAACAGGGAAGATAATTCATTACAGTCTCCAGATGCATGCAGAATTCATGGTCATCTCTATGTCAATAAAGTGGCAGGGAACTTTCACATAACTGTGGGCAAGTATGTTCTGTTCAATTCCTGAAAATAAAAAATTCCTTGACTTTTACATTCTGTATAGTGCATGTATGTATATGTGTGTGTGCTTTTATGCTTCACTGGGTTTTATTGATCTTCCTGTACTCATGCTTGATATTTTTTCCATGTAATACCTATTCTTGCACTGTTAATTTTCTTCATAAATTACCAAAACAATGCAGTGCAGTGCATTGTTGCATGTAACGTAGTCGTTATGAATTTTAGTGTTTTATAGGATGGAAACTCTTGAAAATTGCTTTGTCAGAGCAAATACAGAGTGCAGTTAACTTGCTTACTCATAGAACAAATATGGTCAAACTTTTGTTAGTCATTTGAGCAGTTCTGCAGCTTTTGATATAGTAGGACTTGGTGACTCTTCCAAAAGCATAGTGACTTGATGAGTTTTTGATATTTCTAAAAATGCAAGACACTAGTTTTGTGTAAGAGAGTTTTTGTGAGTCCAAGATTCCTAACCTTACTCTTCAGTCTGTCTGTACTTGACAGTAATAAAAATGTCATATTTGGGTTTTATACAGATATACACAATAGATATCAGTTTCTAAAACATATATGTTACATATATTTAAGCATTATATGTTATGTTATACATATAAGATGTGTACATATTTTATAAAGTATTTTTTGAAATAGAGGAGTTAAGGTAATTTTTCTACATAGTCCTGTGTGGAATCATAAAACATTTGTTGCTTTCTTCAGGGCAATACCACACCCTCGAGGCCATGCACACTTGGCAGCCCTTGTAAGCCATGAGTGTAAGTTCCTTCTGTCATCTCCATACTAAGATGATTCATTTCAGTCAGATTGTTGTCTCCTAGTTCATGTTAGGTTGCTGTTTTAAAGATGTTCTAGCTGTGCAATTACATTGCAAAAAAAAAAAAAAAAAGTGAATATTCTTTGGAGTGATCTGACTCCATAGCAATTTGCTTTCATACATTTAATGCTATTAGGATTATCTTTAGATTGCTTCTGTAGTAATGATAACACTGGAATCTCAGATATACTTTGCTGTAACATAGATACCATATAAAAATCCTGTATTTCAGTCCAAACTACCTCTTTCCTCAAAGACCTTTTTAGAAGGTTAAAAATTTCTGACCTTTTTTTCCTTAGAAACTTAATTTTTCTATTATGAGTCTAGATATTAAATATGTGTTGCTGCCTTACTTAATGTGAGGCAAAGGTGACTTACTATGAAAAATTATCTTGATTAAACAGTTGGTTAAGCCTCCAAACATCTGCCCATGAATTTATGTTAACACAACTTTAATAATTTTATACATCTTAAGTACCTGCAAAACAGGCAGTGTAGTAACTTGGCAGCTGCCTTATGACTCTGTACATTTGATTTACTAAATTTTAGTCTTTTTAATGCAATTGCTTACAAGAATGGGAACTGTAGAATAATATAAGTATTTGGCCAACTAGAAATTCTCTGTTATAAAATTGTAACTCTGTTCAGCTCCACCATTGGTTCTAATATAGCTACAATTTGGTTCAGCAGCTCTTTTCTAGAAAAATTTAACTTTTTTTGTTAAAATTTTTGGATTTGAGTTTTCTTTGAGATGTGGGTAGATCCAATGATGTGTACAGTGTTGTTTGGTAAATGCATTAATTAGAATATTTCAGTGTCAGAAATGGGTGTATCTTTTTCTCTAAGTACAGAATCTCATAATTTAAAAATGCTTAATTTCTCTATATTGTTTTTCAGCCTATAACTTCTCCCATAGAATAGATCATTTGTCATTTGGAGAGCTTATTCCAGGAATTATTAATCCATTGGATGGAACAGAAAAAATTGCATCAGATCGTAAGTGTTGTGTGTTTTAAAAAAATCTTGTTGAGTTTCCCAGTAGTTACATTGAAAGTATTACCATTTTTCATAAATGTGTGATTGACAAGCAGCATCTCAGGCTAAATTTGGTAATGAGCAATGCCCTGTTCAGTTACCTGTATGACATCTTAGATGGGCATTTCTTTGTCATATCTGCATTGCTGTTCTGTGCTGTTTCCTTGAAGGCGATTTGCAGTTTTTCCAGGCTTGTTATGTTGAAGTTACACTGATGTCTCATCATATTGCAGCAGTGTGTTACAGTGGAGAATCATAGATCTGATTGTTGTCATAATGGGGAAAAATAAGCCTGATTTGGTTTAAAAAATAGCACCAGGAGTCTTGGATTCTGTTTGTGTATTTGGTTTGTCCTTCCACAGTGTGTTTTGTGAGACTACAACAGGATGGGTTTGTGCAGCACTTTATTTCCTCATGTATAAATAAAGGAGAGTAGTAACCTGCCTCATCCCATCACTGGCATTCCAATGAGAGTGAACCCCAGAACCTTCTACAGCTGCTTGTCTCAAAGCCAGTCTGTTCCTTGGCTCTTACAGCCAGAATGGTTTTGTGTAGTTGAAATAAATTGCTTCAGTCTATTGGTGTTTGTTCCCTTAGGGAATTGCACAAAGAGCAATCAAATGCATGGGCATGCTGATGTCTCTAGAAGAATTCTCTAGAAGTGTAATTGAGAGAAAATATGTAACCAGTTTAGAAGGGCTTCCAGCACTGTAGATATAATTCAATGGCCAAATCTATTCAGACCACTCTGAGATTTGTATATATCATGAAACATGCTACAGTGTGAAAACTTGTTCTAGAGCCCTGAAAAACACTACCTGTATGTTTCATTGGAAGCTTTGAGTGGCCTGACCTTAGTGAGTCTTTTTGTTACATGGGGAAAATGTGAATTTCTGAGTATAAATGGGACATATGGGTCTTTTCCATGGAAACTAACTTTGTGCAGATGGTGCTGAAGTAGTTTTGGCAGTGCTGGCATTCCTTGAAGAATGTTCCTAGTGCAAATGGCTTAGCTGATTTATTATTTCTTTGATTTATTTGTGAACATCTCAGATGGCCATTGACTCTATTCCTGATTCAACAGTAAGATTTTTTTTTTTCTTCTAGATAATCAGATGTTCCAATATTTTATCACAGTTGTGCCAACCAAACTCCATACATACAAAATTTCAGCAGAAACTCATCAATTTTCAGTGACAGAAAGGGTAAGTAGAGGAAAGAAAAAAACCATGGAGATAAAAAATCTAAAAGTGATTTTTCACAACAAAAGTTCAAATGTGAAAATAGTACCATGGTTTTAGAAAGTACTCTAGCATGAAGAAACTCTTTGTAGAACATTCTAGTACACTAGATTTTTCTGTAAATCATACAGCAGTGATGGTAAAATATATATATGCATGGTGACACATGCAAGCTTCTTCAGTTAATGTTTTGCATCTGTAGATCTGGAGTCTGATATGAGAATTAACGGTAGACAGTAATTTCCACTTCACTGGATGCTAATAGTGGTGGTGGTGAAATCCTCCAAATTTTAGGTCTGTAACCCAGTGTGTAGCTTTACAAATATTTAATTCACCTTTAGCTTTTTATCCATGTGGGAAGCAAACAAAGATGCAGCTCACTTGAATATCCTGAACTTGGTTGTGAAGTGTAAGAAACAGAAAGAGGTAGTTTGTATGAAAAACTGATCACACAGTAAGTGTCTCAGCTTTGTTGAACCACCAAATTTAATTACTCTCTAACCTAGAGAGCTTCCACTTATTGATTTTGAGAGGCTTTTAATTCTGAATCCATAACAAGGGTAGTTAATGCAGCATAGTATAAACTACTAATTTCAAGACTAGGAAAAAAGCATTGGGTGTACTGGCTACATGTCTTATTTTCAGACACCGAACTCTTTTTTCATTTTTTATTCAAAAACAAAAAAAAAATTCTTGTGAAAAGTTTAATTAAAAATGACAGATAAAGTGAGAGGTGAGAAGAAAGCCTTGGGTTGAAAGAAAATGTGGGTATTAGTAGGATGGCAGTAAACTGTATTACAGCTTGTGATGTTCTCCAAGGGAGAAGAATTTTTTATTTCCTCACAATTCCATGTCGTGCTTCTGAAGAATACTGAGGTAGGGGCAATAGGATAGAGGTGATGTCTTGGTGCTTAACTTTGGACATGGGGGCCACTGAAGGGAAAGGTTTGCTCCAAAACTCGGGACTAAAGAGAGAATGAAGAAAAATTTCATAATGCAGTATACTCCCACCTCCTGCTGGTTTAGCAATCTGCTTTGTGTTTTCTCTGCACAATCTGCAACAACTAAGGTGTTCCTTAAACTTCTGTATGTCAGTCAACACTTCATCTTATTCTTGTTCCTTTTTTCTCATCTTACATTCAGTTTTTCTCTCTTCCTGTGTAACAGTGGTCCTTTCAATTAACTGTCCAGTCTAAGTTAGCTCTTCAGTTTTTTTGTGGGGATGTATTTTTATAAAAATTGCTACAACCACAGGTTGCTTGGGAGAAGAGCCTGTGAATAAGGGAGATAAAGTGTCCGTTCTGTATTTGTTTGCTGTCACTGCCTCAGTAGGTAACCCTGTTGCCTCCAAGGCTTATTTGTGTTTACTCATAGGGAGCCAAATACTCCTATTAGATGAGCTGGGGAAGGTTCCTAAGAAAAACTATTCACTGAACACCTTAGTGCATTTATTTTGGAAGAGTAGGCACATATGCAGACATGGAAAAACATGGTCAGACAACCATGGCTCAAACTTGAATGCAGTGAAATTTAACTGCGGTGTTGGGCACATGGGGAAGCAGAGTTTGAGAGGTGTGGGCTGAATCTTCTCCTCTATTCTTGATGGTTGAGATACTGTAGTTATCTATGTTAAAAAGATTTAATTCTAGCAAGGCTTCACTAAGGCAAGGTTAGTAATTTTTAGCAAATTTTAGCAATCAGAAGGTAAATCTTCTGTAGCAGGAGAAGCTGGAAGCAGATAAAAATGATTTGCAGAAAAAGAATTCTGTTTCTTTAAAGGTGGGGGTTTGTGTGTTTTATTTAACTTCATATTCTTTTTCCACCATTTGACCACAAAAGACCAGTAAGGCTTAGGGAAATAACAGAGGAAAAGCAAACAAAAAAAGCGTTTTGTCTTTTGTCAGTGGCAGGGTTGTGTTTAACTACCTTCAGTCTTCTCCTCCTTTCTATTATGACTGATCATCCTTCTCCAAATGCTGATAGTTGTCATGCTTTGAAATATGGAAAGCATTTTCTACTGGTTTGTTTAATTTAACCATTGCAAAGTTTTTGGGACCCGGTGTCGTTACTGATTGACATCCTTTTAGTTTTGTTGTGGTAGCATAAAAAGCAGTATGGTTTTTGACAGTGTTAGCTAACTGAAGAAGTTGCTTAACCTGCATTTTCCAAAGTGTTATTCTGCTTTTTATTTTGTACCATGTTCTGCATGCTTTTGAGCACAAACTGTTAAATATACGAGAAATGGAGCTGTGATATATTGCTTTTCTGTTCAGTCCTGCTAATCTTGTCTTCTCAGACAAGAATCTGGTTCTTACTAGATGAGGAATGGCTGAATTTGTCTTCAGTCCATTACACTCTTTTCTGCTGTCCTTAGATATTTTCAGCCAGACTTACCTGGCAGTGCATTTATCAACACCTTTCACTAACAACAAAATTACAGCAAACCTTTGAAAAAAGTTTGTGTTGAGGTGTGTTCTCTCCTGAAACCTTTTTGAAAAGTAGGTATTTATAGCAGCCACACTTTCCTCTTTGGTGTCTTCTGGTTTGAAAACTTGGCAAATGAAGAGAAACTAGAAATTTCTCAGATTGGGACTGAGGTGCCAGGTAGTCATAGTGAGTTTGGGGTGTTTATTTATTTACTGAGGTGTATTTCTTGCTGTGTGACTGTTGTCTGATATGATGTAACTGACAAAAGTTTGAAAAGAGGCTTTTGCCAAGAAAGGTTGGACTGGGTGTTCCTTGAGGTGCCTTCCAACCTCAGTATTCTGTGATTTATATAAATCCTCTGGGGATTCTGCCATTGCTAAGGCTGTTCAACAGTCTAAATCTCATTAAATTCTCACGCTGAGTTAAGTGATTCATAATGGCTGATAAAGTAGGAAGAGCTGTGGCAAGTACCACACCAGTGCACTCCCCTGAGTCCACAGGCTGGGCCAAGACTGGCATTATCCTCAGAGGTACCAACACCAATCCAGTTATAAAAATCCTGTTTAAAGGACCATGTGAGCAATTCTTGAGAGAATAGTACCAAAGCACAATAGTGAATATTGATATGCAGCATAGCAGACCAGTGACTAGGAAAGTAAATTTTTACTTCATGATGTTTGACTTTTAGAAGGTACTGGTCAAAGTGACCTTGATACTCCCCAGTTTTCTGTTCATTGCTAACTGATTAAATAACTCCATGTCATTCCATCTTGTAAGAGTGATTTTCTTGTGACTAAGTGTTTCTGTCTTTTCTTTCAGGAAAGAGTAATTAACCATGCAGCTGGCAGCCATGGGGTGTCAGGAATATTCATGAAATACGACATCAGTTCACTTATGGTGACAGTGACAGAAGAACACATGCCTTTTTGGCAGTTTTTAGTGAGGCTCTGTGGCATTATTGGTGGAATTTTTTCAACTACGGGTGATTATCAGTGCCTTCCTTCTTAAGTTCTATCACTTTTTTTCTTTTTTTAATCATGGTGATTGCTATGGATAAGTTCCAGGGAGTCCTTGTAACAGGTTTAAGACAAAGTGCTCGTTTGTCTGCATTGAAATGTGCCATGAAAGCTACTCAGTTTTAGTGTCCCAATATGGCATTTCTGGTGTTCTGAGGGCTTGTTGTTTGCTTTTTGGTAACTATAGCCAAGTTCATTTACTTCTGGAAGAGCAAGGCTATATGTCTATAGATAAATAGATATCTATGTATGTGTATGTACACACACACATGCTGATATTCTGTGTATTTCCTACTGTTGGGATCCAGTAATTAAATCAGTGACAAAAGTTACTGAGATAAAATTTCCATCTGAAGTAATTGGGAAGATTTTCCATGTGAATGTACTGCTGGATTTCTTCATCAAAGAAAATAACCTGAGTTGAAAAGGCACAATTCACTTACTGGTCAAGACATAATAGGGTATCTGGATTACAAATTATTTCTTTCCTTGGCTCTCATTGGAAGAGAGCTCAGTAAAGAGGCTTCAATCTAATAGCTGCTTTTCAAAGTAGATATTTCTGTCCCACACAATGTATTTTCACCCATGAAGGCTGGCAGAGAGAATTCCATTTACTTGGTAGCTTTGCTTTCTTGATGCATTTCAGAATGTTGGAATTCTCCCCTGCCCTGCCCTTAATATTTCCATTCTTAATGTTAATTTCTCAGTATTTAATGTATGGGTTTACTGCACTGTGTCCTGTCTAAGTATGGTGCATATCTTTGTTACAATGCTTCCATAAATAAGACATTTTTACTACTGGTGGCAATTTAAATCTTGTTTGACATTGCAGGAATTTTACATGGCTTTGGAAGATTTGTAGCAGAAATTATTTTTTGCCGTTTCAGACTGGGTTCTTACAGATCCACATCGGTAAGGGAAACTTCCTCTAAGTATTTCTCTTAAGTGGTACAGCTGAGGATGAATGATAAGGACAACTTTGAGACTTAGTCCCAGGAGAATTTAAGATACTTGCAATAAACCCTCCCCTTGACACGCATATTAGCAGAGATTCAACAGCTTTTAAAAATAGTTGGAAAACCTAAAATGTAAATAAGCAGAGTTCTCTAACAAACTGAATTAATGAAGCTGAGTCTTTTAGATGTCCTTACTATATTGTTTTTATTTTCATATTGCTCTAAAAATTACATGTTTCCCTGGTTGGTCTCCCTGTCCTGGTTTTGGTTTCCCATATCCTTCTGCTTGGCCTGCACACTAAAGAAGAGGTGCTGTGTGCTGCAGGGGTTCACTGATATTCCTTATTGCTCTGCAGGCTACTGCCAAGCAGTGTGAAACAGCTGAGCCTTCCCTTCATTAGGCAGTAAGAGAATTGCTTCTCTAGCAACTACTTGATTTTATATACTTCTGTTTTTCCCATTTAAGCCTGTAGAAAGCCTTTGAGACCTCTGCCTTTCTGTCAAATTTGGTTGAAGTTTGCCAGCTGGCAAGGTTATGTGAGTGGGGAGAGAGGAAAGAAGGTAACCAAATTTGTATAATAGTTCTGTGAGAGGCCAGGTAAAAGGCATCAAGGAAATGTGCAAGAATAAAGAAGTGTGTGTTTTTGAGGAGGGAGGGTGGAGATTCTGTTTCTGGTCAAGCCATTAATAACACCTTGGTTTTGTTTCACCAGGTCCCACTTCCTGATGGCCACACAAGCAACCACTTACCTCTAATTACAGACAATAGTACACATTAGCCTCCTGAGAAATTTTTTTTTTCTTCCTGCCTGATACAGACTTTTTTATAATAAAGAAAACATTGTGCAATATGCTGAGACAGTGCTGATGGGCAGCAAAAAAATGAAGCCTTTACAAAAAAAAACCTCCAACAAAACAATTTGTGTAATTTTTTGTCTTTGAGTGCACGTGGAGACATAGGAAATTGTGAGACCAGTGAGATGGATGATCTTCTGGGGAGTGAAGGAGTGTTGCTGCCAACACAGTATCTGTGGTCGAGCTGAACGTCTCTGCCCGTGGCCACTGAAGCGTCTTAGTGCTGCCTGGGAAGGCTGCAGGCCCCAAGGAGAAAGGAGAACCAGTGGGATGTGTGGAAGGGCTGGCAGCAGCCACAAAGGGACAGTAACAGAGCTGGAGTTTCTCTTAAGTGTGCAGATGGGGGATTGGCTTTTCTTGTTCTTTTATAATGCTGGGGCTGAGGGCTGAGACGCCTTTTGTACAGCCGGACAGCGATCCTAGAAAATCCTAAAGAAGAGGGGAACAAGAGAGTTAAGGTGGAGCCCAAGCCATGATCTTGATCACAGCCACTGCCTTTCTGCAGCCCCACCATTCCTTAGTGGAAGAAACATGTGGAGCAGAGGAGCTCCTCTGTGTTTCCACTCAGCCACTGTGCCAAAAGTGAGGGTGTCACTTCTGGCATTGGTGTGGAAGTGCCCAAGGATTCCAAGAATGCACTCCAGCCTGCACAGCTTTTGGACTTGGAATAAGAAGCCCTTTAAGCAAGGCATTTGACTGTAGTTTTGATAAAAGGCAAGACTCCCTAGTAAAAAAAATCAGGAAATCTTTGTATGCCTTTCTTGGTAAAGACATTGCTTTGTTGGAATCATGGTTGTAGCTGTGCTGCTCGTGTGGGAGCCATGGGAGCATCCACATGCTGGAAATGGAGAGGGGCAGGGAGAGGGGGCAAGAAGCTGCCAGTTCAGAGCAGTTGGGAAGTGCTAGGTCAGGCAGTGTGGAGCTGGTGACTCCAGGGAATCTGAATCATATTGCTGCAGACAGGTGATGAGAGGATCTGCAGAACTAATTCTTGCTGTTCATGAAGCTTTTTGTAAATTAAATGAAGAGAGCAATATTGTATTGTAAATATGCTGCTGAGGAAGAATGTTATTAATGCAAATGGTGCTTTGAGAAATGGAACATCATGTTACTGCTGGACTGCTGGTGTACACCTGTGGTTGAACAGTTACTCCACCACTGTAAAAAATTATTAATATGATTCCTCAGCAAACTGATTTAATAATATGTTAGAAGATGATGCTGATCCTGGCCTTACTCACCATGGAATTAATATTTTAATTAAGAGGACTAATTACAGAAAAATAAAAATCTCTGTGGTGTTGTCAGATTTTGCTGACTTCCATTAATGTACTTTATAGGACACTTGGACCTTGTTGACAAGCATAGTGTTAATAACACAGCTGATTTGCTATGCAAAGCAAAGGGCTTCCTGAAAAGAAATGAAATAGTAAATGTGGGAAATAAGGAAATACTTTTGTTGAATTTGGCTATTGAGAAAAAAGTTCAAGGAAGCCAGGTCCTTGGGGACAGCCAGGTTTGGGGTTTTCTCTTTTGTGCTTTTTTTTAACATTGATTAAAACTCCAGCAACTTGAGAAACTCTTTGGTTCCCGTTTCTCTTTGGTGTTTCCTTCTGAGGTTTCTTTCCTACTTCTGCTCAGACTGGTTCTGCTTTGGGCTTTTCCTAACACTTGTTTCTTATCTGCCTGGAACAGACTGTACTGGTAGGAGAGACGGATCTCAGTTGACTTTCTGTAGCAGAACTTTAAATGTTATTTTCTATTCTCACATAAAAGAGCCAAGCAGCTTGATGTGTCTTAAATCCTTGTGTGGCATATTCATGTTGTTTTATCTAAAAAAAGCTTGTGTGAGGGCTGGTTGCTAATGGAAGAAAATGTATGATCAGCCTGCAGATGTGAGGTGCTGCATTGCAGAGTGAATGCAGGATCAGTTGACCCGGTGCTGTTTGCTTTCTCCCCACAGTGGGTTTGGTAGTTGGAGCAGTACTGCTGACCCTGGTACCACGTGTTGTCAGCACCTTAACCAGCATGTGCAGGGAAGTCCTGGAGAAAATGTTTATTGCAGGGACTTTTTTTGAGTCACATTTATTTGCATTATGCAAAAGTGAGGGTAGGATGAAAAAATGGGAGGAATGGGTGTCCCAAGGGAAACAGAAGCCCAGATGTTAATGTGATGTCTATTGTCTGAAAGGGGGATAGCAGATGAAAATACCATTTTTTGGATTAGGAAAGATGGTCAAAATGATGTACTGTTATCCTTTGCTCCTACACAATGGTGAAGAGAGAGAGCCCAGGGGAAGGCAATTTTAGCCTTTACAAGGTATGTTCATAGCACACCATTTGCAGACCAGTGTCTGTCTGGCCAACAACTGCCCCACCCCCAGGCAGCGTGGTCTGGGTTGTGTCCTGCTGCTGCCCTGCTCCGACAGGGAGAGGCCCTGTGAGCAGAGCCCTGTGACCTCCCTGCCCCTGAGACTGGAGTGCTGTGCCTGGGGGGGATCCCCTGGGGCCCTGGAGCCTGACCCCAGTGTGGTGGGAACCTGGTGCCTGCCCAGGGGTGGGGAGGGGATGGGGACAGATACTGACTGCTGCAGTGATGGTCTCATGGCTCAAGGGGAAACATGGATCTGAGTTCTTAACAGAACAGACCATCTTTGGCCGTGTCACCTGCCAGCCAGCACCACACAGCAGGGACAAGAAGTTGCTATAAAATCTCTGACACTTCACTACTGTGTTCCTGGGTGCATTTCACAAGAGATTTCTGATCAGAGAAAGGAAACAGCAAGACTGTAGGCAGCCCTGGCACTGCAGGAGTCCCTCAGTAAGGGGTTGCTGCTTTATGGTCCAGCAGAAGGTGGGATGAGACATTTCAGTGGGCAGGGAGGCTGTTGGAGCAGGTGCCTGCTCTGTGGACAAGGCAGCAAAAGCAAACTGACAGGGCAGAGACAGGCTGTGATCAAAACCGGCAGCTGTGAGAGAACACTGGGGGAAAACTGATCATGAGCTGAGAGAAGGGGTAAATTTATGTAACTTATAATAATAGTAGTGCTTCTAGGTGAGTGTGCTGTGCTCTTGAGTTGTGTATGAGGGGCTGTGGTGGGTGTGGGTGGGCAGTGTGATGGGGAGGCTGTGGGAGTCAGGCTGGCATGGATGCCACTGTACTTCGTGGCTGCCATCTTCCTTTCCACCTGTTCTGTGCATTGGTGCCTACTGCAGGACACACCACAGGAAGACACTGAAGTGGGTATAGCAATGGAAATTTCCCTACTTCAGGCTCTTTTCATTCTTTTCCCTGACTTTTCTAGCAGATGTTCTGGAGCTCTTGCTAGTAGAGAGATGGGGAAGAAATAAATGTCTGTTGCTGGAAAGGAATTAAGTTAAGAGATATAGCAGACATTTTTTTTTTTTAAAAGCAAACCTGAGTTGCTTTTCCCTGAAATTCTCATCCTAGAAATAGGTAAGTAATTTGACAGAAAATTCACCTCTTTCCCTCTCAAAAGCTCTGTGGTGGGGATCTGTACTGCAGGTATGGTGCTTGGCCATTCCCTGCAGCTGCTGGCTCTGCCTAGGGTGGCTGCTTGGGGTGGTCCATGGCAGGACAGGGACATGTCCTGCATGGAACTGAGCAACGACTTCCTGCCCTGTGCAAGATCTTTTTAAGCTTTTCAGGGACTGATTTGACAAACCAAGCACTAAGTAGAGGGCGTAGTTGCTTAGGAAGGGTCAGAGGCAGATTATATGTGGTGTACAAATGTAGCTGTGATTAACTGAACAGACAAAACCAAGGTCAGGGAGGCAGCTGTTGCCTTGTCCTTTTGCAATTGAGTTCTCTGTGAGAAGATCTGTTGCTAAGGTTGTCTTGTGTAATGATGCAGTAACACTGAAGCAGGAGGATGTGATCACCTTGTCACATCTCAGGTGGCATTGTTGATACTAAAGTTTGACTCTCTATTTCTTTAGAGGTAGCCAAGTGCTGCAGCTTTATTCTGGGAAGATGGGAAAGGAGAACAGCTTGTTTGGGGATACTTGCTACGATCTCTGTTTTTTAAAGGCACCCCAGAAGTTGGGGTTTATTTGCTCCTTCCTTACTCAGATTGGTGCAAAGATACTTCTTGTAAAGATTTTTCTTTCTGCCAATGATCAGTGGATGCAAATTGCATCTGATATTTGGCTTTGGCAGTGGACCTGCTGGTTAGAGAAAATGTGCATGTTTGCAATATAAAGTTAATGTTTAGCAATTAATGCTTCAAGAAGCCTTAAGGGACCTTGTCTACTGCCTTTTGTGCACTGGCAAGGGTTTGATGGTGTAGGTCTGTCCACCATCTGCCCTTGCACACCTTGCTGGAGGACTGCCATGCATTTGAGCTGACTTAGTTAAAAGCATATGAAATACTTCATCTTTTACTTTTGCCATAGCTTAGTATAATTTCCAAAGCATTTCTGGTTGCTGCTGGCCCAGGAGAAAGGCAGTGTCACCTTTCCCTGCCTTCCAGAGTTTTGTGAGAGCTGGTCCATGAACTCATCAAAACACAAACCTTCAAGGCTGGGTAGTGCAGCCTCCCCTGAGAGCTGAAGGCGTGCTCTGAAAATGTGTCTGTGGGGCTTCCACTTACCAAAACTCAAGCAAAATCTCAGTGGCTTGGTTTGGGGTTTGTGTTGTTTTGCGTATATACATAGAAATATTCAGAGTTGCAGGACCAGTAATTTGATTTGTGAAAAATGGAATAGAAAGTGAGACTGGTTTGGGGTCAGGAGGACCCTGGCCTGGGGGCAAGAGGCCATGGCAAACAGCTGCTGGGCAGGCTCAGGATGAGCAGAGCTTCTCCAGCCAGGCTGCTGTGCCCGAGTCTCTGCCTGCACAGGCACAGACAGGAGCTGCCACAGGCACTGCTCTGAGCTGGGCCCTGCACTCCCCTGCCCTGCTTCCATCCCCAGCTCCAGCAAAGCAGATTTCAGACTCCTTCAGCAGGACCAGATGCTCTGCAGCAGCAGCTTCTGAGTCCCTGCAGAGCCCAGGGTGTTTGTGTCTCCTCCTGGGTTTAGCTGTAATAGCCATAAAAACGGAACTAAAAGGGTTTAGGGTTGTTGGGTTTTACCCCTTGAAAATTTTCCTGTAATTACAAAGTGAGAGTGTATCTTGCCATGAGATTTTCTAGTTGTAGAGTGCTCGGCACATAGGAGTATTTTGGAAAAGAAAAAAGAAAATGGGGGGGAGCTGAGTTTTGACTCATGGGTAATATTTGAAAATTACTGTTTACTAAAGCTTAGTTCCCTGGCTGGTGGTTGGTTATTAAAAGTGACTGTGAACAACGGTGGCATTTAAACTGAGCAGGGCCACTGCAAAGGGCAGGGTGGCCCCAGCCTTTGGCTCTGCACGCATCAGATGCTGCTGTTGTTCTGCTTCAGCTGGTAGTGTGGGCTCTAGTGGGCACCTCTCCTTGAAGTTTAAAAATTCACTTCGCAAATTTTGAACTTCACTGGAGTAATAGGAAGCTCATTAAACCTTTACTTATGCATATGCGGTTGTTAAACTGCATCCTTTGAGTTTCACTTGAACCCAATGGTGCTTGACTAATGCAAAGGAGTGGTCACTGTAGCAGTCTCTGGAGGCTTGTGGAGAGAGGAAATACTTTTTACATGGCCAACATCTCCTCAGGGGGAAAGGACTGGCTTTCAGCCCTCCAGCAGCAGCACCCAAACCCGCCGTGTGTGTGGCAAGCTGCAGCCTCTGCTGCTGCTCATCCAAGGGCTCATAGCTTTGTGAGCAGTTCTGCAGCTTTAAAAAAAATATTTATTTATTGTCATCTCTGAGGATACTGGTATGAAGTTGTCATTTCTGGGCCTCAGCCTTAGCTCAGTTGATTTAAAGTCCAACTTGCAGAGCCCAGGAGCCTGGCAGATGGTGGTGGGGGTGGATGTTTCTTGTACCTCCACAGAAAACAGATGTTTTCAAGGCAACTGCAGAGGTGTCGTGGCAAAAAAAAAAAAAGGCAGAACTGAGACTCACCGACCTTATGCTGGTGTATTTATAGTGAAAAGCGCCAGGTGTTTCTGTCGCTGCTGCTTGGGTCACTCTGCACATGGCCCGTGGCACGGCGCTGTGCCCTCACGGCGCGATGGTGCTGCGCCCCCACGGCGCGATGGTGCTGCGCCCCCACGGCGCGGCGGGGCTGCGCCCTCACGGCACGGCGGCTCTGTGCCCTCACGGCACGGCGGGGCTGCGCAGGCCGGGCCGGCACCCCGAGCAGGGCAGGAGGCGGCGGCGCTGGAGCTGCGGGCCCCTGGGAGCTGAGGCACCGCTCTCCGGTCACTGCGTGGGGCTGACCGGGGCCTCTCCCTTCCTGCTGTGACCGAGTGTGGCTCATCCGGCACTTAAAAAGGGAGCTTGTCGTGAAGGGTTTTGTCCCCTTTGCAGCCCCGTTGGACAGGTCTGCAGAGGCGAGGCGGTGCAGGGCCAGCCGGCCTGGGGTGCCCCAGAGAGGAGCCGCGGCCGGGTCGAGCCGAGGTGCTCTGGCACGGGAGGTGTCGGCACAGGAGCAGCTGGAAGCTCCCGGTGGGATGCAGCCCAATGCCGCTGGAGGAGATTCCAGCCTGCTCGCTCCTGTCCAGGCATCCTTGAGCACCGGGCACCGTTTGGCCTTGGCCTTGTTTTCTGCCCTGACCTCCCTGCTGGGGACAGCCCTGAGGGGATCCGTGAGGCGGCACTGACAGCACCAAAGCCAGGCCCCGGCCCCCGCAGCGCTGCCGGCTCGGCTGCTGAGCACTGACGCTGCCAGCTTCAGCTTGTTATTTATTTCTCTCTCTCTCTTTCCCCCCTTGCTTTCCCTCCCCTCCCGCTTTCCTGCAGAATAGTTTCAGTGCTTCTCGGCTGGGTGGCAGCGGTGTCACAGCCCCCCGGCAGAGCCTGCCCCTCTCCCAGGCACAGCTGTGCCCTCAGGAGCCAGTGCCAGGCCATGGCAAGGGAAAAGCACGGAAAAAGGCACAGGAAAAAAACGGTTCAGAAAAGGCAGAACACTGAAATGGTCCCAGGAGATTTTAATTTCTTTCCCTTTTTCTGTCTGCTTTAACTTTTCAGGTCAGTGACACTAATGGGCTGTGGTGGAAGCGAAGTAAATAATTACGTACGCCAGAGACAGCACATTGATTTTTTTAAGTCTCTCCTCACTAATTAGTGACAGCCTTTGTAGGGACTGACGGCAGCACTTAAACCTCTGGCAGCAGGAAAGCAAAGCAACACAGTAGAAAGGGAAAAAAGAAAAGGTCTTTGCTTGCCTTCTGACTTTCATCGTATTTTTACTAGAATCATATTGGTATGGTTTAAAAAAACTACTGTTTTTAAAAATAGATCTATTGGTGTATCATAAATTTTAATAACCTTAAAAAAATCATTCCAGTTTACTGCTCAGTCCAAACCACCCATGTAAAAAGGTAGGTACCAGTCAGCATTGAGGTCACTGCAGGGGAAAAAGTTGTATCACCATTTGAGAATTCTTGTAATTCTGCTACTTAATTGAACAAGGACCACTGTAAGTATTGAGGAGTTTTGCTGAGGTGCCTAAAGCTCAAGGCACAGCTGTCCTCACAGTGCCTACACATCTCACAGGTGCAGCAAAGATCATTCCTGAAACTGTTAGAAATTTCACTTGTGTTCACTTCTAAATTTTTATTAAATGACATTTCCCTTTGCTAATACAACAATAATTAATACATCTTGTGGTTTCTTCCTTGTAAAATAATGAATGTTAAAATACAGATATGCAGTATGATTTCCCATTTTCATGCGATTATGCTACTCTGTATTTACTAACTAATTGTTGCAAAGACACATGCCTACATAAAAAAAAAAAAAAAAAAAAAAAAATTTGGAAAAGCTACCAAATAGCAGGATGGAAGCCAGTGAGTTACACTTGTTCAAAGGCCATGAGGAAGGCTTTATATAAGAGAATATGCAGGTCAGTACAGTCCTGGAATGAGTTCATAATATGGATGAAGAACTAATTGAGACAGAAATAACAGAACACTTGCTAGTTCCAATGAGGAGATTTGGTTCTCTCAAGGCAGGTAAGGAGAACTCTTTCCAGATTTTTTTTTTTTTTAAATTAATGACAAAAGCCAGAAAGTGAGAAAAATTGTTCATCTGCTTTTCCACTAGGAGACTAGTAGAAAAATCTGACTGTCACTGTCTTTTCCTCATTCACTGAGACTCATTGTTTTCCCTTACTACTTTCTCATGTCTCTGGTAGCTGAAGTATTCATTGTAAAATGAATTCTTTGTCTTGCAAATGCCCACGTTTGGGGGTTCAGCCACACCTATGAGGCCTCATTCTCTCTCCTCCCTTACGTGTCCCAGTTTTGCCCCAAAGTGGTGCCTGAAGAAGTAATAGGGTAATAATATGGGACACTAGAGGCAGTATGAGAGTTCAGAGGAATGCCAGGACAGAATACCAAAAGTGCATTAAATCAGGCTGTGCACCTTGTTTACAGTGGGGTTGACAGGAACTGCTTGTAAAAGAAATGAGGTTAAAATTAATGACCAGATGAACCTGCATATATAATTTATCAGAGCAAGCAACCAATAAAAAAGAATGACTATAATTAAAGTCAGTAGCACAGGAGGGGAAGGATACTTCAAAAACCCCCAACATATTCAATCAAGCATTCAGCTCACTGTATACATTCAGACTCCTTGTCCTTAAACCCCAGTACCCTTCAGCTGCACTGAGGGACACGGGGTTACTCACCTGTCCCAGCTCAGGTGTTTGGTCACACCACACCACATGCTTGTTTCCCATGAGCAAACAGGCTCTTCTCTGAAGTTAAGGGTTATCTGTTTTCACATGTTGGATGTTATCCTAAGTATGCAAGAACCTATATCTGACAGAACTTGTCTCCTTATGTGATCAGCTTCCACTGGCTTTCAAATAGCTCCACTGAAACTGGAGTGAACACAAAGCTGAGGATATTTTTTTTCCTCTTTCCTTATAGTTTGGCAGTAGGGATGTTACTGGGAACAGGTTTATTTATAGTGCAGGTTTCAATGGTGCTGTTCCTACCCTTGGTGGCAGGTGCCAGCTGGGGAGGGGATGCCAGTCCCTGAGCACTTCCAAGAAGAAGAACCAACACAAGATGTTCTCTAAGTATTTTCTTGCAATACTAAAAGGTATTTGGTGAGGATGCAGCAGGATCACTGTGCTGCATTGCTGAACAGTCCCAGTGGGTTACCAGCAGGGCAGAATTTTTCTGTCTAGCCATGAATAAATCAGTAGTGGCCAGTTGAATTTGCAAGGAGCTTTTGGCTGCTGTTTCTTTTGTCCTTCACCCTCCCTGTAATACCCAATTCAGTCCATGGATCAGTGTTTTCCAGGATCTTGGAGAGGTAAGGAATGACCACAGGACAATACTCCTTACAGTCCCCTCCCATCTCTGGGGAAGACCGCAGGAACACCAAGCAGAAGACAAACAGGGAAAGGGAAAAGGGCTCAAAGACATGCACTGAGACAGAGCACAAGTGAGAATGCAGCTGCCAATAATACCTACAGAGCCAGGATTTTGCATCATCCTGAAGGAATTAAATGTCACAAAAGCTGCACAGAAAAGCCCCTCAAAAATTCAATAATGAGAAAGTAGACTTACATTATTAACAAAGCACAGTTTTAATAGAAATGTTTAGGCTTACATTTCAAAATGACTTACAAATAAACTTAATCACAATGCATATATTCTTTTCTTTAAAAAAAACAACCATATTCATTCTAACATGATATATATTTTCTGAGTTATAAAATCCTATATAAATAGCAAATTCTTCTCAGTACACAGATTACAAGAATATACAGAAACTGGGATGCATATCTGAATAGAATCCTGAGTATGCATTCCACAACTGGCAGAAAATAGAACAGTGTTACGAGTTGGACACAAGAAATGTTGTCCCAGTACGTAATTTTCTAAAAAAACCCCAATCAAACAAAAAACTGAGAACTTTTTGGTTGCTCAACCTTGTTCAGCCCCCTAGACTCAGGAATGGCTCTGGATACTCCACTCCTTGAGATTTTGGGAGCACCCTGTGGATTCTTCTGGTATCAAAAAAAGAGAACGGCTCGTGTCTTCAGGTGGACAGAAATAAGGCACTTCCTTAGAGCAGGTCAGTGTGGGCTGTAAGCAGCAGCTGGGACTTACAGCCAGAAAGGAGCAAAAAGTGACTCTTGAATGATGGATGATGTGTAGAAACAAATTTGGAAGAGGCAGCCAGTTCTTACACTCCTCAAGGTTCCCCTGATTATCCCCCAAAACAACATAAATTCAAAGAATGAGTAAGTGAAAACTTTGCATGTTAGAAAAATCCAATCAGAAGTTCCCCTTTTTTAGACTGAGGTAAGCAAACAAGCAAGTTGTGCTAAGAGCAAGTCATAGCAGCATTTAGATCAGAGCTTTCACCCCGTGCTTTCTCTTCTCTGTTCCAAGAGAGCTGCCCAGAGAGCTGCGTGAGTGGCAGCGATCCCAGCGCTGTGAGCACAGCTCCAAGGAGCAGGCAGACTGCAGCACTGCAGGAGGACACTGACATGTGGAAGCCTCACGGTGTGTTTAATCTGGAGCTATTTTATTATTGTAGCACAATGGGGCTTTTTCTGGTCATAATGAAAAAAAAGTCAATTACTCATGGAAGAAACACAGACAATTCTGCCTGTTGTTTTCTAAGAGAAATGTAGTAATTATATATTCCTTTAAACACTGCTGTTAGATAAAACATGATGTTTTTTCATAGGGTCACGAGCTCTGACGTTACTAAACCATGAATCATAGGAGCAAACTCATACATGCAAACTGCAGTAAACACACAGAGGCTTACATTTTGCTTCTTATTAGAGTGTCAACTCAGTAGAGATCATGAAGTAAATTAGAGCCATTTATAGTCTCCTGGCTTATTCCCAGTTTAACTGGGATCAAAAACTGGATGAACAATGTTGTACTGAAGTTGAGCCATAGTTGCAGAGAGCAGAACTTCACAAGTAAACAACAGATACATGATACCATTTTAGAATCAGAAATTCTCAACAGTTTTCTGTCCTTTCAAATATTACAAATAACTTCTTTCTTCTTGGTATCCTGTGAATACTCTCATGGTAATTTTCTTCCAGCTTTAGGTTAAAAACAACAGGAAGAAGTAGTTGTAAATATTGCACAGTATTTTAGGGTGGAAGACAAAAAAAAAAAAAAAAAAGGCATTTGCAGGGTGACTTTTCAGTCCAAAGAAAAGCTCTTCATTTTTTCTGCTAATTCCTGTCTGATTTCTATGTGTTTTTTCAGGTTTTGCACTTCATGGGGCAGGTTAATGTCCCACACTGACACACAGGATTGTAACTCTGGAGAAAAAAAAAAGAAACTTTTAAAACTGCAACAGAGATGAGTTATTGCATAATTAGAAAATATTTTGCTTATCTGCTTGTTCTCAATTACTCATAAATTTACCCAATGAAGCGTGATCTTTAGGACCTAGAAGACAAGTTTAATGACACTTCATGTGTGAGGTGATGCAGTTATGGGTTACAAACTGTTTGTACTTGCACAATGATTTGGTCTAGCTCCTGAATTTAGAGTATCCCACTTGACAAACCATTTCTGGTGCCTGTGGGCCTTAAAGTACTGACCTGAGCCACAGCTGTTACTGAGGTGCCTGCTAAAATTTCATCTCTATCTTTCCAAGCAGATATACCCTAAATGCCTGTGAGACTCAAACCCCATCCACTGTAAAATAAAAACTGATTTCATAAGTTTGTGAATATACTGAGAAAAGGTCACTTCTTCAGTCTCCATTCATGCAAAGAACTCTTTATTCATGAAGAATTCACACTGGTTTTGGTAGAACAGGGATAATTGAGAACACTTATATGACTCAAGGCTTACAAACTAAGGCCCCAAAGATTCTGGAGTCTCTGATTCTTCTCTGTAGTTAATGTCACTCTTAAATAAAATAAAAATGCTAATAAGCCAATAAATGTTCTTATGGTTACTGGAATTGGGGAATACCACAATGTAAACCCAATGCTCCAAAGTTTGACTCATTTCAGGCAGCTCATCTATGCTTGCTCTCTTTACTATTACTGCCACATTTTTAGGAGTCACTGAAACTGGGATGAGATAAAGGTGAAGAAGGGCATTGATCAGAGCATCAACTTTAACTGTTCTTAGAAAAATCTAAAGATGCAGATTTTCTATCTTCCAGCACTTTGCTATCCTAATTGTCAGGAAGCTTTTACCAATGTCTGACCTAAACCTCCCTTGCTGTAACAGAAACTTGTCAGTGCTTATCCTACCCACAAGGAATATGTAGAAGTCTTTATTCTCTTGCTCTTCATTTACATATTTGAAGCCTATTATCATGTCCTCTCTAAGCTTTATTTATATTAACCAATTTAACTCCCTGCAACATTTCCTCAGAGGTTGCATTTGTCTTCTCATGATATTCTAATAGTCCAGATCATTCAGCAATAAATGGTTAGGCTCCTCCAGCAGAGGCCATATTAGCACTCAGCAGAGTGTAAGAATTAGCTCATGCCCTACAGACACCACTTCCACGGTGTGAGAGTGGTGCTTGCCTCATCTGCACCCACATGACATGGCTGATTCATGACCAGCCTCTGATCAATTCTGACCCTTTTTCTGCAACACTGCTGTTTAAGCTGATCATTTCCTCATGCTGGTACAGCAGATCATTCCTAATTAAATAAAAGGTCTTGCATTTGTCCTTACAGAATTGTATCCTATTTCCTTCCAGACCATTAGTTCTATTTGTCAGGATCACTTTGAGTTCTAATCCTGCCCTCCAGTGGGCTTGTCTTAGCTGTGAGTTGTCTGCAAATCTGAAAAGTACGTTCACTGTTATTTCATCCACATCACTCATGAAAACATTGAGGATTCCTGACCTAGCACAGACACCTCTGGAAATCCATTTAATACATTCTCCAATTAGACAATGACATTTACTCTCCAAATATAGTTTCCCAGCAAACTGTATCCTTCAAACAGTGGCTTCCTCAGATCTATTTTTGGAAGTTACTTTAAGTTTGTATGAGCCCAGATATGCAAAAGAAAACAAAAACTATTTAACAGTGTTTCAATAGAATTTTATCAAATGATGACCAACTCCTCATTCTCAGTGAGTAGTCAAGCACAATAGTGTCTCCTCCACTAATAATACAAATTAATAAAACACAATTCAGATACCTTTGTGATATTTGTTGTCTTCGGTGTCACTTTTATAGCAATATCCCAAAACAAGGACCACATTCTTGAGACTCCCTTTTTCAAAGAAATAAAATATCAAATCTTAATTTTTTTGTGAATTTTGTAATTTAAAGACAGAAAGAGTAGATGACATCAAGGCACCAAGAGGACAGAAAGCAGACTTCAATCAACCAGACTCTTTATTCAAAATCATTAACCATGAAAAACCCAGACATGAAGACAATATAGCTCCCATCTCCATTTAATGTCAGGGTTTATCTGGGTTCCAAGGCATAAGCACAGGATCAGTTGACCAGCCCGCTAAACAAGCCCAAGAACAAAGCCCCTATTATACAGCACAGGCAGAGGTGGTAGAGTGACAGGAAACAGATGTCACAGCAAAAGGACAGGCTGCAAGTGAAGCCCCAGTGCACAGCAAAACATAGCAGTTCAGTTATGAAAAGGCTAAAATGACAAATATGACAACCGAATATGACAAAAAACTGAGTAAAAATTAAGAACTAGAAGTTTTAAACTTATGATGGCATGTGGGTGGGAAGTAGAATAGGGAATAGATCATCTATTATATCAAGAAGGTCCCTACTGAATAATGCAAAAAAAGGCCTGGAAGACAGAAGTGGTTGGATCACAAAAGGATTAACAGAATGTGCCAGTGTTTCAATATCAACTTCCTGCTTATTTCCAACAAGACATGTCTATAAAAGTCTTGCAAAGATACTTTGCAGACCACCAAAGACCCAGCCTACATCCCTGGGCCAGAATCAGGGCAGGGAAGAACAGCCCTGACCGTGTAGACAGCCCACTGCAGCACCGTGCCTCACAGCGCTTCATACACGGAGCCTTACACTCCCAGGGCAAAGAGGAGGAGGGGAGCAGTTTCTGGGGCATAAATAGACTGGAGTATGGCTTAACTGTGAAAGCTGCAGTTGGGACGTTTTTTAACACGCTCTGGGACCTCTGCAAGGTCCAAGGTCAGCACAATATTCTCCTCTGAGAGTGATGTAAATCTGGTTATAGTAGATGAGGATGGTGGGAACCATACACATCCTCCTTGCTCAGATTTTTCATAAATTTAATTTTTTTTCTATAGCCATTCCTATCCATACGCCTTACAAAAGTGATTGGAACTTAAGTATAATGTTCCTTATTTAGACCTAGGTCCTGTCTTACTATATAGAAATCTAAATTTGCACTTGCAAAATAAACTACACATTTACATCTAAACTATTCTCTATGGCAAGTCTCATGCCTATTGAGCATCAATGTGTTAGGTGGCAGAATTGGAAAATGACATTGTATTTCTATATTCATATATGAAGTACAGATAAAATTATTGTCTCAAAGTCTGGAAATCTCTTTTTCCTGAAATATTTACCTCTGCTTGACATTATATGTTTTAACCTTAAATGAAACTATTTCACACAAAAATATTTCCCTCTATCTTCTCTTATTTCATATAAGCAACATGGTACTGTTGAAAAACTGCTCAGCAGCCTCAGTGCCATTTTCAGAGATTCCAGTAGAAACCAAGTCCTTGAATTTAGGACAAAAAACCTAGCTCTTATAAATAATTGCTGCAAAAAGATGATCAAAAGAAAAAAGTACACATCAAACTGCATATATCAATCTTATTTGCTGTTCTTGAGATTTGAGCAAATGCAGCTAAACTCCTGAATATTAATTTTTCTATAAATAAAATTTTGATTAAAAATGTTCAGATGACTGAGCCTCAAGGTTTTTTAAATCACACTATTCTATACAAAGTATTTTCCTTATCAATGACAGCAGCAAGGCAAAAATTATTTTCATAGTAATTGTTCTTTACAAAATGCTAAAAGTAAAATATCCCTTTATAATACTAACATTGTAGCTATCAGGACTAGATGGAATGATAATGCTGTGCTATAGCTGGCACCATTAACAGCTGGGCTCTGAACAGACAGCAACACTTGCTGTTTCAGGCAAAGGCAAGGCAGAGGAAGGTGAGCTATGTTTGACTCATACAGTGTTGCCAGCACTATGACCTGACTGGAATCTATGGATTCTTCTGGTGCCAGAAAGGAAGAAACAGCCCACAGAGCAAGTTCCTGATGGTAAGGAGAAAACATCCACAGCCTGAAACTGTGATATTTTCTAGCAGAATTACAGTGTGCTGCTGAATTCACAACAGCTTCAGGGTTCGGTTTGTTGGGTTTTTGTTTTTTGTTTTTTGGACAGCAAACACACTTTAAATAACACTGACAGGGAAGCTCCAGAGTTTTTTCCAAAACACAGTGGAAGGTGATGGGAATCCTCATGTCATATCACAAAGTACTTTTTGAAGTAACGTGTATTTTGAATGTATTCACCACAGTAGTACCACAAACTTGAGTTGATATGGTCTTTATTACTTTTGGGAAAGGTGCAGGACAACGTATAGGTGAAGGAAGTTTCAACAGCCAAGGAGTGTCCTTTCCTCAGCTGCATTCCTGTGGCTGTTCATGGTCACCACTGAAACCCCACAACTCCTGTCTGCCTACAGCAGCTCCAAACAACTGTCCCTGGTGACAGCAGCAGCACATCTACACAAGTCCACACCTCCAAGTGTGTAGCACTTTCCCAGCTCTGCTGTGATCTACCTGTGACCCAAATCTAAAAGAACCATTCCTGAATGAGGATGGGAGAAGAAAACTAGGCAATAAGCAATGAAAGAAAAATTATTAAAATCCAGCATAGTCCACAGAGAGAGAAGCCAGAAGTGTAACACTTGAGATGGAGAAAGAACACAGGGCAGACACATGTAAGAGAAGACCACGTGACAGAGGATGGTGAGAGCTGTGCTGAAGCAAAGCACTGGGATGCAGTGAAAGTGGGGGGTTCATGTGCAGAGCAGTGATGAGTCAGGGAAGAGCTGCTGCTTTATGTGGGCACACGTATTCAGCCTGCTGGTATTCAGTTCATACCCTAGAGTCTGACACTGATGGAAAATAACAGCCGTGGAGTAGAATGAATGAATAAATCCTGGATAATGCTAATCTGTTCCTGGAACACTGTAACAAGCAGTACAGAAAAAACCTAAACTTAGCAGAGATTTCAAAGTACTCATCACTTGAAGGTTTTACTTACCCAGCTGAGCTGTTGTCATGACTCGAACAGAATCACAGAACTTGTCTATAACTCGTACAGGACGACGCGTTGACAAATCAAGCAGCAAGATATGTCCTCCTCCTGTCCCTATCCACAGTGCAGTGTTTTTCTGCAGACAAATGGTCTTCACTCTTCCAGAATAAGCCAGTTTATGTTTTGATTCCTTACTTAATTTTTCCACTTTGTTCCTACAAGTATGGAAAGAATTTGCTTTGGAATTTGGTGGCACCCCATTCTGCAGCTACTAAAACAACACTGAATACCAGACGTTTAAGCAATCATTCACCTAGTCAAATCACAAAATTCTCAAGCAAACTAGCTGGGATGAAAATTATTGGACTCCAAAGAGCCATCTGGTCTGCTTCAGAAGACCTTTAAATAGAAGGCAGGAACACTTCTCAGTTCCCCCTCA
Source organism: Phylloscopus whistleri (assembly GCA_017589585.1). Taxonomy (NCBI): domain Eukaryota; kingdom Metazoa; phylum Chordata; class Aves; order Passeriformes; family Phylloscopidae; genus Phylloscopus; species Phylloscopus whistleri. The sequence goes on along the minus strand of JADMLD010000680.1, from coordinate 113,851 downwards.
GTCTACAAGAGGTTAATGTCACAGCAAAGTGGGAAGAGCACACCTACACCTGCTCCTAATCTTTTTTATGGTGATAGAAAAGAAATAGATTTGGCATGCTAAGGCAGAGGAACAATTTAAATGCAAATGAAAAAGTTGTTGCAGTTAATAAAAATCTGATTTGCTACTGAATTTGTGCACTGAAAAGACATTCTTGTTCAGGAGATGCAGGAAGTAGCTGGGTTAGCCTTAGTACCTGAAGGACAGCAAAAGACTTTCTTCTTTCTTGAGTTAATCAGTCTTCTTGACATCATAGAGAAATTGGGAAATACAGTATGGGTCTTTAAAAAGTGGGATTCTGCATGGAACATTCTGAAGTTCTGGGCCAAAAGACAGGATAAGAAATCCACACTCGCCCAATGAACTGGGCAAATCCCTCACTTCTGGCAGGTTAGGGTACCATGCTGGAGAAGGCAATTTGATATTCAGCTTCCTACCCACCAAGCCAACAATCTGAAATAAAACACTTACTTAAGAAAATGTGCACAGTCAATTAATTCAGAAAGTTTTTCTGTCTTCTTGTCCCAGATTTCCACAAAATGGCTGTTTTTCTTTGCCAAATAGATGGATTTGTCTATTGCTATTGAAATAATGTTTGCATCACTGTAAGCATTATGACAGAACCTAGAAGAGAGAAGAACTCCAGTTAGATACACAGAAAATACCTAGTAGAAAAACTTGACTACTATGAGTGGGATTAGTTTCCTCTGACTCTTGCAGAATCATTCAGCCTTAAAATCAAACTAAGCTAAGACACAACTGAAAGGCTTTGCTTTAATCTTCCTACAGTTCGACATAAATTCTCACAGTAACAGAGTTAGGCTGATGACACCCTTGGAGGCACATTAATGCTCACAGTCTATAAATAAATCTTTCTCATCAAACACTGTTTTCCCTGCTCAGGAAAAAAACTCCCCTTAACTTCAGAGTAGGATTTGTCCATGTGAGAATTACATCAAACACTCCCAAACCCTCAGTCAATAATTTCTAAATAGTGAGAAGTCAGCAATCTGATGTGATTAAATATATATAGGGCAAAGATATGCACACATCTCATACTGACAAACATGGAATGACAAATACTATGATAAATATGTATGTGTAATTCTAAGTAAAGTAAACAGGGCCTGGACTAGGCCAACTGGAGAAGAAAATTGATCAGTTGCATAGATACTGACTTCATCAATCCTTTATGGAGTAAAAATGTATTCCTTGTTTAAAAGCAGCAAGAAATACTTTCAACATTACTCACTGATACGCCATCTGCACTATGGAAAGAAAAGAACAGAAACAAGCAAACTCAACAAATGAGCTCTAGAACAAGACATTACATTAAAGTACTGTCAGAAATCTTTTAACGAAAACAAATGAGCCAAGTAACATCACTTATAAAAATCAAAAACTTACAGTTGACTTGTCTTTGTTTCAATGAGCTTTTGAACAGAGAAGTCACTGGTTAAGGAAATGATTTTTGTTCCACAGCCTCCCCAGATTACATTTTTTTCAGATAAGCATGAGGATTCATTTAAGCACATCAGGGGTGTGCTAACATTTCCTATCGTCAGTATCTTCAAAGGTGTAGCACCCTTACACTGCAAGAGAAAATATACTCTGCATTAGAAAGGAGGATGCAGACACTCAGAATCTTGTTAAAACAAGGCCACACAGCCTGCTAAATCAAATTTACACACCCAAATTTTCTGATGGTTCAGAACATTCCCATAACTTTACTGACCAAAAAGCACCATATTCCCATTACAGATGTCCCCAGGGAGACAGCCTGTGAGCAGGAACAGGCCAGAGCAGGGACTGACACTTTCTGCAACCCCTGGCACAATTGAAGAACTGGTTGGAAAGATACATCTGTGTCTTTGAAGACATCCTACACTGGACCATATTCTAATTCTGAAATGCACTGCAACTCCATTAGGTCAGGAACTAAATGTTCAGGTGCCAGCTGATATAAACAGCTTCCAGCATTTCTTCATCTGTTCTGTGAGCAGAACTCTGATCTACAAAAAAACTAAAGAATGTTTTACTTTTGAACATAGCTGTTTTACAGAAATTTACTAAATGAGAGGAAAAAGCAGCTATTACAGCAATAAAGGAGATTAAAACTGTTAGAATACTCTTAACAACAACCAATAATGTCAGCCTCTAGCCAGTTTGCCAGGCCTTTCGAAGGAGTTTTCCACCTCTTAACTCTTTTGTTTAAAGCAGTTATTCTAAAATGTGCAGTTCCTCTCAGACTACAGTAGAAAATCAATTGTAGTTTTAAAGAAGCAATTAAAAATAAGTGTCATGAAATAAAGCCACTCTCGATAGCTGCTTTAGACATTATTGATAACACTCTATAGAACAGACAGCAAAGAACAAATCTACCTTTACTGCTCTGTCTTCAAAAACTGCCAGTCTGCCATCAGCTGTGCCTACCAAGAAGAAATTCTTCTGTTTGCTGAAATAAAATAAAATGATTAATTCTAGAAATGCCTTAATCAGGTAAAAAGAAAAATTAAAATGAGAAATCTCTAGTATTTCAAGTATTTAATTAAACACTAAAAGCAAACACAACCCCTGTGATCATGAATGCAGTCTCCAGCTGCATTGGGTGCAAAATTAACTGGAAACACAGGCAAAATAAGCAGCTGTCTGAACAAATTGCAGAGTGCACAGATGTTATTTTCTGAACATCTCAGTTTAGCAGTATTTTCAAAATATAAACCATAACATTTAAAATTCATTTGTACCTTTGCTTTGAAAGAGAATTACAGTATAAACAAGTGATAGAATCTGACATTTTCTGCAGACGATGCCTTCTTGTTTCATCTTCTGTGTTAACTGCCCACAGAGAACCAGACTGGGTTCCTGCTACAATCCAGTTTTCTTTCTCAGTAGGAAGAGTCACTAAGGCCAAACTTATAATTTTACTGTCTGCAATATCCTGTGTCAGAAAAGAAGAAGTAAAACAACTTGGTCATGATTTCAGTAATGGTAAATGCTAGTAAATTACTGATGATGAAAATATAGCACAATCTTCCTGGACTCTGGACAGACCCTTGGCCTAACTTCCCCTGTAAGAAATCTAATTCCCTATTAGCAGAATACATCATCAGCAGGGCCACCTATCTTCAAAGTGCTGGGAAGGACCCCTCAAACAGTACACAGGAAAATCTCTCAGCTGAATGCTGACAAAAAAAACAGTTCTCTTTATTCTAATCAAGGTCTCGAAGCCATCAGAGTATTGAACAAATGGAACTATTGCAATACTAATTTCTAACAATGAAATATTGGCCTAGTATTTCTTTTTCTCATTTTAGTTTTTGAAAAACAACCCATATAATTTATACCAAAGCTACCAATTCAGATGTATCATGGTCAACAGATGGCAGATGGAAATAGAACTGAAACAACTTCGATAATGAATCATGCTCAGTTCTGGCACACATGTTCATCACAGCACATCACTCCTGGGTAAAACCTTTCCCCTTTCCTGATGGGACAGAACTGAGCTGTACTAAAATCAAATGAAAAGAGCTGGAGGGCATCACCAAAATGGCACAAGGAGATGGCATTTGTGGGAACCTGGATTGTTAAAACGAGGTAGAGATATGAAGGTCTGCTTAACTATTAACTCCTTTCTGTGGTCTCCATGCTAGAAATAGTTTCCATCTCAGTAGAAGAAAGTAATTCAGTAATGGAAAGACAGTATTATGAGAAAGTTCAGGCTGGATAGCAGGAAGAGAGTAAAAAGCAACTGCTTTTCTACTTCATTTCATGGATACAATGATGACTCACTTATGAGCAATCTTTGTTCTCTCAAAGCTTAGCTTTCCAGAAGTAATATCCTGCTGTAAAAATGCAATTAATTTTTCTGAAATACATCTGTCTGCCAGAAAAAATAGAATAAATGTCAACTTTCCCAACTTTCATACCTCACAAGTATGTCCGTCTGTGTTTAGGTTAACAAATGAAAGTTGTGCCTTTTCTGTGTTCCCATTGCCTATCCAGACTCCTGCCTTCTTGCAGCTTTGATTGGCAGCCACCATGCACTCTGCTGTAGATGTGCTGGGTATGGAGACATATCTCATCAAACAGATAAGCTCTGCAGAATTCAGGATCTCATAAACCTATAAAGAAAGCCACAGCACACCCATGGTGACAACAATGGCTTTTACAGCAATAAATAACAAGCAACAGATAACAACATTTTTTATATATGGACACAGTATCTCAGCAGGCCTGGACATTTGTACAGCCACAGAGCAGTGTGCAACTGCAGTGATACTAATTAACAGACTCCTTTTTGCATAGCTCTAGTAAAGACCAAGAAGTAATCTGAATTGTGTTTCACTACAATTTCTACACAGCAACACAGGCAGGAAAACAGCACACGGTTGGTAGATTTCAATGGAACAGTTTATTCTGGATGGTGAGAGCAGGCAATATTTCATGGCAGTTTCCATTCCAGAAGAGAAAAACAGAAAGAAACCTGTGCTTCTCATTAACTTAATGCCTGACTGATTTTCAGAAACCATGACTTTGTACTGCCATCTATCATAAAAAACCAAATAAATAAACTAAGTAATACCTGGGAAGATGTTGGTCGTTCCTGAGGGTTTTCCTTCAAACACTTTTTAATTAAATTTTCAACTTCAGGCCAGGGGGAACACCCATATTCTTTGACAGGATCTAGAATGTAAAATTACATAACTTATTAACCAGCATTTACTATAGTTCTAACTAACCTTCTTATTTTAGAATTTATCTAATGTCTTACTGAGCTGCTCTAAGAAATACCACACTCTTAAGTAAAATGTCAGCATGAGCAGCTTGGAATTGCTCATCTGCCATTATAGGCTGGAGCATGAAATGCTAGAACTAGAGACCTTTTAATTAATAGCAATTAAAGCAAGTGGATTTTGCTTTATCTTTTTCTTTGATGTCCCGTGCCTGGGACTGAATCACAGATATATGAGGGTTGTGTTTCCACGAATGTTGACCATTCAAGGGTGTGTCACCTCAGTAAACAGTCTTTCAAATTCCTGTAAACACAGTTTTCCACATTTATTCTTCTGAGTATATGGAATACAGATGAACTTCCAATAAAAGATACAGCAAACCAAACAACTCCATACAGCATTTATAAAATATGAAAGTTTAAATTCCCACTTAGTGCTTGGAATATGTATCTTATGACTATAGCTGCTGAACTCTCTGAGAAAAAATCATTCATGATGGTGCCTGTATTGCTTTTCCTTTTAGTTCATCATAATCCACAGGAAATATTCCAGTTCTACCTCAGACAGAGGAAACATTAGTGATGAATACCTACAAATGAACATATTCAGTGCAGCAAAAGACAGGCACTGTTTGCTTGAGAGATCAGCCAGCCCCTCTTTTGGTGGAAATATAGAAATGATGAGCATAGGTGGAAGGATCTGTACGATCTCCAGAAACTAATACTTCAGTTATTCCACAGAGCTTATAATACAGCCAATACAGCTGCATTTAAGAGATAATTAGTCATCAGTTCCTGGGATACCCTCTTCAGGAAGGGGGCGGAAACTGTCTGAGCTTAGAACTGGACTGTTCTCCTTAAGGAGCAGAAAATGCATGAACACTGTCTCTCATAATGGAGAAGCTATGCCAGACTGAGTGATGCTGCTCTTTCCTAAAAGGAACAAAACATTCCTTAAAGAACGTTTCATGAGTGTACCCACTATTGCTGGGCAATAAATAAGAACCCCAGACATTAAGCTTGTAGTGCTGTAAGAATTCAGCAGCTCTTGACACTTTGGCAGAAGTTGCCCAAGTTACATTGTCCTGAGTTATATTGTCCAAATGATGACATCATGTCCAGCCTGACAGACTGTTTGATCTTCCTTCCAGCAGCCAATAATTACATATTGTAATGCTGAAGGAATATGAAGAATGTTACATTTTCCTAAGTCTCCTTCTATGACCACTGCTAGATAAAAGGTAACTCATAAGATGTGCTATTTCTGGAAAAGGCAGGACAAATGCTGAAATTTTTAGAAACAAGGCATACCTGGTAATTTTCCTTGTATTGCTAACTCATCAAATTCATTTGGAAACTTCAAGCCTTCCATTATTCTACCTCCTCCTGTTAAAATGTCATAAAGCAGCAAACCAAATGAGTAAACATCAGCTTGCTGATTGTAAATAACATTTCCTCTGGCAACCTCTGGTGCTCGAAATCCTGCAAATAAATCATTCATTAATAAGTATACTTCAAATCAAGATGAAGCCATCTTTGTACTTTACAAAGTAAACAATTATTGATAAAAATGACACAGGAAGTGCAAGGAAAAACATCAAACTATTTCTGGCCTGGCAACAGCTTGTATTTGGCAATTGTCCAAAAATGTCAGCAGTTAGTATAAAGGAAGGGAATAGTACATCAGTTACAGAGCTCCTGCTCCTTTTAATATAAAACAATTATTTTATCAATGAATGCTGAAAATCAAGGGCAAGTCTGCAGTCTTTATTGAAGGTCTAATATTTGACACTTGAAGTGACATTCTCAAGCACAATTTAAAAGACCTAAAGGAACTTTTCAAAGTGGTTGAATTCTTCAGTGCTTTAAAATGGATGCTAATAGGTTCTCTCTAAAACTGGAGAACAGTGAAGATATTTATTGCCTTTAAAAAAATTAAGATTTATGTATGCATTACTGGAAATTAAAGCAAAAGATTTTAGCACTATAATTTCAAAATCACAATAACCATATTAAAATAAGACAACAAAAATTATTATGAATGCATGTAATTTAATTTCTTCTTTTTAAACCTTTAATATACTCATTGATTCTTCTAAAAGGTGTTAAAACGTGAACAGGAAGAAAGGCCAAGAGGTATAAATCTGGCATCACCACTTGTAATTAGATTAGGACTCCTTTTTGTGATTTTTGACTAGAATATAGATTTGAGTTGCCTCTTACAGACTACATAAAAATATATCAGCTATTTTTGGACATAATGGACTTTAAATCAAATAATCATATTTCCATACCTGGTGTGCCTTCAGAGGTTTTTATTCCCATTCGACAACAATACTGGGAAATGCCATAGTCAGCTATTTTTGCAATAACAGCTGAATTGGGATATAAGGTAAAGAGCAACACATTGTGAGGCTTTAAATCACGGTAGATGATCATTGCTGAATGCAGGTACCTAGTAACCAAAAAATATTTATTGATAGTATTCATAAGTTAGGGATACATCTGCATACACACACAGAGTGCATTATTCCCACAACAGTAAATTGTGCTTTCAAACACGAAATATTGTGTTAAAAATGTCAAACATCACCAGCATGACAAAGCCCTTCTGGATAATGACTTTAGAATTGTTCTGAGATACTATTTACTGTTTACTACTTTACTATTTACATTGCAGTATTTTAGTACCAAGTTTTATCTGAAGAGTCACTGATAGTTTGAAAAATGCATCTTAGAACCTTAAGCTTAACCCTCTTGCAGGTTTTATAATTTTAAAGTTACACTGCAATGAGGTGAGGTGATTAATGGACTTTCAGAACTTGAAAATTAATTTCTTTGACATTTCAGTAAGAAATCAACAGCCACATGGAAATTGCACCCAGAGTCTTGCAGTTTCTCTACTTATATGAGCATCACTCATTAGCAGGAAAAAAACAGGTAATGAAAGTACATGCTACATATCAGCCAATCAAACATAAAAATACAAGCATTTGTCTGACCCAGGAAATATTCTGCCTGAGATGTGAGAGAACAGAAGCTTTTCTTTTGCAGTATATCATCGTTGAAGCTATATCCTGTTTCCACAGCAATGCAGAAGTCAGATTTACCTTAAGCCATCTGCTACATGTAGAGCTATCCTGTGCTGAAGTGTTCTAGTTAAACTTGCATTGTCTTGTTGAAGCAAACGATCAAGAGATCCTTTGAGGGCCAATTCCATCACCAGCATCCGGGGACGGATTGCAGCAGCCAGCAAAGACACTAAACTGGGGTGGTGGAGGTGACAAAGCACTGCAAGCTCCTGGAAATTGTAAAATCAGATGAAATACTGCAAACAGCATAATCTCTACATCTGAAGTAAACTGAGGAATGTTTTGGAGTGAGGATTTGCAACTTAAATTTTTAAAACTCTTCACTAGGGTTGGTACCAGCACTACAGAAAAAAGGCATTATTTCTTACTTGTCTTAGGAGCCTGAGGGAAGTATGTTTATTGAAAATCTTTACAGCAACCTCTTCACCACCATAGGATGCACGGTACACAGATCCAAACCCACCATCACCTTTGGGACAATAAAATTGAAGAGTATTATAAAAAAAGGGATAACAAACATTGCTCAAAAATAATAGCTGAAAGGGTTTGGTTTTAAAATATGTGGATCATCTACTGTGTCAAGATTCATGATCAGTAAACTAAACACATAAAAACCAGTGTCCTAGTGCTCAAGTTAATGGAAAATTCAAAACTCAATAACCTGAAATTCAGAATACCATAAATAATATATTTCTCAGAAAAGAAATCTCTAAAATATTTTTCATATGTTGCAGAACTGACTTCAATAGATGTGTTTACATAAGCTCTGTAAAAAAAAAAATAAAACACCCTACAAAATAATGCTTACCCAAAAGAAATTCAGGAGCTTCATCAAATTCCAGATCATCGTTGTTCAACATGATATTTCTAGGCAAATCAGCCAGTATCAGATCAGGAGCAATCTGAGCAATTGGAATGGTCTGTCTTGGTTGATCTGGATTTACCAAAAGATCACCTAAAAAAAAAAAAAGAGAAAATAAAAAAAATAAAAAAAAGGGTAGGCATCACTGAAAGGCATGAGGATCTCTGAGAATGTGTAAGATCAATGTATCTAAAATTAGATTCATATATGTGCTTACAAATATATATATATACACACATACATACTAATTAAGTTTGCCATTCAAATACTTGGCTCTTACATGTTTAAGTATTTTCAAGGTTCTATATATGTACCAATCAAATGTGAAAAAACCTGCTGCTATGTAACCCCACGAAATTAACCAAGAGTATTTTCCTGTCTGTAAAAAGAAAAAATGCTCTTAGTTTGTAGAAAGCCATACTGAACATTGTCTTTTAAATTACTGTGCTACGTGATCCAGCCAAGACATCAGTTTTAGTTTTACTATCTGCTGGATTGAGTTCCAAGATTGAAGCTGCATTATCAGTATTACAACAAAATTATTCTTTCCATTATTGCTATTTTTATACAACTACACAGAGTAGATGCAATCTGTCTCATATTCTATACTTCTATATAATAGACAGCTCTTACATAAAAAAACCCCAAGTTGCTTTTGACTTACATTATCATTTTTTCTTATGGAAATGAAACATTTTTAAATAACATGAAGTACCCAAATGTTATAAAGGGGATGTTGCACAATATTTGTGTAGATATAAATGTACCTCTATAGACCTCAAATGGCATAAATACATACCTTCTTCAGCCTTCCTAAGCAAGTCATCAAGTAGTATTTTTTGGTGTTCTTCACCATCTTGAAAGCTGTACAGAGCCCATTTCTTCAACAGTGTCTCCCCTTCACCACACACATCTATTTCCAACAAACCTGGAAACCACTCTTCCATAAGAGAATCTATGTGATCCACAACTTGCCCCAAAAGGATGCACCCTTTAAGAAACAAAAAGAGGGAAATTACAGACCCAATCTGCCATATTTTTAATTGCAAAGATAAACTCTATGTTCCAAAGGCAAAAGCACAACAAACCAAAATGCCAAGCTGCAATCAAACTGGAGTAAATTCAGGCTCAGGAATAATTAACCTTTTCTGCAAGAAGGTGCTGTAATTTTCAAAAAACTGTCTGGGTTGTTGTCAAATACTGCTGATTCCACTAGACAATAAGCTTCAGGAGACCAGTTCAAGTAGATGCCTTGTCTCCAGTACATTCTATTAGGACGAAGAGCTCGCTCTAGAAAACACAAAATAAGATTAAAAGCCTGATCTCCAATATGAATGTCAATTTTAAAATATTCAGAATAACTCATGGTACTTTGAATATATAATTATGATTGTAGGGTTGTACTAACCCGAATAACAAACAAAATAAAGGCTACAACCTTGCAGGCAGCATAGCACCACAAAAACTAAATATGTGTCAACTTGTGTTCAGTTCTAGAAGGCATGCCCACAAACTGTAAGTATTTAATCTGATGGTAAGTCATGCAGCAGGTAGGCATTAAAGAGATGCTTAGGTACATTCAGGTTCAAGCACAGAATATCTCAGGCAAATATGAAAAAAAGCTCTGATTTAATTTTTTCTGTCACACCCTCATGAAATAGCAGGATGCAACTGGAATTTGATGCTCAGAAGAAATTTGAATGCCAGTATATCAGGCATTTACACGTGATATTTGTAGAGTATTAGCCTGTGAAAGCATGGGATTCTTAGAAAAAAAAGTAAAGACATATCCCCTCTTTCTGATAAAAGCAAAGCTTTGAGACTTAAATAAAGGGAGAATTAATGAACCTGAAGAAAAGCAGTTTGTTTTTCTCTGTGGAAGACATATCCCTTCTCATATTCTTTGTGGAAGCAAATAGCAATACTGCATAAACATAAGGATTTCCCCTATCTCTAGCACGTGAGGGAGAGAAATGGACCATTTACAACCTTTACTCTCTTTTGCACACCACTCTGAAGGTCGGGCACTATCTGCTCCTGGATACTTCTAAGTTACAAAAATGACCACTGTCATTTTCTTACATTTGTGAAGTGTTCAGAATTTAGCTAAAGCAAAACAGTGTTGGGGACTAAAGCTTTAACACGCAGGTGTTGGCACTCAAAGCAAACTTGCACACTGTTCCTTTTGAAGACAGAGATTTGTACCTCTTCCTGATAGCATGTAAGGTGATATCTCAAGCAACCTGTTGATCAGCCTGGACCAAAATCCCATAGGAAAGTATGGCATCTCATAAAGCCTGATGATAATTTCTGAATTTTCACAGTGGGGAAGCTCTATAACAGGTCTGTGATCAGACAAGCTGAAAGAATAAAAATATTAAGACAGTATTTGATGATGTAATATATCTGAGCTGATGACATTTATTATTTATCATCTAAAATGCATTATTTATTAATGAATGGTCAGGGATGGTCAGAGATTTAACAGATAGTGTGTTTGTTTATTCTGCTTGCTTGTGTCAAAGTGAAGTTCTGACTGTAATTTAAACCCAACAGCACCTCACTAATGGATCTTTAGATATTTAATTCAAATATGAGAAAAATCTGAGACATACATAAAGCTGGTAAGTCATTCAGATAAAATCTTCCTATCCCAGGGCTTTGAAGGACGTAAAAATCCTAATTAGTGCAGCCATGCCAACACTCTCTCCATTTGGCAATGTAAACATTACTAAACACATTAGGAAAATCTGTAACTGAGGCAGAGAAACTCAGTTATCTGCTTCAGATAAAACAAAAAAAAACCACATTCAAAGTGGTAACACTTTTTTTGTCACCACATTTAGTATCTACACTTTTAGAAGGACATACTGACATACTGGCTCTGAGTAACTTATCTGTGGTTCTCACTTCATACAAACAGGTTATAGAAATGTTTTGTTATCTTTTATATTGCAATAAATATCTGTAATGCTGGCACACTGCTTTGTGAAGCTAAATTATAATCTCCTTGCTGTAGTCTTGAAGAAGAAAGTAAACTGTACTTTTACAGGAAACTGTAAAAGAAGTACTATCCTCTTAAAGTAGTCTATCATTTATAGTTTCCATTTACCCCCCATGTTGATATAACATAAGCTTTATCTGCTACAAGATCAGCTTAACATGTCTCTTCTGAAAGCACTTACTAAAATGTAATATACCAAGGAATACATCATGCTTTCATGTACCAAATTGCTCTGATGATGAATGAAACTAGTCTGATGGGAGGTTTCTATTTTGATCTATCTCTATGGCTGTCATTTGTGGGTTTAGCTCCTTGCTTACCTGCTTGGAATAAGTAGTTGGTCCTCTCCTAATGGCAAAGCAATCTGAAACTTTTCCAGAAGCTTAAAGTATTGTGACATGTAGATTTTAGGGAACTTGCTCTTCTTCAAAAGGAATTTTTCCACATCTGAACGCTTTACAATTCCCTTAGGGTATTTAGAAGAGCCTTCCACTTTCACCATCAGAATCTTTTAAAAAAAGTGAAACAACTTCAGGTGTACATTCATCATTATATGAAAGTTTCAGAGGTTAGAAAATCTGGATATAAATAATAAATTTTGAGAGTGTTTCTAGACCAACATTTCAATGATGGTCTCACTTTAGCAGTCAGTCTGCTGCTCTCCCATTCTGACTCCACATCCACTCACTTTTCTCTGCCATCTGTACCTAGCATACAAGTACAATTCTTCCCCCTTCTTACAGCCTTTAGCCCAAAGTTCCTGCTTTCATCCCAACCTGTGGCAACATATTGCAGGATTACCTTGCATCCATGGGGTTTTTCTGTTCTACATGTATTCTTGTGTCCATTGCAGTTTAAATGAGTTTGGACATTACAATGTAAGAACAGACACACAATGACACAGTCATTGTCCAGAATGCAATAGAAACAGAGATAAAAAGGTAAAAAAGTAGGCCTTGAGAAAATTTAATCATGAAACAATAAAGAAATGGTGAAGAAGGAACACTGATGAGTTACAGTGGGAACTGTAAGTTTTAGACAGGGGAAAATGTACTATACATGTATACACAAAAAGTAATCAGTCTGACCTGTGCCATGATTTTACACAGCCACTTTGGATCTACGAAATACAGATCTCTTAGCTGTAGTGCTGGGTCTTGGAAATGAAGGAGAACACCTGCACAAGGAATACTGTAATTAGCAATGCATTGCTCAAGATCAATATTAAGCAAAGTAAGCACTCCACTCTGGGCTGTTTTTATTATATGACTTGACATAAACAATTTGAATAATAAATACAGCTCTATTTATGTCAGTATCTCAGAACAGTAGAGTGCAAGCACGGCTTGCTCAGCTTTATTTTCAGACTTTTTGTTAGATTTTTAATCTGACTTGCTTTTTTGCTAAGCTCTGTGTAGTTTATTATTTAATCTTAGGAAGTCAGTACTGCACTGAGATAAGCTGTTACATGTGTTCCTCTAACCACTACTCTATTTGAGCTATCAGAGCAATTGCATCTTTCTTCAGCAACTGTGCTGCCTAACCAGTATTAGAATGTTTTCAAGGAGGGGTAAGAGAGAGCAAGAGATATAAACTGTTACAGTACTGATCCTTCACATCATGAAATTTCCTTCCTAACAATGTGGTTTAACAAACTAATGTTACCCAAGCTTAGACACTTCAGCTTACCATTTCGTGACAATCTTGTGAAAGACTTAAAAACGTGTACAGATCTGCCAGCTGCAGATTTACAACAAAGTGCTAACAAACATTGAAGAGAATATTTTACCTGATTCATTCAGAAAGTGAATTGCATGAGTGAGCTCATTTTCATCCAGCTGTAACTGGCCTTCTTGTACCAGTTCCAGCAAGCGTTTCTGATCAATTACAGGAAATTCCACTGGGACATTTTTACGTTCCAGCAAAATCCTCTTTTCCAGCTCCAGGTAGCTGTCAGGAATTAGCTGACCAACCACTGGTTGATCTCTGATCTGTAAAATTAGGAATTATAATATTAAATGTATTAATTTCATTCATGTGAAATGCAGAAAATAAAACTGAGATATAAAGTGTATGTCCACTCAATAGTAGCAGAAAGGAACAAGAACATTCATTTATTGACTAACATGGCTTCTGAAAGGTAGATGCAAGTAATTATTCTTTTAGAATTATAATGTTTTTCTACAAATAAATACTCAGAGAAGAAAATATTTCCATCCCAAGACACTAATACTATTACTAAAAATAATAAATGAGGTCTCTCAGAAGATGTTATTTCAAAGAGAAGTTTTGGTTCAAAGTGAAAGGAAAATATTCACTGTATGAACAGATGATAACATACATCTTCAGTTAACACAAAACAATAGACAAATTAATAAAATAACCCTACACTTCTTGTAATATGTAATATCTCTAGCCATGTCTTTAGGTAAACTGGAGGAAAGATGATAGCTCAATTAAAAGTCTCCACTACTGGCAGTCAGAGGACAAGAGAATAGAATGAAATAAATTTAGCCACATGAGTGACACGAACAGGTGCTTTGTGCCTCTTTCCTGAGCCTCTGCTCCATCCTGCAGACACCCTTAGATATTTGGTAATCACTAGTACCCAGTCAGGTTTTCCTTTCTCCATGCGTGCTGACCTACTAACTTTTTTGAGGAAATGGGTAACAGCTTTCCCAATGTTTACAAACTGGCTTCTTAACTGTAATCTTTCTCTCACCAACGCACTGTGATGTTTTTAATGTGTCAAAAAGATAATTGGTACCTTGTGCAGATGAAATTAGTACCTTGTGCAATTTCAAAGACTTGGAGTACTTGATGACAATGCTGAATACTTAACTCACTTTGTCTAACCTCTAAGCACACCCCTTGTAACATTCTTTCACCAACTACCTTCATCATTTATGGTAATTATCTCATTTCCTTCAGGCCACCTTACATCTGTGTAGAAGTTTAAACACCAGTTCCAGTTATAGTCTCAAGAGATGTAGCCATTAAAGGAACAACATTTTTCAAAACGCAGAACTTCTCTGGAGTGTTGAATAAGTATGGTGAGAGATAGAGCCACATAAAAATACCAGCTCTATTCATGCCTACTGGATGTATGAGAAGAGGAATTAACCCATTTCACTTGAAGAGGGCACCTCCTTGCCATTTAGAACTGGTTAGCTGTTCCTTGCACTGTGGAATGAAGTTAGGGAGATTTTGGATATGGCTAAGCTGCTAATTCCTGAAAGAAACAAGAGAGATGTGTACACTTCAACTCATCTGTAACACCACCAGTGTGAGGCTACATAAATATATCATTTGCTCTATAAAATCTTCCAAGCAGTCATTCAAAAGAAATTTGGGTTCTGGTATGATTTATGAAACTCTGTCATTGATTTAAGTAGCAGAGGACATCACCTTTTCTCTTCAATGTGTTATGACCTAGATGAAAAATGTGTTGTCACATAAATTAAAAAAAAAAAGTATATTCTTTTTGTTACAGATAAGATCCTGTCTTTCTATGATCTCCATGCTTGAGCTGGTGTCTTCATTCAAGCTTAGAGCTTCATGCTGTGGCTAAGGATATAGCAGGGAATTTGGAGACAAAAGAGTTATAAGTGCAGATATTCCAATCTAGGAGGATCACTCAGTCCACAGGATCTTCTTTTCCTGCTTTAATTCACTTTCCTCCTTACAGAAATAGTTTCATGCTATGTAAAATGAAATCAGTAAATGGGAAATCAGTTGGTTTTCATAAACCACAATATCATATTTCCTGTCCCCTGAAATCTTGCAATACTTACTGTAATTACGTGATGCTGACCAAGAAACCAAGGTTTTAATTAAATGTTTTTGTAAGACAAAGATGGTTCATTTTTAATTAAATACTTGATTTATGGCCCTAGTGCTTGAAAACACAGCTTAGCTGGGATTTTTACTAAGTTGATTTTCTGGGAAGAAAATCAAATTAAAACAAACCTGGTGATTTTCCCTCATTTCTTTGCTGTGTGTTACATTTCATAGAAGGCAAGATGACTTTGCTAACACATGGAAATTGATTTAATTATGTATTAATGTTCAAAAATGTGTTCACTTAAGTCAAACAAGGATGTTTTCAACATTAAAACCAGTATGTAGCTTACCTTGAAGTGAAGACTCTCCTTTATGATGATTTTCCGAAGTCTGATAATGGAATCAGATTCTTCTGTAGCATTGACAAAGTGGTAATCCTGGATTGCTGGGAAGCCTCGCTTGTTCAGCAGCTCTCTAGTGATTTTACTCATGCAGGCCTTACGTTGCATTTCATCAGAAACATCCAAATGAGTGCCAACAAGAATGACAGGGGATGCTGATGCTCGAGCCTGTTAGTGAGATCCATACTGTTGATTAACTCAAGAGTGATTTTAGCGCTTTATATTCACATAAAATGTGAGCAATTTAGTCAAACATTCAGAGAGCTGTCTATTTCAAAAGAGAAATATTAAAAAATCAGCTTTTTCTACAAGGAAGGAGTTTACATCTGGATTTCATTCCTTGCAGATTAACACTATTGGCACTAAGATAGAGGAACATTATTTATTAAGAACATCCAACGAAATGGAAAAGCCAAAAGAAATGGTACTTTGCTTGCTGTCATTGAACAGGGCAGCAGTGAAACATCAGCAAGTACTGCATAGCAAGGGAGAACACAGAAGTGATTTTCATCAACACTAAACTGATTACAATGCTGTGTCCTGTACCACTGCCCAAGGTGAAAAGAGTGAAAAAGACAAGTTCATTAACAGGATCAGCAAACAAACTCTTTATGTGAGTGTGTTGCCCACTCATGGCTAAGCATCCTATCAAAAGGAAAGACAAGTAATGCTCACTCACCATGGAATGGCTCCATAAATGGAGATATTAGAAAAAATGACAAATATACATGCAGATTCTCAGGTCAATTCCCTACCATAGTTCTGGAAACATTCTTAATAATAATAGGATACTAAGCATACACTTAATAGCATGATTTCAAACCTGTATCTAGTTAGTTTTAAATTAGTCTAATTATGATTTCCCCAAAATTTATACTGGTGTAAAAGAAAAATGCAAGGTTTGACTCATTATTTCTTTAATACTACTCCTTTCTTATTTTTATCACTAAATTCAAAATATTGCTAGAATATATAAACTACTCTTTTGCACATCACTTTGTAAAATTTTAAGTCCAAAATGGTGCTGATCATGTCTTTTTATGTATAGAAATAATTTCATATCCAATACATGATGTATTTCAGCTCTTGTTTAAAATTACTATTCTTACTGTCTTAAGAATTTTTTTCTTCTTCCCCCATATAAATATTTTTGGTTAATTTGCTGTTCATCTACAGCTCCCTGGAAAGGAGAATTCCATTCTGTATGTCTTACCTTGATGTTAAAAAGCCATGGCTTCATAGCATCCACCTCTGCTTGTCCTTTGCTGAGATCATAAACAGCAAGATATAAAGCCCTTGGGGTCATGAAATGAGGATGGGTACTGTAGAACTCTTCTTGTCCTAATGATCAAAAATTTCCATTGTTTAGTATCTCCTTGACTGAACATCTTCAGATCACAAAAAGGCAGAGGAACACACGTGCCCAGAACATGAGTTCACAAATGAAATTAATGTTTGCAGAAATGTATATAAATTGACAGGAAACCACAACAACTATGAGTTTTAGGAAGGCACTCTGTGGTAGCTCATTGACTGAAGTGTAATGTTAAAACACATACACTGGTTTTATATCAAGTGTAAGATTTAACTTGGATAAACATGGTTGCTGCATGGGCAACTTAAAAGGTTGTGATTCTTTTAAAACTCCAATACTGAATTTCTCCCTCACTCTTTTCTTTTGTTCTACCTTCTTCCTTTCCTTTCTCCTATATGTTCAGCAACTTCAAAATAAATTCACACAATTAAGCACTTAAAATTACAACTAAAGCTGGACATCCAGCTTGAATGGCGCTGGTCTGTGCTTATGCATTGTGATAGACTGTATTTAAATGATGACAGACCTCTGTTTAAAAATACATTTTCTATAGCCTCAAATAACCCTGGATTTTAGAAGTGCTTCTGTAGTCCCCCAAACTTAGAAAGTTTTCCAGAAACACAAGGTTCAATGACTTGTCCTAAGTGCTTTGTTGTCTGTGACCTTACAAACCTGTGATACTGCAGAGCCCAGAGAGATCTGGACTACAAAAGGGAGAAATAGAGTTGAATGAAAGATGCTTCTGGGGATTACAAGCAGTTTCTTACTATTCTGAAATGATTATTTGGAGAATTATAGTTGAAATGAGTGGTCAAACCACACTTGGTGATAAGAAATTCCTGAGGCTTTATATTAAATTTGAGGTATTAGCTGCTAATTTATAGAATTCACTAATTTATAAGCAGTCATTGAACTTTTGGTGTAAGCTTGTGATCCTACTGTCCCCAGTTTGAGTACCACAGACTGACTCTAAGAATAAGTAATGCATTAAAAGGTTAGAAAAGACAATAGAAAAGGAAAATAAACTCAGGAAATACCTCCAAAGTCCCACACATTTAATATAAGCTCCTTCTTCATTTTGCCTTTCCCTTGAATGACCCAGTCTTTCACATCAATGCCTACTGTAGCTTTTGGAGAGCCCAATTCTGTTCGTTTGCTTTTCATTAGTTGTTGTAGCAGGGTAGTTTTCCCACTGCCAGTGTTTCCAACAATCATGAGCTTCATTCTGTTGTAAGGCACAGCCTTCTTCAGTCGTTGTTGAAGAAATCTGGTAGAAAAAAGTTTGCAAAACTCACAGAAGTGTGTAACAGAGAAAAAGACCAACAGAACTCAAGATCAAAGAAAAATCTAGAACCATACCATTTTCTTCAAATTTTCAGTATCTGTTTGATACTACTGTTCTTTCAACTGTCTAATTTCTGATTTGAAAGCTAAAATTTAATTCAGAATATGGGTTTTTTTGTTTTGTAATTACCCCAAAATTGTGTTGTGTGCAGTGCACTGGGGAACACAATAAACATATTACAAATAATTGGTAAGCACCATTTACTGTACAGTTTATAGAAGCATCAAATTCAAGAGGTAACACTAGTGTGGTGTAAATCACTCTATTTTATCTCTGTGTGTTGATATCATAACCTTCCACAGAACAGCATGCTGGATTTCATATGACAAACCAGAATGTCTTTTCAAAACAGCATGCTATTTTCTCACTGCTTACTGCAAATCCCAAGAAAGCAAACCAGGAATATTCAAGAACAATAGGGCAACAAACCTGATAATGTCTCTGGCTTTGCATCCTACATGCTTGAAGTCTAAATTAAGATGGAGTCCTTCCAAAGGAAGATCCCAGACTTTGGACAGTCTTCCCATCTCATCAGGAAAGAATCTCAAATCAGGATTATGACTTACATCCAGAGAAGTCAAGTTCTCCAGGAAGCCAATCTGAGGAGGAATCTAAATAAAAGAACATTTAATGGACAATTAAATGTTAAAAAAAATGAGGAACATGAATACATTAATTATTTAACAGAATATTATTTTTACTGCTGTAGTTTATTTTTTTAATAAACTTATAAGAAATTCAGTATACAAACTGATTATATGACACGTTCCAGGCAGAAAAGCTGAATAGAATCTAGTGATTTTCCTTCCAGAGTACTATTTGCACTTACACATCATTTCACTAATACAGTGTACAATGGTTTGAGAGGTGACATGAAAATCAAATGAACATTGAAAAACTGCATTCAACTGAAAAGCAATTAAATTTTCTTTAGGTAGAATCTTACACTTTACCTCCTTTAACTTGTTGTGGGAGAGGTGTAGCTTTTCTAGCCTAGACCATGCACATGCCTTTTCACTCAAGTCCAAGACACCTATTTGATTATGATTAAATAACAGCTCTCTCAAATTTAGTGATTTCCAGTGCATCGGTCCAGGCAGGCTTACGATCTTGTTTTGGCTTAAATCTACTGACCGCAAACTAAAAACATGAAAATAAAAGAGAGAAGTTAGCAAATGAAAAAATAAATCCCAGATTAGCTGGAACCAAAGCTGTATTAATTTTTAATAAATAAGTGGATTAGAAGAGATGGTTTTCTGACTGAAACCCAAATACAAGTAGGTATGTTTGCAAATACATGCATGTGCAGAAATTACATGGTTCACCTACATCTATTGGACAAATGCTGTTTATGTTACTATGAAACATGAAGCATACTAAAATGCATACACCTCCCTGATTTGTCTGAGCTGGGAGATGTAGAACCTGAAAACTGCATTTTTTTCAACATATCCATTCAATCTGCTGCTCTGAATGTTAGCATGCTGAAATTGTGCAATATCATGTTAATTTCATTAATATACATTCCCAGATCTGTAGATCTGCTCTCTCCATGATGCCATCAGCACTCACATCTCCCCACACCTACTGGATCACCCCTTCCAAGCACTCCCTCCACCATCTCATTCTACTGTTCTGTTAAGGTCAGCAATTTCTACTAAAAAAGCAGAAGTCCAATTTTCACATAAGCAATGCTTTGAAGGTATAGCAAAAGAAATGTCACATGCATGTTTATCACAACTCCTTCTAGAGGAAGTGTTTTTCTTTGAGAATAAGTATCTCATGTTATTTGGGAAGTGAAAAACTAATCTCAGGAGTCTTGTGCAAAAGACTGCAGAACTCAAAAAGGAGAAATTGCTGATATCTTTTATTGTTGGTGTCAAGGAAATATGAGATTGACTCTAGTATTCTCAGCAAGAATTGGCAGCTTCAGCTGTCAAGGAATATATTTTCAACAACAGTGATTTGAATCAGAATTTTTCAGAATCATGAAGAAAATGAGACTAATTTGTCTTCAGTTTAAAAGCTACCAACTTCTGGATTTAGTCAGTGAGGATTCCCTGAAAATTAGTAAAACATGCAGAATTTTCTGCTTAACAACAATTTTATCATCAGATTTTCTTTATCCAGAACTTGACATTAATGTCAATGAATAAAAGAGTAACTTACTGTGGTAGAAGAAGAATTGCTTCTGGAACATTATTAAAACAATTCTGGGATAATTTTAAACTTGTTATGCTGGATGACAAGTCAGGTATTTTTTCTAGAGCAGAAAAAGAGGTTAATCCTATGATTTTTACGAATGGTTCAAACTATTTTTAACACTGGAGTTTAGATAGGCTAAAAGGTCAGTCTATCTTTTTCATACAAAGGTATCAATTACCAAAGGCAAAGTTCAAATCCTTTTTTAAAAAGTTTATTAGAAACTAAACTCCCAAAATTAATTAATATATTGGCTTCTAACATATTATACATTGTTATTCTTCACCTTCTAGTGGCATTAAACACCAAAATAATCTTACTTACACTTTACTGTACTGCAAGTATACAAAAGACTCCCATGTGACCTAGGATTTGTTGGGTCTTATTCACCCATTCATTCTTATAAAAATGAGTCTAATGGTTCAGCTGTGTTTAATGCAATTCTAAGAGTTACCTTCTGAAATAATGTGACAAAAATTTCTAAATGGAAGACTTTATGTCTTGAAGAAAGAATTAATTCTAACAGTAACTTATGAACTCTCACAGTATAATTGAAAATCTAATTTATATAATTTTTATTTTGCATAAATAAAGTGATTTTGACACCTTTGCAAAAAATATGCTAAGCCACTGACACACACTCTAGAGGGACTCAATTCAGTTCCTTAACACTGGATTCTAGTGAAGGGGATCTGCCCTGTACTACCTGAGCTGCCTGCACAAGGTTTAAAGAAAAATCACAGGAGCTAATGGAAAATCTGCTTTTTCTGGACCAGAAGCTGTAAGCCCAGGAGGATGACTCAGGGCATCTCAAATGACACCTGCATACAGGCAACTGAACCAAACATTCTCTCTTGTTCTGAAGATAATGCTGGATATAGTGTGGTAAGTATTTAATCATAGCATCATTGAGGTTGAGAAAGACCTTTTAAGACAATTATTCCCAATCATTAACCTTGCACTGCCAAGTCCACCACTAAAGGCCTAAAGGCCACATTCTCATATCTTCTAAAAACCTTCAGAGATGGTGACTCAACCACTTCTCTGTACAGCCTATTCCAGTGCTCCTTTCAGTGAAGAAATTCTCCCTAACACGCAACCTAACCTCCCCAGGCACAACTTGAGGCCATTTTCTCTTGTCCTATTGCCTGTTCCTTGGGAGAAGAGACCAACCTCCACCTGGCTGCAGCCTCCTTTCAGGCTGTTGTAGAGACTGATAAATTTCCCCCAGATGCTCCCCATCAGACTTGTGCTCTAGATGCTTCACCAGCTCCTCTGCCCTTCTTTGGATTCACTCCAGCACCTCAATGTCTTTCTCGTAGTGAGAGGCCCAAAACTGAACACAGGATTTGAGATGCAGCCCCACCAGTGCCCAATACAGGGGGACAATCACTGCCCTGGTCCTGCTGGACACACTATTGCTGGTACAAGCCAGGATGCTTCTATGTATTACAGTACAGTATTAAACCTGTATTAATACTAGATTTGCAAGCTAAATCTGAATGATTTTCTCTTCTTTGAACCTTCCTCAACAGTGTGTACAATCTCAAGTACACTCAATCATTTTTACAGCATGCACTCCAAATGTGAGAACAAGATGACTTAGGTGAGTCAGATCAAATGACTGGAAGCATACTCTGTGCTTCAGTGATCAAAAGCTGATGCTTAGGAATCTGTATAAACAAGGACAAGTACATTTGGTATTACTCTTTGCTGTTCCCTCAAGATTCCAAATGTTGGTGGCAGAGGAATTTTGTGACTTGGAATAGTTTCTAGAAGGTAAATCCTATTTTCACAGATACTTACCAAGAACATTCATCCTGGCATTGAACTGCTCCAGTTTTGTACAGCCCATGAAGACATTCTCAGCAAGGGATGAAATACTGTTCTTACTAATGTTTAAAATTTTCAGGTCTTTCAAGCACAGGGGTGAACATAAGCATGAAATTTTGTTTCTATGATAACAAGAAAAAAGACAATCCAGGTTTTATTTAGAAACTATTAGGTAAAAGGTGAAAGTAGTGTTAATCTGATGAAGTCATCCTTACACCAATAAAACAAAACGAAAGCTTTATCTACATAAAGACTGACCACTCAGCAAAAGCACTAATACATATGGCAACATGTAACAACATGACTAATATTAACATCAGTTTAATCAATTTGGAGACCAAGTGTCAAAATGTACTGCAAGGTTTAATTTTCTGATTACATACTGGAGCTCAATCCCACACAAAGAGGACTGTTGCATTTGTGAGAGGTTCTGTGTACTAAAAATATGTGTTTGCAATATCATAATTACAGAATTACTGACAAACTAAATTTTTTTTTAAAAAGGATTCTTGTATGGAATGCAATTTGGGATGAGTATATAATTTTACACAATCTATGCTGGGGAGAAGAACACTAGAAAGAGGAAGAGAAAGATCCCCAAAATACAGAGATAAAAGACATATCCATTGTTTTGCCGGGGTCATATTACTAACAAAGTTCACCATCTTATTTAGCATGAACTGTAGGAAATGAATGAGACAGTCTCTGGAGTTTACACAGCTATCAGCAATTACATTCTTAAGAATTCCACATATGTACAAATTACCTCACTAAGACACATGATAAAAAGTGCTGGCAAACAAAAAAGCTACTTGTTTTGTCTGTTTCTGCCATTTAAAACATATCCATACCAATACCTAAAATTACATTACTACTACTTCCAGGGAAGCTTTTATGCATATGAAATACAGTGGAAACTGTATTGTGTATACAGAAACCCCAGCTGAACATGTCAGACTATACAGCCCTGTGCATTAACAGTATGATAGCAGAAGGAAACTGAACTACAACATACCTAATATGTTAATGGAACAGCAATGCTATGAGATTCTATCAAGGTCCAAAGTCATTCTCATGTCTTGTATTTTGCAATCCAACTATGCAAATTGTAGCAATTTACAGATTTGGAAGACAATGTCAGTGTTTCACCAGTGACTAAACAATCCTTTACATGCTATAAGAGTCATCATTCTGCATGTCAAATCTATTATTTCCTATTATGTTTGTTATGCTACAGTCCATCTGGCTCATGCTACTCACCCTTCCAGCAAGAGCTGTTCCAGATTTTCAGCAACACTTGTAAGAAATTCAGGAGTGCACACCAGCTGATTGTATGAAAGATTAAGTTGCTTTAGAGTTGGACATCTAAGGCATGGATCCAAAGCAAAGGAAGGTCCAATGTCATTTCGTGAGATATCAAGAGTTGCAATACAATTCATTTTCAGTAAGTAAGTTGGGAAAGAAGTAAATCTGTTACTGTGCAAATCCAAGTAAGTCAAGCATTTCAAGTTCTGAAAGAAAAGGATAATTTGTTTATAAAAAGTTAAATATGAATGTATATGTTTGTAATTGAGTTATATTTTCATACAAATTATTAATTTATTTATATTTATCTCAGAAAAGTAGCAGAAAATAGCAATCATACCAATGTAACCCATAATATTTCTACCAAAAAAAGAGTATAGGGCATTATTCAAAAACAATTAGCTCCACTTCATAAAATTTAAGATATTAATTGCCTGCAGTTCTCTGTTCCATTGTCATTATTATGCTACTTTATATCACACATGTTCAAGCAGTTCTCTGCAGTAAATGACTTAAAACAATCCCATGAAAGCGCTTTTATTTCTAATGAACATGAATCCACTGAATGAAAGTTGAGTAAATGCAAGAGCATGCCAAAATACACACCCATATTCTTGAGTAATATTGCTATGGATACATTATTACAATATATATGGATTATATTATTAGAGATCAACACTTTATTTTAAATATTTTCAACTTGTGTTATATAAAATTATGCAGAATTACTTCACACAGTTGTTCTGGAATGTTTGTAAGAGCATTTTGGTGGAGCTCCAGTTTCTCAAGGTGTTCCAGATGACTAGTTAAGCAGCTATTCTGGCTGATGGCATCAATGTTCTCCAGCTCATTTGATGAAAGATCTAGTGATTTAATATATTCTTTCTCTGAGATCAATGAAGAAAGACTGTCTGATGGTCTTAGATGTGATGACAATTTTGAGATGCCTTCTATTAAAACAAAAACATGAAAATACCATGATTTCATTTATTGCTTAGGTAAAATTATGATCATTTAACTTGGGATCTAAAGATGCAGAAGAGACTGAATGTTTGGATATTGGTTAAGATCCAAATCCATGAAAAATTCTATTAAGACACAGAAATTTTTAAGACAGGAAGAGGAAGAGGTGAATGTTTATGCACTGCACAGAAGGAGCTTTTGAAAGCTAACAAGGGCACTCATGAAATTCCATTGCCTACATAAATTATTTGTGGAGCCCAAGAAACAAAAGTCCCTATATATGCATTATTTGTACTTCACTGTAGTATTTCCAAAATGCATCCTCCTCTTAAACAAATATATAATCTATCTCAAATCTTTGCATGCTATGTTTGTGAAAGCATTAAGGATGCAACATCTGTTATATACCTTAAATCGTATAGCTTACTTACTGGGGGATTCATCTGAGAGCAAGAATTTTCGTCTTTGTTTCATTAATGGCTCATAATCTGAGCCAGGTCCCTGCAAAATCCAAGAGAAAAAGCATTTGGGAATATATGCATGTTCTGAAATTATCGAAATTCAGTAAAACTCTTTTTATTGTGATTTCTTTTTATCAGAGCTTACAGGGAGAACGCAAAGAAACTATACACTTGAACTCAACAACAGGTCACACATCTTTATCAAACATTGAGCTATGCAATATGAAAGAATGGTAGATGTAATGGGCATGGAAGTAGTGCATTTCTGGCAACCCAGAATGACTTTCACTAGGGTGCAGTAATAGGATGGAGCAGAGTATTACAAAAAGTAACTTTCTCTAGGAAAGCCAGTCTCTCCAGTTTCCCTTTACAGTCAATGCAAAGAGACAAGCTCCTACCAAAGGAACCTGACTTCGATTCCACCAATTTGCCCTCATGTCTTCTTAAGGAATCAGTCTCTCTCCATTGATCATTACTGAAGATCAGCTTGACTAAGGGGAAGTTAAGTCCTTGTGAATGGGCCCATGATCCCTGTATTTCCATTTGAACACCAGGCTGCAAATTTGAACTCTTCAAAAGGGTGTCTACTTTTTAGTGATCATCAATTTTTGCTGACATAAACTCATCCATACAGTGCACCACAACAGAAGGGAACACTGAATGGCAACAGTGAGACAAAGCCCATATGGTTACATGACCTTTCCTAATACTTCATTGTTAACAATTTTGGAGTAGGCTATGTAGATGGACTAAAAAAAACCTGGAAGGAGCACAGATCTGACTTACCACAGAGTAGGAATGTCGCGGCAAAGTAGGAGAACTTCTCTGACATGCCATTTCCCTACAATATAAATCAGCAACTGCAATGGAATTGGACTTCTTTTTTGTAAAACGTGAACCTTCACTTCCTTGAACACAGGAACAGAAATAGGTAAGAAAATGAATTTAAAGATGAGGCTCAGAATTCAACTGCAATATAGATAATGACATACAAAGAAGAGATGCATTTCAAAAGCATCAATACTGGCAGGATCTCACTGGTTAATTCTGTGTGCAATAGGCCAAGAATGTTGTCAGTGTGTTTCAGAGCAGAGAGGCCATACTCACCTGAAATTATTCAAGTAGGACCTGCAGGTCATTGCAGGACCTGCACTGATGATTTATGATACAGAATTTCCATTGGGTTAGGATTATTCTGCATGTTTCATAGCACATCTTTCAGCTACTTCAGTGTAAATAAATTTTTAAAACAGAAAAGGGTTGTATTTCAATAGATAAATTTGCACTCCCACATTTATTGAGAATGAAACATCAAATGTTGCTCTGGATTTGATGACTTAGGAGACATTTGGTTTCATTATCTGGAGACATTTTATGCCCCTCTTCTCAAAGCTACTTTTAGAACTCCTAAAATCACTCCTGCATTTTTTTATGATAAGAACTTTTCTACATGGAAAAATGTAGAACAAATAGACCTACAGAAATTAAAAGTGGTGCTGAATGATATAAGGAAAAGAACAAAGCAGAATCAAAAATTCCTTAGGATTCTCTCATTCCATAATTCAAATTCTTTATCTGTGATGATTTTAAGTAACCAGCTGTTCTAAAACAAGAGCAACATTTGAACAACAAAAAAGATACATTAAAAATGAAGGCTACTTTAATTATCAAGTTGCTGGTATTATAGATAGAAATGCTATCTTTCTCTAAGTTAAAGGCATTCAAATGTCCTGGTGACAAAGAATGGTGTTGAGCTGTCATTTACACTTTCTGATCAATTAGTAACCTTTGGGATAGGGCTTGTTTCACCCACTTTATTTGTTAGTAACATAGTCCTTTATACCAGATCTGGTTCTATGAACTTTATTTACACACTACCCAGGGAACAGAGGGGTTTCTAGATCACAATACACCTGACTTCATGATTAGACAAAGTAGGCTCAAGGCTTTTGCTTTTTGTCCTAGACTATAAAGGCAGCTCAGAAGCAGACAGAGAAAGTCAAAATCTAAATTCAGTTGCAAGAATCTCACTCTTTCTCTCTACAAAAAACTGAATGCAGGACAAAATAATTCTAAATGTATAACTGAATAAAATTTTTCAAGGTCTTAGTTTTGTAGATGAAGCACATACTCATCACAAACTATTTTCTAATGTTAGCCCAAACAAAATTTTAGACAGAAGTTTTTTTTCTTCATGGGAGGTGTTAAACCTCAAATACAAATAAGCAACTGATTTAAGGCTATAGTCTAGCCCTAGTACATTAGACTGGGATTACAAAAAGCAAAAAAGCAAAAAAAAATTACCTTCACTATCAATATCATCACTAAAAGGAAAAATACTTTCCACTAATGGGTCAGGTATGAAATTCCAATCATAGTTTCTATCCATGCCATCCTCAGAGAAGTTTGAATCAGAGGAGGCTCTTGGTCTATCCTCTGAAATGTTCTTCATCTGGTATTTGAGCACCATCCTTGCCAGTGCAGAACCTGCATCTGTATGTACAAGAAATGGAAAAGATAAAATAATCTCCAAGAAATCTAAGTAGCTTCAAAAAAATAACAGAAATAACTCGATTTATTTTCAAGTTTTGTCAAACTTTCTATAGCAAGCTAAATGCTATGAAGAGATTCTCAACTGAAAGTCTTCACCTAAAGCACATTCATAGTATCATCAAAAGACATTGACACATTTTGTACAGCAATTTCTATATATACTCACTCTGTTTCCTTGTTTGAGTAAGTTTATCTGGGAACAAAGGAATGAGCCAGGAAGGCTCTAATCTGCCAAAACCAAATCCTCCAAGACATATACTGCTGTTGGTGACATCAAGGCTGAGTTTCCTTAAGAGCAAGCTGATGATTTGGCTATCTCCTCTCTTTATACTGATGGTCAAAGCACTCCGGACATCCTGCTCTCGAGCACCATTGGCTAATAACAATTCCACCAATTTAGGATTATTTCCTTTCTCACAAACCTAATAGAGAAAAGCAATTAAAACAAACCAAGAATATGAAGCATTAAACAGCTCAGACTGCATTAAGACACTTGTCTCAAATTTAGAGTGACTTTATTTTAAGGATTGTTTCTCTTTCTCAATTATGCAATTCCATCCCCCTTGGAGCATATGCCTGCCTAAGGTGTCTGAGTATCAATTTCCACTTTCATGAAGGCTTTGCCCAAATGTATCAAATGCTTTAGATCTGCAATTGTAATTTTTGTCATGACTGCACACAATTTTCCAGCAGAAATGAATGGTAATTTATCTAGTTTGGATATTGCATGTGGTCTATTGCAACTCCATTTATTTGTTTAGTGGAAAATAGAGACTTAAGGGTTATCATCTGGGTATGTAATGAACAGGCAACAATAGCCAGCCTCATCAAGCCTTGCCTAATGATAGCAAGCTCAGCTCTACTGGCTTTAACTACTTGAAAGGAGAGTGTAGCTAGGTAGAGGTCAGCCACTTCTCCCAGGCAACCAGTGACAGGACAAGAGGACATGGCCTCAAGCTGCTCCAGGGTAGGTTCAGGTTGGGTATCAGGAAGAATTTTTTCACTGACAGGATGGTTAAGCACTGAAACCCTAAGTGGTGGAGTCCCTATCCCTGAAGTGCCCAAGAAGGAACTGGATGTGGCATTTAGTGCTCTGGTTTAGCTGACAAGGTGGTGTTCAGCCAAAACTTGGACTTCACTATCATGAAGGTCTTTTCCAACCTTTATATTTCTATGGTTCAGTCAGCTCCTCCCAGTCTCCAAGCCTGCATTGCTACACAGACCAGGGTTGATTGTGAACATTAAAAATATTTTCTACAAATACTTTCATTTACTTCAGTATGTCCACTGTGGTTTGCTAACACTGATTTGCCTATCTCACACTCTATGAATGGATGGTCAGTTCCAAACCCAGCTGTGCTTCATCACCCAGACAGTTCTACCAGCAGAACTGAACACTTCCTAATTCCCTCCAGGCTGTATTCGTGGGGTTCTCTCAGACTATTTAAAACTTTGACACTGAACCAAAATAATGAAGTGCTTATGCATATCACTTAAAAGAAAACAATTAAATTTAAAGGTGGTCACAGTTAGCAAGAAGCACTTGTGGGCAAGTGGGAGCAGCCTCTCTGTTCTCTGTGTTCTGCTAAATAAATATTACAATGATAAGAGAAAGGAACTCAAAAGCACAAACTTTTAAGCAATAAAATTATACATATATTTCCATGTATTACCTGATAGATTAAAGAGTTTGTCTTTGTCTTCTTATTAATATCAGCTCCCAGCAGAAGTAAACATTCAGCCATAATACTATTGTACTCCATACATGCTTTTTCCAGCATAGTATTTTTTAAATCATCATTTTCAGCTATTTTAGCAAAACATTTACAACACAGGCTTTGAAACTGAATGGGAAGACAAACAACAAAAGTTAGGACAAAAAAAGCACTAACGTTTTTCAGCTGTGGAACTGTCAGAGAAAGAAGATACCTGTTGATCTCGCTGGTCAGTGAAACACATAGACATCTGGTAGAAAATGACTGTGTCAAATGATTCATTTACCAGCAGCTTTGCAAAACAAGATGACAAACCAAGAATTGCCAAGATTGCATGAAAACCCTAAGAACACAAATGAGAACATGGAAAGAAGTACAGTGTTAAAAAGTGTCACTTTAAAACAGGTCATGCAACAAAATCAAATTTCAACCACATCATTTGTGCTTTAACTTTTTTGTCTTACTTTTAAACATGCAATAGTTAACAAATAGGAGAAGTTTGGGAGAGAAGGCAGAAAAAGCAAGTATCTCTGTTTTTATAGCTGTAGTTTCATGCTTGTTTAGCTGACCCACTTAAACAGATATTAACTGACATTGTGGAAAGTCAAAAATGTACTGTAATATCTGACAATGTCCTGCCTGGAAGTGACAAATGTACTTGTGATTTCCTGAAAATGTAAAGAGGAAATGATCCCCTTCTAAGGATATGAAATGAAGATGTATCCCCTGTTCCAGTGTGTCGCTCTAAAAGAACTATTAGCCTAAATGAAAAAATTAACAGGTGTATCTAAAAACTAAGAAGAAATTCAAAATTATCCCATGATTCTGCAAGTAATTCACCTAGAAGGATGAACTCAGTAAATTATGGACTCTTTGTCCAAACTAAATTGAAACTAAATCACTTAAAGTAACTTCCTAATTCCAGCATATTATTTTTATTTCTCTCTACATTGGTTGCTAAGCTAAATGTGAAAAGGCTGGGGGGAAACAGCAGCAAAGAAGGGAGGCCATACTTGCAATATTTTCATATTCATCTGAAAGACAAACATAGAAACTCTCACAGAAAGCTGACGTCACATGCAAACTCTATCCCACTGGAAAAATGAAACTGGTAACAAAAGTAACAAACAGGGAAAACTTCTGAAGCAGAAGAAACTTTACACAAAGATTAAATGTATGTTTACAGACAAAGAACTTTCATTCCATATACATATGTGGCTCCAAAGTCTGGCAGTATTCCAGTAATATCTTTTCTTAAATACAGCATTCCTACACTAAGTTTATTCCTGGCGACAAGGCAAGGAACTATGTTATCCTCTATGAATTGTCAAAGAAGTGCAATCAGTACTCTAATGATTGTTACTTCATGAAATGGTTACAGATTGACAGAACAATGGATCATGACTGAGAAATCTGTTCTAGTTTGAAGATCTCAGAAGTTTTAGATAAACAACCTATGTTTGCACATTCTGGATTGAATATATGCCTCCAATAAAACCATCTCTACAACAAAGGTCTCAGTTTAATTACAAAGGTTTATACTAATCTAGTAATTTCAACAAAATCAAAATCAAGTAAGTAAAATGTGGAATTATACTTCAAGTATAACTATATTAAAATATTTTCTTCAGTTTTGAGTTTTGTTTTCATCTTCATAGACAGAAGTGACACATACATGCATCTGGATCTCAGTGACTTCTTTAAACCGTCGCAGAGTAGAAACCAGAACTGCTGACAGGACATGCATAGTTGCAATACACAAACTCTTCCTTGAAATCAAAGGGCGTAGAAGACTCAAACCCAAACACTGTATATCTAGGAGAAAAATAAATATTATTCAGACACCTATAATTCAGACATTCTGAGTGGAATAAACCCATGATTTAAGTAGTCTTTTAGTAACATTCCAGAAGGTTACTTGCACAAGCTATCATAGGCTCAGGCATAAGTACAATGCAGGTGAATCTGAGGACTGTGCAGCACTGCAGCTTTCCCTTGCCAGGCAACCTATATAATATCCAGCACTAAACAGAGCAACAGATCTGTTACAAACCCTCCTGCCATGCCATTCTCATTCTGCTGACCTTCCCTACCTTGTTCATCTGGATACATCTGTAGGGTGTGAAGCACAGTGTCAGTAGCTCCTTGCTGCGTTAAAATTTCTAGGGCACCAGTGCACTCAGCTACAGCACCAAGTAGTTTTAATCCACACTTCTGAATGTTAGGATTTCCAATAAACTAATGGAGAAAGGAAGATAAAATCAGATCAAGATTGTTCTGCTTACAATGGCAACAGAAGAGTTGCTTGTTCTTAAAGCTGCTCTGTAACAACAAGTGAATGTTGCTCTTAAGTATGTGAAATTACAGCTAATGTGACAATAAATAACAACAATCACAATTCCAAAAAGATTTTCTTAACAACCATCAGTTTCAGCTGCTCATAACTTCCCCAGATTTTAGTTTTTGATTCTGAAAATATTCCTTAGCTACTTTTCTGATGAAAAACTGGATTTTTCCCCTCAAATTCTCATTAATAAGCTTACACTAGTTTTCTAGGCCAAGCAGAGGGAGAAAATGTGCTTCTTTTGAGGTTAAAAGGAAAAAATATGTGAGGTTTTTTTTGGTTGTTCTTTTTTTTGAGAATTGGAACAAGTGATAAACATGCTGGCAACTAAAAAAACATGAAAAGAAAAAGATATGAAGCAACATATTTATTACCACCCCCCACTTTTAGATGGAGGAAATCTAGATGAGGCCTAGATCTGAGAACTCACAGCCATCACAAATCTGCAAAATTATTTCAGTGGAGTCATGCCCATCTTCCTCCTTATTCTGTCTCTAGTTTTTAATTAAATGTCTCAATTTCTAGCCCTTCTGGCTGATATTGTAGTGCCCCAAACCACAAACCAGCTGCATTGGAAAATGCAATCAGGATGATCATGAAATACTGAAGACCTTCTGAAGCAAAAATTATTTTACCTCCTTTGTTAGCTCCTATATCTGATATTTTTGGGTAAAGATGTCTTTTAGACACTCTACAACTATTTCCCTAATACATTACTGCTCTGACTTCTATAATAAATGTAAGAGACATAAATTTCCTTGACTGAATCTGTTTGGCAAGCTTAAAATTCCTGAGAGGGACTTCTAAAAAATTAGGAACTACTACATTTTGATTTTGATCATGTGAACCTTGAAAACCTTGTAAAGATTGGATTCTTCTGAAGGCCATGAAGTTAAACATTTCCAGTCAGTAGGATATAAGGTTAATTTGCTGTGTAAAGTTTCCCAGTGTTTCCCTTGCACAGACTGAGTCTGTTTCAGCCTTTTATTTTTCAGTTTCTCCTTCAAGGCACTGTGATCATTCTATTTTACAGGGGCTGGAAAAAGCTGAACAGTGAAAAGAATGCAGACAACTGAGTTGTCCACTCAGTTCTATGTGTAGCATGAGGATACTTTTCATAAATACACTAATCTGTTTTAAGAAAAAAGAAATACCAAATAAACTGTATCCTTGAAAAAAACCTAGCTTTTTTTTAAAAATAAATATCCTTTGGAATTACTGTATAAAGAATCATCTAATACATTCCAGAAAAGAAAGTAAAAAGAAACTCTTAAAGATTCATGAAACTTGGGAATTAAGATTAATTCTACCAAATCAGTAGGAAAATCAATGCAGAACTAAAACTTACAAATGATTAACTGTTTCAAGTGTAAAACAATTCCAAAATCCATTAGAATAAAGCTTTAACTATACCCTGTTTAAAGCATTAAGCACCAATGAGTGAGTTCCCTCCAACAGACACTGGCTTTTAATGACTTTTCCTGTAAGTGCAAAAGCAGCATCTCCAACATCTCTGGAAGAACCATTCTGGTGTTCATTCTTTGTACCTGCAACAATGGAAAACAGCCCCCCTCAGAACAGCAGATTTAATATTCTCCCCACCATTAACCCAATAGTATGATCTAACAATCAAATGAACACTGAGGTGACTCAGAGAGTGTATTTCAGATCTTATGGTACTTTCAGAACACTGTATTGCAGAGACTGGAATCCCTCCAGATTTACATTGTAATGTGAGTACATTGTGTTTGAAAGGAAAATTTCACCACATATTTGCTCACTGCTTACTATGAAAACACAAAATTGTGCCAAAGAACCTTTTCTAAGGTACATTGCAATGTATTACTTTTTTGAGCTACAGAGTTCTCTGATACCTACTTCAGAACGCCTCTTCCTTCTGGGAAGGAGACACTGTAGAGAAGCTATAAACTATTTGTTCTTTCTCACTTGGCAGCACATCATAGGACAAATCTTACAGTTAGATGACATTAAGTGGAATGTGAGCATATACAAAAAAACCAGAGAAAGGTCTTTCAGATTTACCTCCCTTGTAGCTTTTGGCATTTGCAGTCAAGTGACACTACAGAAAGTACCCAGAGATCCTTTCAAAGTCACTTCAGCATTGATATTTATTGTGATTACTATTTTTCCTATGAATTACTATTTTATTCCCTAATTAACCTGCAAGTTTCAACATCCAGTTGGTGCTCTCTGTGTTTGATTACACTTTAGAAGGGCCTCACTTCCAGGGTACTGGCAACCAAAGCACCTTGCCTGCATGTTAGAACACATATATCAAGTCTAAATCTTGCTCTTCATTGAGAAAAGAGGAAAGTATTAGGACTAGAATTCAAATAATAGAAGGAAACTGAAAACCTGCAATCAGTCTGAATATTAACCAGGTTACTATTTTCAGAGTTAACAGTTTTGTAAATGTACAGCCAAAATTGCAGAGAGATACTTGTAAAAAGTTGTTCTGAAGAAAGAAATCCGTATCCCATGTGTGTAACTCCTACACTCAGTATCAGAGGAAAAAAGCAGGATATATGGCAGTACACTGACAAAAAAAAATTTAAAACTTTTCCAAAATACTACAAAAGGCATAAAACTAATAAAGAACATTTTTGCCCCCTCTGGATTTCTGATAAAGGGGTTTTTTTCAGAAAGGAATTTCTAAACTAATGCCCTGGTTGAGGGTTTCTCCTTTTGCTGGAAAGTAGTATATAACTGTACATTTTATATCTTTAAATATAAAGATCACTGTCCAGTTCTTGTTCCTTCCAAGAGATACTATCAGAACAACTGCATTTTGTGGTACAACAATGCTCATGTCATTATCATGGTTTGCTTTCACTTAAAGGAAATTGATGATTCAGACCACAATGACACTGATAGCTCCACACTCATTCCCTGAATTCCTTAGAAGTAATGGAGCTAACTCTTCACTGATGCAATCAAGAGGAAATCAGCAGTGATAATTTTGTTCTGTTACCTTCAATACCTCAAATATATTCTCCCATCTTGTATATTCCTAAACATTTACAGCTGTTCTCTGCTATGTACAGAACGGCAATAATTTCTTGAAGTCCCATTAAAAGTTGTCTCATTAGATAAGAAAGACTAAAATCCAGACTAGAATCTGATTCTATTCTCTGACTTGGTGTATGCCTTTGGATGACTTACTGGGCATCATGAAGTGTAAAAGGACTCGAAGTGCTTCCAGTTGTACAGAGAGTGATTTTTCATGCTTCCTCATGCCTTTTACAACTTCTGATACTGCTACTGTCATTACATCCAGATGAGGGAAACTGAAAATAATTTTCATAAAATAAATAAAAACAATGCATTTCTAAATTTTACATGTATTTGTCCTTAATTAACACCATGTGATAACCCTTTGGAATACCAAATCTGAAACATAAATTAAACTCTGGTACTTTCCTTCATTATAGCAAATTATTTGCATGACATTCCATTAATTCAATCTATGTAAATAATTGCATTGTACCCAACAAGAAGGTAGTATTAACAAAATGTTATTTTAATAATCAGAGGTAATTTTGTGGGAAATTTCTTATCTCTCAATGGAATTCAGTGTAGCTAACAGGAGGAGAGACCACCCCTGTGATTGTCTATTTGAATCTCACTGCTCAAGAACCACAAAGGGAAGAACATGCAGCTCCCTACACACACCCCTTGGGCTTTTGACTACAGAGCTTATGGGCTTAAAAAATTCCATGTCTTAAACAGGGCTGTCAGTCCGTGGTCAAGTTTATTATCACTCAACAATTTAAATGTAATCACTCATGGTACAGAATCTCAAAACCCTTCACCATGGAAATGGACATGCACTTCTAATTTTATTACCTTCCTTCAAAAACATGATTCAGAATCCTGCAGGCACTTTCAACCACTTCAGGAGAATGTGGATGTTTCCTCATTATATCCAAAACATTCATATGTATGCCTTTTGCCAGAAGTGTCTTCCTAATATTTACTAAAACACAAAATAGCAAACATCCTGTAAGTAGATCTTTCTGTGTAGTTCTCAAAAACAATTTTTCCCCTCCTTTTTTTTTTCAATGTTTTTGCCTCATCAAACAGACATAATAGTATAAATTAAAATGGGAAACAATTTGAGCTGAAGCTGACTTCTGTTTGCATAGCTTAATCAAACACATTATAATTTCTGACTGTCTAGTAAGTTTCCATACATCTGCTATTTTTACGTAGCTAAAGTTAACATATGGGAAGGAGAATGTATAGCCTTACTTGTATTTTCAGAAATGTTTACTCAAACCTTTTCCTTGTAATTGTATTCTGTGATCATGTAGGAAAAGCTAGAGCTCAGAACTTTAAAAAACCTTCTAACTTCTAAAATTAAACTTCAAAAATGAACTTATATTTATTCATTCTATGTACTTTGTTAATTCATTTTTTGCAAATTCAAATATCCAAGCACATGTTGTAGAGTTAACTGTAACTAATAAAAATTAGAACACTATTAAAATTATCATAGTAACTACTACCAAATCTTGTTACTTCCAGTTCAGTACATCCATTTCAGATGGTTAGTTCAAGCAATACTGCATTATGCCAGAAGGTTTTACTAAGCTTCTTTATGTCTATCATTTCTGCTGTAAGAACATTCATTCACGGGAAAAAAACAAAAGAATAATAATTAAAAAAAAGAAAAACTTGCTTTAGATTTCCAAAAGGAATCAGAGGTCTACTTGTCAGTAACATGTTATGAAAGTACCTGGTATATGACAATAGTATGCATACATTTATGAGATCTATTTCTCAGTATAGATACGTATTGATCTCATAAATAATTATAAAACCTTTTCTGTGTTAGGTTTTATGTACTTGGATGGCTCAATAAACTGGTGATAAAATAATGCTTTCTCACCTAGAGAATGGTAATTAACTGCTAGGATTTTTCTTCCTATCTAGCCAGTGGTTTTCAATGTTCAGTCTGCAAACCACTTGAGGTCCATAACCATTTCAAAGGATTCTGTGAAAGTTATCTAATAAAAGCAGGCCAACTGTCAGTAGGCTTAAATACTCTACTCAGGGATCCACATCTCCACTGAAAAATTTTGAGGGGGTCTGCAAATTGAAAAAAGTTAGGAAACCATGTTAGGGACACGATCAGGAGCAAAGCAATCTTGAAAAGTGTCATACACATGCTTAAGTTTTTACACAATTTGATCCACTAAAGTCAACAGGACTGTGTTAAGCAAGAAAGTGGTATTTGTTGGGCTGTGTTCCTTATTCATGTGATTTTTCAACAAATGCTGCTCTTGACGAAATTCAAACACGTGGTAAGTACTTAAACAAGCATACAAAGAGAGCACACTTTTTTCATGTCTCCTCCTCCAAAAAGTAGCAATTGCAACACATAACTGGCAGAGAGCTCTTTATTTCTTCATATTTTTTGATACTAGCCAACAATAACTTTTTCTAAGCAAGGAATAAACTTCCTACTTACCACAACATAATATTCTAATCACAGGGAGTATTGTATTCATTCAACAGTACACTAAATTCTCTTTAATATTTTCGCAATCACTTTCTGCTGAATGAGAAAGAAAAGATAAATAAAGTCCCTTACCATTTTGTTGTGACAAAATTGCCAGGGTACTAGCAGCTGCCTGAAACACTTCTTTTGAAGAGGAGTGCATCAGCATGGAGAGCATCACTGCTCTGTCTATTGGGAACCTTTCAGAGAGAAAGAAATCACTGCACATCAACTGTATTACAGCAGTTACTTCATAATTTCAGTTCAGTGGCCTAAAAAGATATTGCATAACAAAATGAAAATTTCAGGTGATTGCTCTTGGTTTCTAGTATGTTTCCAGAGCAACAGCTGACAGAAAACCCTTTGTAACCTATGCAACTTTGTCTAGTCTGAGTCTCACTGAATTCCTTGGAACCACATTTTCCAAGGGACCTGAGGTCCAGAAAGGGGTATGCGTAGGTTTACAAAAATTGAGCAACTAAAATTTTAAGGAACTCTGACAAATAGTTTAAGTAAAATGGAAATTTGTGTCTTATTCATGCCCAGTAGGTTCTCCCTAATGAGGCATTTCCTCTACAATGCCTTTTCATCTGATTTGTGGGAAAATGAGCACTGCTTTTCTACACTCCCTACATGCTAGGTATCTTAATCTTATCTGTTTTCCCAATTCTTACATTCTTTATCCCTGTTGCAACTGAAGACAAAATTCCTTATGAACTGTAAAAATTAGCTCTAATAGGCTGTGTTCTGACCCTTTATGAAAACACTAGCAGATTTTTCTGAATCAAGGTTAGCACACTTTGGAAGAAACTTTCCCAGGTGTGGTTGACATAATGCATTTCATCTACTACGAAACTAAAAATAATTGAAAAGTGAAACATCAGATGGCTTAATAACAGGGACTCTTTTTTTTTTTCATTTCCAAAAATCCAGTTTAAGACAACACTGACTGATTATCTCCATCTCCAATCTTCTCATGAAGGTTGCGTTGATACAGAAAGAGATTCCTCAAAGCCCAGCACGCAGCCTCCTAAATATAAGCCAAGACAAAAAGATTAAGAAAATATACCTCTAGAAGATCAAAAATATATGAAAAAACTTAAATAGTTTGACTGCTTTTCAGTTCACGAAAGAGGTACAAGGTACTTTACGCAGAAATAGAATAAAATATACACTGTAACATTCTTTATAGCTCAGATAGGCCCAAGTTACAAACATGTATGACAATCTCATTATTTGATTTGCATTTTGATATCTATTTTAGGCCAAGATTAATTCTTCTGCTGATGGGCCTGTGTTTGGCTGTTGGATACAAAGAATGTATGTAAACGACAATCTTTGCATGGCCAAAGTTTCAGGTACAAGCCTCATCTTAACTACCTACATTTGATCTGAAGAAGTAACTAAAACCTCTAGAGATGAACAAAGAAAGGCAAGAAAGGTAAGATTTATTCTAAATCTAATCCAGACATCAAGGCCTTTTTTTTGCCTGACGAGATAGATGAGAAAAGCATGTTTCTAAACATTTTACTCAATACATAGTACAGTCTTTCCATATTCCCATCATCCATAATTTCTCACCAGCACATCTGTATTTTTTCGGTGCAGTTCTAATGCTCTGTAACATGCTTCCAACCAGCATAACTTTTCTTCCTCCTCCTCTTCCTTTCTTTCCTCTAAGTCCCGGTTTAAGAATATTGTTTCAGCTTGAAATATAAAATATTTACAATAAATTCTTACTGTGAGAACAAAACACCTATGTCTCAACCTTTCTGTAGTCATGGAGACACTCACACTGGCAATGTGTGAAAATCAATGGGAAGATAAAGCTTTTCTGGGAAGGGAGAAATCTTTTGATGTAAATTCGGAGAGAGACTTATATAATGTCTTCAAGGTCATAAAGGGAGTTAAAAACTTAAGTTTAGTGTAGTAAATGAGTCATGTAGTTACAGATCAGTCTAGGCTTTGGCTCTGAAAAGACCTGCATGTACTTCTTTTTGTTGTGTATTTACATACAGAATACCACAGACATAAAAAACAACTGAGAATCATTTGCATGGAACCACTTATTACAGAGCCATCCACACTCTGAAGCAATTGCCGTTAAAAAAGTAAATTGCAAATTGCAGTTGCTAAGACAGAAATTTGGTCCCAGAAAGTGCAACAGATTCTACCTGTGATTTTTCAGGAATTAAGGGAAAGAGATACCAACACAGAGCATAGTATCTGAGGCAAAATGGTTTCTAATCTTTGCTATTTTGGGGACTCTAAAACAGCATTTCTACTGACTTTTATATGGAACGATTACTCAAGGACAAAGAGGATCAGATTCCTAGCTTTTCCCCACTAGCTAACTAATTTCTGTCTGAACTGTACTTGATGAAAAGTGTACATCTTTTAATTGATTTCAGAACTCAAGCACAAGCATTGATTCTGTGTTGCTATCAACTGCCACAATGCGAGTACTGTAACACCCAGCAAACACAACATCAAATCAGTGTTGTTATCACTGGAGACTTTTTGTTAAGAAGGGATTATCCAAAATGTGTCTATGAATAAACAGTTTGCTCTGTTCAGATCTAACTTACAGCTCTGAACACTCTGCAGATGTTGGGCATATGATATGAACACAGTCTTATCATAGTGAAACAGCAAACTGTAATCATGTAGGAAATCCAGCTTTGTTGAAGCTGTCCTGCCTGAGGCTTTTGTGTTAAAGAAATGAAGTTTAATATTATTACAGGAAATTACTAGAATGAAAAAATTAACAAGTAGACAGAGATTTACTCACTTAGAAGAGCTAAACAACTGAGAGCTGCAGCTTGTAACTTTGCATTTTCAGGATATGTTGTAACAGCCTTCACAATGACTTCTGGAACCTTATGTAATACAAGGATATTGAAAAAATTTCCTGAAACCAGATAAGATATCAAATTAATACAAACACATCTGGAGCTTTACATGCATTTAACATAAATTTTTCAGCACACAACGCACAAACTTAGTACCAAATGTTGGTTTTCTTATTACAGGGCTTGACACACCAAAATTTTATTTGTGGAAAGAAGTTGTTAAAAAGTAGTTTGGATCTACATTCTTTGTGGGCCTTTTAAATTTTTTTACAAGAGACAGAGATTTCATGCAAAATGAAACACGCCCTGTCATCAAAATAAGAAAAATACAGTTAGTGTATCACTTGCAGACTTCCTGCCAGGAAGCAAATGTAGTCCTTGTCTTGAATTCCTGCAATGATTTGATTTATCCTATGACACAAGTAATTTAACCCCAGTTTATTCTCTGACTTTGCCCTCCTCATAAATAAATCAAGGCCAGCATTATAAATACAGAATAGATTCCTCCTGGAACAGAAGAAAGCCTTTGGATAATAAATATATTTAAAGCATAACAATTATTATAAGTTGTACAGTATTTTGTACTATAGGCTGAACATAAGGCATTCTCCAAAAAACCAAGCAAATTTAAATAACTTCCTTGTTTGGAAGTATCATGAAGAAAATAATAGACCAATATTCACTTCGTCAAATATGGTTTGATAGCTATGGCTTCCATTTTGATACTCAATTTCATTTAAATCTTGATTGGCAAAAATGACAATCAGAGTAGTAATGTGAAAGATCAGTTGTGTGGTCATGTTATATCAGCACTGCTGTTTCTTAACATATTTTAATGGAAAAGGTATGTTTGTGTAAATGCATTACTTACCTAAAGAAATTAATAAACCTAGGTTATGTGATGAGTAATTCTGTTGGACTTGTGGCTGGCCGAACAGGTATCAGCCAGTTAAAATTCCAAAGACAGTCAAATCTAGGATAGTCATTGCCAGATTAGCAAGAATGCATGATGGTGATTTTGGAAGCTAGTAGATGATGACTTTACCATTTCACTGACAGTTAACATGGGTTTAGGAAGACAGTGTCCATCAGAATAATCTGGGAAGCAACACTAGCTATACATATGAAAATCTTCCAGACTATTACCAGAAGAAATGGATCTTGTGGCTGCTTTTCTGCCACTCTTCATTGCTGCTCAGCATAAACACATGGCAAACATTTGATTGAAACCAGGCTGGTTGCACTCATGGCAAGATCAAGGCCTGTCAACCAAGTTGCTGTGTCCCCACAAGTGCTTGGTTTCCCTGCCCTTCCTTAGCCTTGCACAGCAAACTGTTCAAGGTTAGCATCACCTCTTGACAAAAACCCTGCAATTACCACCTCAGCAGCCACCATATTTTCTTAAAAGTCATATCTGGCTCTCTGAAGGGGAATGGGAAAGTGCTCTGGGTTGGCCTCAGGTCTGATCTGTATTTTCCACCATATCTGCATGAAGAAGTGGAAACAGATGGTGAAAGGATGGGACCAACTTTACTATGGTGAGTCATGCACTGGTACCAGCATCTGCAGCAGCTTGAGGCCACCACCTGCAAAAATTGGGAAGTCTAACTCTTGATGAAGAAGAACCAACTACGGAGTGAGGGTTGCTCAGGCAGCTGCTCACCCTGGGTTTGTATGCAGTGGGAGAAAAACATATTTATTTTCATTTGAACCTCCTACTACATGTGCAAGTGCTCACATGGATTTATTATAGTTGCAAGTGTGAGAACAGAGCTGCTAGGAGGCACAACTTTTTGCCACTGTCATCATTTCTCTTGATGTGATATCAGCCCATTTTAACCCAGACAACCAAAGTACTTTTGCTCAAGTCAAGGCAAGTCCAGAACTCAATGATTCATTCACTGCTGCAGCCCAGGGGAGCCCAAAGACAGGCATCATCACTGTCAGGAATGCAGCACAGGTCTGATGATATATGCACTGCAAAACTAGAGTTTTAGGGAACACTTTTCAACTAATTCTGTAGCACCAGTTGTTACTCACACATTCACCACTGGCACTTCAGAAAATGAAATCTCTAAATCATTTTCTTCTTTTCTGCAGTAACTTTATACAGAACCAGACCTACTGATTTCCCATTCTCCTATTGTGCTTCTCACCCTTTTTTGTTTCATTACGTCCCCCTAACTTGAGTCTTTTATGGCAGCTTCTCATTGTTACTTATACTTACCACATAAGGACACCATATTGACTGTGGCTAGGGTTTTCCATCATTAGACACAAGGTTCTATGCAGCACCGTGAGGATTACTGGAATAGCAGCTGTTGCCTGTAACACTCCCAGTTAACTCCAACTCTTACAGCCAGAATAAGCTGATTTTATATAAACAACTTTGTGAACTTACCCAATGTAAGCTTGTGCAACAAACAGCAACTCACTTCCTGAACTGCTTCACTACTGGCAAAACTTTTCATCATTTCCACTATAACATTGTAGCAGCGCACATTTCCCGACATGAGCACTTCAACATTGCTGGCTAAAGAAGAAACAGAAACAAAAACTGCTTCTTAGGAGAGACGGGGGGGAAAAGGTTGACTGGATTCTAACCCAAACTTTAGTTTATTTAGAGAACTGTGACTATATTGCAGTTTTTACCTTGAGTGTTCAAAGAAAGGTGGCTTTATTTCTTGATATGGCCATAAAAGACATACACGACAATGTACATTTGGAAATTATTCATTAAAACAATGCTTTCTCACCTAGAGAATGGTATTTTAACTGCTAGGATTTTTCTTCCTATCTAGTCAGTGCTTTTCAATGTGTAGTCAAAATTCAGATTAACATTTTTGGTTTTCTCCCATTCTGTATCAGGCCATTTAACAGAAACCTTCTCCCAAACTAATCTTACGTAGCTTTTTTCTTAAATGTGAACAAACTATTTTATAAATACTATATCAATCTTATAAATGGTGTTTCTAACATGATTGTGATCAACTACACATTTTACAGTATTTCAGTAATATCCCCAGGGGCATAAAATTAAGAAACACTTTACAATTTTTTTTTTCATAAAATTGATTTTGTAGTAATTTATTTGGTTTAATCATGTATTTCTAAGTTTCCATTCTTTTTTTAGGGGGCAAGTTAGGAAGTTATTATTTTCATATAAATTAGTTCTACTGTATACCTGTTGTGTATTGAGGTTACTGAAATTTTCATCTAATGTTCCTGCAATATTTTGGAAGCCATTGCACACCCTGTATTTCACAGAATCACAGAAGGCTGCTGTTGGAAGGAACAGCTAAAAGGTCACCATGTCCAACCCACAGGTTCAAGCAGGGCTGCCTACAGCAGGTTGTCCAGACAGCTTCTGAGTATTTCCAAGGATGGAAACTTCACAGCCCCTCCAAGAAAACTGTGCCAGAGCTTGGTCACTCTTACCCTGTTTACTGTTTACTGCTCAGGCCAGATACAGAAACCAACAGGAGAACCACATGAGCCCAGAATGTATCCATTCCAACTGAGGCCAGAGTGATGCCATATATAGTAATTTCAGGCAAAACAGCATCATGGTAAGTTAGAACACAGTGTATGAAACACAGTGTATGACTCCTTGTAGTACTTCTGTCCCGGGTATGAGACAGAATATGAACCCAAGAAATCCTGGCCAAAATCCTGGCCCAAATGAATGGAGTCCTGTCACCAACTCCAAGGGAGTTAGCATTACTCTGCTGAGGTCTATAAATTTTCTTAATTGTTCTTTCAACAGCTCGGCTTCCCTGGATACAACATCAGAGAAATATTGACAACTGTATTATTAAAGATAATTACCCTTTTAAAAGAGCAGCAAATCTTTAAAATAATAAATCTCTAAATACTAAATAATGACAACCTACTGGATGAAAAAGCAAGCTCTGAGTGGGAAGCATTTCTGAAGCACTCTATTTTATAGTGAAGGAAGGTACCTTTCACAATGCCTTAATAGGACAGTGACTTATCATGTCACTCTCAACTGAAAACACACATTCCACAAAACAATATTGCACCACTCTGCAGTAAGTTACGATTTCAAAGGTGATACTTATGAATATAGTAAAACTGTCAGACAATTCCAAAATTGATCACTACGGAGACAGCACAATGAACTGGATGTTGAAATCTGCAAGATCCAAGCAATGGCACTTCTGCAGGGAATCACCATTTCCCAGAACAA
Source organism: Phylloscopus whistleri (assembly GCA_017589585.1). Classification (NCBI taxonomy): domain Eukaryota; kingdom Metazoa; phylum Chordata; class Aves; order Passeriformes; family Phylloscopidae; genus Phylloscopus; species Phylloscopus whistleri. The sequence continues at coordinate 69,310 of JADMLD010000680.1, read as the reverse complement.
GTTAGAGAAAAAGAGATGGAACAGATCTCATTTAATCTTAACCACCAAAACTTGGTCATCTAGGTTCTCTCAACAATTGATGATGAGATCTGAGCACTCTGTATGGCAACTCATCCCAGCTGGTTTAGGGTTAGGTAAATTTCCTCTTGAGATGACTGTTTCTTCCTACTAAACAGAGTTCCCTATGCCTGTCATTTAAATGGGTAACATTCTGTGATCCACCATTCCGCTCTGGAGGACAGTCAGTAGCAAAGAATTCTTCTCATGCCACAAATACTACTGAGATTTAAGAGTTCTTGTACAGCACTGGAATAAACACTTATCCTACAATTTCTTACGACATGAGCCAGACAAAGTCTAAGTATGTATTAATGAAAGAAGGCATAGCGAGGTGCTCATTCAGAATTGAGACTTGAACTTCAGGGTATGAGGAAACATTTTGCTACTGGGTAAGTTACAGTGTGTACTTACACTGAATTATCTTCTCTGTGGTGGCCTTAAAGGAATATATTTTGTTGAGTTCTTGAGGGATGTCACCAACCAAGAGAATGAATACCAGCTTTGCACATTCATGTGCAACTAATCTCTGTTCTTCTGGCTATTTTCAATATTTCATATTAGAAATAAGAGTACTAAATACCTACTTTAGAGCAGGTCTTTTTCATGCCTTCTCTTGTTACACTTTGTATAACTATTTACTGTTTCGAAAAGGACTTAAAATCTGGCATCCTCTTCCCTAGAAAGCAGCAGTAACTTCTGGGCTAGGGTGAAATTACTTCTGACTCAAGGAATGCTAAACTTTTTAAACACAAACTGGAACAGCAAGGATTTTGAGAAACAGGAACTAGATAGCTTGGAGTCTAATGAAATGTGGGACACTCCATCTAGTTTTTTTTCAGTGGACATTCATGGGGCCAGCATGGTTCCTATAGAGCCAGACAGGATGTACAAGCATGACTTTGTAAGTAAACACATTTGCAGGAGGCACAACATTATCCACCTCATGAAAGACATGAGAGCTGAACCCTGCTCTATGCTTCCCAAAGTTTGTCAGCAGGAAGCTGACAAAAGCTGCCTGTGTGTCAAGATCAGATTGCTGTCAGCAAATTGACACAAATCACCAAACACATTTCTCAGGATCTGATTTTGCATATAACAGGGAATGCTGTTACCAGAAGACAAGAGATAACAAAGACATTTTCTTCCAGTCTTACTGCGTAACAACTGAGGACACTGTAAGACTACCACATGCACAGTGCTACCAATGCTCACCATTGTAGCCACACCTGAAAAACCACAGAAGGTGTCTGAACTCAGATATCTTTTCCCAGGCCTGGCCACTGAATTTGTATGGGCACTTTTCCCTTTGTGGGACAGACTTTGCCAAGAATAGTCTTTACTTGCAACCCAAACTCACTGAAGATTTATTTAGCCAAAAAATATATCTTATTTTTCAAGTAATAAAAGATGACAGGGCAGAGTCTTGAACTTCAGTCTCTACAACCATGATAAGCATCTTTGCTACCACTTACTCCAAGTGGAAGAAAGTACTTTTCTGTTACATAGGAGAGATTTCTGCTTTAATGGTTAAATATAAAAAAAATCTCATTAAAAAAAAAGTACTTCCCGAAGAAAACAGGAAGGTGATCTGTCTTGCAAGTCCCAACCAGTTCTCAATGATTTTTTGCAATCAAAGATTACACTTTACAATCACAGAAAGCATGAGCTGATGCACACTGTGGGAGAAAAGGAATTGAAAATAACTTCTAATACTTACGTGGACCAGCTAAGGAATGTAATGAATAAAGTGCAGGAAGAATCACCTCTTCTTTCTCTGGAAACTCTTTAAATACTTTCAGTATGATCATATGATCTTTGCTTTCAACAAATTCAGTCAGCTGCTCTTCTGGAACTAAATTGAAAGGCAAGACATACAGTATATCCTGAGGAAATAATTCTTATCCTGAGAATAGGTACATCATGAGAAAAGACAACTGTTTTTATCAAGTTTCTTTATATTTATTTTCTATGTTTCAAAGAAAGTAAAGTACTCTCCTTTTTTAACTAAAAAAATTCAGTTTAAAGTTTTTTAACTAAATGGTTATGGCTTTTTAAACTAAAAACAGAGCTACTTTATAAACACCTCTTTCTAGCTTACACTTTATGTAACAGAGTTTTGACTTTTAGATGCTACCTTGTGAATCTGTATTTTAGAAGTCTTTTAGCCTTTTTCAGAAAACGGTAGTCCAAACCAAGACAGTATATAAGTGAGGGAAAAGCTAAGCATATAGTGAAAAAAAAAACCAACAGGGAATGTCATTTTGCATACTCTGATTTTATTTTTCTTTTTTCCATGAAGCCATGCTTTAATAGTATCTTACCTTAATGGCTTAAGGTTTTCCCTTCCTGGCCCCTGTTATTCACACTGACATAACTGTGTGGCTGTGCAATGAACCAGATAAGGGAACTGACCCAGGATGAGAAAGAGCACTTTTAAATTTCACAAGCAGAAGTGTTTTCTGAATCTGGTTAAAGACAAGGTTATGCAAACATCCACATAACAAAAACTGACAAGGTGGCTCAGAGGTAGAGAAAACGAGGCAGGAGCAGCCCAGGAAGTTGTCACATTGGTGCTGCCATCAAGAAGGTGGTATGCAGGTCTGTACCTGCAGCCAGATCTGTGAAAATCTGGCACTTACAAAAAACATGCACGGAAAACATAAGAAGTTCAGACCTTTGTGGAGACTGAAGAGAAAATACAGCAGGGCAAAAGTATTTAGGGACAGGAAGAGGAAAAGGAATAGAGAAGATAATCCCAAGCACATATGTGGGAGAAAGATTTTAAAAAGCAATATAGAATGGTGTCAAAAAGACCAATCTGAAGAATTGAAGACTACCTTAGAAGCAAAGGAGTACAGCAGAGTGATAGCATTTCTCAATATTTATTTTGAATCAAGAAACTCAATTCAAAGCAAGGGGACTACAACAAGGGGACTTCTGGCCATAACATGCACAGTTCCTGAGATTTCTGCAAAAATTCAATATATGGTGACCTCATTTTTCAGAATAAACGGGAATATTGTATGGACATGTGATCACCTTTTGGCATTGTCAGGGTAAAAAGCAGAATCAAGTATTTTTCTAAAGCAAAAACATTTTGCTTGATTTTAGAACTCTTCATGTTACTAAAATTTACCTATACACACAATTAAATACACAATCCTGCTTTTGAGAATTAAAATCAAATGTCACTATTCTTTATTCCAGTTACTGACCAATGTTAAATCCCATCTTTCCAGTTAACTCTGGAGTTAGAAATGAAGGGACATTTTGATTTTTTTAAAAGAAGTCATTTAATTTATAGAATTTGTGATATTGCTTGGAAAGTCTATTTTGTGCTAGCTCATTTAAGAACAGACATAATTCAAAAACCAAAGTGGAATGCAAAAGTTCATTTATAGCATTTAAATTAACATCTGCCATCTCTCCCAATCTATACATTTTTTCTAATGTCATAAACTACAAGATAAAATACCTTTCTCAAAAAGTTTGTGTAACGCTTTACATCCATGCTGCTGGATCTCTTCATTTTTAGGGAAGGTGTGCATGGCATGAAATACCAAGGAAAACACATCCACCTCTTCTTCCAAGAGCAGGAAAGCAATTATATCTGAACAGCAGAAGAGATTATATGTTGCACTGATTATTCTCAACATTTTTATTGAAACACCATAAAATCCAAAATTCTTTAATACTGTCCTTAAAATTTACTCTGACAGTTCAAATCCAGCTTTGTATAACCCACGACAAAGTTATCTCTTAAGGTAGCATTTTGTAATAGTACTGATGTTTTAAAACTTTACCACCAAAGGACAGTTCATACCTACCTGGTAAAATGGTGCAAAATAGTACTCTTATTATTTCGTATACAAGTACAAATGACAAGTGACTTCATAGAGTAAAACAGAAAAATCCAGTCTGCCATGTACAGTCACACACTTCGTATCAGCTCTGTGTTTTAAAGGCTTAGACAAAATAGGCAAGTAAAGCACACAATACCTGACATGAGGAGTAGATTTAATGCCTTTAGTCCTATTACTGAAAGATTTATATTTCCTTTGTGGACTGTGAGCATTTTAAGAATCTGCCTAAAAATTAAAGACAAAAAAAAAAGGAAAAAAATAGTTATAGCTAAAGAAATATTGACACACACAATTTTTTTATCAAACCTTTAATTTGAAAACAGAAGTAGTTACAGAAATTAGCAAAACCTTAAAAAGCTCTCAATTTTTAAAAAAACCTTTTATTTCAGTTTATATTTTTTCAAGTTACCAATGAAGTAATATTGGGATTTCAACTATGATCATAGTTCATTAAAATACTGATGTATAATTTATCCAATTTACTTTAATTTTTAGCCAGTTATATAAATTAATTCTGCAGGGTCATTTAGGAGGTGGTTACTCTCCAGAGCACCAGTCTGTGGAGCACCATGGAGTGTGGACAGTACAGCACTGCCTGCTTGCAGCAAGAGCTCAGTTACACTGAACAACCAAGGCTTTGGTGGAAGAGAAGCAGCACTTTCCCAGCTGAAGAACTTGAACAGCATCTTGATGAACTCTACACTGCTTTCCAGACCTACAGCACTTATATGATGCTGGACAAATCACTAAAAAGAAACATTTCCTAGACTGCCAGTTGCATACTCTACTTTCTGTAAGTCTGTTCTGACTTGTTAAACAGGGAGAGCCAAACAATGCCAAGTACTGTAAAATTCAGGTTGTGTATCAAACTGGGCACTTAAAAATCAGTAGGTATTTTTAACATAATTTACTCAAACTACTATCTGTAAAATAGTGACTAAAAATCTGTAACACTTCTTCAAAAAACCAAAATTTTAAAAGTATTGGTATCACACTGAATGAAGCATATCTCAAAATGGGGGGGAACGGTAATTAAAAACTAAATTAAAATGCATAGATTTACACATAAAAAATTAAAGAAACTTTTTTTTACTTTTCCTTATTTTAGAGAGCTTGATTCTGCAATTTTAATAATCTTCAAATGTAAATCTTTGCATACATAATATCTAATAAAAATTGACTGTGCAGTAGTTTGTGATACTTTAGTTGATATTCTTCACCTGTCTTGAAAAACATAAGCAGCACTTGAAGTTTCATCCAAATTTCATACCCCAGCTCTGGCAGTGCTGTTGTTTGCCTTGCTGAAGTCTAAATTTATAAGCTGGAATGAATGTATCAGTGTTTTCCCTTCATACTATGTATGATGCTACTAGCTTCTCTCTGCTCTGTTGTAGCACTAGTGTTGTAGCTATGATAACCAAAGTAGACATGAGAGGCAAAATCTGATGAGAGGTATAAGATCAATTATAGGTATAACATCAATTTTCTAAATTTACCTTTGGAGAATTCCCTCCCATATATCCTCCCATTTCAAGTATAACCAAGAAGAAGGATGTAAACCTTTTTAAACTTCTTCTGCTGTAGGAAATTTTAACATAAGAGATGACAAAATATCTCATGAAGTCTATTTAACCTTGTGGAAAGAATGCAAATACACTGAAGGAAATTCTCTTTCTCTTCAGAGTGATAGCAACTATTTAATTATTTATTACACTGTCAAAACCACCTAAATCAATAACAAACTACCACGTGTAAACATAAATGCAGTGTAGTCAAGTTAGATCACAGCTGACAGACAAAAGAAAGAAATTCTTTCTCTAGTTTAATATTCCTATTCTCCTAAAATAGTTACACAGACAAAAGGAAAAATCTCCTGCCAAAAAAAATTGACCTTTTCTTCTCTATTGTAACTGTTTCCTGCCTTGCTGTAAACAGCATGTATTCATTATGGTGTTGATTCACTGCAAGCCTAGTACAATCCATGCTCAAGGAACATGAGACATTATTTAGCTGGCTTGCTCTGCCTTTGGCACTGACAGAAATGCCTGAGCCCACTCCCCCACTAAGTCTCTCCTCAGCAAGGAAAACTGTCAACATGTCAGCCAGGGACACACAGTTGGCTAAAATATTAGTACTGAGAAAGAATCATGTACAGCAATGCTATCACCAGATCTTTAGTGAAGTTTGAGTTTGAAAAGGATGCTTTGTTAACTGCACACACAGCGTGGGTGCTGAGGAGGCTGTGGGAAAGATCAGTCCCAGAAAGTAATTTTTCTGGGACCTGAGAATGAGCAGTAGTGTCTCCAGCTCTCAGGATAACTTTCAGTCAATTTACAAGCTTTTAAGCTGCTAAAGAAATTGTAACTAGCATGTGCAGCTTCAGCTCAGTTATTTCTTGCTCATGAAAAGCGACCCAAATCACTTCTCCTTTCCAACAAAAACACATCTTTCAAGGGAGTTCCTTCCCCTACTGACCATGTATTCTAGCTACTATAAAACAAATAAACAAACCCCCACAAAATCAAAATGCTTCTTCATGCTATTTTTCAATAGCAATCTTTCCAAGGAAGGGTGTAGTGAGGACTATGGAGGCAGATTCATGGGGTATAAGGCTGTAAGTGTTTGCTGCTGTCAGTATCAGCCCTGAAGGCAGCAATCTGTCCAAGAGTGAGAACACCTAACCAAGCCCCCAAACCAACCCCCATGTGCACCTACAATTAGCATTTGTACTACTGGGCAACAATTCAGCCAGCCTATGTGGGTGTCCATGGCATCTAACCACAGACATCCAAACACTTGCTTAGGCTTTCTTTGACAGCTGAAGGATGAGAGCTGAGCAAGTCTAAACCATGATTTGTTCCATTTACTAAAAAGACAGAACAAACCATCCCTTCTAAAGGTAATTGTATCCAGTGAATTCATAGGTAGTTGAGGTGATCAGTGTAAATATTTACCTTTAAACAATAATAACAGGTGTGACAAAACCTCCTCTTCTTGATTTACACTACTTTAGGTTTGTGGATATAATTCCTCACATTTGAAAAAACACACATGAACATTCAGGTAATACTGCCTCTGCCAAAAAGGTTACTTAGGATTTTTTTTTCATATGTAAGTGGATTTCCTATACTTCAGTTTGGGCCCTTTGCTTCTTGTTCTGTCACTGAGTGTCACTAAAAAAGGCCTGACTCAATCTCCTTTACTTTCTGCACCAGGTATTTAAACACACAGATAAGATCCCCGTTTGCGTGTGTCACATTCTGAAGGCTGAAGAAATGCACAAAGAAGTTGATGTAATAACTTCATATATTTCATTGCATATGTACGCTTCCAAAATGACCAAGCATTCTGGCAGACTCTCTGTATACAAAATACTTACTGGTGAACACCCAGTACTTCCCAGTCCTTCCCAACATCCTTAGGAGCTATGTTTTGTAGAGTACTTGGACAAATTTCTATTAATTTACAAAGAAGTGACCAGCCCATCTGTAAAACAAAAATGCAGATATTTTACAATAGATATTCTGCTTGGAACTTCTACATTGTCTTCTAATATCCTTGGATTTTCCAAGACAGCTGTTCTGTTACCTAGCTAAATCAGTAAGGGAAAATTAATTAACAAAGGACAAATGGCATGGAAAGTCAAAAGATGGAAGTAGAACATATGCTAATGATTCTGCATTGCTTGCAGGAACACATCACTCTCAATCTGCTTCAGCAGTGCTTGAGGATAAAGGGCACACAGTTAAATGAGCTGCTGAAACAGAAACTTATGATGTGATCCATAGTACGTTATCACTGGCCAGGGAAAACCCCTGCACTATTACAGGGGGTTCAGCTCTAATGAAAAATGTGTGTTCTCATAAAAACTTGCCATTTAATTGCAAATTGTAAGGACAAAGTATAGTTTTTTAAAGGTCTTCAACATTTTAAATGGGGATGAGATACGTAAACAATTACCATACATACATTTCATATTCTTGCCATCAACCCTCAGTACTGTGAGCTTTCAAAATGTAACGAAGGCAGCAGAAGTTTTGAGATCATACAAGTGAAAGACAACTAAACCCAATGTATTTGTTCTTAATAACTACCTGTTCCATCCTGTGCAAACTCTTTGACTTTCAAACATCTGTAAATAATGCCAAAAGCTAAAAACGCTCCTCTTTGATCTGTATTGGAGAAAATTGCTCTCTTATGAATGTTTACAGGCTGATATGACTGAATAGGCTGCAGTGAGGAAGCAGTAAGCAAAATCTGTACAAAGAAATAACTGATGAAAGAAAATCCCTCTGTATTGAAAGAAAACTTGTGAACTGTGAAATGTCAAAAGTCAAGACAAAGAAGATTTTACAAAAAGGACTTATAGCAAGGCATGGTAAGTTTCCTTGAGCCTATAAGTAAAGAAAAAAGTGGAAGCAGGCCTCTTTGCTTTAAGAATAGAGTCAAGGCAGAAGATAATAAGTCACAAAGACTCTATGCCTAACTGGATCACTTTTTCACAGAAGAGTTATGTAAAGCCAAGAGGTCAAGATGGGACAGCCAACAACAGGAATGTAAATGGCTACCTCCAAAGAGTTTAACAGCAAAGTTCATATAAAGTGCATGATCCCTAACCCTGCAATCAGCAAGACTAGAGACATGGAATTACAAGTCTGGTAGAGTCACCCACAGGAACAGCATAAACTGGAATCTAAACAGCTTTCCTGGCAGCTTTTTAGAGCATGCAAAAGGTGATGAAGCTCCTCAGGGACTGGAATTCCACTTCTGTCTTTCACATACTTGTTTGCAGTGTGAGCATGGCCCATATCTGCAGTACTTTCGTTTCTGTTTCTGTTTATATTTGCAAAGACAAGCATTTTAAGCCAATTACAGCCTTAATGTCTGCAGATTGAGCTTGACTATGAGCCAATTTCCATGCACTTCTCTTCCTTGGATAGCAAGCTGCCTTGCCCTGCACGAGACTACGAATCACTTACTATGGACATGCAGGTTAGTCTGTGTAACTGAGTCCTAACTAAGTGTAGGTACAATGAATAGTCTTAGTAACCATCAATCCAAGATGAGGATATGTAATTCCCTACTTTTCCATATTCCAAGCAAAACAGAGTTTACTGGTGACAGTCAATCAGGTACAAATTTCAAAAACATTGTAGAGAGGACTATTAATTGATGAACTGCTTTCTATTTTCCTTAGAAAATATTTTATTTTACGAGTCCCACTTTATAAGAGCATACTAACTGTTCTTATAAAATTTAGAATCTGATGGAAATTTGCTTAATTACTTTAGGAAACTCCTTTCTGTATTAACTGTTTCTGATGAATTTTATATTCCCATTGAACATTTTTATTTGGTTTGTTAGGACTCCAAGCATTGACAAACATTTATCAGAACTGTGGATCCAGAGAAGACCAATGGAAACATCTGCTGATACGTGGTCTATTTTACAATATTAAAATCACAGCCTGAGGTAACAGAGAGCTTATTAGTTGTTTGATAAGTAAGAAAGCAAGGTTCTTTTAAATAACAGAAATCCTAAAGGTTACAGGGAAGGGAAATAAAGCAAACAAAGATGTCCTTATAAAGACTTAAACAGGTCCCTACACACAGAAACAGCTGGTAGCAGCTCTGAAACTCATTATTTTTAAACCAGACCCTTTTTGTTGCTAGTATGCAATTAATTTATATTACATTAGGTCCCACCATCTATGTAAGACAATAAAGCTCTGCTGAGTGCTCTTTACTCAAGTGCACTCATATTTTGCTCTAGAGTTTCTCAGCTGCTCCAATCATTGCCAGAGAAACTGCAGAAAACTACCCTATTTACTTAAAGACATATATTTTACTTACAGGAACTACTGGCTTTCCAAAGCAGTGGAACTGACCTACTGACTTGGGTCAGTACTTGCAATATTGATCTACTAGGCAAATTAACCCTGTACAAGTTAGTGGGATAGCAGCAACCCACGATGCTTTGTAACCAGTTAAGAAGGGGAGGTAAAGAAAATTCTCATTTCAGGTTATGTCTCTGACTCTGTTTATTCTCTTATGTGAGTCAATTTTTTACAATTCCAAAAGTAGAAAAGGATGATTAACTATTTATTCAATAAAAAATCATTAATAGTGCAAAGAGACTGCACTGAAATCAGGACTTCATTACTTTGCCACTATTGCAAAGTGAGAATTTATTCACAAAGATTACAAACAAATAGCAGTGAATGAAGGAAGAAGACAGAGCTCTACTTACATAGTATGAATGTTTGTAAATATCAAAACTGAATGTGAAAGAAGAGCTGCCCAAGACATTTTATGAGGAATGGGATTTGAGCTTTGCACTGCCTAAGAATTCCCCACTGGGACACAAACATAGTAATACAAAGGAGGTCCAGAACTTCTGAACTGAAATGCTGTATGATTGCAAATGTGGGCAGGTAGAAGATTAAAATTAATTTTAAAATTCTGCACTAGAATGAGGCATTTTAAGAGAGTTAAAATGAAAATTAATCACTGTCTTCCTTATGCAATTCTGAGAGTCTTGTGCTATCATTTCACATCTACTTCTTGTTGCGATTGATGTGTTACTTCCAAGTTTAGACTTCTGGGCAGAGGTTTTATAGACTGTTATATATCTAATTTGCTTTTTCTTGAAAAGAACTGCTGATTCATATTCCTGTGTTTGTCAATAACCTGACAATCAAATAGTAAAATAAGTAAAACCTTAAGACACTGCACAAATATTTAGTCTTCAAAGAAAACCTGAGATCATTGTTATTTTAGATTTATCACTACAGAAATACAATTTCATACTTAATCTGGATTTGGGGCTTTTGACCTCTAGCTAAGGTCTAGTACACAGAAAAACTCCCAAACCCAAAACCTTAAAATATATTACTATTTAAGAGGCATTTGCAATATAATTCATGTTTTGTGCTCCAGCTGAATTGAAAAAAGCCCAAAACATGCCCAAAATACTGTATCTATATAAATGGGCTTAATTAAAAAAAAAAAAAAATCAAGTGAGTTGCACAGAAATCTGGAGCTTATAAACATCCTCTATGCATAGCATAGTTAGAAATTTAATATATGCCTGCCAGGAAGGACCTGTTTCGTATGACAAGTCTGGCAGCTGTACCATAAGTATAACATCGAATTGTCTAAGTGCCACACCTAGTCCAAATGGGCCAATGCTAAATTGCAGGCAGAACCTTAGACTGCAGAACTTACCCCTAGCTAAAATATCCTCCCTGCCTTTAAAAAACTGTGCTGGCACAAGTCTCAAGGATGTGGCTACATATATATGAATTCATAGTAAAAACCAGTGCTTTTCTGAAGTTTGTCTAACCATGGCAAAATTCAATATGGACACGTCAAAAATATATTAGATAATATCATCGGTAATTTAGAAGCCTACATGACACAGTATTCACATGGCTTAATTTTTATTTTCTATTTCGCCTCCTTCTGCCGGTAAAAACAGAGACGCAGCCAGTGGCGTCTGCAATAAGTTGGAACGCTTGGTCCCTTTAAATGCCAGCGGTGACAGCACCCTTCTACAGCTCAGAGCACTTCATGAAGCGGCCCAGCAGGCAGACAGCAAGTGAAGGAGAAATCGACAACAAGCGGAACAAGAACTTTTATCCCGGGAAGGGCCGGGCGCTCGCTCATCCCGCGGAGCGCAGCCGGGGGGAAGCGGCCCCGGCCCCGGCCCCTGACCTGCTGCACGCCCGCCGCTCCCGGGTACAGATCCACCACCAGCAGCAGGGGCACGTGGACGTTTTTGCCGCTGAAGAGCCGGGGAGCTGTGGGGGGACAGAGACAGACAGGGAGACCGCGTTAGCGACCGGCGGCGGGCGGGACAGGGCAAGACAGGGCAGGGCAGGGCAGGGCGCTCACCGCTCTGCCGGGCCGCCAGCTCCAGCAAGTCGCTCAGGGTCTGCACCAGTGTCTCCAGCCGCTTCCTCTCCTGGACGTTTTGGAGCCGGACGATCAGCTTCCTCAGGGCTTCTTCCTCCCCCGCCACCGCCTCACCCTCCTCGGGGCCGCCGCTGGCCATGGCCGACCCGCTGCCCTCTCCGTGCCCATCCGCCGCTCGGCGGGACGAGCGCTGGGCTGGGCTGGGCGGTGCGGGCCTGTCCCGCTGCTGCGGCCCCGCGCTGCCGCCGCCCGGCCGCCGTCACCCGGCCCTCCCGAGCCGCCCCTGCCGCGGCCTCCGGCCCCTCCCACGGCGCTGCTCCATGGACACGGCCAAGGACCGGCCCCCGCGGGCGGGCGGGCGGGCGGCCCCGGTAACCCCGGTAACCCCTGAGAAAGGCCCGTAGGCCTGGCGCAAGCGCCCGGCAAACAGAAGAGACCCGCGGGCAGCTCCCCCTCACAGTGACTGACAAAACAGCTGCCCAATAGAGCTGCCGAGCTGGACCCGGGGTCCGCCCAGCAGTGCCTCGATATAAACACCGGCCAGGGGAGCCTGTGGTATGGGGGTTTGGTTTGTGGGTTGGATGAGCTTTGGGGGTGAGGATCTGTGGCCCTGTGGGATACCTGCACTGAGGTAGTCTGTTCCTGAAAGGCTGCGCCCTGCGCATGGGTGTGGAGTTGAGCCTTGGAAGAAGGGAGGGGTGAGGTGAAGGTGTTTTAAGACTTCATTTCCATCTCTAATTGCCCTACTCTAATTTGTTTGGTAATGAACTGATTTCCCCCAGTTGAGTCTGTTTTGCCTGTAATGGTTATCGGTGACTGATCTCTCCCTGTCCTTACCGTGACCCATGAGCCGTTTGCTATGTTTTCTCTCCCTCCTGTAGATAAGGAGGTGAGTTAGAGTGGCTTTGCTGAGAAGCTGGTGTCCAGATGGGGTCAACCCACCACAGTCCTTTTCGGCCCCGACCACATTACTCTTCCTGAAACCACAGATATCTGAAATCTTCAGTGTGTATCTTCTACTCTCCTTAATAGTAAATATTGTGTAGCTGAAGTCTCTGCTTGTTCCAGCTCCCAGCTGGCTGGAAGACCTGGATCACTTGTAGTTCCTTCAATAAATAATTTGTTGCAACTGTAGATTCCTTAGCTACACAGCTTGAGCCTGAGTTAATGTTTCCTCTTCTTTCCACTTATGTTGGCAAAGGAAAAAAACAAAAACAAAAAACCAAAACAAAACAAAAACCACAAAAAACCCAAATAAACAAAAAAACCCAAAAAACACAACAAACAAACAACAAAAAACCCACACAAAAAAAAAAACAAAACAAAAAACAAACAAAACCCAACAACAACAAACAAACAAACAAACAGCAACAAAAAACCAACCCAAAAACTGTGCTAGTGTTTCTGAGGTTCCTGAACAAATACAGGAACTAGCTTCTAGAGATCAGGTGTCTCAAACATGTCTCCCAAGGTTCATTCCTCTGCAGGTAGCAGTTCCCTGGAGTACTGGTAGGAGAGGATGCCAGCTTCTGCTAAGTCTCTGCAAGTCTGCTAGAGTGTGACAAAAGTCTTCAGAAGTGTATTAATTAGCTAGACAAGAGGAGAATGGAAAGAATGAGGTAGTCTTGGTAAGCATCTATACTGTAATTTTCCTGGCTCTTTCTAGGAAGATCCAGTGAAGATATTAATGTATCTTCACCAGAATGAATGGGGAGAATGGGTTCAAATTCAAAGACAGTAAGTTTAGGTTGAATACTAGGGAAAAATTCTTTACTGTGGGGGTGGTGAGGCACTCTAACAGGCTGCCTGGGGAAGTTATGGATGTCCCATCCCTGGCTCAAGGCCAGGTTGGATGGGACTCTGAGCAACCTGGTCTAGTGGAGAGTATCCCGGCCCGTAGAGGGAAGGTTGGAACGAGATGGTCTTCAAGGTACCCTTCCAACCCAAACCATTGTGTGACCTGTAGAAGTGATTAGAGGTTGTGACTGAGCTGTCTTGTGTTGATGTCTGGCAGGAAAATTGAGCTCTGATAGTCAAGTGTAGTTGTCTGAATGTCCTCTTACCAGAGCACGAGAAAAGAGCAAAGGACCTCATCTCTGGAGCACCTCTTAAACATTTTTGTGCTCTGGAAGTTTCATATATTTCTGACCTCTTTCTAGTGTTCTATCAATGAGTGTGGGTGGCTTACCATGAAGACCACAACAAAAGAGCCCCAGATCTTTAACTAATTTAAACAGTTTTTTTTCTTTTTCTGTTGGGTCCCAATGTGTTTATTCCGTGTCTTCTGTTCTCTGTCAGCTGTAGCTTGTGTTGTTTTATGTAGTTTGAAAAGACTGTACAGAGTCACAGAATTAACTGCGTTAGAGAAGACCTTTGAGATCATTGAGTCCAACCTATGACTAACCCCACCTTGTCAACTAGACCATGGCACCAAGTGTCACATCAAGTCTTTTCTCTTAAACACCTCCAAGGACAGGGACTCCATTTGTTTTTGGCACAGGCATACAGCCTTCTGGTTTGATATAGCAATTTCCATGGCCTCATCATCCAGTGTATAATGCAAATTGTTACATTTTCTTGAAATCAGTGTATTGTTATGTATGAATGGAGCATGTGTTGACCCTTATAGAAACTTTCTAGGTGAACACAATGTTAGATTTGAGTCTACTGTAACTGTATTTTGTTTTAGCTCCATGTAGAAGTTGATTGGGGTAGGAGTTTCTGTTGGAGTAAGACTGCAAAGGGGACTCCAAGGGAAGGAGCAAGCTGCTTGAAAACACACCAGAAGACCCACAAGAATTTTTTTGTCTGAGTTATGGCCCTAAGGCTCATCCCATTTCTAGGATTTGTTTTAGAAATTAAATCCAGGTTGGAGCTCCAGGTTGATGTGGGTTGTAAAGGGGCCATTTTTGCCTTCTGTTCTCAGTCATCTCTAATGTCTCTTCTGAAAATAATTTTTTGTCTTGGGCCCATTTCCCTCTCTTGGCTACATACATTTTCATGTTTGGAATAAAATTTTCTACTTTGTGTTTTAATTCAGTCTGTCCTTGATATTAGCCATCTCTGATTGGCTTTTGCTATCAGCTGTGTACCGTGTCCCTCATTTCTTTATCCTTCCTAGCTTTGGTGTTGACATTGATTTAAATGATCTATATGGTGCTTATAGGGTGAGATATTGGGATGCAGAGAGAGATTCTGGGTCAGCTGTGAAAGGACTGTATGTTGCAGTGTGATACAAGTATATTTCAGAACTGAAGCTTCATCTTTTTGACAGGAGAGGGAGGCTGTGTGCAAGGAAAGACTGTAGGCTGTTGTTTCTGCATTGCTGGGAAGGAAGATGTTTTTCTAGAACAGTTCTGTTCCCTGGATCATTGCTGGTTCCTTTGGGCTTTTTGGAGGCAGAACTCTCTTTGGATTTTCTTTGTTTGGTTTTGTGGGGGGGAATGTATGTGAGAATGAGTGGGTTTTTGTGGGGGAGGTTCTGAACAGTTTTTAGTGTGGTTTTGTTTTCTGAGGGTTTGTTTTGTTAGTCTTTTGTTGATTTTTTTTCCCCCTCTTCCTGCTCTCCCATTATTTTATTTGCAGTGCTTTACACCACCTGGTGAGCCTGCAGAAACTGTGTTAGGTATTGCCTGGGGACTCTCCTTTGCAAGCTATTTCTGACAGAGAACAATGTCAGTCAGGTCCATTTTTTCACATTCAATTTTGTCTCATCATGCTTCCCCTAGAGAAGAGAATGAAAATTTAATTACACGAGACTTTACACACCTTTTTTTTGGTTTTGAAATCTGCTTTGAAGAGCCCATGCATATTTATCACTGAAGGCATAATACTCTGAATAAATATTCTTTCAAGTGTTACATCCCCATTCTGTGTGTTTTAACCCTGCAGCTGGAGAGGGGGTGGTGTTAATTTGAATGACAGAAAGTGCTCAGAACAGAGCCTGTTCAGAAGTGATATGACAGTTATTTGATTCACCCCTGGACAAAATGCTGATAAATGGTCCATCTGCTTTTATGTCGTAACCAGCAGGGGCTCTGTGGTGTTAATGAATTCATTGCTTCAGAAAACAGTGGCAGAGCAGGTATTCTACCTCAACCTTTTCAGCTCTCATTTTTGCTATTGGGGATTTAAATTTAAAAAAGATTAAGTACTGTCCATAGGCCCATACTTGTTCACTGCTCTCTGTATGTGAAGGTGCATCATCTTGACAGGCACTCCCTTTGCTGAGTAGGAAACTGGCTGATGGCTGGGCCCAGAGAGTGGTGGTGAATGGTGTTACATCCAGGTGGTGGCTGGTCACAAGTGATGTTCCCCAGGGGTCAGTATTTGGATTAGTCCTGTCTAATACCTTTATCAATGAACTGGATGAAGGGATCAAGTGCTTCCTGTCAGTTTGCAACAAGTTGGGACCAAAGTGAAAGACCTGATCTGCTGGAGGGTAGGAAGGCTCTACAGAGAACACTGGACAGCCTGGACAGGACTGATGGGCCAAGAACAATTGTGTGAGGTTCCACAACATGTCAAGTGCTGAGTCCTGCACCTTGGTCTCAACAACCCCTCAACAATGGAATGCTGAAGGCTGGGGCAGGTGGCTGGAAATCTACCTGGTGGAAAAGGACCTGGGGGTGCTGGTCAACAGTGGCTGAACAAGAGCCAGTGTGTGCCCAAGTGGCCAAGAAGGCCAATGGCATCCTGGCCTGGATCAGAAGTATGGTGACCAGAAGGACCAGGGCAGTGACTGCCCTGTACTCAGCACTGGTGAGGCCACACCTCAAACCCTGTGTTCAGTTTTGGGTCTCTCACTGCAAGAAAGACACTGAAGTGCTGGAGCAAGTCCAGAGAAGGACAATGAAGCTGCTGGAGGGTCTGGAGCACAAGTCTTATGAGGAGCAGCTGAGGGAGCTGGGCGTGTTTAGCCTGGAGAAGAGGAGGCTCAGGGGAGACCTTATTGGTCTCTACAATTGCCTGAAGGTAGGCTGTAGCCAGATGGGGGTCAATGTCTTCTCCCCAGCAGCAAGTGATAGAACAAGAGGAAATGTTCCCAAGTTGTGTGAGAGGAGGTTTTTTTCCCCTGAAAGGGTTGTCAAGTCCTGAAATGGGCAGTCCAGGATGTGTTGGTGTATGGTACAAACAGGATAGGACCACTAGGAGATGTTCCTTGAGCCTTTATTGCGACATCAGCCTCCTAAGAGGTTGAGACAATTGAAAGATGGCAACAGCTCATGTCTTGCCAGCAGTGGCCAAAGATCTCTTTGTTACAGGGCATTTTAAAGGTTTTCCAGCCAATAGCATATTGCTAAATCTTACAGACAATTGTTCTAGCCAATCACTAAAAGCACATGTACATGCCTACCTGTAAGCCTTTTATTAACACAATACCCTTATTAAGCTTACAACCTTCTACTATCTTGCTAGGTATATTTTTCTGCAGTCTTAAGGTCTATCCTAGCCAAGCCTAAAGACTCAAACTATTGTTTCATGTCCTTGCTTGCTGTACTATTTTTAACTTTTCCTGCTTTCAAGCTTTGCAGCTATAGCTAACTCTAAATTCTTCTGCTCTTTCTGTTTCTGGGGCCTGCTTTCACAGCTTCTGAAAATCTTCTTATCTTTACTAGTAATTTCCCACACAGGGAAGTGGTTAATTCACCATCCCCAGGGATATTTAAAAGACATGTTGATGTGGCCCTTAGGGGCATGGTTCATGGTGGACTTGGCAGGACTGGGTTAATGATTGAAGTTGATGGTTTTAAAGGACTTTTCCACACGAAATGATTCTATGAAATGTACCTTTCTGAAAGCAGGTACTCTACTTGAGTTTCAAAAAGATTTTAGGTATTCAACATGTTTTTTTTAAATTTTCATTAGGTATGTTCCTTACAGTCAGCATGAGTGTTAGAAGTGTACGTATGCATTATATAAATACATATGAATATTTCCATTATGTAGTTAAAAGATTAAAGTATAACAAAAGTGAAATTTTGTTTAAAGAAATTTGTGCATATGTTAAATTGGGCTGACATCTAGTGGTGGGAATACTTCTACGGTAGTAAATGGTCTATGGATCCTTTGGTTCTGTGGGTATTTTAAGTTAAACAAAGGTGAATTGAAACTATGCTTTTCTTAGAGAAGGCCAGAGAAGACCCAGTTTCCTCAAAAGAAGGGCTGTCCCTGGAGTTCCTGCCCTTTATCTTTCCTGAAAATAATCTTCCCTCTGTCTGCTTTTCACCTCTCATCATCCTTTGGGGTACACTGCATTGCTATATATTCTGTATGGTCTATATGTTAACAGAGCACATGAGTACTTCAAAATCCAAGTAAGCTTTCCTGCTGTTTCCTGCTGAATAGCTGATGATGCACATCGTGGCTCTAAATTAGAAACTGAAGGAGATGTTCAGGATGTTTTCTACCAGTATCCAGCTGATTAAACAGCTTCTGTTAAAGGGACAGAGCTTTCACTTCATAGAATCATGGAACTGTTTGGGTTGGAAGGAACCTTAAACACCATCAAGTTCTGACCGCCCCGGCCATGGGCAGGGACACCTTCCACTAGATCAGGTTGCTCAGGGCCCCATCCAACTTGCATGTTTCCAGGGATGGGGCATCCACAGCTTCTCTGGACAACCTGCTCCAGTGCCTCACCACCCTCACAGTAAAGAATATCTTCCTAATTCTAATCTAAGCCTGCCCTCTTTCAGTTTGAAGCCATTCCCCCTTGTTCTGTCACTACATGTTCTTGTAAAGAGTCCCTGCACACCTGTAGAATCCCTTCCAGTTATTCTTTGCATCCCTTGCCAAGTCTAGTTCCAACTTCACCTTGGCCTTCTGCCCCCATACCTGTACAACTGGACTGCATTCATATACCCTTCCCAGGTTACCCACTCTTGCTTCCTTTGCCTGCACACATACTTCTTGCCCTTTAGCTTTACCAGCAGGTCCAGACTTAGTGATTCCCATCTCCTGCCTTCCTTGCCAAATTTCTTGTGCCTGGGGATCACATAATTTGTGATAATTTGTGTGCTCCATGAAGATGCCATTAAAATTTTGCCAGTTCTGTTCTGCTCTCTTGTCCCTGAGGAACGTTTCCCAGGGAATTGTATTAACGAGTTCCTTGAGGAGCTGGCATTTACTTTCCTGAAGATGATCAGGCCTTTAAGGGGAAAAAAACCCCCTCAGCTGAAAAATTATGAAGTGGACTTTTGGCTGGTCTCTAAGAAGGTGTAATAGAAAGCCTGAATTTCTGGATCACTGGCTTCAAGGTTATGTTAAAGAGAGCTGCAAGGAGGATGGTTAGGGCCCACCTAATCCAGAGTATGTAGCACTTGGCCATAACTAGCAAAGTCATGTAAGTTGAAAAAGGAGGCTCCCACGGCTGAGGATAAAACAGCACTGACTGCTTGAAAAAAAAAGCATGAAACAATGATCACTTTCAGACTGGCTGAAATATATGGACCTTGGATATAATAGGATATAATAAGACCATTGGTTTATGCAATATGGTGAACTTGATAATGTTAGCTCTATTTGAAGGTGCTGCCTCTACTCATGCTCCTACTTCCTTACAACATAGATACTACAATGCCTACAGAAGTGAATTTGCTCACCAGATAGAGGCCAGCACTGTCTGACCTGGGTAGCACTGCTCATCTTGGGATTATTTTACTTCTTATTTCATTTTAAATTATTTTCTTAATAACTGTAGCTCTTACTATACAGCACCAGTGGGTTTACAGGGCCATGTATGATGCGTTTTACCCATGTCTAGGGTTTTGCATGTCTTTTCTAATTTAATTTTATGGGTCTCTTTCATTGCACCATAATGTCTATCTGTCATCAGCTTTTATAAAGAGTACAAATAAAGATGGTAATGCAAATGAGTGTAAATCCCTGAAGCAGAATTCAAGAATGTGGTGCCAAGGTAAACCATAATCCAGCAATATAATTTTTCCCCTCTCTGTCTGTTCAGTTATTAGTGGATTGAACACACTGGTTTTAGTAAGGAAGAAGGTTCTTGGCTCTTATATGGACAGTTATTCATATGGCTTAATTATTTACTTTGGCAATTTATAGAAAAAATTCTTATTGGGCTTGCCAGTGATAAAAGATGAACTTTCTAATTCCTACAAACCTTTTTAGATTTACTAGATGTTTTTAGTTCTTCCAGAGAATGCATTGTTTTCTAGTACATGTTTTTGCACTGGTTATAAATCAAAGTAATTTTCTTTATAAGAACAAAGAGAAGACTTCAGGGTGACCTAATTGCAGCCTTCCAGTACTAGAGGGGAGCTTACAAAAAAGTGGAGAGAGATTTTTTTAAAAGAGTATTTGGTGACAGGGCAAGGGGGAATGGCTTAAAACTGAAAGAGACCATACATTTAAATTAGATATTAGAAGGAAAATTTTTACTGTGAGTGTGATGAGGCGCAGAAACAGATTACCCAGAGGAGCTGTGGCTGCCCCATCCCTGGAAGTGTTCAAGGCCAGGTTGGATGGGGCTCTGCACAACCTAATCTAGTGGAAAGTGTCCCTACTCACAGCAGGGAGGCTGGAATTAGATGGTCTTTAAGGTCCCTTTCCAACCCAAGTCATTCTTTGATTCTCTGATTCTTTACGACAGCCTATTTCATTAGTTTGAATGTAAAAATTGTTCTAAGCAGCACTCACTGGATTTGCAAGTAGCTAAAATGATTGACAATTAGACAGCCAGACAATCAGTGTTCCCATGTCTGTCCAAGCGTTCTGGTGCTGTATCAAGTAACTGATACATGATAGCTGAGCTATCACATAGCAGGCCCTAGCTTACCACTGAAATAGCAGAAAACTTCCCATTCCCTTTACCAAGCGGACATCTTTCTGAATTAGTTGTTTATCTATATATTGCCTTTTTCAAACTAGAAAAAAATTCCAATCTACTAACATTCTCAAAGTAGCATAATGGAATACTAGTTGGTAATGCTCTTAATTAGCCAAGTACTTTTCTTAAAATATTAAAATTGGTTTAGCCTTTGTCAGCAATGACAGTGGTAAGGCCTGGCCTCATTATTTCCTCAGTTATAAGTAGCAGGACTAGTGTTAACTTCATTAATTTTCTTGAGAAACTGAGAATTTAAGTGCTTTAAACTTGTTTCATGTCACTGCAAGAGGCTTCTAATCAATATTTTCTCTCTTCATAATTGAAACAGCTTCAGTACCATTAAGTTTTACTGCATGAATCTTTTGACAAATTACCTACTGTATCAAACACAGTAATTATTTTTTCAAGGTTTTGTGTACCAGCATGCTGCTCAGATTAAGCAATATCATTATTCTAATTTTACAGTAATTCTTAATTTCTATCACCAGTAGCAAATCAAGGGTGAAGCAAATAACAGGACTGGAAGGGAACAGTCCTCTGGTTTAACCCCAGTTCATAATTTTCCAAGGATATGTTAGCATCCCTCTTTTCTTCAAAGAAAGTCTCTGCATATTCTCAGTCCAACTTCCAGCAGATCCTCCCGTCTTTGTTCTCTACTCCTATTCCTGTCCCTCAGAGGACTCTTCTTATTCCCTAAGAGATTTCTTGACTTTGGCATATTTATTTCCTGTGGTGCTTCAACAGACTGCACACTTCAACACAAGTGGTGCCTGCCTCAATACAGGACTTGTGCATCCACGTGGCAAGAAGGTCAAGCCCTACTGCCACATCTGGCTGCAGCACCAGTCCCCTCCCTCTTCCTGCTTGGCCAGGTGCTTGCCATCTCTGTTGCTACTCCTAATAGTGATTGTCTTGGATCTTCCACAATGCTGATACAAAAAATTATTGTGGCACTGTCAAATACTGTGATACAGCATTATTAAAGTGATTTGAAAAGCATTAAGGTGTATAAACTTCCTAATGGTACAGTTCCATCTACTGTGTGTAAATGACTGCAGTATTGAAATGTCATTGCAGTTGCTAGAAAACTACTTTAATCACTTCAGTAAATGCATTGCTGTGTGAAGCATATTGTAATACTCAGCATGCTGTCACTGACACTGAGCATGTAAACATAGCACAATTATGTAGTTCCTGTACTTGTGGTGATAGACTACAAAGTCTGTTTACTCTGGCTGTTCTTATCTTAGCAGTAAGATAAAAACCATGAGCCACAACAAAGTCAGTCAAATATCTCAGTTAATGTTTCGCAAGTGTGCCAAGTCATCCATGCTTTTCCCTCTTCCCAAAGAAGGTATGTATATCAAAGTGCTCATGAGAAAGACAACTGAGCCTTTGGCACCCAGGGTGCATCACCCAGTAGCACATCTGCTTGCTGTAAAATGTGCATTTATCTTGGGCTGTTGGTAATACTGGCTGTGTTGGCTTTCTGGCAGGCTTCCTACCACATCCGTGGGTGATGTTCCAGCTCTGGAAATGAAAGAGTACAATTTCATTTCTTTCCCTTGCAGTCCGTTAACAAGAGTACTGAGTACAAAGTCCTTATTATTTTACTCAGTATTGCCAGTGTAATTAAGCCTCTGAGAATTGATTTGGCATTCACTTCAGCCACTGAACAGCCCTCTAAGTCATATCGGGGACTGGTTACCTACATCAGTAGTGGGCCTGTCCACCAGCTTCCAATAGGACCTGCTAGAAAGGGAACTGTGCAATAGGCTCTGCAAGATCACAGGGAACAAAACATTTATTTGGAGTAAATGAGTGGTCCTTTTTCAGTCGTGTTGTTAAAGGAGAAAAAATTAGCCAGATGTTCACTATGGAAAATTATTGATTTACATAAGCTCTGTCCCAGATGAGTTCTTAAATAGAAAGGAAAATGAGGCCTTCACATGTGTTGGTCACTGCCCTGTCCAGGTAAGCAATGATGCCTCAGGAATGACTGTTCCCAAGCCACTGTTCAAGGCCTGGCCCATATGATGTGTGTGGATGGCTGACAGAGGTGTGAGGACCAAAGAAGTTTGGCACCATGGAAACTCAGAGGCTTTGCTTTGAGGAGAGAGAGGCAGGCCTGACTGGGAGGATGTGATTCCTTTCAGAGCGTGGTCAAGTTGAGGGCCTGACGTAGAGGCCATGTCACATTTCTGGTCCTGAGCTTCAGTGGTAGCAGAAGGCCTTAGACAAGCTGGCCATGCACAATCAAATGCCACTGCATCTGCTCACAGTTAAACAGCAGGGAAAGGCATCTGACCATCCTTCCTGATGTGTTAGTAGCTCACTATTCATTTTCTTCTGTGTGATGCTGGTAGACTGCAGCACTGAGCTCTAATACTCCCCTGCTATGGTTGCAGAAACAGGCTCTGCCGAAAAGTAGTGGGTAAGGCCCTTTGCAGTTTGCTAAGTTGGTGACTCAAGAAGGAAAGGATGAATATAAGCTGCCTTAGAGTATGATGTTGAGATGTGTCAGAGCTTGGGAAGCCACAAATCTATTGGCACAGACACCGTGATGTGATATTAGCAAGATATTGTCCATGCAACCTCTGAAAAGCAATCCCTGCTATTATCTTACCCTGATCACTCTGGGTTTCATTCTAGACTGAGCCACTTGAATTTCTGGGGTATTTAATATGTAGATGAGGTGTCTGGCTACTCCCAGGCTTGCTTCTTAGGATTATTTTTAACATGAACACAGCTTTTTTCTGTTACCTTTGGGAGAATACTTTAATCAGTTGGGGGTTCTTGCAATTGAATGCAAAGTGACACTCAACTGCTGCTGGTTCAGAAAGTTTGCAGCTGTTCATGTGAGAATCTCATGTGTCTCATTCAAGGCGAATGAGGTCGTGAGTGACAAAGTACCTTGCAGTGATTTTTCTTTTCTTCCCCTAAAGACTAGGAGGAAAGCAGAGATATTCCTTTCTGTTCCCCTTATCCCCCAAAAAGAGTAAGTCTGTATTTGATCTATTTTTCTTCTTTCTTTCCCTAATGCACAAAACTAGGTCATAAAATCCATCTGTAGACTGCTTGGCAAATTTCTCTGGACTTGCTTGAAGAATTTGTGACAGTTTTGATGTAGTCAGTGCCTTTAGCCACCACTGGTTTTAGAAGGTATGTGTTGGTACAGACAAATGCAGCATTGCTTTCTTTTGGTTAGTCAGCCAATTGTACCACGCAGCACAAACAGCAGTTAATTTCTCAGTCACAAGTACTGTTAAACAGTATTATTTGAGCTGATTTTGTCTGCTATGTGCAATAGACTAATACTAAGGACTCACAGACTCCTGTTACTATTCAAAACATGGTGATTTCCCTGAAGAGTTTCTAGGTGGGTATTTGATCTTGGTGTTTAAGTTGCAGGAGGTCTGGCATCCTCCTCCTTCTATGATAAAAAGCGAGATTTGGTTCCTGCAAATATGCTCTGCAATAAGCCTTCCAATTGCTTTTATAACTTTTTGTAATCAGTGAAGTGGGACTTACTGTTGATGTGTGGCCTCAATCTTTTGATGAATACTGTCCTGACATGGCTATTGCAGAGCTAAAATTAGGCCATATTTAGATGCATGAATTTAGAGTATAGTGTCAGGAGTGAATATATGGGTTGTCAATATATTGGCCAGTAGTTGTACTTTCCATAAGATAAACCTTCATAAATACTCTCAGATAATAACTCATTTTTTGTGCACAGAATAATTTAGTCCCAACAAAATTTATCTGATGCTGGGGAGAGTCTGATTGACAGCAGCCATCTCACCATAATCCTCTTCCCTCATTGCAAAAGTTCTCTTTTCTCAGTTATGGCTCATTTGGAAAGCCCAAATCTCAAATATGTTCATTTTATTAGAAGAGGTCAGTCCCAAAGTCCAGCTGGATAATCCCTTAGTTGTCGATTAAAAATTCTTGGTCTTTCATTCATTATTTGCATTTCATTTCTGATCTCTCAGGATTCATGAAGAGTAGGGCTCATGTCCAGTCCATGTGCAAAACAATCTTGTTTCATGAAAAACTGGGACAAAATGGACATAAGCAAAATTTTGAACCTAGATGATTAGTATGAATTATTATTGTAAGGACTATTTTTAAAGTATCAGTGAAGCAAAAACAGTTCAAGTTTTATAAGCTATTAAAATATTTATGAAAATCACTGAACAGAAAACAAGTTCCTCTTTTATGCTGACTTCATGTGTATTAGTGACTGACAAATTTCAGTAAGCATTAATCTCCACTTATGTTATACTCAGAGATTTAGTTTTGCTTCTTAGTTCTGTGTGGTTTTGTGCCAGTCACCCAAATTGCAGGGTCAGCAGCCAGGCAACCATATCCAACATCCTGGTCCAGTCTTGCTGATTGGCATTGCTTTTCAGTCTGTCAGAGGTTTCCAAATGTATTGCATTGTCTTTAAGTTATTAAGTTTTAGTCGGAAAACTGTTTTGCTCATTTTTTGTCAGGTATTAAATTAAATCCTGGTTTTGTGCAGCTCCTTGCAGTTGTATTTTGCTAACCTTTTCCTAAAAAAAGAGTGGATAAAATGTACTGTGTCAATGGATTTGCAAGCATTAAGAAGTCTTTCAGGCTGAGAGTTCATTTTAATACTCATGAGCTGAAAATATTTCATTCGTATTACAAATATATTTCTTCATGTGACTGTATTGCTTGCTGAACTGAAATAATGTTAAAATTCCTTGTACTGATACTATAGCCTTACTTTTCTGCCTTTGATCACATTGGTTACAAATGGCTGTAGATGTCTTATTCCTATTTGATCTATTGTCCTTTGATTTAGTCTTTTCATAGGTAAAAAATTGTGCTTTGAGCTATTTTGAAGTATGTGCACTGGAAGATTTTGTATTTAACTATTTTTGGCATATCCTATTTTCTGCCTGTCTGGAGATTGTTCAAGGTTTTTACTGTACAATTAATCAGATTTTGACTTGGGACAGTCATAAAGAGAGACTGTGAAGCACTTTGTATCACAGTCAACTCCTCCAAAATATCTGTTACAGAGCTAGTTTAATATAAGAAATAGTAATTAGCTATCTTTTTCATCATTCCACCACAAACAGAATTTTTAAAAAATTAAATATACAGGACAAAATATTTGTAGTGGAACATAGACTACAGAAATATCCAAATCTGGATCATGGCACATGTAAATATTGATCATTTTCCTCTGTCAAAGGCCTTTCAGAAGTCAAGGTAGGTACATAAATTGCTTTTCACTTGTCCATTGATCGAGTCATTCCATTGTAGAAGGCCACTAGGTTAGTCAGGCACTATTTTCCCTTTATGAAGTCAGAAATCACAGAAAACAAATATGCTCTGACTTGCTAGGATTAAACCAATATACAAAAGATCTCTACTGCAAATGAAACTTAGCAGAGCACCAGTTGTATGTATGACTGGTGGGCTGTGGACTAACAGTCTAGATTGTCCAAATCTCTATAACAATCATATAAATACTAAATCTAGAAATTAGCACAAATAATAAAAAAGTAATATAGTCACTACTCAAGAATAACGTTTTTCAAGGTTAGGGCTGCAAGATGTGTTTAATAGAATATCTATGATGTAGATATTACATTAACATTGTTTGTCATTAGCAGTGATTTGACATTAGCATTGTTTTTGTCAGATTGCTTTTCTTTAGGAATTAAAAAAAACAAACATATAAAGTCTGGTTTTGACGCCAAAATTGTTACTGTTCCTTCCTGTTTTTTGATGGATTGAAAAATTCACAGATGAGACTAAAACATGCCATGATAGCATATCCATATTATCCTCTTAGTGCAGAGAGAATTAACAAAATGTTCATGCAATTCATCCTCATTCATCAGCCTCACTACACTTGCTGCAATAATTTCTGTATTTAGCCTTGTATTTATTGTCCAATCTTGCATTGTTTTTTCACTTCCTCTCTAAACATCAGAGGTAAACCCAAAGTTTTATTTTAAGCATGGCTCTGTTTTGAGGTCTTAATTTTCTGTTCTACTTCTTGTATTAGGCCTGAAAGTGTTTTTAGGACAAAAATGCTCACTGTGCACATTGCTTGCAGGAGTTGCTGAAAATAATCAGAGTATTGCTTTGTGAGATTGCTACATAAATATGTTGAACTATCTTTAGCAAATTAAAATCATTGTTTATTTGCAAGAGCTTCCAAGCACCATACATTTGCTGACAGGTCTGCATTTCCTGCTGATGAATACATCTTTGAATAATATGACCTTGTTTTGGAGATAGTTACCATGAAAATCTAGTGATGGCTGCCATTCCATGCTAACATGATACTTTACAGGCTTCAATTGCTCTGGCAAACAGTGGAAGCATAAAACTGATGAAGGTAGCAGTCTGAAAATAAAAGAAGGTCTTCTCTTCTGTGAGAAGACCTGTTCTTCTGGAATCAGAATAAGCAAAATTTGAGTGGTTGCCAAATTTTAAGCAAATCTAATACTGCTACAGACCAAAGTAGCCAGGATTTTTGTGAATAGGACATGCCTGTGTGCTGTGGTAGAGTCAGAGAGGTTTTATGAATGTTTTCACAATAATCTGAAGCCTTTCTGCCTTCTTGTTTATAAAAGTAAGTAATTGGTCTATTTTTTGATGTATTTGCTGATGAAAAAGGACTGTAATTTTTTTTTTCTACGCAGAGGACCAAAAATTCACTTGGTCTTTGTATGTTTGTATTTTCTTATACACACCGTCAAAAAAATCTTTGCATATTTCAGCTGTAACTTTTGTTTCTATGGTCTTGAACACCAACAGTGTGGCTATGACTTGTCTCATGAATAGTTAAATTCTGTGGATGCTACTTGTTCCTCTCTTTGCAGCTGCTGTTTCTGTCCTAAGAGTCCTTTTCACTGCCTTGTGTAGAAATGCTGCATTTCCCAGGCTTATTCACAGCTCTAAAGCCATCATGCTCCATTGCAAAGCTTAGATGCAATTAACATCATCCTCTGTCAGCAACATCCTCTGCTCATGTTGTTTTTTCTGTCTTGAACTGTTCATCACTAAATGGATATATTGCTGTATAAATCAATGGTGTACTGACATCTTGAACACTTTATAATTTGTCCTGTTATCTCAAGAAGAATATAGTGAAACTGGAAACATTCTATCTAATATGTGGCTGATTTTGTGATCAAGGAATTGAGTGATTTCTGTATGGTGGACAGTTTGCTGAATCCTTACCCAGGCTCTTTGGTCTCAAAGAGACAGCTGGGTTATACATGTGTAAAGCTGTGACTGGCACAAACTCCATAGGGAGCTTCTTCCACTATCATTCTGTGCCTGAGTTAGTGAGTGTCAAAGCCACCTAGCCCAGGGTAGGGTGCAAAATATAATTCATCATAATATGCTATTCAGCTGTGGAACTGGTCATCACAGGACATTGTGGAGGCTAAAGATTTACATGTGTTTCAAAAACGATTGGATTAATTCATAGATGAAAAAATATCACAATTACTATTAAGTACTCAGGAAGTCCCTGAGATGATGATCCCTGGAAGCAGTGCTGAAGCTTGCACTGCTCAGATCAAACCATACCATCTGGCAGGTCTGTTCTTACTCATTTGTGTGGTTTTGTAATCCAAAACCCAGGGCTCTACTGTGCAAATTCTGGGAAGAAATTTGTCCTGAAACGTCAGCGTCAGTGCAGCTGAAGAAATGAAAGATATCATCACAATGAGAGAAAGTCCCAATGGCTCAGTAAGTTGAGGGGAAAGCAATAAATATCACAAAATGGTTGAGATTGGGAGGAACCTCTGGAAGTCTTCTGATCCATCCACCCTATTCAAGCAGGGCCTAGAGCTGGTTGCCCAGCACTCTGACCCTGCATCCAAGGAGGGAAATTCCAGCACCTCTCCGGGCAACCTGTACCAGTGCTCAGTCATCTTCATAGTGCAAAAGTGTTTCCTGATGCTCAAACAATGTCACCTGTGTTTCAGTTTGTGACCCTTGTCTCTGGCCCTGTCAATGGGCACATCTTGAAAGAGTTTGACTCGGTCCCCTTTTCACACTCCTTTCAGGTCATTTTCTGAAAGCTGCTTTCTTAGTTAGGTATCCTCTGATGTCCTGATGCATGGGGTTGTTCTTCTCCAGCTGCAGGACTTTGCACCTCTTATTCAGCTTCCTGGGGTTCCTGTTGGCCTGTTTCTCCAGCCTGTTAAGCTCCCTTGGGATGGCAGCATGGCTCTCTGGCCCCTGCTCTCAGTTTTGTGTCATTTGCAAACTGGCTGAGCATACACTCTGCACCACCACCTAATGAAGGTGGTAAACAGGATTAAACCTAGTATTGACCCCTGGGGTACATTGCCAGTTACTGGCTTCCAGCTTGACTTCATGCCGCTGATCACCACCCTCCGGGCCTGGCCATTCAGTGAATTTTTGGTCCACCTCCCTGTCTGCTCATCCAGCCTATACTTTGGCAGCTTCCCTGTGAGAATCTTCTGGCAGACAGTGTTGGAAAGCCTTACTAAAGCCTTACTAAATATCCACTGCTCCACCTTTTTCTACCAGGATAGTAATTTTATCATAGAAGGTTGTCAAGTTTGTCAAGCATGACCTGCATTTGGTGAATCCATGCTGACTCTTCCCTATGATTCTTGTCCTTCATGTGCTTAGAAATGATTTCCAGGATTAGCTTCTTCATCACCTTCCAAGGGATCAAGTTGAGTCTGACTGGCCTGTAGTCCCCTGGGTTCTCCTTCTTGAAGATAGAATGACATTTGCTTTTTTCTAGTCTTCAGGCACTCCTCCAAATTTTTATGGGGAATCAAGGATTATAGAGTAGCATTACAATGGCATCAGCCAGTTCCCTCAGGTTCATCATCCATCCCCAGGAAGAACTCCATGATATTTGGGCTATCCAATATCTAAAAGGAAAGTCTATCAGCAGCTCTGTCTTGTAAGCTGAAGCAGGAAACAAGCAACACTGAAGCAAGTCTAAGAAGTGGGAGATTATTGCTAGTGGTTGAAAATTACTGACACATAACAAATGAGTTCAAGCTGGAATTAGTAAGTGTGATGCTTATGCTAAAATCACTACGGAAGTTAATAAATAGCATCAAAATGATCAGCAGTTCAGCAGGTAGATGCCCTAGATGTTACTGAAGATATGGGTATTCAATATAGAAAACTCATTCAATTGGCCTTTTTAGCTTGATTTGTATGCCTGAATTGTGTTACTGCCAGCTGCAGCAAGTTTTAGCTTCAAAAGACAGCACAATGACACTCTGGAGGGAACAGCTACCCTCTTCTGCTCATCAACAGACTTCAAGTGCAGCTCTGGACTTAAGAGAAAAGGTTTTCATACTAGAGTCCTGTCTAAGCTCTTTAATCTTTATTCCCTGCCAAAACCAAACTCAACAGAGTAATCTGTTTGGGCAGATGGAGGCAAAGGCTGTCATTTTATGCAGTTCCATACTATTGATATTCTGAGTGTTATTCAGTTTGACCTGCCCACAAACAGCTCACTTTATCTTTCCCATTCCTAAATTCCCCTACCTGAAATTCAGTTTTGTGTGACAGCTCTAACATCACATAGTTATTCTAATTCCTCCAGCTCTTGCTCAGTGTCACAAGCATCCAATACATCTGCAATATTTTTAAGAGAAGTATTGCTTCTCTGCTTTCTTAGCTTTACCTCGTGCTACCACAGATGACAGTTCAGCTGACAAAATAAAAATTTGCATCACCCACTGACTGTGCTAACTCCTGGTAATGGCCATGTTCTTCCAGATGCTGCAAAAACAGATCTACAAGCATGAAAGCAGTAGGCTGCAAGAATTAGAGTATATCCACTGACTCCAAGGTAGGTAAGTAAAGGCTTACTTGTCTTAAAAGACTAACTTCTCCTGTGAATATATTTTCAGGGTTATTGGAGAGCTTGGGAGAGTGTCTACTGAATATAGTTAAGCTTGAATTTGTAGATATTCACCAGATTCACTACTTCAAGGACTTGTAGCAAAGGAGGAGGAGAATGCTGCCTTGATGCACGATAAGGTGGCATGTTAGCAGCTTTTTTTGGGGGATGTTGAGCTTGACAAAGATGCTCAAGCTAGCGGAAGCAGAAGCCATGGTCTCTCTGGAGCCTTATCTAGCCAAAGTAGAGGCAGATTAGAAAAACACAGAGATAACATTGAATTGGACAAAACATCAAAGTCACTCATGCATGAGAAGATCCTTCTGGATACTGAAGGTAGATGCAGATACCTGATACCAAGATGAAGGTGGAATGCAGAAAAACTGCACTTCTACATGAGTAGCATTTAGTGATCATCAGCTGGACCCAAAGAAAATGTTTATGTCTTGGGTTTTTGAATGGATACCCTGAGAATAACAGTGCCATGGTGGGCACTGATGCTGGCTTTTCATTGCACCTCTAAGCTTCTCTTCAATGCAGGATGGAATGTCTTAGAGCCTAGCTTTTGAGATAGAGGTGACTGGATTTGTGCTTAGACCCTATTTTTCGAGGTAGAAGTGGTTGGATCTGTGCTGTAAATTCCAGTAATGGATGCTACAACAACTGGAGAGGAGATTCTTTTTTAGAATTAGAGCTGTTGTCTAGGATGACCTGTTCAAACTGAATGGGCAGATGATGGCCTCACTGATCTCTCAGCCTGCCTAGGCCATCTTTTTAAAATTCAGTTTTCTTAACCACAGATCTGTATAGCAATATCTTTCTGCCTCTGAATGTAGGCAGAAATATAGTCTCCTCAGGACTGCCAGGATTCTGTGCAGCTTCCATGGCTGCCAGACTGTTACTAATGCCAGCTGCAGAGTTTTTAATCTTCAAGGTACAAATTATATCTGGAGCTAGGCATCTGAAACTGTTTTCTCTCCTTGTGACAACTGCTTCTTTCAGCATTGGAATTGTGTGCAAATGGCACTTCTCTTCATGGCACTGATCTTTCAACTTGAAATCATAGTAATTTCCTTTAGGAAACTATCCCAGGGACTGCTGCAGAACTTTTGCATATTTGGGGAAGCAGACATTCCTGGGGTTAGGCCTATTTGTATTCATCCAGCCCCTTAAAGTTTGCCATTGTGTAGTCAGTTGACAAATGCACACACTGGTCAAGGTATTGAGGTGGTCAAGGTTAGTGAGTGCTTGTGTGTTTATATCAGAAGGAGACACAGTGTCTGCCAAGCCTTAGTGTGATGTTTGAACCTTGGGTGGTAGGCTGGTGTGTCTGTGCCTGGGAAAAGGATCTTGGCTTTATCTTTCTGACCTTGGTGTCTCAAGTGCAGCTGCTGTATTCATCTTTCTCAGCGGTCTTTAAGGGTGATGGAACCTCCAACATTCAAATTACTCAGTCTTCCTCATCAAACTTGTTCATTGTGGACATGCATGGGTTTTTCTCTCTTTTACTCATGGCATAGCTCTGGAGGGCAGCATAGTGTCCTGGAGAATGGGGTGTTAGTGCTAAATAGCAAATGTTAGGCTCCAGAAAATTGATATCGAGAGAATTTTGGTCCCACTGTTGTTCATCCTGTATGTATACATTAGTCATTCCTATCAGAAACAGAATGGTGATGGCTCAGGTGAGCTGGCCTACCACAGCAGTACCATAGATCTGAATGGGCGGCTCAGGCCCTTGACCTGGAGTAAAACCTATGATAAGTGGAGTAATTCTTGTGATCCCATCTGCAGGAAAAAAACCAAAAAACAACCAGGCCCACAAACTGGAAAGAGAAGACGTCAGAGAACTTCTGGAAGAAGTACAAGGAGCAAATGCAGCGGATGTAGCAGTAAGATCAGTGAGAGCAGATGTCATTGTACAGAGTGCTGCACAAAGGTGGGAGCCTCCTTTAGGTGCCTGTTTCTGTGCCCTGAGCAGGCAAACAGTGCACACAGTGCATGTGCAGTATTGAAGAATTGTGCAGGTGAGAAGATATCTAAGAACATAGAATCAATACTGAGCACTGCAAGTGCAGAGTGGACGTAGCAGCAGATGTGGTCTGTATGATGCTCTTTGGGCTTCAAAGAGAAAATTGCTGCCTGGGGAGATGTTTGTGGTCATGTAGATGTAACCTAAGGTAGCCATAATGTAGTTCTTGGTACCTAACCACATCCAGCTTAATGATGTGTGTCTAATGAGCTAAAGGCATTATTTAAATGTCTATTTAAAACCAGGTTTCTACAGAGAGTTGCCTTTTATTTCTGGTTGTCACAGTGTTCTTCCAAACCAGAAAAAGTTTGTATATCATATATGTACATTATTATATATCTACTCAGGCAGTGTTACTAACCTGGTAGGCCAAGTCACGTGTAGCCATCACCATTCAACTCCTGAAGGGAACACATAATGTTTGTGTACAGGATGAACCATGTTAACAGACACACAGATAAATATGTACAGAGAAAGACCACAGTGACAAGAAACATTTGTTCTGAATGAAGTCTTTTTAGGTCTAGTAATAGAGTTGCATTTCTGTGCCATGGATGTATTTTGAACTTGTTATACAAAATCTGTGTTAAAAAACCCAATAAACTGGGCCTATTTTAATAGCTATTAGGTGGAAATTAGTGTCTTTTGGGGAACAATTAGAGCTCCTCCTAGTGCCTTTGGAGTAATATTGTAGAGGAGCTGTACCAATTACACTCAAAATATCTTGCAATTTTCACAGAAATAAAAAGTAATTAACAGCTTGCCTTAGTAAGTCTCATTATCTAAGTTCTGAACTGTTTCAAAGCTAGGATTTTAACTGCAAAATTATTGGAAAGCTGTCCCTTAAGAACTATTTCCTGTTCCTTTTTATCTCTCTGTCTTATAAAAACAGATTGTAGAGTACTTGTTTGTGATACTGCTGCTGGGGAAAACAGTCACATCTTCGGTTTATTAGAGCCAGAGAAGACAACTAGGAGAACTGGATAAATCTGTGCATTTTCATGATGAGACTGTTTGAAATTACCCATCAGCATGTGTGATAATTTTCTGTTTATCTTACATTTTCAAAACAAATGTATACTCTAAAGAATATTAGCTAGTTAATTGTGGTTAGAGCCTAAGCTTTGTATGCCAATAAATCAAACTGAGAGAGAATTCTTCCAGCCTATTTTACACTATTCTTCCTGAACTCTGAATTCCTTTGTAAAGCAAAACTTTACTATAGCAAAGACATATAAATGCTAACTAGTACTTTAGTAATAGAATAACATTAATATTTGTCATAATCTATATAAATATAAGGGTTGTTCAACCTGGAAAAGAGAAGAGAAAGTTTAGGGATGACCTAATTGCAGCCTTCTGGTACCTGAAAGGAGCCTGTGATGGTTTTATCACGTTCTATATTTCATTTGACTGGAAGAATATAAAAGCAAAACAGGCCCATCTTTAAATTACAAAGATAGTTTATTAATACACACAAAACAACAAAAAAAAAGGGAAAACAACAACAACAACAACAACAAATGAAACTTCTAAAACATCTTTCTCTTTCTAAGTTTTTACCTTTCTTCACTCAACATAAAAAGACATAACCTGCAACTTCAGCCAGTTTTACCATTTTAAAAATAACCTTTTATCAGTTCTTTTAGGAAAGGAGTCTCTCTGAGTTCTATATAGACATCCCATGCTCTACATCTGCGAGGATTTTTAAAAGAACTCCTGCAAACTGCGAAATCCTACCCATTAGCAGCTCTCTTAACACTGCACATAGGCCATATTTGCTTATTGGGGTACTGTTTAAGGATGCCTCCTCTAGTATGACACAAAGATTCTCTTCTTCTGTTTCTAAAATCATCTCAAGACTCAAAACCAAATCTCCTCTTTCTTTAGGAGCAAGAAGCTTCATATCACTTTTAACTAGAACCTTACATCCCCCCAAAAGCATTTATATGTTACAGGAAAAAAAACTAGTTCAGTCTCTATAGTTTACCAGAAATGTCCAGCCAAAATTAGGCCACTCCTTTGTCCTTTGCCTTAAAGTCCTTTGCACTCTCCCTTCACCGACTGTAGCTTCATGCTGTGTCTTTCTATGGCTCATTCGCTATATTTGTTCTTCTTCCGGAGAAAGATGATGTTTAGGAAAGTCCATCTGCTAGCAACAAAGGGTTAAACTTTTCGGGCTGCCAGGCTGCCCACGTGGCTCTGCGGCGGGAAACTGAGTCGTTTAGAAGCCATGCGCTGGTTTCTTCGGCTTGAAAAGAAGAGCAAGGGCGAAGGGGCACTCCGTCCGAGCTCTCTGTCCTCTCCATGCTGCTTGCTTCTCTGCGAGACAGCGGCTCCTAAAGCTCCGGCCCGGCCCGCCCCGGCTCCAGCGGCATCGGGGCCGGGCCCGGCCCGGCCCGCCGCAGCCGCCCGGGGTGGGGGGGCAGCGAGGCCGGCCCGGCCCCGGCGGCTCCCTGTCCTCAGTCTGCCACCCTGAAGACAAAGAGATTGCTCCTCCCCCCACCCAGCCTTTTTAAGCATTCCGCCAAAAGTCGCAGCTTGTCTTCTACTGGATAAATTGCTTGTCAATCAAAAAGGCTGACCCCGATTGGAACAAAATCAGGCTCTTCCTAGCCTATGACAGAGCCTACAGGAAAGATGGAGAGGGACTTTTTACAAGGGCATGTAGTGACAGGACAAGGGGGAGTGGTTCAAACTGAGAGTAGGTTTAGATCAAATATTAGGAAGAAATTTTTTACTGTGAGGGTGGTGAGGCACTGGAGCATGTTGCCCAGAGAAGTTGTGGATATTTCATCCCTGGAACTATTCAAGGCCAGACTCAGTGGACTTCTGAGCAACCTGGTCTAATGAAAAAGTGTCCCTGTCCACAGCAGAGGGGTAGAGCTAGATGACCTTTAAGGTAATTTCCAATCCAAGTCATTCTTTGATTCTATGAAGTATACTAAAAATTTCTATTACACAGTTGAAGCATAATGGCAAATTTAGTTTGAGAAGTTCCATATGTTCTGTGTCAAACTAGGGGACAGATAATTACTGAGTTTGCTCATGTTAAAATCACACTGGTGCCAAAAGGCAGCAGCAATTACTTTTAGACTGATGCAAAATCCTGTTTTAGTGAAGTAACATTGTGGGCTTAAAGCTGGTGAAAGTATTGATATGTATCAGCTGGACTATTCTTGAGCTTGATCAAAAAAACTGACATTGCACTGGGAACTTTGGCTGACAGTGTGACAGAACTATCGAGCTTTGGGAAACTGGGATATTTTGGCTATTGAAATCCACTAAAAGAAGATAAAACCTGGGAAATTTTTTGCTTCCTGGAAGTGTTGACTATGGCTTTATCTCCTTGTAGGTATAAATTGAGAATGTCTAGGTAATTAAATGTACTGCTCAAATGTTTTCACCATGCTCTTCTACTTTCCTGTACTCTTGAGAGAGCAGTTTTAAAAAGCACACAATTATTTTATGCTTGAGATAACAGAGGATTCAGGGCTCTTGACAAGGCAGTGGACTAATTAGGACAATAGCAGATCACACTAATGAGTGGAGAACTGGTTTTGAAGTGATGCAGCACGTGGTGCTGCAAGTATACACGGGATGAAGATCGACTTTGATCATATTTCAGCTCAGTATTAAACTGGTCTCACAGACCACTTGGACAGTTTATGCAATGCAAGAACTGTGCTTGTGTCACTAGAGTAGGCAACCTGTTTTCAAAGCCTGTGATTTTCCTTGCTGCTTAAGAAGCATTGTGCCTACCTAGAAGGCAGCACTGCTAGGTTGCTATGATAAAACATTACTTAGTAGGGAGATAAGGAATGGGAATTTAAGCCTTAGCCTTTGAATGGTACCTCTTTTTCTGCCTCTGTGAGGCACTGAGTCCCTCCTAGTCGTTGAAAGGAGCCCAATTTTGAGCAGAATTACCCAATCCTGGAAACTCAGCTAGAAGAGGAAGCATCTACTTTTCAGGGATGGCACATTAAGAGCCTTTGTCTCTTGAGACATTTCTATCTGATGTTAGTGTTTAGGGCCATGTATGTCAAAGGAGGATTCCTTCACTTTCCAAAATAATCTGTAGTGAAACAACATATTTATCACACATAGAAGAGTCAACTGTCTAAAAGGCAAGTGGTTTTGTTTGTTAATATGACTTCACCAGGACAGTGAAGAAAACTTAAGAAAATATTCTTCTTAATATCGGATTAAAAGGCAGATTGTAATGTGGTATAGAGCACAGAAGTATACTGCCTTAGAAATGAGCTGATGAAAGCATCATCATTATTAATTGCACTATTTGCATAGAGGATATTGTTCAGCTTGGGTGAGTGAACTTAGATATTTCTGAACCTGCTTGAGCATAATTTTTTAAAGATGTAATTTGGATTGCAATAGTCTTATCTGCATCAATAGTCACAGCTGAAAATGGAATCATATATCTCAAGCAGACATTTAATTCCTGTATCTGTTGAATCTGAAGCTGTCACCACTCTAAATATCTTTCTAGTCTTTCTGTTTGAATTGTGGTTAACTGCCGACATTATAAAAGCAACCACTTCCAAGTTGATATAATGACAAAATTCTTAAATTTGGGTATCTGCTTCACTACGGTCACCCCTATTTGCATTTGTTCAGGACTTTTTCTGGCTCCTATTGCCACCTGAAATGTTTCTGGTGAACATGTTCCCATGTGTGACTTTTGACTAAGTGAATTGAAATGAAGTGAAGGATCAGCCTTTTAGTGTGGAAGACCCTGGTACTTGTGAACATGTTATGATTATCATGCAGAGAATGATGGATTAAGTACTAAAAGAAAAGCTACACTTTTTCATTTGAGGTGTTTTGCTCAATTTAAGGTCTAGTTCAGGGGTATTCAAAGTACAAAAACTAATGGAGCATTAGTTCATTTGATAAAAGACCCCAGATATTGAAGCATGTACTCTTGCACAGGACATTTTAGACACAGAACAACAAGATATTTACCGTGCATTAGCACAATATATTCTGCAATACACCATTTCTGTCAGTATTTTGATTGCATGATTTAACTAATAGTCTCCTGCATGCTATGTAAATACTATCCTTGCCAGCTCAAATTCAAATCATTAATAGTCACCTTGATTTCTGATTGTTGCTGTTAGGTTCAGGTGTTATCAATAGATTGCAAATCTGCTAAATGAATTGTATTGCTAGAACATGGAGTGCAGCTGTTGTTATTACTCAGATTAATCACACAAAATTACTTTTGCTGATGTACGTGTTACCTTGAACAATCCAATTGGATTTTCAATAGTCATATTGTCACCCACTTATTGTAGACAGAAAATGACCCATTTTTAGAATTTTGTTCTTGTATTACAAAATATGTTTGACTGGACATACAAGAGAAAATATTAAAACAAAAATGTAATTGAGACTACTGTAATTTAGGTTCCAGTTTTTTCCTTCCTTTCTTCTTCCTGTTTCCTTTCCTATGCTGATGGTCTCTAGCATAGGTTTTGATGGGACTTGTACAGTTCCTATCAAAGCCCTGTGATTTACAGCCATGCAAGCATGGCTCTTGTAAGTCTTTTCTTCCATCCTAACAGGCAGCATACAGCCCTTTTTCTCTTGGTGAATTGCCTCTGTTCTGTAATAGATGGAGAGCTGGCAGAAAAATGGCTGGAGTAGTTATGAAGGTGAGAAAAAATCCCAGATGAATTATGCTGCCATGATATGCATTTTATATTCCCTATTCTTTTCTTTCCTTTCAGTTTTGCTACTTTCAGTATCCTAAACCATTGCATTAAGAAGGACAAGAGCACAAAGATAAGGTGTGACCTTAGACCTATTTCCATTAACATGTAGCATAACTTTGTCTTATATTTTCTTTGCTGCTGCAGCTGTCAGACTTATTTCTTAATAGCATACTTCAAAGGCTTAAAATTAAAGTAATCTAAAATATCTGTCAGTGGCAGAAGAAAACCATTAAACAATAGCAAGTGAAAATCAAAGAGCTATCTTAGGCTAAATGTTATCCACATCAGCTGGTATACTAGAAACCTGATTTTGAATCATCTTGCAGTCTTGATTAGAAAATGGGGTTTTTTTTCCTCATTTATTGATCTGGAATGAGATGGAAGCATAATTCCTGAGCACTTAAACTAGCTCAGTCTATGACTGTGCATTAAAGTAGGTAATGAGAGATTCTGGTTTTTGGATTTCTGAAGTTTTTCATTTTAACTTAAAATTCTGAAAAGCTGATCACCCTCTCACCAGTCAGCTAGCTTTTTAAAAAGGGTTTTCTCTCCTGCATGGTAATTTCTCCTGCTTTAAGTTACTTGTTCATGTCTGTTATTCTTAAATGTCATGTGATTAAAATAAAGCATAAAATAAAGTCTTTCTTATAGCCAATTCCTAATATCTGACAATTAGTATTGCACTGTGTAAATATAAAATGATTGGATTAAGAGAATGTTATTACTAAAAAAACCCTTGCAAAGTTGTATCACTAACTGTGTTGGTTCCATAGTATGGAAAGCACATGGGGCTCCAAATACTGAGAACCAGACTGCTTGTAACAACAAACATTGCTCTGTCAGGACTTGGGTCCGTCTCCTGGTTCATGTACTATGGAGTTGTAATAATGTTCTAATGAGGCAAGTGTAGAATTAAACTTTCCTTCTGACACTCAGCTTAAAGGAAAGAAAGACATACTTCTTTAGTAAGTACCATATTTAATCTCCACAATTCCAAGTAGCTCTGAGAATGACTAAGATCACTTGCTTTTATAATGATTATTAATGTTCACTCCGAAGCTGGGTTTGCAAATGGGGCCACCATAGTACCAATAGAAAATAACTTTTTCAGTGATGACTAATAATATAGGCAACTTGGGTGGACCTCCTGGGCAGTTTGAAATAAATAATAAGATTGAATTAAGGATCTGCATTGTGCCTTTAAATTTTATTTGAGAGATTAATTTTCCTTTGTCTCTCTATTACCTTTTTTGTCATGTGTATTTTATGGTATTTATAAAAGGTAGTGTTAGATAAACATTACAGGAAGTGAGTAAAATATAAATGCCATTCAATACAAAATACATTTATAATATGCTACATTATTTATAAACATGTTTCACTGACTCTACATTCAGTCAAAAAGCCAGGCAGCTCTCTGGGCACAAAGGAGAGGCATCAGAGTGAGGCAAATGAGCACCAGACCTGGAATACTAGTAGAGGCTTCTGGCCATAGCCTGTGGCTCATCCAGGAAGACATGTAGCTGGGAGAGGGCTATGAAAAAGCATCATGGCAGGATCAGATGGAAAGGAAAAAGTGAAAGAGTTTCTGTAGTGGTACAGACAGTCTAGTTATTTTGGATTGACAAGCCTGGGACCTGTGTCTACCAAGGCTGGAAAAGGAGAGACAACTATTAAAAAGCAGAGTAAGAGAAATAATTTTAAAATAACAAAAAATAAAACCAAATTAAACCCTACTCAATGACGAAAGAACTCACAGAAGAACAATTGCATGGCATAGGACTGAGAACATAAGGTTCACATTGTGTCCAAGTCTTCACTTACAGCTCTGAAGGAGTAGACTTGGTTCAAAGATCCTGTCAGCTACTTTCTTAAAAGTGGTGAAAGAGAAACTGATGCAGCAAACTGAGATGAGGAGAGGGGTAATGCCCCTTGTATAGTATACTTGGGGTAATATTGCTACTATGTATTTCACAATGGGATTTAACATACCTTTCACCAGTGATTTGTCTTGAGCAGAATAGACAACCCTGAATGCCATCTGAGTCTGTTTTTCTTGTTTTACAGATGAACTTTCTTGGTGTAATAACTTCAAAACCTGTTGAGTTTAAAAAAGCCACAAGCAGGTATTTGAAGACTTGCTCTCTGCCCTAATAGAATGTTTTCTCAGGTACTAAAAATCCAAAATGTAATGTTTTGTAGAACAAGTGCTGGTTTTGGGTACTTTGTAGGAATCAGTTGAAGCCTGTTGCAAATTTCATTGAGTTTCCCAGAGTTCAAGAAATGCCCTGTGGTGTCAGACCAATCTCTGATGATGAAAATTGAAAATGCTGTTTAGGGAGAAAACACAAATCTAGTTGCTTTCTGCCATCCATTCCACTTGTACTTCTCTACTATCCACATTCATTGTGTGAGGGATGCTGGAGGGGAAAGCCCTGGTCTGTTCCTTCAGCATCTGGTACAACACTTAATTGAACCTTTTGCCTCTACAGCTTTCTATGGCAACAGATTCCACAAGTTCACTACAACCCATGGGAAAAAAGAGTAGTTTATACATTTTAAATTGATTCCCTTCTATTTCCAGTGAGTGATCTATAGTTCTGATACTTGGAAAGATTTGGTGAAAACTTATGCATGTAAATTCTCTTCTGCTTTGTGATTTTGTAAGGTTTACTTGTATGCCCTCTCAGCATTTTTAATTCTCCTTGCAAAGCAGCTGATCTCTCCCTGTCATCATTCAAATTGCCCTTCTGTCCTTCTTCCCTCTCTCTGCTATTTCCTTCCTGATGTGTAGAGAGTGGAGCAGCAAATTGTGCTTGAGATGAGACCTCAGCAAGGTTTTGCACGGAGGCAGAACAGTGCCCTCTGTCTTGCTCTTCTGCCCTTCTGGGTTGAGAAGACAAATTGCATCATCAGCTGTTCAGTGCATTTTCCTTTGGCATCTACGTGATCTTGAGGCCATGTCTTTATGGCATTTCCCAGAAGTGAAATAAGCAAAGATCCCTGGAATTCCCTGACTCCAACATATGAATTAATGCTCCTTTTGGAAAGTTGCAAATAGGATTTACTCCCGCCAGCCAGAGGCTAACCAACCTTTCCCAAGAGGGGATTTGTCTTAAGTTGCAATGTAAAATGTAACCAGAAGTATGTATTAAATTACCATCTGTTAAAACCAGGTGGGTCAGTGTTCTTTACCTCTTCCATAACCCATGCCTCATAACTCCAGGGGGGATCTTTTCTTAATCTAATCTGTATTAGAACCAGGTGGGGCAGTGTTTTATCTCTTCCATGACCCATCCTCCCTCCAGGGGGATATCTTCTGTTAATGGGCCATTAAGTCTCACTGCATGACTGACAGAATTACATCATCCCATTGTGAGATGCTCCACCCAGGGGGAGGAGCCCAGCATTCCCACCTGGATAAAAATCTGTGAGTAAGAACACTGGGGCAGTCTGTTTCCACTGGATTCCCAGAGGAAGACTGGACCCATCTCAC
Organism: Phylloscopus whistleri; assembly: GCA_017589585.1. Taxonomy (NCBI): domain Eukaryota; kingdom Metazoa; phylum Chordata; class Aves; order Passeriformes; family Phylloscopidae; genus Phylloscopus; species Phylloscopus whistleri. Next base: position 27,447 of record JADMLD010000680.1, on the reverse strand, counting down.
CACCACTGAACCTTCAGAAGAAAACGACACCATTCTACAGAATCACTGCTTCAACAGAACCACATCTGTTACTCCAGGAGGACTGCAGCCACAATTTAATTGGATTTTTCAGATGCCTCACTGTCCCACCAGAGTTGCCAAGAACTGATGCCTTGGGAAGACTGACCTGGAAGAGAGACTAGACAGAGCTAGAGAATAAAGTAGGTATTTATTGACAGGCCTTGAAGGTACACTTTGGGCAGGACAAGAGCCTGACCAGGGCTACACCCAAGGTGGACTTAGAATGGTCATGAAATGGCCCTACAGTCATGAGGTCTTGCACTTTTATAACTTTTGGTCCATTTGCATATTGGGGTTTAATTGTCTGATTACAGCTTCAGGTTGTGAGGTCTCATCCTTCTTGTTCCTCTCTTCAGTCCACCGTTTCTTATGCTTTTGGGCCTGAAAGTTGTACTCATTGTCCTTAGTCTTCAGCAGGAAAAGGATTTGTTTTGTCTACCTAATATGTGAAGAGAGCAGTTAATATGAGGTTCAGAACTACAGCCCTAGGCAGCACAGAATCTGGAAAACACGAAAGCTAAAACCTAAGGCATCATTACGAACACACCGACCAACAGAGTGTCAGGTTGTATTCTGACTCTGTCAATGTTTTCTGTTTGTTGATTTGGTTTTTTGTACTACTGCATTTTTGTTTTAATTTTCCTAGTAAAGAACTGGTATTCCTATTCCCATATCTTTACCTGAAAGCCCCTTAATTTCAAAATTATAATAATTTGGAGGGAGGGGGTTTACATCTTCAAGGGAGGCTCCTGCCTTCCTTAGCAGACACCTGTCTTTCCAAACCAAGTCAGGGTTGGTGATCATAATGATTCCCCATGGATTATGTTGGCACAGTCACAGGAGTACAAAGAAAGACTCCCCAGAATGCTGCTTGTGGTGGCTTTTGCATGGTGGTTGTTTACACTGCTGGGTAGGGAGGGAATTTCTTATTTCTGGCAGTGGGTATTTGACTGTACATCAAATCCCACCATTTATTTTGATTTCCATATTTTTCTTCCATTAAATGTTTGATTCCTTTGCATCATAGGTATGGCTGTTTCCTAAATTAAAAATTCACTTTAATATCAATTGCTTTTGAAACTTCCACATTTTGAGAAGCAATCAGTAAGGCTGAAATAGTTTACATGACCAGAAACTGAAACCTAAAGATACTCCATCACTGCAAGATTTTCATAAACATTTATCCACAAATAATTATGGATATTTTATTCTGAAAAACATCTTATCCCTAGAGCCATATTACTGCAAAGCTAGAATATACACATCTTTGTACAGACATTTCCAACTGCACACCAAACCAGCCTTTGCTTTCATAGGGTCCCTTCTACAGAAATGGTCCTATTAATACAGCAAATGGCAAAAGACCAGGCAGTATTGGGTCTTGGAAGGTGTATTGCAAAGGAGAAGCATATAGGAGATTCCAGTGGGAGGCCCAGGCCCTGAAATGAAGATACCTGGCTGATGTACTCCATGTGTCACAAGCAAGGCCTCCACATGACATTTGCCAGTAGGGGATCAGCTACTGGCTCCTATAAGACCTTCAGGCCATCCCCTCCTCTCACTAGCAGTCTCCCTGGGTTTCCAGGAGTCTGGGACATAAGGCACTTGCACCTTGTTGCTTCTATTTCTCTGTGCTCCCAATGTTCAGAAGATGAGGCACTTCAAAGGCAATGTATGATTTTGGGGTGAGATAGACAATCCATATCTTGGCAGGTATACTAAAGAGCAAGCAATATTGTTGAACTTTTCCTCTCAATATACTTTTCTCCCTTGATGAAAAATATTAACTTGAAAATGGGAGAAGAAATATGGGTTTTCTTTTTACACTTGATTTTTCTCTTTGTGTAGTTTACTGTTCACAAACTGCAAACATGTTACTTAAGAGTCTATTTTATTTCCTAAGATATTTTTGTAGCTATGTGATGTGAACAGTATTTGTGTCTGTCAGAGCCATGCAAAAGGTAGAAATGCCTGCAAAGGCACAAGGAAGCATCTGGATGCATGGCAGGTGTTGGGTTTATGCCTGAGGCTGACAAGGACTAATTGTCACTAATAGCTGCCTGAAAGAAGCTGAGCAAGGTTACAAAGCATGTAAACTGTAAGTTCAGCAAAGTGAACTCCATACTCTGAATAGCTGAAGAGAATGCAAACAAGACAGAGGGTGTTATTTTGTGAAATCACCTTGTTTGAGTTGTTTGATAAACCATTCTTCAAAGTAGTGAGTTAGAAATTACCTGCTATAAAAGAGATTGAAACAGGAGGTTGTTTTACTGAAGCCCTATGATTTGAAATAGATCCCTCAGCTTGTCTGCAAGATCCAGATCTCTGCCTTATGAACACACTGCAAAGTCCCCTTTAGGAGGTTAGGAGGAGGGTTTATGCACCATGAAGGTGCTTTTGTTTGTATCCTGTGGGTAATTTTCTCTGGTGTCTGAAAGCTTACTTCCAGGGAGCCTTTGCTGCAGTTCTGGCTGTAAAGAAGATAATCCTAGTGACTTCAGTGTAAATGTAATGCTTTGTATGTTCAAACACTGAATGCTTTAAAGCATTTATTAAGGAAGATGAAGAGGAGTGAAGATGGGAAGATGAGTACCAGCAATAGATTTAAGTTCTAAGGGCTGCTGCTGCCCTTTCTTTCAGAAACCCTCATAATTCTTCAGTTTGTGACTGGGTTTTGATGTCCAGCAGGGTAAATGCACTGTCCTCCAGGAGTGTCTCTTCTGCATTGCACAGAATTCTGATCAGCATTTGGGGAACTGTAAGCTGTTAATTGCTAGTTCCTTTCTTTTCCTTTTAGACCTTATGATAATTTTAGCAACTTCATAGGAATGCTGCATTTCACACAAGAGCTCACATCCCTGGTTCCAAGCCTGCCAGCCACAACAGCTGAATGTGGGGAAGGAAAATGATAGAGTGTGGTAGAGGCCTTCTTTAAGGAACAGGGTTTAGATTATAGGTGTAGCACTTCATTCATACTCCCAAAGCAAAGCCAAACTTAGTAGGCCCTAAGGCTGCTGTCTGACTGCCCTTGGGCATTATATTGAGTCCCACTCCAGCCCCTGGGAGTAGCCAGGCTCCATACCGAGTCCCTGTGTTAACAACCAGCCAGCACAGCTGGTTTTGAAGGCCGTCAGTCGTGGAGGTAGAGGTTCAAGGCTTCAAATCTTATTGCTGATTCCCAGAAACAAAAATGTTGCCCTGAACTCAGTTGTTTCTTTTTTAGCCTTTCATTCAAAACCACTCTTTTAAATGGTGAAGTGAAGCACACAGTAGAAAGGTGTCAAATGCTTCTTGCTGTGTATGACAGTGAGATACTGAGTGTCATGAGCGTGCTCTGCTTTTTCAATAGGACATTCAAACTGCTGGATAGATGCTCAAGAATATTTAGGGCTGCTTGATCCTCGTGTTTCACTACTTCACAGCTAAGTATTATCTTAAAATGCTGCTAAAGGTACATACCTATTCACAATTTCTTGGCTATGCTGCCTCCCAACATGTTTTCAGTGTCATCTTCAGACAGAAATGTAAGTAGAGGAAAAATATTTATACATAAGAAATACATCCATGTGTATAGTCTGAAAATTGTGTCATTGCCAGAAAAAATTAAAGCCAGAAAAAATAAGAAATTTAAAATTAATCCTTTAATATGAAATGTAAGAAAAGTGATTTCTTCAGCTTTGAAGGTGATTGATAATGTCATATAAATGCTTACATGTGGGAATGAGAAATGACAAACTTCTCGGTGTTTTAGAAGAAAGTACAATAGCTTGCAGGTGAAGTTTCCAGCTGGAAGCTGTAATCTAGTAGATGAAGATTTCCACACATGAGGTAAATTTTCTGATATGCGTGCACTGTCTAGGGACTTAAAATGAAATCAGACAGCTTTCTAAAAAATTACTGTACTCTATCCATTTTAAAATTCTATAGACTGCTCAGTGCAAGGAAGTCTAAAAGAGCAGAATTGCCCCCTCTGGCATTTGTGTGTTCTGTAACTGAAAATGCTCAGTTAACCCACCACCTGCACATGGCTTCCATAAGGTGAACTTGACTTGAAAGCCATGGGGCTTTGTATTGCAAATTTATTATGTGTAAATAAAATTTCAGAATTTCATGGCATTTTTTTTAGCTAATTACATCACCTGACACTTTTTCTTCATATATTGCAATTTTGAATCAGCTTTTAATGCTTTTTCATTCATCCTGGTATCTGGCATACACCAGGTCAGTTTTCTTTTTGAAGTCAGAATGTCCATATGGCAAATGTTGATATCAAAATAGCAGCTGTAACACCATATTCTTATAGTGAATCAAGAAGAAAAATGCTCTTAAGCATTAGTAATACTCAAGTGTCAACATTATTAGTCAGAAAGAATGTTACCTCTTACAGTCCAAACTTCCTAACCACTTTTCTTCAAATAGATGTTACTGTTTTTCAAGCCTTGAAAGTAATGGATGGTAGCACACAGGGTCTATAGCAGTTTACACATTCAAAACCTCTGTTGCTCAACCCTATTACCCAAATCAGTTATAAGAACTTGATGACTAAACGTGACCTTTTTGTCCATTCATGTAACTACCAAATAACTAATACAGAAATTTCAAATGACAGGCACTGATGCATTAGTACTACAGAAAGTTCCAGTGTAATTTGCAGTGCTTCAATGCTGTGCCTCTCTTCCCTGATCATTTTTCATGAATGAATTTGAGGAATCAGCATGCCTGTAAAATATAATCCATCTCACAGCCTATCTGCTGTCCCTTCGATTTCCCTGGTGAGGAACAAGGAGGACAGTTTAGCTAACATAACTGCAAACTCCATTTTCTCTCTCTCTGCTTTTGTTTAAATGATACACTTTCAGACCAGGATCTGTTTTTTAATATTGCTATTTGCTCAAAAACTTAACAGCATTTTGAGGCTCTGCTGGCCCCAAAACACAATGTAATACACAGAGGAAGCTTATTAAGGAAAATTGAAAGATCATTGTGATGCTGAAGTAATATTTCCTGTTCAAACAGAATTTGTCAGCACACCGATTTGTGCAAAATGTGCTGCTTGGAGGAACAGGAGGAATGGCATTGTCAGAGAGCTCATTTCTGTGTACAGCAGCAGACAGCCTGGTCTGCAGGGACCAAAGTGCATCTGGCTGGAAGGAAGCTGCAGCTGAGGAAAGCCATTTCTCATGAGGATGTTGATCCCTGTAGAGAAGTCAGAGCCCAGCTTACAGCTGTCTTCATGAGAAACAAGCCCATCATGGCTTCATCTCTGTGTCCAATGACAATGATTGCAGAACCTGGTTTGGTGGTCCTCTACCCTCTTCCAGCAGCAAGAGAGGGCTGGAAAGGGCAGGTAGGAGCCCCAGGATGGAGGGATTTGCAACATGTGCACAGGCCAGGTAGGCTGCCCCTTTCCAATGGGCTCTGAACCTTGCACCCACATTAAGAAGTGGTGCAAGAGCAGGTAAGTAACTACAAATGGCCACTGGAATAGTTGATCTGCTCCCATGTGCTCTGCATTGGCTCCAAAAAGAAGGCACATGGGTGCTGGGTCAGCCTGGATCCTCCAGCCTGTATTCTCCGGCAATTTCAGCCTTCAGGAAGGGGTCAAACTCTCAAGCTGGGAGGGCACTAATAAATGCTGTTCTGAGGGAGAGCTATTGCCTGAGTTGGGGAAGGTTGGTAATGTTTAGAGAAAGAAGGTTCCAAGTAGAAGTTTCCATTCCCTTGTCCCTGATGCATAGAAAGACGGGGCCAGGGGCAAAACACTGGACAGCAAAAACCAGCTGTATTGTGACACAAAAAGGGGCAACTAAAAAAAAGGCTTGGGAGAGATACTACTGGAAAATCCGCTGTAGGCCAGGATGTAGGGTTGACACTTGGAGGCAGAACCAAAAAACACCCATCTGCTCTTCTTCAGGAAAGGGAATGAAATCTGGCGATTTCAATGAGGATTCATTGGGCAAGCTTCGATCCATCGCCCTGCACCTCTTGTCATCCCATTCACTTTTATTGATTTCACATGATTTCAGATTATTCCTTTTTTATTTTTAACATTTCATTATATTAGTTTCCTCTCCTCTCTCTTTGTAAACCTTTTCCCCCAGATTTTAGGGTTCTGTCCTGGTTTAGGGCAAAATTGGGAGGAAACCTCTGAAGGGGGTTCCTCTGGAAAGCAAACCCAAATGGCCCCTCCCCCCAGCCAGTCCTCGGAGAAAAGTGGAAAAAACTATTTATTTAACAAACAAAATGCTCACAAGCACAAAGAATGAATAATATGAAACAATAAAACCTCTGGCCGCTCTGAAGAGAGATGGCAAACTGAGCCAGTCCTTGCTGTGGGTGTAGCTCAGCTCACTCAGTCTCTCACCAGCCCCACTCCCTTCGGAGGTCCAGGCCCGGCGGGCCGCAGGTGCCAGCCCTCGCTGCTCCTCTGGGTTTGTCAGTCCAAAGCAGATTTAAACAGTCCCAAGAGAAAAAGAGAAAAACAGTCCAGGGAGCTTCTCTGCCTCAGCCAGCTAAAACTAACTAAAAGCACAGGAGATCTCTGCCCCACCACGGTCAGTGCCTCAGACGAACACCCGAGCAAGGCCGTGTGGGAGTCAGGCAGTTTTCTCAAAACAAACTGCGCTGCTTCTTTCTCCCCCTTCACTCCCAGAACCATTTTAAAGGTACAGAACTATACAGCACAAACAGAAGAGACGACTGGGGATACAAGCATCATAAAGTCACCCTAGGACAGGTTTTAATTGGAGTAATTTTGGCAAGTTTGGTCCTTTTCCCTGCATTTCATTTCATCTCAGTCCTTTTGGTTGCAATCAACACACCTGCAAATTTTCTGATTTTTTTTCAAATTGCCATTTATTTGATCATATCTCTCTTCCAGAGCCTTTGCTAGACTTTGTTAGACTCTCGGATTTCAAGATTTCATTCCTTTTCAGAAATTTCCTTTCAGGAAAGGGAATGAAATCTTGTGATTTCAATGAGGATTCATTGGGCAAGCTTCGGTCCATTGCCCTGCACTTCCTGTCATCCCATTCACTTTTATTGATTTCACATGATTTCAGATTTTTTCCTTTCCTTTTTTAAACAATTCATTTTCTTAGTTTCTTCTCCTCTCTCGTTGTTAATCTTTCCTCCCTGAATTAAGGATTTTAATTGGAGTAGTTTTGGCATGGTTGCTCCTTTTCCCTTTCATTTAATTTCATCTCAATCTTTTTGGTTACAGTCAACACATTTCCAAATTTTCTGTTTTTCTTCAATTGCCATTTATTTGACCAGATCTCTCTTCCAGAGAGTTTGTTAGACTTTGTTCTCTGATTTCAAGATTTCATTCCCTTTCCTGAAAGGAAGACTTTCCTTTCAGGAAAGGGAATGAAATCTTGCAAGTCCAATGAGGGTTAATTGGGCAAGCTTTGGTCCATTGCCCTGCACTTCTTTACATCCCATCCACTTTTATTACTTTCAGTTTGTTTCAGATTTGTTCCTTTCTTCTTTTTAACACTTCATTTCTTCAGTTTCTTCTCCTCTGTCTTTGTTTACCTTACTTTCCTAAATTTTGTATTTTCTTTGTATTAATTTTGTCAAGTTTGGTCCTTTTCACTGCCCCTCATTTTATCTCAGTCTTTTTCATTGTAGTCAACCCATTTTTAAATTTTCTGATTTTTTTCACGTTTTTTTTTATTTAGTCATATCTTCTTTCCAGAGCGTTTGTCAGACTTTGTTGTCTGATTTCAAGATATCATTCCTTTTCCTGAAAGGAAATTCTTTCAAATTTTTAATAAAAAAATAAAGTTTCCCTTCCTTATTGAAATATGGGATGGATCACAAGTCTGGAGAGCAAAAACCAGCTGTACTGTGCCTCACAAAGGGCCCATTTCACAGAAATGCTTGGGAGAGATCCTATTGGAAAATCCCCTGTAGGGCTGGACATGGGGTTGACACCTGGAGGTTTATCTAAAAAATACCCATCTGGATTCTCTCTGCAAATAAACCTTTGAAAGGTCTGTCCTGTGCTTCAGCAGAAGATTTTCTTATCCAATACCAGCCTGGAAGCTCTTTGAAACACAGCTTCACAATATTACAAACACATTGTGTTGGGCTTTTTTTTGTGTTGTTGCTGAAAGAGGGAGTTGAGGGCGGGATTGTGCTGCAAAGAGTTGCTTATTGACTCCTCTTTCTTCAAATTCCATTGATGTTCACATTTTTTTGCCTTAAGAGCTTCTTGTTGTTTGATTCTCCTGACCTGACCCAACTCAGCTGGAAGCAGTGTCTAAAACTTAGATTTCCACCTGTTTTACTCACCAGGTCTTTTTTCTCCTGTATCTTTTTTTTTTACATGTTCACTACTTTAAAGTTTCCAGAAGCCAACAGACCTATTTGTTTTTCATTTTTTTTATTCTGACTTCTTCCTACTGTACTTCAAGATTTTTTCTTCATTTGCCATTTTTAACCTCGTCTGTTTCTTTTTATTTTTTCTCCTCTCACTCTTACATTGTGTTATCTACAACAGTTCTATCAATGCAAACTTCTCTAATTGCCTGTTTTGGAGAGATGAGTGTAAGACAGATGACGATACAATGATGATTCTTTCTCACTTGCCATTGGTCCTAAGAAATAACCACCCCATTATTCACAGAACTGTATCTTTAAAAACAGTGGTAAATATATTCACCAAACTGTGTTCCTTGAATAGTTCCTGTTCATTTAGAGAAGGTCCACCTGTTTACCATTAGAAAAATATAGACCACTTAATTTCCCATTTATTAGGTATTTCCCTCTGAAATCAAATTATCACAAAGATTAGCATACAGATGCAGATTTGCAACAAAAATATAAGTTTAATAGTCTTCAGTGCTGAGAGTGAGCACACACTTTTCAGTGTAGCAAAACCTTTCACACTTTCTTAATGTGTTTAAATTCTCATGGTCTTGTGAAGAATACCAGTGCCATTGCACAATTCCTAATGTATTCTGTTATCTCCCCAAACCTCTACACTTACAAACCTCCCAGTGAGCTGTTTGGCTGTGCTCCCCTAGGACATACTGAGGATACCTCTACTATTGATTAACAGTAGGTATCTGCCATTTCTGTGTTAGCTGATCACTTAATGTCACCTACATGTATTACTGTCGAGCTAGAAGCTCCACATATCCTCAACTGAATTATTAATGTCTTAGAGGAGACTGAATGCTATGCCATCCTTTCTTACCTCATATATTTCATATTAACACGTTATACATAAAGTGCACATTGCTTTAGTCTCTATTGACAATACCATCTGTTGCTTTCTGTAAGCCAAGACCTCACATTTATGTCTGTATTACATGTCAGACTGTGCCTCTCAGGGACATTGTTTTCTGTAGTAAATGCTTTAGTACAGGCAGCATGCCCGGTTGTCTACATCAAGGTGAGTATTCCCACCATCTTCTTTAAGCATGTAAGCAGAAGTGTTGAGGCAGGAGCTACAGCTGCCTACATGGTCAGCATAGAGGCTCTTCTGCTCTGCTAAACAAAGTAGTACTAGTGAGAGAAGCCCAATGCTAATCCATAAAAGGTGTAAATGCAAAATTGTAGATCACTTCAGTCTCTGTTTTGGAGCAACCAACAGATCCTGGGAGTGGCTGGGGATACATTGCTCCTGGGACCATTCCCAGCAGGCAGTATGAACATGGCTGCACCAGTTGTGGCTTTCTGCCTTGCACAGTCCTCCAGTACAGCCCCAGTCCTACCTGTGCCAAATGTGCTCTTGGTAATGAACAAACACATTTTGTACAGAGGGCAAAGCTGTCTTCTTATCCAGCACACCCCTGCACTCCCTCAGGAAAATGTCCAGGAGTAACAAAGAATGACCTGTCCAGGAATCACTCAGGCTGACCTACAGTTCCCTGTATCTTGTCTTGCCTTTAAAAATAAATGTAACATTAACCATCTTGCAGTCAGCAGGGTCCTCTCCTGCTTGCCATGATTTTCTGTAGATGACAGACAGTAACCTTGCTGGACAGAAATATCGATGCCCTTGAGTGACCACCACCTGACTCCATGGGTTTGAATGCCCATGATATGTCTCAGTGCTCCCTAACTGCTGCTTCCCCACTGCCCTTCTGTTCCCCCCGTGCTGATATATGCAAAGGCCAGACAGCATCATGCATGTGTGCCAACTAATGCAAAAAAGCTGCTGATTACTTCAGCCTTCACTGTGTTGTCTCTCCCATCCACCTGTGGACCCAAGTTATACCACTCTTTTTACCTTCCTACCCTTTATGTCCCTCATTCATTTTAGTTCCAGCTGGGCTTTAGCTTCCCTGATTTTACTCCTCAGTGCCTAAGCAGTGCTTTTTGTTTCTGCTTCCTGCATATTCCCTGTCTGTATTATAGCTCACCTGCATGGTCCTTGCCTAGCCCATGGGCTGTCAGCTGAAGCCTCCTATGCTCCTGCACAATGATATAGTTCATGCATGAGCTCTCAGTAAGTTCTCTTTAAAAACCAATTAGCTCTTCTAGGGACTTTTCCCTTCACAGCTGCTTCCCACAGGCTATTTCCTGAATAAGTCAATCTGCTCACCCTGAGTCTTGTGGTTCTGCTTCCTTCCTGGCTCTGTTACATCTGTCACCTCATGACTTCTATGGCCTGTGACAAACCACCCAGCCTAAGCAGTGCTCTGTGACCCCTCTCACCTCCACTTCTTCCCTGCTCCTCAGCAGAAAGCCAAGCCAGCATGAACAAGTCAGTCATGACTGCCCTGCTCTTGTGTTAGGGAAATGTTACAGTTGCACTCTGAGAACATCCTGGATTGCCTGCCCAGTGCTGTGCTGCCCTTCCAGCACACAATCAGGTGGCTGAAATCCCCAGTGAGGACAAGGACTCCAAGTGGAAGGCTTCAGCCCTTGCTTCCTCATAGTCTGCAGTCTGTAGTACCCATCTACCACAACATCCCCCAGGTTGCTGCTTGCTGTGATCTTGACCCAGAAACTCAGCAGATCTGTCTCCAGTTTTTGATACTGGGGCACTGCATTTGTCAAGGAGCTGTGTTATGTAAAGCATGGCACCCCCAGCTCTCCACCTGTCCTTCCTAAGTACTGTGTATCCATCCATGGCCACACTCCAGCCCTGTGCAGCACATCACACAGTCTCTGTGTCCCCGATGGCAGCCTCTGCAACTGTGCCTGGAGTGCAGCTGCTCCTCCTGATTGCCAGGCACCCTGCATCACTGAGGGCACCTGAGGGGAGCCTAGGAGTGCCTGCCTTCTGCTGCAAGCAAAAATGGGATGGGTTCAAATCTGCCTTATTTAGGCATATAATTTGTAGATGTAGAGAGAAGCAGGTGCAGAAATTTTGCATCATTACTGAAAACAGCCTGGTACCTTGGAAAGCTGCTAGAAAGAGGTCCTGTGGGTTTAACCCTCATTCTTTCACCCAGAAAAGCATCATCAGAAGTGCCTCCTACGTATATCCAGGGCCATGTGTTAGTATCATATTGAAAGCAGAGTCCTCACTGAAGTTACAGATGATTATTCAAAGTCAGTGGTATTGCTTTGTGATGGATATTAGTGACTGTTCAACGCTTCCTACTGGCAGCCTTAACCTTCCCTGCGGATTAGCACATCCACATGTCAAATGCTTTGAAGGGGCCAAAAATCAGTATTAATTTTCAAGAGTTTTTAATGTTATATTTAATATGATCACCTTGGCTGCTATGATGCTTGCCAGGGAATTGTTAAAATTTCTAGAGGAAGTTCCAGAAAACATTTCACAGATAATCAGTTCTAAAATGCAGCAGATTTTAATACTTACAGCAGAACAAAATAGATTTAAAAAAAAAAACCCCATCCATTCACATTGGTGGAAATAGGACTTTTGAAGTACAGATAGAAAACAAAAAAGGAAGGAAATACAAATGACAGTGAGCTGCAGCTACATCCTCTTTCCCAGCAATGGAAACCACTGGTTTTCAACTTCGACATCCCAGTATGATGCCTGGCATGTGTCAGTCAGCTTTAGGCACTGAGTGTATTTTGTCTTTGTACAGAGAATTCACATGGCACAATTTCTTTCTCAAAGTTGCCTATCCCTCAAGGTACAGTCCTCTCAGAAAAAAATCCACTAAACAGATTTTGATAGATTCATGGTCTGTCAGATCCAAAGGGTCGACCAACTTAATGAGTCAGTATCTGGATTCTTTGTGGTCTGATTCCAGTTTCATTTGCAGACTCAGAAAAAGCACTTCTGTACCGTGTTCTGCTCTGAGGCAATGCAGTGTCAGGGCTGACAGCACAGCCAGCTTTTAACCTGCAGCTTACAGGATATGGCTTCCACTTCTTGGAACTTTAATTTGATGGAAATATTTTGCATTGATGAGGTGAGAGTAGTGAATTCATGCCAGGTCAGACAGTACTTTTCCAGGGATGGAGAACAGCATTTAGTCATAAATAAGCCTGAAAGCCTTTCTGATTTATTTTTCATTAAATGATAGACAACTGGTGTTCTGGTCTTATATAATCTGTAGAAGGATTTGGTTTAGAAGTGTATTCCACCTTTTATGGAAATGTACTCTCATAAATAAAATTTGTTTAGTGAACAATAGAATGAAGGAGGTTGGGACCAAAATAATTGGGTCTGCATGTAGTTCTTTTCTTCCTGTATATGTCTTCCACGCACACCAGATGCTAGGTGTGTGTTGGAATAGAGCATTACTCTGATTCCAGAAATCTGAACTGACAGAGATGGCCTGTTGTTATTCTGGGCTTACCTGCAGCACTTGAGGAGGTTTCTGTTTGGCAGACAAACAGCTCTGTGCTGGTGTACATCTGTTTGAAGATAAGTGTATGAATAGCTCTTGGGATGCCCTGGACTCTGACAAAGAGAATCCCTGGTATCCCTGGAATTTCAGGGGTAGTGTGCCAAGTCCTTGATTTTCATGCTACCAGGTGTTGTAACTAAGTAATTATAACTTCTACAGGGTAATAATGACTTCATAAGAATTGTAACCTGGCAAAGCATCTTTGCAAGTACACAAATGTAAAAAATCCAAATTGTGCAGTAATGAAAGTCTGCATTGCCCTCCACCCCCGCTCCCCATTTTGCAGTGCCACTGGCTTTTAGCATGTGCTGGGCCCTGAATTTTAGATCAATTTATTTAAATGCATAGCCTGACCCTCACCCCTGGACACCTGCACAGAGGTCAGTGCACAACTCTATTTCATGGCTGCAGGTGCACCCGTTGGGGCACACTGGATTTAGCAGCATGTTTTCACATGTTCTGCTCTGACTCTACCAGAGACTCTGCTTCAGTCAAACCTTGTTTGATCTTCCTTTTGACAGCCAAAGGAAAGCCAGAAAAGAACTGTTCTTCTGCCAAAAACTGTGTCCCTGCTCTAAAGCATTAAAAAGTTATAGATTTTAAAAACAGAGAGAAAAACTTAACTTCAAAAAATGTGTTTCTTACAACTGCATTTTCAATAGGACTGAAGTGGGTTTGCTGGAATTCATATTTATAGAAAGAAAGAGAGTGAAATTATGCAAAATGTGAGCTCAGATGGTTATTTTAGTAAAGTTACCTGGGATTGAAACAGCCTGTGATGTGATGTCTTAGCAACCTTAGCTGTACTGCTGCCAGTCTGTCAGGCAAGGAATGCTTCATCTCACAGTTTGTCAGCTTCTTTCTGCCATCACCATCATCCACACCCTTCTCCAGTGCTAAGGCTGTAACTCTTCTGACTTTTTAAGCAATTTATCTCTTCACACTTGACCAGTAGGATGACCAGTACATTCCTTATTAATAAATTCTGATGATACTTGGATTTTGAAAGGATTTTACAGAGCAGGTCAATAGTGATGTCCCAGTTTACAGCTTCAGATAACTGCAGTAGAAGGTAAATAACAGGCTGAAGTCTCACTGCAGACCAGGACACTCCATAAGAATAACAGTACTACATAGCAGCATCCAGCCAAGGAGAGGTTGCGTACATGAGAGGTGACTTTTGATGACATATTGGAGAAGGATCTAATCAGGATCTGTACATATAAATGAGAACCCAAATCAACCACTGGAAGGATTACAAACAACTAAAACTGTATTGAGAGCTCAGAGATAGGCACGTTCAGACAAATGAATGACTCTGTCAAGACAGAGAAAACAGCTGGAGAAGGAATGTTATATGGGGACCAGAAAACTATAGAATGTATCTGAAAGTGTCTTTTTTCAAAAGAGATCCAAGAACATTGTAGAAGGATAAACTTTGGAAGTTTTATGGCAATTGCTTATTTCAAATAGTTTCTAAACTCCTGTTTTCAGATCCTGTTTTTTTCTTTCAGAGATTTCTTCACAGTCTCAACTTTATTTTACCCATACATACCTGCAAACTCAACAAACCGGTGTGATCATGGGTCAGGGTTTGTGTCTTCTCAGCAGGAAGAAATGTTTTTTGTAAAAAGTTGTTTTTTATGAAAACACACTGATAATATATAATTCTGTGTACAGAAAAGGTTTCTGAACCTTGAGACTGCAAGCAAACTTAACTTGTAAGAAAATGTTCTCTCATTACTATCATTGCTTTTCCAAGGTTTCAGACATTATATAAGCTGCTGTTATAAAGTGTATTTGCTGATCTTTTTTTGCATATTCAGCTAGGTGATTTCCCTCAGCCCAGCACAGTAGTATTTCTCAACTCATATAGCAACTCTATTTGCCAAAATATTGTGGAAAAATAATTGACTATCAAAGCAGTATCAGAGTTTCAGGTGTCATAACAGTAACAAAAAAGAAATTCGTTTACGAACTTAAAAACAAAAGGGGTTGGACACTGTATTGCTGAAACCCATGAGGCTAAAGACCTCATGCCCACCCCCACAACACAAACTCAGATGGGAAGAATTCTTGGTTTGAGGATTTTCTACTTGTATTACTACTTTTTTTTTTTTTTTTTTTTTTTTTTTTTTTAGTGCAGCTAGTTTTATGTAAATGACCACCATTGTTAAAGCTGACCTTCTTTTGCCACAGAATCACATCCTTTTCTGCCTCACTGTCTGCTAGCCCCACGGCTCTTACATTCTTGTCTGCACATCAACACAATTTCCTTTAATAATAATCCATCTTTTCCCTATTGAATCTCTAATCTTCTTGAGAGGTGAGAAAGAGATTTCCTGGGTCCTGAGTCCTGGGCTGAAGAAACTTCATGAATCTGGCCTCTCACTTGCTGGGTGAGGCTACTGACCATCAGACTATCACACAACAGACTTACAGCATCTCTCTGTGAATCTCGTCTCATCTGAAGTCCCCAAGAGATTTCAGCACTCATCCACCCACTTCTGCGTGTCTGCAAAGACCAGAGCTTACTCCCCTGTTCTGTTCTGGGCACATGTACAAAGTCCTCAGTAATTTTCTGGAAGACATTTTGTGATGTATGCCATGTATCAACAACATAAAAGCAGTAAAATCCTGTGATTATTCCTGCTGTGAAACACAAAAATCTGAGTTTTTGAAAGCTGGACCAGTTCTTTGATCTAGTTCACAACATCCCAGCAAACAATTGTGCAAAAACACCTTAAAGGAGAGAAACACACCTTAAAGGAGAGTGCTGTGAATCTAAACAGTGTTTCAATTAAATATTCAATCTCTTGAAAGCATAGCATACCAAATCCTTCCAAATCCATCCACTCAAATCCTTCTTTGAATCTGATGCCCTTAGATTACTACTACATTTTGAATTAATGTGAAATCATTTATAAACTAGCTTTTATCATGAAATGCAGTATTATGGAGAGATGATCACAATAATGAAAATCTACAAACCAAACAAATCCTCTATCTTTCTCATAGACTGAGTCTATGAAGTCAGGCTTCAGTGTAGTGCATCTCACAGCTGAACTTTTTGTTGTGTTTCTTCGGGGAATCCTTTTAAGAGAGAAGCTTGACAGCATGATCTGATGAGAAATTATGTTTGTTTGTGCTTGTGTTGGGCCACCAATGGAAAAAATAAAAGCTTTTTGTTAGCTCTCTTGAGTCTCTATTAGCTGCAACATACAGAATGCCTCCAGCATCTGAGGTGGCTGTTAAAAAGACAGGTTGTTTTTGTGACAGCCAGCTGTTGTGACAATATTCTGTAAAAGCATTCCTTCTAGCTGGCTAGGGATTTGGTGTGAATGCTTTCTGTTTCATGCACTGTGTCCCACATTTTTATTTGGCACTTACATAAAAAAACCCCAACTAGCGAGTGTTGTGCTTGTCAGGCAAGTTTGGAGACTTCTGGAAGATTACAGCTTCTCTCTTGCTCGTGCTGTAGAAATGTAAGCCAGTCTGCTCACAGAGAGCTGCTGGACCTGAGGGGACAGTTCCCTGTAACCCACCTATTTGATCAAAGGAAAACAGTTGATGTAAATCTTTTTGGATTTCAGTGAACCTTTTGGTACTGTCTTTCATAGTATCCTTCTGGACAAAATGTCCAGCATTCATCAGTTCAACCAGGGAAAATGCCAGATTCTGCACCTCGGATGGAGCAACCCTGGATGTATGGACAGACTGAGGAATGAGAGGCTGGAAAGCAGAGCCATGGAAAGGGACCTGGGGGTCCTGGTCAATGGAAAGTTGAACATGAGTCAGCAGCACCCTGGCGGCATCAGGCACAGCATCACCAGCCGGACAAGGGAAGGGATTATCTCACCCTGCTCTGCATTGAGGCAGTCTCACCTGGAATGCTGGGGGCAGTTTTGGGCACTACAATATAAAAAAGACATTTAACTATTGGAGACTGTCCAAACGAGGGCAATGAAGATGAAGGACCTTGAGAAGAAGCCATATGAGGAGTGGCTGAGGTCACTTGGAGCCTCGAGGAGACTGAGGGGAGCCCTCACTGCAGTTACAACTTCCTCACGAAGAGGAGGGGCAGGCACTGATCTCTGCTCTGTGGTGACCAGTGACAGGACCCAGGGAAGTGGCCTGGAGTTGTGTTGGGGGAGGTTCAGGTTGGATATTAGAAAAAAAATAATTCCCCCAGAGGGTGGTTGTGCACTGGAATAGGCTCCCCAGTGAAGTGGTGACAGCATCAGCCTGACAGAGTTCAAGAAGTGTTTGGACAATGCTCTCAGGCAAATGGTGTGACTCTTGGGAACGGTGCTGTGCAGGGCTGGGAGTTGGGCTTCATGATCTTGGTGGGTCCCTTCCAACTGAGCATATTCTGTGATTGTGTGATAACTTCATTCCTGATGGTAGAATCTGGAACTGTTTCTTGCTCTAGTACGGGGTTGGCCCCTATTGGTCTTTACCAAAATAAGGAATGCCCTGTGCCAATCATACCATGTTACCAAAATCTTGACTAAAAATAACTGAATGTTAACAGGCATTTAATTATTATCTAGTTCAGCTCTTCTCCCAAGCTTAAACATGCAAGCTGACCTATTGTATTTAGAAATCCACTGCCACATCCGTCTCTAACTGGATTAACTATATAGACATTATTATACTGTCATTATAATTCATTTTAGTAACTACAGCTCACTATTTTATTTAGATGGCATTATCTGCACCAGTATTAGTATGTCACAGCTTGCTTTGAGGGAGAGGCAAATCACCAAAGAGGCTGTGTGCAGCTGGCCATGTTGGACTTTGCTCCCACTTCTAATTTTTAAATTCACATGGCTATGACTAGTACTGCTCACAAGATGTGGGCTGGTAACTGATCCAGTTAATTAAAAAAATTCTCTGGCTACTGGCTGGCCTCATTATGAGAATCTCTACAGAAGATATTTAAGTCAGAAGGAAAATTTTGTTTTATCCATATATATGTCAATATATGTATATACAAGAAGTAGAAATGATAATATAAATGATATATTATGATATATTCTTTTTCCCCAAGGTCTGCATTGCATCTGGAAGGCCCTTCCATGCACACTGGCAGCAGCGCTTGCCTGGGTCCCCATGGAGCTGGATACCTCTCCCTGCTGACAGGATCCACCAGGCTCTGCATCCCGGTGAAAAATCCCCAGAAAGACTGTTCAAAGTGGAATTAGCAAAACGAGATGTTCTACTTCAAGCACAAACACGAGAACACGCTCTAAACTCTGCTCCTACATGGCAAGAAAACTGTCCCTCTCTGAACAACTGCCGGAATCTCTTCTTTTTTTTTAACAGAATCACAAAATTGTTAGGTTCAGAAGGGACCTCTGGAGATCATTCACCACCCATGCTAAGACAGAGTTACCTAGGGCAGGTTACATGGGAAAACGTCCAAGGGGGGTTTTCAGTGTCTCCGGGGAGCGAGGCGTCCCTGGGCAGCCTGTCCCCGGGCTCTTGCCGCGCTCTGCGGTAGCAGCGCAGCGCTCGCCTCAGCTCCCCGTGCAGCTGGCAGGGACGGGGGCGGGCAGGCTCGCTCAGAGCCCCTGCACTGACAGCCAGCGACTGCAAAGGCAGCAGTGCCAAAGGGCTTTTTGGAGCTGTGCAGCCCCAGGGCCCGTCCTGCTCAATACTCTAAGAAGAGGGAGAATAAGGGAGGTCGGGACAATCGATCTGAAATGGTCCCCGCAAATGAGTTTGGACGAAGAGAGCCGGGAGACGCCAGCAGTGAAAACCCGATACTTCCGTGCTCAGCAGCACAGCCAGTGTCACCCAGCGCTTCAGAAAACGACAAAGGCGGACGCTGAACGCTGTCTCCGTTCAAACGATCCAGTTACTAAGTCAACTGCGATCCTTACGCGCGCCTGGCACCCGGACAGCGCTCCCCAGGCAGTGCGGAAACCGCGCGGGGGGCGGGCGGGCAGCCCCGGCCGGCGGCCCCTTCCACCTCATGCGGATGGGGGCTGCCCGTGGGCTCAGGGACCAGCCCCTGTTTTGCGTGGCGCCCACCCGCCCAGGGTTTCCTTCCTGGCTTCCATCCCGACTTCCTTCTGGCCCCAGCGCACACCGCCAGCCCCACGGCCCGTCCGCCACTGAGCGCGGCGGGGGCACTCCGTGCGCAGGCGCTCCGGGCTGCGCCTGCCCCGTACCGCACACGGCGGCGGGGGGCGGCCGAACCCGCCCCCTGCGCCCGCCGGGCCGCGCTCGCCGCTGTCCCCGCCTGCCTCCGCCTCCAGCTCCGCCCGGGCGCTGGGAGCGGCGGCAACTTCCCCTCAAGTCCGCCCGGCGGCGGGGGGACGATGCGACCCAGCTGAGCGCGGCCCGAGAGGGGCGGGCGCGCCGAGGACGGGCAGCGTCGGCAGCAGCGGCAGCCCCGCCGCCCTAGTCTGAGCCCGGCAGCCGCCCGCCTCACCCCCCTGCCCTCCCCCGGTCGGGGCGGGAGCCGCCGCGGCCGTCCCATGTCCCGCAAGGCCAGCGATAATGTGGAGTACACGCTGCGGAGCCTGAGCAACCTGATGGGCGAGAAGAGGCGGCGGCAGGCGGACGGGTCCGCCGGCTCAGGCACGGCGGCGGGCGAGCGGAGCCTTATCGCCGCCGAGTCCTGTTCCAGCCTCAACAGCGCGGCGTCGGGCGGAGAGCTGGAGCGGGCGGCGCGGCGTCAGTTCCAGCAGGACGAGACCCCCGGCTTCGTCTACGTGGTGTCCGTCTTCTCCGCCCTGGGGGGCTTCCTCTTCGGCTACGACACCGGCGTGGTGTCGGGGGCGCTGCTCCTCCTCAAGAGGGAGCTCAACCTGGACGCGCTGTGGCAGGAGCTGCTCGTCTCCAGCACGGTGGGCGCCGCCGCCCTGTCCGCCCTGGCCGGCGGCGTCCTGAACGGGCTGTGCGGCCGGCGGCCCTGCATCCTGCTGGCCAGCGGCCTCTTCACGGCGGGGTCCGGCGTGCTGGCCGCCGCCCGCGATAAGGAGACGCTGCTGGCGGGACGCGTGGTGGTGGGGCTGGGCATCGGTGAGTGCCGCACCGCCCCGCCGGGCGCCCTCCCCCGAGGGGACCCGGCTCTTGCCCGGCTGGGGGCAGCGCTCCCCCGGGGCAGGTTTAACCGAGCCGGGAATCTCCCGTCCCTGCACGCCCGCAAACCCCTGGCGGTGAAGCAGAAGGCGAAGTGGCCCCGGAGTGCCCAAGGCTGGGGAGCTGGCGAGGGGAACACTTGGCTGAGCGAGGTCCGGGGTGGGGTCCCATGGCCATCGCAGCGCGGTGTGCAAGGGGACGGTGTGTGTGCTTGCCTTCTTCGGTTTTATTCCAGGTGGTGTAGTCCTGTCCCGTTGCTGGGAGAGTTTTCTGGTTTTTGTACGAGGAGAGTGGTCTCGCATCCTTTCTGCAGTTTCATCTTGAGGGTGGTCTGTCAGTGAACGCCGCAGCTTTGTATTTGAGGGTGTTCTGGGAAGTCAGGGGCGAGGAGATCACGCCTGTCTTTCTGAACTGTAAATACCTCTACTCGCATAGCTTTACTTGAGCACTAATGGAATGCCTCTGGGACAAAATGAGGTAGTAATTTCCCTGATCTGAGTAAGTTAACGCTTGCTTTGGAAGGCTTTGGTTTTCATTAATGACATCCTGAACTTGAATTGCTGTTCTTTATTTGCCTTCCTATATGGGGTGCAAGCAGTGGGTTCCTGTAAAACTTCATAGTTTTTTCAAAGAACTTGCAGTGATGAGGACTGTTTCCTCTGGTCTATGAGACTGATTTCTGTGCCGACTATATCCTAAATATCCCTCAAATTCGGGTTGTTCTTCAGCTTCAGCTGCCATCCTATCTGGCAGTAATTGAATTATACTCATATCTAAGATGGGCTGTATGAGGTTAATCAGAATCCTTGGACTATAGTAGTTATAATCTTGCATCCCTTTCTATCTGAAACCACAAGGACAAATTGAGAACTAAAATTGTTTTCCTCTGTTTAGCAAAGTTATGTTTCTTAGCCACTGAATAATTTTCTGAGTCCTTGGGCTTGTTATAGACACACTTTCTCTGATGCAAATTGTGGCCTTATTAAGGAAGAAAAGTTAGTGAGTCATAATAAGGGCTGTCAGAAATAAAATTGACTCCATCCATGAAAGAGCTCATGCTGGTTTTCCCTTACAGCAGCATCTTTGGGTTGCAGTTTTCCTACCCCAAGTTGGATGGTTCTTTTTTATTTTTTTTAATGCTACCTCTCTGCATGATTTTTGTTTAATCAAGACTACAGAATGTTAATAATATTGATCATGAAGTTCAGGAGGCAAAACTGATTTTGACTATGAGACCGCACAGATAACAGGAATTTTGATGGCAATATGTAGTACATATATTTAGTAGTAGATACTAAAATACCAAATGTGATGTCTTTTTGTGTTTGTAAAGCTTGCCATATTCTTTTACCATAACTGGTTACAATGACAACTTCAGGGGGTGTAGAGAAATGAAATGGATGGATGGTTTGCTTGACTCCTCTGTGTGTGTGTTTTGTAGAGAGATATGTAGGTATGTTGGAATAGTTTTACAGTGGTGAAGATAAATGATATTCAAATTGTTGGAGAGATATGAGACTTGGGACTTAATATAATCAATATATAAACCATAGAAATGAAAACTAGGAGCCCTAGATCTCTTATGTGCCCTGGAGAGTACGATCTTGTTTTGGCCTCTCCACATCAGGGACAGAGGTGGTGGCTCTGCTGGGACTCTGGAGATCTGAAGTAAGAAATGAGAAATGTTCTGAGGATTTTGGAGCACGAAGACACTAATTTATGTTTTAAAAATGTGATGTTTTATATTTTTTTTTTTTAATCACAGACTGCTCTTCTTTATGTGATTTAGCTTAGGGCCAGAAACAAAGCTTTACCTCAGATTGCTGTGACTGAAGCATGGCAAGAGACTCAGGAAATTTCAGAGTCCAATCCTAACACGGTTTGTTTTACAAAAGAAAAACCCATTATGGTTCAAAGCTGTTCTCGTGTAGCAAACTGGAACAGTCTCTACATTAAATCCCCCACCAGAGGGAGCCTGGATAATTTCATTAAGGCATTAGAAACTGGTGGAAGTTTTTTCTTCCCTTTCATCTCTTGGAGATTGATTCAGACTATCATTTTACTGCCCAAAGTGAGCCAGAACTTCCTAGTGTTGGTGTGAGAAGTCTGTTGGTAATGTGACACTTCAGCGATAGTACAAACTGCTAAAATGCGAGGGTGCAGTAGTGTAGTTTTACAAATGCTTTCCTACCTGAAAACCAGTAAAAACTTGTTAACTGTGTATAATTTTATACATTTCTTAGGTTTCTTGCCCGTAGCTCTCTGTAAATTGCCCATCAAGAGATCTACTCCAGATACATGTGGGGTTTTTTGCATTTACTAAGTGAATTACTCCGTTATGACCAGTACTGTGGTGCTGTAAAAGCAGATGCAGTGATGTTCCTTCTGCCCTTGCTGGTGCAGGGTAGATCAGTGTTAGTTTTGTCTGTGTGAGAAAATGGCTATTTTTCTTGCAACTGTGATTTATAAAGGAATACAGTTAAACTTTCAAGGGTGAAAACCAGAGGATATATGCTGAAATGAGGAACATCTCTCATTTGTCTGTCTTGTCCATTTTTTACCATTTTCCTTAGAGCTGTTTGGAAATGGAAAAACTCCCCTTTTTTCTGCAGCCATTACAGAGTGAGATGTTTCTGGAAATAAAGACTTTCTCTCAAGGACAAGCCTAAATCCTCTTTTGTTGTAACTGTTGAATAGGTTTTTATGGTTGAAACAGTTATGTTCCCTTTCTGTGCCTCTTCCCCTCAGTATTAATATGAAATAAAGAGAATGCATAAGAAGGAGAAACATGTTCAGCATGAGCTTAGAATATCCTTACAACTGTTCAGATCTGAATTTCTAGATACATAGTCACTGACAGTTCCAGGCCAAATGGCTTAAGAACAAGGTTATGGCCATTATTTCCTCCCACCTGCCCATTTCCTAGCAGTTCTGGTGTCCTGGACTCTTTAGGAATTTGAGCCAGATGTCAGGAATGCAATATTTGGACAGATATTCATTACAGCAAATGGGGGCAAATCCCAAACATTTAGGAAATTGGATTGCATGTGCTTGGTAACACTCAGTATGAGCTTAGCTAGGTAAAAAAGTCATTGGTACAAAACACATTTGGACCTTTGGCATATTTGATAATGGTGAAGTCTTGTGTTGGCTATGGTAGTTGGTGTGCTTGACAGGAAAGCTGGGTCCTTCACTTGGCTCGTGTTTGGTCTGTCCCAAAGCCTGAGGTCAGGCCAGATCTGAAACACTAAAAGCAAGAACCAGGCATGGCTGGAGATGAGAATTATTTCTACTGAAAACTTGCTGTCTTGAGAAGGAAGGTGAAGAGTGAGAGAAATAATCACTGCGACTAAAGACAGCAGAGACTAGAAAGGATGATAATAATCAGCCATGTTTGCAAAATCGCTTCTTTCTTAGGCTGTAATCAGTCCAATGTCCTGATTTGCCTGAACCCATTGGCCATGGTTTGCCAACAGCTCACTTGTCTACAATGGGAGTAGTTTGTCCTTCTGTCATCTGGTGATGCTGAAGGTTTTTAAGCTTGCAGCTGTTGTAGGTGGGTGTTGTCATGGTGCTTCAGGTAGTGAGCTGCTCAGGTTGATTTTTCAGAACACTTACATACCACCTGTGGAAGGAAAGCAGTTTGAGCAGAGTTCAAGAAGTGACAGCATTAAGCTTGCTCCTCCATAGCTGATCTCTGTCTTGATGTACAATCGTTAGCTGAATAATTAGATACTCCTGTCTTGTTTGGCATGCAGAATAAATGATGCTCAATTAATGATCAGCTCTTCAGGGTTTTGTTTTCTTGCTGAATGTGTGACTTAAGCATTACTTAATGTACACATTACCCAAGCCCTCATGAAAGCAGAGTTACTTAGGGTTACAGTATGTGCACGTTACTGAGTCTGCAGTGCAATGGGGACCTGCCTGGTTAGGTGCCTTATCTTCTCCTTGACTCCTGTTTTTCGTACATGAGATATCTTCACAATGTAAACCTACTGCTCAGTGCTTGCTTTGTGCTCAAAATGTCTGTAGTATTTTTTTTTAAGGCTATATTTGAATCTGACATATGTAGTGCTCCTGGTAGCATCTTTTGACTACATATGTAGGTCATTCTCTGAGCAGAGGAAACAAGATTGTACACAGAATTAGGCAGGAGTGACAAGCTCTGGCATATGGTTGTGGCTCCCCTGGTGGAGCTGGCTTCTGTTGACAGTAAGGTTCAATACCAAATGAAAAAAATAACCAAATTTATCCAAAGGACTTGCATCATGTAGTTCAAACTCTGTGTGATATTGAAGTGGTTAGATAAAGGTCTGCCATATAATCTGGACTACTAGATATGCTGTGGAAATACTAGAAAATAACTGGTATGGCATGTTGCCTGTGAAAGATGAGGATATGTGTGCTGGTTTTTATTACTACTTTTTTTTTTTTTTTTTTTTTTTTTTTTTTTTTTAATATGACTGAGCTTTTTCAGGTATTTTTATCTTGGAAAACCAGATTAATCTTCTCATCCTCCCTTGGCAACCCGATATGGGAAGCTCTGAAGCTTCAGTCTGTTTTTACAACTGAGTGTCCGCCAGCTTTTTTTAAAGGCGTTTACACCTTGGTACATATTGGAGTCACCCTCAACCCCCAAATATGCTGTGCTGCTTCTGACAGATGCTTGTAATTTTCAGTCCAGAGGTTCTTAGGCTATTTTTACCTCTGGAGACAGTGGTTTGTTAGCATGGGCTGGCATTAGGGATGGAGGGGGATGGAGAGACAAATTGCTGGGTTGTTGCAATTGACCCTTGTGCTGTCACTGCCCAGAGATGGTCACCCAAGCTATCAGGATCTAAAGCTACTGGCATTACTGCGTGTGCCCAGGATTGAATCTCTGTATTTTAAGAGCTTAATCTATTCTTGTGCAAAAGCATCTGGAAGGATACATTAGCTTCTGACTGGAGCTGAAATCTTTCAGGGTACTAGGATTAATTTAAGATGAAAAACTGTATCTTTTGAAGTCCTCTAATTTTGTGTGCCTTGGACGGGATACACAGTACTATGCTCAGTTCACT
Source organism: Phylloscopus whistleri (assembly GCA_017589585.1). Taxonomy (NCBI): domain Eukaryota; kingdom Metazoa; phylum Chordata; class Aves; order Passeriformes; family Phylloscopidae; genus Phylloscopus; species Phylloscopus whistleri. The sequence continues at coordinate 2,435 of JADMLD010000680.1, read as the reverse complement.
GTCATGTCAACAAGCACTGACTCCCTTATTGTTTTGTCTGATGGTATAATACAAAAATCATCAATTTGCACATGAATGTTGCTACCTTATATTTAGTGACCATTTCAAAATGAAATATTAAGTACACAGAGTTATATCTAAGAGGATTTTGGATTTTTGATTCTTCTGGACACTTTTTAAAGTCATAAGGGAGGTGTTTTTGTCCTTTTTGTTACTGTTTTTATTTAACTTAAGAAAGAAATTAATTCCAATACCTTGACGTTTGTTTTCTGTCTTTAAAACATGGGAATTTTTCTAAAATAATTTTCCCCCTACTTGGTCAAACTTCTATTAAAACATAATCCCTGTCACATTATAAGTATTTTTGTTTATTTTGGAAAAAAGAAAACATCCATTTCATAGTTGACATGAAACTGAAATGATGGTCTTCTTCCTCCTGATAAAAAGGCAACTTGAAGGAAGCTTGCAGTGTTAAGCACAAGAGTTTTCTTACCTTGAAAAATTTATGTGGGCACTGTAGGTGGTCTTATTTTCAAAATGCTTTGTTTGCTACAGGAACAGGAGACCAGTGGCATCCTCTTTCTGTGATGTTAGAGCCAGCAAATCATTCAGCTGGAACTCTTGGGCGAGTGACTTGTTTGACTGAGGTTTGCACCAGTCCCATCAGCAGAGGCATAAGGCAGGATAGGATATCTGAGGACAGCCCAAGCAGCAGATTCAAGGTGCTGGCTGCTGTCTCATGGTGTGCACTGTCAGGACTTGCACTTAACTTTTGTTCTGTGTGTACTAGTCTGTACTTTGCCAGTTGTATCCTGAGAAGCAATGAAGGAACTGAATCACTGAAAGGAGGTGCTGAAAATAAGAGGTCTTTTAAATTATATTTTTCCTTATCTCATTATCAGTAGACTTCAAGATTAATTATAGCAGATGGATGCTCTTAAGTGGGGTTTTATAGAATATATCCTATTTTAAAATACATTAATTTCTTTCAAAAGTAGTATTTTAGGAATCTTGGGGATTATTACATTCAAATATGTCCCACAGAAGTCCTGAAAATTGATGATTTCTACTTAAGGTGGTTGGACTCAAAGTGAGCAGCTGTGGCTGTGCGGCATGCTGGCACCACAGAGGTATAATGGACATATGCTAATGGATGGCTTTGTTGGCAAAATTGCTTTATGGGTCTTCATTTGTGGGCTTTCACATATGACCTGTAAAATCAGTGTTTCTGGTGTGAAGCTTGTGAAGAACTGGGTCTGCACTGAGCTGCTGGAAGCCTGAAACCAGTGACTGAGGAAAATTAGGAGAGCAGAGTTCCACCTTTGGGCTTTTTTTGCAATGATTATGTTTGTGAACAAGCATCAAGAGAAGCAGTTATTAATTCTGTTGTAGAGATTCTGTGTAATTCTGTTCTAGAGGATTCTGTGTAACATGCCTCTGGTTGAGTCTTGAGCCATCTGATTACTTTAGCATAACTCTCTGTAAGTCTTTTGATGCAACTTGGGTGCAAACTCTTCTAAAATATATTTTGCATATGATAGTTGTAGAAATGAAGGTTTTAAAGCACACATTCCTGTTCTTTCCATTTTGGATCTTCCTCTGATTTGTTGTCAAATTTAGGTTGGTTTCTTAAAGGATTTATTCAAAGCAAATACATATTCTGAAGGGGATTTTTTCATAGGTGGTTTCATATTTTGGCTGTTTGTATATCCAGTCACTGAACTTAGGTTTTGTAGCTCAGACAGGCTGGCCCTCCTTCCTTCACTAGTCCCTTCCAGACAAGCTGCTGGCATGGATGAAATGCCACACTGTGACCCCAGAGGCTGCACCACCACCCATCTAGCTGGCTGTGGATGGGCCACAGAATGCTTTCAGCTATGGGGTTGGTCAGCGTGTTCCCACTTTCCCCTAGGTTTGGTCTCTTATTCAGCTGAACAGTAAGGGTGTCTGCCTCTTCTGCAGTTGGGGACAGACTTCCTTTTGTGTTCCTCCCTTTCAAACTGCAGATTCTTGTTTGAAGTCCCCATGTGTGCCCTAGGGAATCGCACCTGGGTTGACTTTCTTTGGAGTTCTGCCATCATTTCATGTGGCTGTGTGCTAGTGAGCTCAAACACTGAAGCAGTTGTGTAAATGAAAAAAAAAGGAAAAAAAAAAGAAAAATAGGTGTATGTTTATTGATAAATGCAACTTTTTGCCTTTACCTTGGGCTTGTAGTTTAGTTGTCACTCAGGGGTTCCCCCCCCCTTCTAGAGATGTGTTTTTTAGTTGTGTTTATTCAGGAGTTGTCAACCCAGCATCTCTGTCTGAACTTCCACTCCCCTCCTTGATTTTTCCGGTGTAATTCAGCAAGGGAGCAGCTTTCCAGAGGAGGTTTGTCCTCTGGCTAATCTGAAAGGCTTCTTGGTTCTCATTACAGCTGATGTTTTCCAGGAACC